>CM056050.1:258045084-258729012 GCA_029574335.1 Rana kukunoris | reverse complement strand
GGGCTGTGGCTAATTCCAGAATGGAATCTGAAGATGCGATATACCTCCGAATCCCCCATGCCAAAGACGTTCATGAGCGTTCGGGACCTCAGAACAGCGCGGCAGCAGACGTATGCACACATTGGTGTGTGTCCCTCAGCTCCTCCTCCTCATTGTATGTAAAGAGCAAGGAGGTTGCTGGTGGCTTCAGTCCACTCCACCGAAACAGAGCGAGGTCAGATCAACAGGGCAGCGGGCAGTGATAGCGGTGCCGCTATCCACGGGTGTCACCCCTCTGGCGGGTGTCACCCGGGTGCCGTCCGTACCCCCCGCACCCACCTAGCAACATAAGGGGTTAATTGATCACACTCTGGATATAGTTGTGAGAACTATTTCAAAAGGGAAATGGATGGGTGAATGAATTTTCAGGGGGAACTACAGTGCAGAAAATAAGTATTTGAACACCCTGCTATTTTGCAAGTTCTCCCACTTGGAAATCATGGAGGGGTCTGAAATTGTCATCGTAGGTGCATGTCCACTGTGAGAGACATAATCAAAAAGAAAAATTCCAGAAATCACAATTTATGATTTTTTAACTATTTATTTGTATGATACAGCTGCAAAGAAGTATTTGAACACCTGTCTATCAGCTAGAATTCTGACCCTCAAAGACCTGTTAGTCTGCCTTTAAAATTTCCACCTCCACTCCATTTATTATCCTAAATTAGATGCACCTGTTTGAGGTCATTAGCTGCATAAAGACACCTGTCCACCCCATACAATCAGTAAGAATCCAACTACTAAATTGGCCAAGACCAAAGAGCTGTCCAAAGACACTAGAGACAAAATTGTACACCTCCACAAGGCTGGAAAGGGCTACGGGGAAATTGCCAAGCAGCTTGGTGAAAAAAGGTCCACTGTTGGAGCAATCATTAGAAAATGGAAGAAGCTAAACATGACTGTCAATCTCCCTCGGACTGGGGCTCCATGCAAAATCTCACCTCGTGGGGTCTCAATGATCCTAAGAAAGGTGAGAAATCAGCCCAGGACTACACGGGAGGAGCTGGTCAATGACCTGAAAAGAGCTGGGACCACTGTTTCCAAGGTTACTGTTGGTAATACACTAAGACGTCATGGTTTTAAATCATGCATGGCATGGAAGGTTCTCCTGCTTAAACCAGCACATGTCAAGGCCCGTCTTAAATTTGCCAATGACCATTTGGATGATCCAGAGGAGTCATGGGAGAAAGTCATGTGGTCAGATGAGACCAAAATATAACTTTTTGGTCATAATTCCACTAACCGTGTTTGGAGGAAGAAGAATGATGAGTACCATCCCAAGAACACCATCCCTACTGTGAAGCATGGGGGTGGTAGCATCATGCTTTGGGGGTGTTTTTCTGCACATGGGACAGGGCGACTGCACTGTATTAAGGAGAGGATGACCGGGGCCATGTATTGCGAGATTTTGGGCAACAACCTCCTTCCCTCAGTTAGAGCTTTGAAGATGGGTCGAGGTTGGGTCTTCCAACATGACAATGACCCGAAGCACACAGCCAGGATAACCAAGGAGTGGCTCTGTAAGAAGCATATCAAGGTTCTGGCGTGGCCTAGCCAGTCTCCAGACCTAAACCCAATAGAGAATCTTTGGAGGGAGCTCAAACTCCGTGTTTCTCAGCGACAGCTCAGAAACCTGACTGATCTAGAGAAGATCTGTGTGGAGGAGTGGGCCAAAATCCCTCCTCCAGTGTGTGCAAACCTGGTGAAAAACTACAAGAAACGTTTGACCTCTGTAATTGCAAACAAAGGCTACTGTACCAAATATTAACATTGATTTTCTCAGGTGTTCAAATACTTCTTTGCAGCTGTATCATACAAATAAATAGTTAAAAAAATCATACATTGTGATTTCTGGAATTTTTTTTTTTTTGATTATGTCTCTCACAGTGGACATGCACCTACGATGACAATTTCAGACCCCTCCATGATTTCCAAGTGGGAGAACTTGCAAAATAGCAGGGTGTTCAAATACTTATTTTCTGCACTGTATGAATTTTAGTCCATTAAAAAATGTCCATCTATAAAAGACTACACTTGCGCAAAGGTGGCTGCCAGCTTGCAGGTAGAAGATGGATCTGAAATGTAGCAAGAAAGAAAAAAAGCGGCGCCTTCTTAGCGTAGCAAATGAGATATTTATTAAAAATAGCAAAGGCATAGGAATAACACTCACAAGGGAGCTAAATATAAGGTTTAATTGTAAGCTTGTTCATCCACCCTATCCGGGGGTCTGGTTGATGCTGTTCCTGCCTTTGATGTTGATCGGCGGAATCCTTGTAGCTCCTTGCCTCTGTCAAAAGCGGTGGGGGAACCGCACAATCGCAATAGATGAAGGAGGGCAGCGTTCCGTGGAGCACAGCCGTAAATGACGTCACTTCTGGGTATGAGGTCAGCGGGGAGGTGCACGCGTGCACCCATTCAATTTTCGTAAGGCAAGTGCACATGTTGCCCTTGTGCTAGCACCAGCCCTGTTGATGACGCTGCACTGACGGCCACTGATGAGGCAGTACTGCTTGGCACTGATGAGGTGGCACTGATGGGTACTGATGATGAAGCACATATATGCAGCACTGATGGGCACTCATAGGTGGCACTGATGGGCACTCATAGGTGGCACTAGGCACTCATAGGTGGCACTGATGGGCACTTTTAGATGGCACTGATGGGCACTAATAGGTGGCACTGATGGGCACTCATAGGTGGAACTGATAGGAGGCACTGGTGGGCACTAATGGTGGCACTGATGGGCACTGATTGGTGGCACTGATAGATGGCACTGATAGGCAGCAATGATCAGGAGGCACTGGCAGGCATCACTGATGGGCACAGAGTGCCATCCCTAATGAGCACTGAATGGCACTGATTGACATCCCTGGTGGGCTCTGGTGGGTATACATGGTGGTTTGCAGTGGGCATCCCTGGTGGTCTCCAGTGGACATTCTCAATTGGTCTGCAATGATCATGTGCTGATTATCAGCGCAGACCCCCCTGTCAGGAGAGCAGCCAATCGGCTCTCTTCTACTCGCACCTGTCAGCGCAAATAGAGGAAAAGCTGATAACCAGAACTTCCTGTTTAAGATGTGACCAGCTGTGATTGGACACAGCTGATCACATTGTAAAGAGCCTACGTCATTCACCTAGACCGGAGATGCGGTGTGTCAGACTGACAAATCGCCACACTGCTGGCTACCGTGGGCGTGCAATTGCGGCTTATCCTGCTGATGACCAGTCAGGATAACATAACCACTTTGCGCACACCATTTTGTTATATGGTGGTCAGTAAGTGGTTAAATAAGGAGCTTTGTCATTAGGCATGGGCGAATGGTTCGGCCCGAGTATCAGTTTGGGCAAAACATTTCCCATTCAGCCATTCACCGAACACCCGAATTTGCAGGGTGTTTGCCCTGACGAACACCCTACAATGCACTGAACATTGCACAGTGCATTCTGTGCCCTGATTGGAAAAAGCTTTGCCCAATTAGGATGCAGTGTAAGCTGGTTGTTGAGTAGCAGGACTGGGAAGCCAGCCACAGTGTCCTTAACAACCGATGAGTCATCAGCTGTGAATGTGCTTCCCCACTGACAACTTAACAATAAAAAAAAAATTCTGGTTAAAAAATAAAGAAAAAAAGCTGTGAGGTCTCTTTCCCAGTCCATACCAGGCCCTTAGGGTCTAGTGTGGCTTTGGAGGGAAACCCCATGCCAAAATTATAAACAGAAACAGCATGGGGTCAGCCCTCAAAATCCATACCAGACCCTTATCCAGGCATGCAGCCTGGCAGATCAGGAAAGGTGGGGACAAGCGAGCGCTCCTTTTTCTGAACCATACCATGACACTTGCCCTGAACAAGGGGTTGGGTGCATTGGGGCAAGCAGGGACTCTTCCCCCCACCCAAAGCACCTTGGGCCAGATTCAGAAAGAATCTACGCCGGCGTATCTCCTGATACACAGCCGTAAATTCAAATGTGCGCCATCGCATCTTTACGCAGATTCAGAAAGCAAGATACGCCGAAAAACATGGCTTCAGTCGTCCGGCGTAACTTGCCTACGCTGGCGTATCGTGGGCGCATAGTTACGCTGGATGCATTAGACTTTCCCATTAAAAATATGCGAATGAGCTAGATACGACGATTCTGAAATGTAGTTGCGCCTGGCGTACTGATATACGCCGTTTACGTAGGCGTTCGACCAGCGTAAAATTACCTCTGCTATATGAGGTGCAGCCCATGTTAAGTATGGACGTCAGAACAGCGTCGAATTATATGTCGTTTACGTCGTTTGCGTAAGTCATCTGTGAATGGGGCTGGGCGTAAGTTACGTTCACGTCTATATTAATTAATATTTCCGACGTGATTTTGGAGTATGCACCGTTCGTTCGCTGCGTCATTTACGTGGGGTCATGATTAATTCACATACAACACGCCCACTACCAGTCCACTTTGAATTATGTGGGCTTACTCCGGCCCATTTACACTACGCCGCTGTAATTTACGGTGCAAATTCTTTCTGAATACGGGACCTGACTAGGTAAGTTACGGCGGCGTAGTGTAAATGAGATGCGCTACTCCCGCCTAAGGATAGGCGATTCTTTCTGAATCTGGCCCCCATTATGTTGATGGGGACAAGGGCCTCTTCACGACAATCCTTGGCTGTGGTTGTCGGGTCTGTGGGCAAGGACTTATCGCAATCTGGAAGCTCACTTTAACAAGGGGGCCCCAGATCCCACCCCCCATGTGAATGAGTATCGGGTACATAGTATCCCTACCCATTCACCAAAAAAGTGTCAAAAAGTAATAAACACGTTTTAACAAATCCTATATTAAAAAATAAAATATAAAATAATTGTCTCCCTCAATGTAAATACATTGTCAATGCCACCGCCTTCCGCCGTCCCCCCTCCCCCCCCCAAAAAAAACTGCCTCCTGGGAGACCTTCTGCAGAATGCCTCCTCTGCGCTTTGACATCACTTATATAGGTAAGACGCCCCCACATGACGTCACATGCCCAGCATGCCCCAGTCCATGACATCAGAAGGGGAAGTGCCACTGGACGAGGAAGCATTTGGTGAGACACCTCCCAGGAGGCAGGAGAGTTTTTAATTTATTTTTTCAGGCTGGTGGGCGGCGTGTTGGACACAATTTTTTTTTTTTTTTTAATAAAGGATTATTTCTTGTGTTTATTACTTTTTGACACTTTTTTGGGGTTGTGGGTGTGTGTCCCAAACCCCCACCCCCATGTTAAGAGCATGTGGCCTGGTTTGGTTCAGGAGGGGGGAGGCGCTCACTGACCTGCCTGGCTAATTGTCCAGAGTCTGGTATGGATTTTTGGGGGCCCCACACCACCAGATATCCACCCCCTAAGGGAATGAGTCAGGGGCAAATGAGTACCCCTTCTTAGTCATTTCACCAAAGATATAAACATTAAATACAAGCACAGACATTATGTCAAAGTCCTTAATTTAAATAAATAAACAAACAATGGTCCCCAATGTAAATCACATTTATCAATACAGAGTCGTGTCAGTCACGGTGACCCCTTAACTGACAATGTTTCCATACCACATGACAACCAACCTCTCTAAGAAACATCTAGAAATTTTATTTGTGCCTAAGTAGTACTTTGAATGTACCTTTTTGTCTAGATTTCCTTTTGAAAAAACGGACACCGCTGCTTCTGATTGTTAGTCTTAGGAAATTTGTAGTGAAATTTGTTGAAGTCACTTCTGAGCTGTTTACTCTTCCCTTTGCTGGAGTCTCCGACATGAGGAATTACATGCCTGAGTCTACCAAGATAGCTGCCTCCACATAGAAAAAAAATGATGGAACAAGGCATACTAAGTCAGTAATAAAGAAAAGATCAGCTGAAGCAGTAGTAGTTGATCCCTACTGAAGAAGTCTACGCCTTGATGTAACGAGTATAGGGGGGGCGGTGCCTACTGTACGTATTGATGTCACATTGCCGCCATCTTGTGAAACTGCTGATTTTATGCTCGAGTTTTTGCTTGTACAGATAGAACAGCTTTATGTGTTTTACCTATTCTTGATATGGGAAATAAATGTTTTAAAAACAGGGAGCACTAGATTCTGTCATTCTTTTTCCTCATATATCTTCCATTGGGTGAGAGGTATCGGGGCTTCCCTGGGCCCATTAAAGGGAGTGTGAGACACAGAGATTTTAAGCGCCAACATCACGCCAGATATATTTGTCATACCCAGAGGACATATTGCTAATTTTGACCCGTTGGTGAAAAGGGTCAAAATGTGAGGTGAGCAGTCTGTGATACTGGAGGCGAGCACAAGCACTTTTGAAATAATTTTTGCACTTTTTGGTGAGTTGTTTCACGTGGATCTATTACAATCATCAGTCACGTGTTTCTTATACATTTCATAGATTAATAGATTTATGAACTTTTCCTTCGTATATTTATGGTGATTAGGATGTTATTAGTTTACACACTTGATTACAGTATTATTAATGTTTTTATTTGAGATACACCATTTTAGTAGCCCAGCATTTTTTTTGTTTTAGCTATATTAATAAAGCCACATAGTATCATTGGAATCAGTGTGAATGTATGGTAACCACTGCCAGTTTCAAACCATTTTTTCTAATGTCTTGATGTTACAATTTCATTGCAGTGATTTTATGGTGGTTGTAATGTGTGATGACCTGTTTCATTTGCTGTTTTCTTTTGAGTATATTGAAATCAATAAGACTGTTTACATTCAATAGGCACATAAAATTTGCAGGAACAGGACACAATATTATCTGCCAAATAAAACCTCTCTGAAAAACAATTTTTAACACATATAATCATAAATAAAAACTGATGCCTGAGCCAAATTTCCAAACCACACAGGGAGCAATATTATTGCTTCTATTATGATTGACGTCCTTAGAGCTTTCTCTGGTGGCAAATAGAGCAAATAGAGCTTTCTTCTGGGGGCATTTGGTATTGGTTTGCGCAAAAGTTATAGCGTCTACAAAATAGGGGATATATTTATGTAATTTTTATTTTTAATTATTTTTTACTAGTAATGACAGTGATCTGCAATTTTTATTGGGACTGCAACATTGCAGCGGACAGATCAGAAACCTTTGACACTTTTTTGGGACCATTGACATTTAGTGAGCAGAGCTAAAAAATTGCCACTGATTACTGTATGAATGTCATAGTCAGGAAAGGGGTTAACACTAGGGGGTGATCAAGGTTTTAAATGTGTCTTATGCAGTGATTCTAAGGCCTCGTACACACGAGGGGATATGTCCGCTGAAAACGGTCCGATGGACCGTTTCAGCAGACATCTCCGCTCGTGTGTATGGGCTAGCGGACAGATTTCTCCACCCGACAGATTTCAAAGCATGCTTTGAAATCCATCCGGTGGAATCTGTCCGCCCGACATGTCTGCTGGTTAGTACACTTACCAGCAGACATGTCGTCCCCCACCGCCGCCGCGCCGCCGCCGAATGGATTCGGCGCATGCGCGGAAGTGTTTAACTTCCTGGTGCGGTGACGTGGCGGCGTCAACGTCACCGCCGCGTCACCCCGCTGTCCGGCGCCGGGGAATTTGATCCGATGGTGTGTACACGCCATCAGATCAAACTCCCGATCGGACATATCCGATGGAAATGGTCCGCGGACCGTTTTCATCGGATATGTCCGATCGTGTGTACGAGGCCTTACTCTGGGGGGATGGAACTGCCTGGAGGAGACCAATCAATGTTTACACTTAGTTTGAACAACAGCTCTGTATCCTCTCTCCTAACAGAACAGAGATCTGTCTTCTTACATTGACAGACATCCATTCTGTTTCTCTCAGGAGCAATCGCAAGTGTGGGCATGCGTGCCCCCTAGTTGTTTTAGAGTGGCCGATGTATAGCTACGAGGATTTGCCCAGGAGAGCCAACCTGCCACAGTATAACTGTGGCGGCTGATCCTCTAGTGGTTAAGGTGGTTGTAAATACAGAAGGTTTTTGTATCTTAATGTATTCTATGTATTAAGAAAAAAAGCCTTCTGTGTGAAGCAGCCCCCCTAATACATACCCGAGCTCCCTCAGATCCTGCGCTTTTCCTTGAGAGACTCGGCTGTCTCTCCCTCCTCATTGCCTGAGACAGCAGTGAAGCACTATTGTCTCCCTTTGCGGTCAATAAAAGTCAGTGAGCCAAAGAGGAGACAGAAGGGGTGGGCCAGGCTGCTGCTCTGTGTCTGAATGGATACACTGAGCTGCGGCTCGGCTCAAGTTCCCCCCCATAAGCAAACAGCTTGCTGTGGGGGCACTCAGCAGGAGAGAGGGTCCAGAAGCGCCAAAGAGGGACCCAAAAAGAGGAGGATCTGGGCTGCTCTGTACAAAACTACTGCACGGTGCAGTTAAGTATAACATGTTTATTACTTAAAAAAAAAGACTTTAGTATCACTTTAACATGCAGGCATGCAGCTAACCCTGCTGGAGGGCATGCTTTTCTCTTGTCCAATAAAAGTGTGAATATCCCAATTCTCAAATTGCTGCCTGTGTCTTATGTCACATAGCAGCCAGTTCAGTTCATTTATATAAATTAAAAAAACAATATTCTGAGGGGGATGAGTTTGCTGGCCAATAAAGCAAGTGATGCGATGATCATTAAACCAGGTATCAGTACTTTTGGCAGTGCAGAGCAGGTGCCAAGTCCTGATGGAAAATGAAATTGGCATCTCCAAAAAGCTGGTCAGCAGAAGGAAGAATAAAGTGCTCTAGAATTACTTTGGACTTGATAAAACACAGTGGACCAACACCAACAGATGACATGGCTCCATACATCAAAAATCAAGTCCAAAATCAGTGCAACCCTCTACCAGGAAATTCTAGAACACTTCATGCTTCCCTCTGCTGACCACTGTTATGGATATTCTGATTTCACTCTCCAGCAGGACTTGACACCTCCCCCCATTGCCAAAAGTACCAATACCTGGTTTAATTATCATGGCATCAATGTGCTTGATTAGCCAGAAAACTTGCCTGAACTAAACCCCATAGATAATCTGTGGGGTATTGTCAAGAGGAAGATGAGACCCAACAATGCAGATGAGCTGAAAGTCGCTATCAAAGCAACCTGGGCTTCTTCAACACCTCAGCAGTGAACAGGCGAATTGCCTCCATGCTACGCCGCATTGATGTAGTAATTCATGCAAAGGGAGCCCCAACCAAGTATTTTTTTTGTTTCATTGGTTTTTATTGAAAAAAAAGGTAGAATTACAATAGCACTTAGTATCGCAAAAGAACACTACATTGTACAATATATAGTGGACAATATCGCAATGGAATGCTAGAGCAGTAATCAGTAAAGAGTAGTGAAATAAGTGTGGCAGATGCTACAGGTGACAACGTCAACATTAACACCAAGATTACACTCAAATTTTTAAAATACAGAACAAAGAAAAACAAAAAAGTAGAAACAAAACGGTTAAACAAAGAGCAAACATTAGTTCTGGTTCGAAGAATCGTTTAAGGTATAAACTGTAGGCCGCAAACCAACAGATAAGAGGGGTGGTAAGACAAAAAGGGCACTCCTAGAAATATTATCGATCCTTGGCCCATAGAACCCACAGGTGCCAGTGGCGGTCAAATAGACGCTTACAGCCATGTTTATACGCCAGTAGATTTTCAAATGCGAAATTTTGTTTCACCATGTCAATCATCTCCGACGCATTAGGGGACAAGTCGGATTTCCATTTCCTAGCAATTAAAAGCCTAGCAGCTAGTAGGATGTGGGTAACAATTTTCCGGCAGTCCGGAGGAAACAGATCTATACCTAGATTGAGAATCGCCAGAGCCGGAGAGGGTGGGGTGAGTATCCCAGTTATTTCAGAGATCATAGAAAATACCCTGTCCCAGAAACTGGTAAGGTTTCTACACGACCAAAAAACTTGCATAATCTGGCCCACCTCCCCCCCCACAACATCTCCAGCACAGCGGGGAGTTTGAATTTAAAAATTTAGAGAGTCTATATGGAGTGAGGTACCACCTCAGGGCAATTTTATGGGCTAACTCCCAATGGTTTGCGCATTTGGAGGCCTGGTAAATAGATTTAAAGGCCGACTGCCACTGAGATTCTGTAAAAGACTTACCAAGGTCCAGTTCCCATCTTTGGTATAAAGTCGACTTTTGAAAGGAGTTTTTGCTCCGCAGCAAGTTGTAAAATAAAGAAGTACCTTTAATGGAGGGAGATGCCTCAACAAAAAAGCACCAGCCTTGTTTGTTTACAATTATTTTTGGGGAGGGGAGAGATTTCAAAAGGTGGGAGAGTTGGAGATATAAATAGTGGTCTGCGACAGGCACATGAAATTCGTCTTGAATCTGAGCGAAGGGCTTGAGTTTGTCATCTTTTAATAGCTGCTGAAGAGTCAAAATACCAGTCCCCTCCCATCTTTGCAAGGATAGACCAGGAACCAGTGATTCTAACACTTTCAGCGGGATGGGCACAGAAATCCCCTGCTCTGGAGAGGATTCTAAAGAGCAGAATGCTCTCCATGCTACCAAGGAGGCCTGGGTGGAAGGAGGAGGGTGCCTTAACGTCCTCAGCTCCCAAACATCAACCAATAGTAAGTTTCGAAGTGAGGAGGTAGGGCTATAATGTTGTTCGATATCTATCCAAAGTTTATTTGGGGTGGATGAGAACCAACTCCTAAGCTGGGCCAAATGAGTGGCCACCCAGTAGTCGTATAGGTCAACCAATCCCATGCCTCCAGCATACCTATGTTTTATAAGCTGGGCATGTGAGCATCTAGGTTTCATTTTTTGGCAAACAACATTTTTCAAAATCCTGTTAAGCACTTAAAGATGTGCTTTTTTTTAGAGGCAAAGGGAGCGTTCTAAACATGTAAAAAATCTGAGGTAGCATAAACATTTTGAAGGTGGCTAGACGTCCTGTCCAGGAGAGTTCAGATTTAGACATTTTCTTTGCATCGGATGTGAGCTTATCGATAAGAGAGGAGTAGTTAAAGCGGAGTTCCACCCTTAAAACCACTTGGTTTCATCCCATCCAGCATACTGGCGTCAGCGCCAGTATGCTGTTTTTTTTTTTTTTTTTTAATGCATGTACTTACTTTATAATAAATCATTTAATTCTGTGCGCACCGCGGTATGTCGCCGCTATAAGGCATCACGCCTTCCGGAAACAGCCGATTAGCGTTCGGCTCTTCTCGGAGCCTGCGCACAGACCCAGGAGCTGACTGCGCAGGCGCCGTAAATAGCCGGTCCTAGTTCGGGTTTTTTCAGAGGGCGTGACGCGGCTATATACGGCGCCTGCGCAGTCAGCTCCTGGGTCTGTGCGCAGGCGCCGAGAAGTGCCGAACGCTAATCGGCTGTTTCCGGAATTCCATGCGCACCGCGGTATGTCGCCGCTATAAGGCGTCACGCCTTCCGGAAACAGCCGATTAGCGTTCGGCTCTTCTCGGCGCCTGCGCACAGACCCAGGAGCTGACTGCGCAGGCGCCGTATATAGCCGCGTCACGCCCTCCGAAAAAACCCGAACTAGGACCTGGGTCTGTGCGCAGGCGCCTGAGAAGAGCCGAACGCTAATCGGCTGTTTCCGGAAGGCGTGACGCCTTATAGCGGCGACATACCGCGGTGCGCACGGAATTAAATGATTTATTATAAAGTAAGTACATGCATTAAAAAAAAAAAAAAAACAGCATACTGGCGCTGATGCCAGTATACTGGATGGGATGAAACCAAGTGGTTTTAAGGGTGGAACTCCGCTTTAATATCTGCCATACAATTGACATCTGATACTAATCGAATACCCAGGTAAGGAATCCCATCCGTGCTCCACGTATATGAATATAAAGACTGAAGTCGTTTTTGGGGAACAGGGTCCACACCTAAATCTAGCACTAGGGATTTTGTATAATTAACTTTATAGTAGGACAGGGTGCTGAAGGTCGTGAGAATATCATGGGCTGCTGCTAAAGAGGTACTAGGGTTGGTCAAAAAGATAATTATGTCATCTGCGAATAAGTTGATAACATGGGAACTATTTTGAAATTTAAAACCAGTAATTTGTGGTGAGCTCCTAATTGCTTCAGCCAGGGGTTCGATTAACAAATTAAAAATGGATGGGGATAGAGGGCATCCTTGTCTGGTCCCATTGGAGATTGTAAAGGAGCTGGACAGAATATTGGAGGTGTACACCTTTGCAGAGGGCGAAGTATACAATGCCAATATGGCTGATAAAATGGGCCCAGTGAATCCGAATTTCTGAAGAGTGTGGGTCATATACTGCCAGTGGATACGGTCGAATGCCTTCTCCGCGTCCAAGGACAGCAGCACCCGACCCGCCCCGGCATGATGAATTATGCCCATCACTCTCCTAGTCGCATCAGACGCCTGGCGTACGGCAATAAAACCTGTCTGATCAGGTTTGATAAGGATTGGGAGAATAGGAGTAAGTCTATGTGCAATAATTTTTGCATATATTTTAAGATCCATATTTAACAGCGAAATTGGTCTATAGTTGGCCGGTTGAGTAGGATCCTTACCTGGTTTCGGGATGGTCACAATATAAGCCTGTAACATCTCCTCCGGGAAAGAGGCCGAGGACATTGCAGCCGCGAACACCGAGGCAAGATTTGGGGCAATAATGTCAGGGAACTGCTTATAATAGTCATTTGACAAACCATCGAGACCCGGGGATTTCCCTAGTGGTAGCGAAGAAATAGCTTTACTGAGTTCCTGGGGAGTTATGGGTGCACTGAGCGTTTGTAATTGCTCAGCCGTGAGAGTGGGGAGATGCAAAGAGGCCAAGAAGTATTGGATATCTGGGATGCTAGGCTGTGGGGTGCTAGAGTCATCTTTCAAATTATAAAGGGAACCATAATAGGATGCAAAAGCGTCAGCAATAGCCTTAGGATTGATCATTTTTTGTTTCGAGCAGGGATCTATCAAATGTCCAATCTTAGTTTGAAGCTTTCTCGCTTTAGAGCGATTAGCAAGAAATTTGCCTGCTTTATTGCCAGAGGAGTAGTGTGTAAGCTTGAGGGCTCTAAGGCCTCGTACACACGATCGGACATATCCGATGAAAACGGTCCGCGGACCATTTCCATCGGATATGTCCGATCGGGAGTTTGATCCGATGGCGTGTACACACCATCGGATCAAATTCCCCGCCGCCGGACGGCGCGTTGACGTGGCGGTGACGTTGACGCCGCCACGTCACCGCCACGTCACCGCACCAGGAAGTTAAACACTTCCGCGCGTGCGCCGAATCCATTCGGCGGCGGCGGTGGGGGACGACATGTCTGCTGGTAAGTGTACTAACCAGCAGACATGTCGGGTGGACAGATTCCCACCGGATAGATTTCAAAGCTTGCTTTGAAAACTGTCGGGTGGAGGAATCTGTCCGCTAGCCCATACACACGAGCGGAGATGTCTGCTGAAACGGTCCATCGGACCGTTTTCAGCGGACATATCCCCTCGTGTGTACGAGGCCTTAGATATTTATCATGTCGCGCTATTAGGAGCAGGCGTAAAGCAGAACGTAACTTGGAAAGTGCTGCGCATGAGGAACGTGTAGGTTTAGATTTATTAGACGATTCCAAGGTTTGAATCTCCCTCACGAGTTTGTCCAGCTGCAATGACCTCTGCCTCTTCAGGCGTGAACACATTTGAATGAGAATGCCTCGTATAAAAACTTTGTGAGCGCACCAAACAACAAAAGGGTTAGAAACCGACTGAGAATTTAACTGAAAGTATTCCTGAAGATGCTTATTAACCTCTAATACATTCTGCGCAGAATTAAAGAGTTGTGAATTGACCCTCCAAACAAACGCAGGGCTCGGCGTGTGATATTCCAGTATTGACATAGAAATCGTAGCGTGGTCCGACCACCCCAACCAAGTATTGAGTGCATACATTACTATATATGAACATATTTTTCAGTAACCCAACATTTCTGTATTAATTTTTTTTTTTTTTTACTGGTCTTATGTAATATTTTATTTTTCTGAGATATTGGATTTTGGGTTTTCACTAGCTGTAAGCCATAATCATCAAAATTAAAAGAAATACATGCTTGAAATATATCACTTTGTGTGTAACACATCTATATAAAAAATTAGTTTCATCTTTTGATTTAAATTACTTAAATAAAAATAACTTTTTGATGATTTTCAAATTTTATGAGAGATTTCAACTCCCTTCCTTGTCCAATATAATATAATTTTGCTGGTGCTTTCCCTCCCCCTCCCCCTTCTCTCCTCTACCCCAATACATTCCCTTCCCTACATCCCCTCTCATCCACACCTTCCCCATCTTTTGGAATTAATAATGTTGGCATTTATAATGTCTTGTTTAACTTATGTTCATGTTGGTAATACTAAAAATTGACCTATATTTCCCTACTGTTGGTTTGCTCCAATCAGAACATCTGACCTGCTGTAAAGATTGTGCACCTTGTTTTCCTAATTGTGAAATAATAAAGAATGATGAATAAAGAAATATTGAAACAAGAACACAATATTCCCCTATCACTTACGTTTGCTATGTTTATCAAGTCATGCTACGTTATAAAACATTTACTATTACATTTTCAGCCATTAACCACAGTTTAAGCTCTCATCTTTTGGCTCTGTGTGGGTGACCTGTTCCCTAAGAGGTCTCCCTATTTATTTATGCCTTGAATAGTCATTCATAAATCCTGTTAATCATTAACTGGAGTCTCCAGACATCATAAAGCCAATATATGGGAAACAGAGCAATATGATGATTATTTTTAAACCAAAACTAGGCTACATGTCCACAATTTACTGAATGACAGATGATTGTTTTCTCCAAGAGTTACTGTAGTGTAGCATACATTTATATCTATAGCCCCATACACACTATCAGTTTTCCTGACGGTTTTCTCTTCAGGTTTACCAAAACCATCAAATATGAGGTCACACCTCAAGAGTTTCAATTTGTATGCAATCAGGCAGGCCCTTGTACTACATGGTTTTGGTAAACCTGAAGAGAAAACCGTCAGGAAAACTGATAGTGTGTATGGGGCTTATGACTCAGCAGTGAAAATTCTAGTTTATGATCAGGATTTTGTGTTGTTTTTATAGTATGTTGGTATTGTGTTGGTTATTATTTGGGGTGGTGAGAAAGTGATTTATTATTTGTATTTGGTAGTTTGACAGTCTGTTATTTTAATCAGTGTTATTTATGCTATGTTGTATTTTAATTGTATGGATGTTTGTAGGTGTAGTTTAATCTTGTTATTTGGTGTTAATGCCTGTTATCGGTAATTTTGTTGTGTTTTTGCATCTTGTTCAGCTTATTGTGATCTTGTGTTCTTTTGTTGAGTGTGTCTGTGTCATAACAATTCTCCAATTTCCCTTTGGGAGTAATAATGTATTCTGTAAAAATAGTATTTGGATCAAAAATCTCCCACCCAGCAGTTCACTCATGATAGCTGTCTTCTGTGCCAATGTCAAAACTGGTGTGATTTTTGTGAAATTGTCAGGATTGTGTCTACACTTTTTATTTCAAGCTTACTTTTAAAGGGTTCAGCTTTAAACATAAGACATTTTTGAGAATAGGACAGTTTGTTTTGGGAACTATATTATATACCATATATAAACCCTGAATTAGAGCTCATGTATTTTGATATGCCGTGGTTTGATAGCAAATAGGTTAAACGTGATGACCCTATCAAGTCAAATCACTAAAAAACTGCAAAAAATAATTGTACTGTTTATCTGGTACTGCATACCAAAACATTCTTCATACAGTATGCATCTCTCTTTTAAACTTGCAGACATCTCTATCACACCCTGTGAGACATTTATAAAACAGTGTCTGTGAACAACCAAGCAGAAGTAATTTAAAGTGACTTTTTTGGAAATGTTGCTGTATTTTTAGAAACACTGAAACATTTTATTTTCATTTTTCAGTGTTGTATTGGAGTTTACCATGCAGTAAAATGAGACATTTTTGGTACTCATATACAATGAACAAATGATGTGCCTATAAAAAATCAAATACATATCTTACTGTATATATACACAAATAACATAAATAAAAAAAAAACATCAAAATAATTCAACGATAGTAATCTCAATTTATAAAGTCCGTATATTATCAAGGAGAGAATATAAAAAAAAGTCCCAAGCTGAATAGTGATTCATTAATTAGAAAATGATCAGTGCTCCTCCAAAAGGCTTGTGCTTCTAATGATTACCACTGTGCTTCACTCACAAACAGACAAATCTGCCTCTTACCAGGCATCAAGACCTCATTAAGGGGTCTGACTTTGCCTTTAATGAGAACACCCCTCACTCTGGGTATAGCAACACAGCTCCTATCCAATCAGCATTCACAGTTTTAGATATCAATGCAGATCTCCAAAGTACTTTCCAGAGTAAGGTCTAAAACAGCATGCTTGTAATAGATGGAGCAGGATTTATATAAAGGAGGAAGAGAGAGACGCTCATTGTGTAATGTCCAAAAAATTATTATATATTATTTATTAAAAATAGACATATAAATCATTAAAAAATCTGGAATCAAGTACAAAAACTTCATCCAGTGCCTCAGCGGGCATGCTGATGTCACCGCTACCACCTCCACCTTATGTAGGTTTTGTCATAATAGACATTGTCACTGGCGCAATGGTCGATAAAACAAATATACAATGTATAAGTGATTGGTTCAAAAAACTCTGCACTAAGATATTTACAAGCAAGTAAAACTTGTAGGCCCACAATTTTTTTGAACATTCTCAATGTTGTAGCAAAACTAGATAAAATTCCTAACTGATGTCTGAAATGTAGAGAAAGGTGGTGGGAGCATGCGATAGGGAAATAGATAATAGCAAACAATGCTTCTTTCTGAATCTTTAGACCCCTTTCACACTGAGCCGCCCATAGCGTCGGTGGTAAAACTCCACTATTTTTAACACTGACCCTATGGGCTGATTTGTGGCACATTACTGCCACTAGCGGGGTGGTTTTACCCCCCCACTAGCAGCAGCGAAAGGATTAAAACCGCTGAAGCAGCGCATTGTGGGCGGTATAGCTGTGCTGTCCCATTGATTTCAATGGGCAGCAGCGACGAAGGAGCTGTAAACACACCGCTCCTTCACCGCTCCAAAGATGTGGCTAGCAGGACTTTTTTTTACCGTCCTGCTTGCACAACGCTCCAGTGTGAAAGCCCTTGGTGCAGCACAATGGTGCTGCTGTTTGAGGGCAGGCTGCAGACACTATTTTAATGCTATAGCACCTGCAATACACTTCATTGTGAAAGGGGTTTAAGTGAAGCATTTTTTTATATTTTCTTTTTGCTTGGGGTTAGTAGAATATATCTGCAGTTTTCTCTGACTACTTTTGGTGTATGCTGCCTTGCAGTTCAGTGTAACTCAAAGGCAAGCCTCTTTTCAACAAAATGTTGATTTGCAATCAAAAACTGATTAAAAGTAAGCTGTATTCTATGAAACCTAATGCTTCTCTCTTCTTTTGTTTTTGCTGTAGGAAAAAATTATTTATTTTTAAACTTGTTTTGTATTAGGGAGTTTAATATCTAATTTCACAAAATAACCCGCAGTTTTTCTAATACATCAAGCTAAGATCACTTAAAAGATTTATATGTTTCGCTCCAGAAGACAATTACTTGACTAGTTTCTTACAGTAGAAAAAGTAGCTTCACTATGTGAATAGTGTTAAACTACTGTGATTTTGAAATATGCAAAGCATTTTCTTAAAACTGTTTGTAATATTATGTTATTGAGTGAAAGTGTTAGAATTAATCACAGTAGAAGGCAGACCATTACCATTTTATAAGGAATATTGCCTTGTCCATGCAGTGGGAATTTGTGGACAACACAGCCCAGCATAGCCCAACAGAGCACTAAAAGTACCGTATTTATTGGGGTATAGCACGCTCTCCCGCGTATAGCACGCACCGCTAAAGTGGCCCACATTCCTGTGGAAAAAAGTTTTTTGTACTTACAGTTTTGGTGTCTTGCGCGGGGGGCGATCGGCGGTCTCGTCGGGTCTGGCTGCGGCTTCGGGTGTCCTCTTCGTCGGGTCCGGCGTGCGTCTTGCGTGTGTCCTCTTCATCGAGTCCGGCGTGGGTCTGCGGCTTCGGGTGTCCTCTTCGACGGGTCCGGCGTGCGTCTGCGGCTTCGGGTGTCCTCTTCGACGGGTCTGGCATCCTTCTGCGGCGTCCTCCACACTCGATCCCTGCTTTCCCGCGCCGAGTTTGAATACTCCGTTGACATATACCGAGCGCAGTACACTAGTGTATAGTCGGGCAGGCTCGGCTACTCTCGCGCTCACATCCTGTACGTCCAGGACGTGAGCGCGAGAGGAGCCGAGCCTGCCTGACTATACACGAGTGTACTGCGCTCGGTATATGTCAGCGCAGTATTCAAAACTCGGCATGGGAAAGCGGGTATCGGCGTATATCGCGCACCCACGATTTTGCCCTGATTTTCATTTTTTTGATGTGCGGTTTACTTTAAAAAAAAACAATAGTCTTTTTTTGCATTAAAATTGTTATTGTTTTCAAATGCAAAAAGTATTACAAAGACACATAAAAAAAGGCAGAAATACAAGTCACACAATGCATGGCAAAAAGCATAGAAGCAAAGATCAAATATTAAGCTAAACAGGATGCAGTACAGTTACCAATATGGCATGTGCATTTTACATACGATATCAAACAAAGTGGTTAATGTGCTCAAAGCCAAGTGGTCAATAAGTTCCACTGACTGTCAACAGTCAGTAGAGCACCTAATTTACCATCTCAACTATCTCAAGAGCTTCTGAACAATTAGATGCTAGATCATTCTTGTGAATAGAGCTGCTAGTTGGATATGTGTCACTATACTGCAACACTGTATTGGAAATAATTATATACATACATTTAAAACAGCTAAGAGAAGCTAGAGCTGGTGTCATTTTTTTTTAAAGAATTCCAGATATATCCAAGATAATTTGTAAGATACCATCTTAAGCAGTCTTTAAAATCAATTCCCAGTGAGTACTGCAACTGGAAACATTGTAAACTGCTTTAAATGCTTGTGCCCACTGTATATACATTTAAAATGTGCCAGAGTCAAGTTCCCATTTAAGGAAAGGTGTTGTTTTGGAAAAGGAGAGTTTGTCCTGAAGAATATTGTAAAACATGGAAATTCCTATAGACAGAGGTGTACATAGGGTATAATAACCCCCATCCCTTGCCATGAACACATGGAACAAAGGAAGTGGGTTAGAGATATAAGTAATACATTTAGGCTGCAGTCACACTACATCGATTTGACAGCACCGGAGTGTGAATGACAAAGCGCGGGACTTACATTCGAGATAGCAGTAATTTGATTGACATCTCAAATTGCGGTGCGGGTCTACCACGATTGTTGCGCCATAAAACGTTCTGCAATGGCGGCAACACACATCGCGGGATGCATGTCACCCAAAAATAGTTCAGGAGCTACTTTGGGGTGACACGCATCTTGCTATGTGGATTGCCACTTTTGCAGCACATTTTATCTTGCGACAATCGCGGCAGACCCGCACTGCAATTTGAGGTGTCATTCAAATAAATGGCATATCGAATGCAAGTCCCAAGTCTTTTCATTCACACCTCGGCACTGTCAAATCTTGGCCTGGCATCTGATCTGAAAATCCACTGAAAATAAATGTATGGCGATATGTTCGCCATCTGTCCAGTGGGTCAGATTGGATGAAAACGAACATGCAGTCTATTTCCGTTCAACTGCTCCTTAGAGGAGAGCAGGCTCTGTCCTTGTCTGCTCTGCATAGCAGAACGGACATGGACCTGTCATCTGTCTTCTCAGCAGCAGGGGCGGACTGACAACTCATGGGGCCCCATGGAATAGGAGATTATGGGGCCCCCAGGCAATAGATTATGGGGTCACACAGTATACACACAAACACATGCAGTACAGTATACACACACACACACACAATATACACACAAAATATACATACACAGTATACATATACACACTTGAAAGATACTGGAGAGGCAGGGCAGCTATAATCTTGGGATTTTTTTTAAAACTGATTTTTACATACTGTCCTTGGTTTTACTGAGGCTGGCAACCCTGATGGGGACCCCCTAGTGGAATGGGGCAGTGCCCGAGGGACTGAATGGTCAGTCCGCCCCTGCTCAGCAGGGATCAGCAGAGAGATCCCCTGCTGAGCAAGCGGATTCTGCTCCAACAGATCCACCCCGTGTGAATGAGGCTTAATCATAGAAGCTGATTATTCTGAATTGCTGCACCAAATTCTGTAAACTCTAGTTTTAGTACATCCCCCCGTATCTCCTATCTTATTCTATCAATTCTGCTGCCACAATATTATTTTGGACTACTTATCTTATTACCAGCTTTTTTATGATAATCAGTTATAACATGTTATACAGGCACATAAAGTGTTCAAATTCAGTAATTTAGCTTGAAATGTCTATATATCGATCTTGTAAAGATTTACCAATCCCCTCAAGAAACCTAAACAAAGTGGCTATACATCATTAACTAGTGGTTCTGTTGCTTGACCGTAATGCAGATTTTAAAGCGTTATTTATGCTGAATATTAATTATTAATACTTCAGGGAAGCTCATTAGCTTTGGGTGCTGCTGTCAGTTCTTAAGTAATCTGTCTTCAAACCTTTTACTGAAGTGGTAAACCTACTGTAGTCAGTGGCAAGTTACTCATCAGAATGCAAGAGCTCACTTTTGAAAGCATGCTTCAATAATACTGCCTTTAGGAAATACCTAGTAACATGCTATGATTCAGTTCAGCCGCTTCCTTCAGACAGCACTGCTCTTCACTCAAAGCCCTTGTTTTCTCACTGCTCCTAGCTTCACAGAAACAGGTGCTGCTAATACTGCTGTACTATTTAGTTTTTTGTCAAAAAACAAATTGTTTCTATGAAAACTACAGGTGGCAGAAGGAACTGGAAATGTATTTGGTTACTGTATTTTGGGAGTAGACCTGATTTGTACAACAGCTGGGGGAAGCATATTCTATTTTTAGAATGGAAATGCATTTTTTGTTTGCTTTGTTTAGCCCAACCAATAAAAGACAAGGCAGCAATACATCTACTGTAGAGACCTTGAGCAATGATTAGAGCATTACCTTAGTCATCTTTATATACATTTTTTTTTTAATATAATTCTATTCCCCTAACCGTTATAAAAATAGCATGAGATAAAACTTATGGCATATATATATATATATATATATATATATATATATATATATACTCTATAGTAAAGGAAACAGGCTGGTGTTAACCATACACAAGGTAGGGACTCCCCAGAACAATCTAAGCCAGGGATCCTCAAACTACGGCCCCCCAGCTGTTGTAGAACTACACATCCCATGAGGCATTGTAACACACTGACATTCACAGACATGAATAGGCATGATGGGAATTGTAGTCCCTGAACAACTGGAGGGCCGTAGTTTGAAGACCCATGATCTAAGCTGTTTTTTTCCTGCACCTTTTAGGCCCGGCTCACACTGCTGCAAATTCTATTGTGAATTTGAGCTGTTGCGATTTCTCAGATTCGCAAGTCATTAAAATAACATTGTTTTCCATTAGTGCAGTTTAAATCAGTGCGGTGCAAATCTAAGCTGCGGGAAAAAAGGGTCCTGTGGGAGTTTGATCCGTGTGCGATGCAAATTCAGCTCTATAGACTGGCATTCCCTGAAATCACGGCCGCGAATTGTGGCAAAATTGCGACCATGAAATTGCGTGATTTTGACTCGCAGCGGTGTGAACCTAGCCCTAAAACCTTTTTCACACTGGGGTGGTTTTCAGGCACTTTAGCGCTGGAAAAACTCTGTTAAATGCCTGAAAACTGCCTTCCATTCATTCAAGTGTGACTTTTCACACTCGGGTAGTGAACTTCTGAAAAGTCCTGCAAGCAGCATTTTTGGGGTGGGTTGGGAGTGCTGTATTTAGCACTCCCAAATGCCCTGCCCTGCCTGCCTGAAAAGAACTTGCCGCAACACAGGGTAAAAAGTGCCCCACTAGTGGCCAAAAAGCACCACTTAACCACTTAAGACCCGGACCAAAATGCAGGTAAATGACCTTGCCCCTTTTTGCGATTCGGCACTGCGTCGCTTTAACTGACAATTGCGCGGTCGTGCGACGTGGCTCCCAAACAAAATTTGCGTCCTTTTCTTCCCACAAATAGAGCTTTCTTTTGGTGGTATTTGATCGCCTCTGCGATTTTTATTTTTTGCGCTATATACAAAAATAGAGCGACATTTTTGAAAAAAAACAATATTTTGTACTTTTTGTTATAAGAAAAATCAAATAAACGAAATCTTAGTCAATTATTTAGGCCAAAATGTATTTAGCCATATGTCTTTAGTAAAAAAAAAAAATAGCTACCTAGCGGGAACAGCGACACTAATACAGCGATCAGAAAAATGATCGCTTAGTGACGCTGGCAATATGGAGTGAAAGGGTTAACTAGGGCGGTGATCAAGGGGTTAAAACTTTATTAGGGGGGGTACGGGGGCTACCCTGAACCTAACACTAACTGACTGTCACACTGCCTGTCACACTGACACTAAATACAGTAATCATACATGTATGATTACTGCATTCAGTGACACTGTGACAGGGGGAGGGGGGGCGATCACAAGGGGTTAATGTGACTATGTGTAGTGTGTGTCAGTGTAGTGTTAGTGCAGACTTACTGTGCGATGTGATCTCTCCTCAGCGGTGGTTGAAAAAAACGCTGAGGGGAGAGATCACATCGCTTCCTCCTTCCTGTGTTTACACAGGAGGAGGAAGTGCAGGCGGGGGGGGCACACGGATTGGCTGGGAGCGATCCGGAGGGGGCGGACAAAAACGAACAGCCGCCCCCTCATCCCGGATCTCTCGGCCAGCTACAGGGACCGCCGTATGTATGGGGGGGGGTCCGATCGGACCCCCGAACCCCCTCAAGGCACCAACGTATATATACGTTGATGTGCATGTCGGTGCCATTCTGCCGACGTAAATGTACATGCGGCAGTCCTTAACCAGTTAAACAGTGGTAAAGGGCCTCTAAAATGAGCAGTGCTTTACCACCAACGCAGTTCCGGCACCAGTGTGAAAGGGGTCTTAATCAGCAAGGTGGCAAACAAACCTGGTTTCAATCCAGGAGGACTTTGTAGAGCAAAGTACAAAACAACTGCTTGCTCAAGCCACTAACTAAAGTAATGTCAGTTACTGACTAATGCTATTTTCCACTGCAGTGAACTGAATGGAACCTCATGCCACCACAGTGCAGTGCCACATACTGTGCTGCTGTGGAGAGAAATGAATGAAGAGTCCCTTTGTACACTTCAAATATAGTAAACAATGCAATGATGCATTTAACATGTTAATGAGCCCCATAGTGATCTGTCTTTTCACCCAGCATTTTTCTCGATATCGGGCACAAACATAAAAACCCCCTACCATGTGTACTTTGTATCTTGGTGACACCATCCACAATCCTGCTAGCCAGTGCCTTAACCACTAGGCGCCCGTGCTATAGCCGAATGACGACTACAGCACGGACCCCAATTGCCGGGAGGATGTCAATAGACATGCTCGTGCAGCCTATCAGTGCCCATCAGTGCAGCCTCATCAGCGTACATCAATGAAGGAGAAAAATTACCCGTTTGCCAAATTTTATAACAGTTTTTTATTTTTTTTATTCTGTCTTTTTTATTTTTTTAACAAAATACCACCAAAATAAAGCTCTATTTGTGGGAAAAAATATATAAAAATTTCATTTGGGTACAGTGCTGTATGACCGCGCAATCGTCATTCAAAAAGAGAGAGCGCTGAAATTTGGTCTGGGCAGGAGGGGGGTTTAAGTGCCCAGTAAGCAAGTGGTTAAAAAAAGTGTATTAAGTTGCACATTCATTACCAAAAATTTGATTTACAAAATGATTTTTTTCATATCTCACAAATGTGTCAAATATTGAGATTTACTGAGGCAAGCATTGCATTTTTTTGCATAATTAAATTATTCTATTCAATTATAATTAAATGATAAAATTTTAATTAATAAATAATATATGAAATTATAATGAAATTATAACATCAATAAAAATTTGTTATTAATATGCATATTGCTCCTATATTATATATGTATACTCCATCAGCAAACCATCTTTATAGATTCTGTCAAAATCGATCAGTGAGAATTTTGTGTATTCCAAATGACATGTGTGTTCAGCATAACATATCCACTCTATTAGCATAAATGAGGTTATAGACTTGCACAGTTTTCATAATTTAAGCTTCACTGCTAGCTTTTAATTAGCGCCTCATTAGGCATCTTTTTATGATGTGATAATTATGTACTGTTGGGAAAACAGTAATATCTTGAGTCAAAATAATAATTCTGACCAATAACCAACACAATTCTGTAAAGGTTTGTAGAGCAGAGGCAGATAAATAAGAGAGATGATACAGTATATTTAAGATATATTTTAGTCTATCTTTCAGCCATGAGCCCACATTCACACCGGTGCAACCTGTCATGCAGGTTGACAGTTTCAAATCTCATGACAAGTTTGTTCCTATTGTTTCTATCAGTAACATAGATGGAAGCAGCTATTCCCTGTATAAATTGTGGATACAGTATGAATAGTCATATTATACAAGTTTATTTGAATGTTTCAATAAAAAAAATGGCCAACTTTGGATCAGGAAAAACAAAGAAACATTCTGTGTAAGGATAGTGGTGCTGCTTAATGTTCCAAAAGCTATGTACAGGCTCTAATGATATAAATTTGACCCTGCACATGAGGGCCGAAGTCGAGGGGTATTGCCATTCCTGCATCCGGATTCTCTGAATTCGGCTTCACCAGGGTGGATGTTACGTTTATTTCCTCTGGACTTTTGTTGTTTATAATTTATTATTTACAATTGGTTGTGTATGGAACCTTGCTAGCCCTCTCACTTTGGACTACAAAGGCTCCCCTTGTTCCCAGTGCCAGT
This sequence comes from Rana kukunoris, assembly GCA_029574335.1. Classification (NCBI taxonomy): domain Eukaryota; kingdom Metazoa; phylum Chordata; class Amphibia; order Anura; family Ranidae; genus Rana; species Rana kukunoris. The sequence goes on along the minus strand of CM056050.1, from coordinate 258,703,991 downwards.
CCTGACCCTGCGCTGTTTACGTGAGCTCCCTCCATTTTTGTACATTTATGTATTTGTTTGGTTATTGTTCTGGGTTTGCCACACTGTCACGATTATTACTCACTTTTACCTTGTTTATTTATTTTTTTGCTGTTGGAATTGTATTATTTATTAAACTTTATTTATTTAGTCTTACTTTCTCTGGTTTCCTGATCCCTTAATTTGTAGCCCACTAATCTGAACATCCCTGCTGGATACATGCATTCAGTGTCTCTTATACTTGCCTTAAAATGTCTTTATCTGTGGTTCCTAACGGTAATGCCAGCCATAGATGGATCAAATCTTGGCTGGTTCAGCAGGAACCAGCCGAGATTCAATCCATCTATGAGGAGGCTGATTGTATCCAAGTCGATCCATTGACTAACTTGGCTACAACCAGTACATTGGATTTTTAGCAGGCAATTATTGCCAGCTGCTACAGCTGCTAACAGTAACCTGTCAGGAGAACACAATAGCGCTAAGGGAGGGGTTCCCCCATCAACACTGGCTCTGTTAATGGAGGAATCGTGGTTGCAGGAAAGAAAATTGCATCATCTATGGTTTACTTTAACCCCCTGGCGGTATTCCCGAGTCTGGCTTGGGGTAAGATTTCAGGACCAAAAGCGGTATCCCCGAGCCAGACTTACAATCGCCTTGCAGTGTCCACAGGCATGGTTTTCTTACCTTGTCCCTGGATCCAGTGATGCCTCTCCTCTGTGTGAGCGAGCGGCGTCCTCGCTTGATTCACATAGTGCCTGTGTGCCTCCGATCTCTGTTCCCTGCGACGTTAAGACGCACGGGGCGGAGAACGGCGCCAAATTCAAAAAAGTAAATAAACACATTACATACAGTATACTGTAATCTTATAGATTACAGTACTGTATGTAAAAAATACACACACCCCTTGTCCCTAGTGGTCTTCCCAGTGCCCTACATGTACTTTTGTATAATAAAAACTGTTCTTTCTGCCTGGAAACTGTAGATTGTCCAAAGCAACCAAAAGTGTCCCTTTATGCCAAAAGTGGTTTTAGAGCAGCTAGAAAACAGCGATAATAAATTATAATCACGTGCAGAATTGAGCCATAGTGATTTGTGAGGAAATTTTATATAAAAAAATAAAAGTAATGACAGCGACAATTCCGCAACTGAGCAAATGTCAGTGTTTTTGATTTGATTACATTATTGAACATTTTTTAATATAATTATATTATTATTTGTTATAATTATTAATAGTTTTTTTATTATATTATAATTTATGATTTTGTTTTTCAAACTTTATCATACCAGAGATGTCTACTAGACTTTTGTTTAGACAGATTTAACTGCTTGCCGACCAGCCGCCGGCAGGTCGGCTCTGCTGGGTGAGATCACGTAGGTATACGTCATCTCGCCGTTCAGCCAATATGGGCGATCACCGCCAGGGGACCCGCAATTGCTCGTTACAGAGCGAGAACCAGGAGCTGTGTGTGTAAACACACAGCTCCTGGTCCTGTCAGGGGGAGAAATTACTTATCGTCTGTTCATACAATGTATAAACAGCGATCTGTCATTTCCCCATGTCAGTCCCACCCCCCTTCAGTTAGAACACACCCAGGAACATACTTAACCCCTTCCCTGCCAATGGCATTGTTATAGTAATCAATGCATTTTTATAGCACTGATCGCTTTTAAATGCCAATGGTCCCAAAAATGTGTCAAAAGTGTCCGAAGTGTCCGCCATAAGGCCGCAGTACCCATAAAAATCGCTGATCGCCGCCATTACTTGTAAAAAAAAATATTAATAAAAATGCCATAAAACTATCCCCTATTTTGTAAACGCTATGGCCCAGGTTCACAGAGCGATTACGCCTGCGCAACAGGAGATGCGCGTGTGTAAATCTAAATGCACGGCATCCCCAAAACGAGATACGCAAGAAATCTACTATTTTTTGTCTTGCGTAATTTCGTTAGACAGGCGCATCCGTCCGCGCAAAACTGTGCTAGACAGACCATTGATTTGCTAGTCAAATATGCTAATGAGGGACTTACGGGGATCCACAATAGAACGTTGGGGCAGCGCAGGCTACGCAGTGTGCGCAACAGCAAAATGTCCTGTCTAAAATTAGACCATATAAAAGCTGGTCTAAAAAGAGAAAAATCGTCTACATGTCAGATAAAGCAACACTGTTAGTGAGGACCTCAGCTGTCACACATGTTGCCCAACAAACTGTATGCCAACATGCCAGTGGCATCCATGCTCATAGCTATACTACTGACTTTAGATGAGCAAAGAAGGAGGAGGGCACTGAGGAGGGCACTGAGGAGGGCACGGGAGATGTTTTTTTTTTTTTTACTTTTTATTTGCTTATATAAACTTTACAATTTAATCTAATCTAATACAATATTCTTATCTGATCCAAGCCCCTCACTCTTCACTCTTCACGGGAGAGGATATATCACACACGCATAGACATCTATGGCATGAGTGATTCTGAGGTGTCTCGCATCTTCAGATTCACCCCTCATGCCATCATGGAATTAACCACAACCTTGCAGGAGGACATCAGCAGCCCAACACATGGCACTACCCATGACACCCATGACAGCTACATATACAATCATAGCCCCATCCCCACATATTTCGAACATAACATGTATGGGGACTGCTGGCTGGTTGGTGAGTGACATGGGTGGCAGGCATGACTGTCCCCCCCCCCATGATGCACACATCACAAGGGGCACATGCACTACTAACATCTTCCTGTCTTTTCCCTTCAAGGTGACTCTGCATATGCACTGGGACCCCATCTCATGACCCCATCTCATGCCAGCTCACATATGCATCTTTGCACGTTAAACACACACATTAATCATGGCACAATGAGAATGCATGCATGCACACCACTGTGGTCCCTAGCACACACACACCACATTCTTATCACATTGGATTGGCACAAGCCCACCATGCAGGACTTGTGAGCGGCAACGCCATGCCACGGCTCCAATTATGTCACTGTACATTCATACACCATTCACACAGACCTGGGTTTCACTTCTCCACCACAAATGAGGGTGACACCCCTTTTCCCGCAAGAATATCACCCCCACATTCCAAAATCATACATAAACAGAAACAAAAAAATAAAATAAATGACGAGCAAAAATAAAAAAATGCCCAGCAAAAATATAATTTAAACAAAATAACAACAAAGAAAAGACAAAAAAGACAAAAATCACTCTGCAAAACAGTCCCCAAATATCTCAAAGACACGTCACAAACAAACAAACAAACTCTAATAAACAAAAGCACCTTGCTGTATAGGGAGGGATACAAAGGGATGTACTTTTGCAAAGGAAGTGCGTTTGTGTCTGTCTATTTATGCTGTCTGTGTAGTTCACTAAGTTGCCCTAGTCCACTTCCAATTTCACTGATTGCGTCATTCCCGAGTTGTGAGCATGCGCACAGAGGTGCTGACCATGGTCTGCTTCAAGCGCGCATGCGCGAGCCGGCCGGCCCTTCATTTGCATGGGGTCACGGCTCATTTCAATGTAACACGCCCACCTTCTTCCCAATTTGTAATACTCCGCCTTACGCCTCTGAAATAACCTTACGCATGCACAATTTTGTGCGTAAAAGCGACGAGAATAGGGTGATTGCGCGGCTACATTGCGCAAGTCTAACGTAAAGGCGGTGCGCTACGCCGGTCCAATAATGCGCAGATGTACCTGAATCTGGCCCTATAACTTTTGCGCAAACCAATCGATAAACGCTTATTGCAATTTTTTTTACAAAAAATATGTAGAAGAATACATATTGGCCTAAACTGAGGAAAAAAATATATACATTTTTGGGGATATTTATTATAGCAAAAAGTAAAAAAATATATATTTTTTTTAAATTGTCACTCTATTTTTGTTTATAGCGCAAAAACTAAAAACCGCAGAGGTGATCAAATACCACCAAAAGAAAGCTCTAATTGTGGGGGAACAAATTTTTGTTTGGGAGCCATCCCGCACGACCACACAATTGTCAGTTAAAGCGACGCAGTGACGAATCGCAAAAAGTGGTCCAGCAATATGGTCCAGGGCTTAAGTGGTTAAGTGAGTTATTCCTAAGAATTACAGGCCTACAATGTAGGGACACATGCCTACAATTTAGGGACACAGATCGGTCACCTCCCCCAGTCAGTCCCCTCACCCCACAGTAAGAATCACTCCCAGGGAATACATGTAACCACTTAGCCCCCCTAGTGTTAACCCCTTCCTTGCCAGTCACATTTATACAGTAATCGGTGCATATTTATAGCACTGTTCACTGTATAAATGTGAATGGTCCCAAAATAGTGTCAAAAGTGTCCGATATGTCTGCCACAATATTGCAGGCCTGACAAAAACTAGTTAAAAAGAAAAAATCCTAAATCTATTCCCTATTTTGTAGGCGCTATAACTTTTACGCAAACCAAACAATATATGCTTATTGTGATTTTTTTTTACCAAAAATATGTATAAGAATACATATCGGCCTAAACTGAGGAAAACATTTTTTTTTTTTTTATTTGGGATATTATTATGACAAAAAGTAAAAAAATATTGTGTGTTTTTCAAAATGTTCTGTCTTTTTTTGTTTATAGCGCAAACAATAAAAAGCTGCAGAGATGATCAAATACCACCAAAAGAAATTTGTGGGAAAAAAATTATAAAAATATAATTTGGGTACAGTGTTGCATGACCGCGCAATTGTCATTCAAAATGCGTCAGCGCTGAAAGCTGAAAATTGGTCTGGGTGGGAAGGGGGTTTAAGTGTCCAGGAAGGAAGTGGTTAATATTGCTGAAGGTTTGATAATACCTTTCTAGTTTTCATAAATGTATTACAAATACCCCAGCGCTGCTAGAGAAGGTGATTGTTCACCTCTGTTTAGATTCATAACAGAGACTTTGTGTCAGCGTGTCATCAAAAACTTTTCTATTTATTCCACTGTAGATGCAGCTGTTGTGATCATTATTTAGCTTAGCACTCCCTGCAAGGGCAAGCCCAAAGGACAGAGTGGAGTGAGCCTGTATGGTAGTGTATTTTATTTGAGAACAATTTGTGGAGATTTGTTTATTACACAATTCATGCAAGTTGAAGTTTCAGCAGCTGAAAGAATTATTGAATACACAAGAACAGGATTGTGATTTGTTTTTGTGGTAAGTGCCTACTGATAAGAGGAAAATGTGGAACTCGATTTTTTTTTTATTAGCTACAGTAAATCATTTAAAGGTAAATATATATATATATATATATATATATATATATATATATATATATATATATATATATATATATATATATATATATATATATATATGTTTTAACTGTTTTAAAAAATAACTATTACTTAGACATGCTGTACATAGGTAAACAGTACTAAAAATAGCCTTTGGGGTTTATTTCCATAAAATGTAATTGCACAATACCACAACAAAAATGGTTTAAACTATATTGCTATATTGCCCTTGTCATCTCTCTTTGTATGTTTGTGACTTCTCTTTCCATTTTTGTGACTTATCTTTCCATTTTTTGGAGGCTGTCTACATTTCAATATACAGTAAATGTATATTTATATATATTATCCAGGGCTAAGCTTAAACATCATAATGCACTAGACATTAAAGAAGAATTACATAGAATGCTAGAATGAACTATTCAAGGTTATTGGAGGCTGTCTGTTTTAAATGCAAAACGACTTTTCAATTGAAAAGACCACCACACAAGAGAAGTGGTGATATGATTTAATATTATTCCAATAGTGAATTTCAGATTAATGAACATGCCCTTCACCCTTTCTTCCTACATTTCTCTTACTGAATTAGAATGTCACTAAAGGCATTTTTTTTCTTTTCTTTTTGTTTTGGATAGAGTGGAAAGAGAACCTGTCAGTTTTTATTTCTGTCTGTGCCCCTGTTTGGGAGATGTTCTCTCTGTATTTGTCCTGTTTATCATTATCTTTGAAAGTGAAAGTGAAATTTTGGGTTGACATCAGAACACTAATAGAGGTTGTTTTGTTTATATTTTGGTGTTAAAAGAGAAGTATAGGATTGGGTGAGAACCGAGCAATCAAACGCGCTGATCGCTCGGTTCTCAGAGCTCCCTAGGCAGAGAGATGGTGACTGATGCCGCGTACACACGATCACTTTTTGTGATGAAAAAAAACAACGTTTTCAAAAACGTCATTTAAAATGACCGTGTGTGGGCAAAACGTCTTATGTTTTCAAAAAAACTACCAAAAAAAATTTGAACATGCTTGAATTTTTTGTGTCGTTTTTCAAAACGTCGTTTTTTGTGTCATAAAAAGTGATGGTGTGTGGGCAAAACAATGCTGAAAACGACGTTTTTAAACCCGCGCATGCTCAGAAGCAAGTTATGAGACAGAGTTTCAATGGAACAGAGTGCCGTCGAACGTGGTGTACGTCACCACGCTTTGCTAGAGCTTTGTTGAAAAACGATGGAGTGTATGCAACATCGTTTTGGAAAATGAAGTTTGAAAAACGTTGTTTTGTTTCGTGAGATAAAATTATGTTTTTTTTTCATCACAAAAAGTGATCGTGTGTACGCGGCATGACAGTCATCGGCTTTCTGCTCTGCCCACATTTACTGGAGCACTGGGCTGGGGAGGGAATGGGAATGGCCAGCTCAGGCTCTCAGTAGCTTGCTGAGAGGCTGAGACAGGTGCTGGTCCAGGCATGTGGGCGAATCTCGACCATTTGGTCGCAATCTTCTCCGAGCCTGGACTGGCTCTGTGACATCACCTGTACCCGCTGTCTGCTGAAAAAGAGTCCAGAACGAACCACAGGAAAAGGTCAGCTTTTCCTTTACTTCTCTTTTAATCATTGTGCGTTTCACCATTCTTTTACCTACATTTTTATCACAAACCTTCTAGTTTAAATATTGTATAAAAAAGAGACATATTTATTGAAAATAGAGACAAGAGAAGCAAAAAGCTGCTGATCTTTATAAGTAGGCCACAGTATAGTTAATTTTCGATCTGCATTTAATCTGGGTAAAATTCTAAATCCAGAAAAAACAACTCTAACAGCCTTATGATTAAACATTTGTGGTTTGTACATCAGACTAATAAGTTACAATATTGTTAAAGTGGATTTCCACTCTGAAATTTTTTTTTACTCCAAAAATCTAAGAAAAAAATAAAAAATGTTTTACTTACCTGAAATAGCTGTTGCTATGCGGAAGTCCCGAATCTGCCTCTTCATCCTCCGCGGTGTATCCTCTTCCTTGTTCTACACTCGGTTTCTTCTTGTGAATGGGGCGCGCTGCATTCTGAGAACTGTGTGTATCACAGAAAGCAGCCGGCCCATTCACAAAGCGACACGCTGCTCACGCACGCGCAGTAGGAAACGGGCAGTGAAGCTGCACAGCTTCACTGCCTGTGTCCCTTACTGTGGATGGCGGCACCTGGAGCTGCCAGGATTGAGGATCAGCCTCGGGTGGGGCTGACAACGCTGACGACTAGGACAGGTAAATGTCCTTATTAAAAGCCAGCAGCTACAGTGTTAGTAGCTGCTGACTTTTTTTTTTTTTTAAGTACATATTACATTCCCTTTTATCTATGAAAAGGATTGTTTTAATATCCAGTTCTGCAACCTTAAGGTTATTATATACAGTATCATTATTTTAATAAATGCAGAAAATGGCTGGAAAAATCAAGATCATCAGCACAGCCTGTTGATTCTAAGCATAAAATAATTCAGAGGCTGACTGAATTTACACATTTCTGCGTGGTATAGTTTTTCATGTTGCTGATATCCGGGTATTTTTCCTTTTCTACAATGACTCTAACAAGTGCTTTTATGGGAATAACTATGAAAACTCTGTGTTCTAAATCTCCATTCTTAAACTCAGAGGTGTTAGCTGGAGGGCAGAATAAGCATCCAGTCATGCAACTATATAGAAATTGAGAAAAGAGACTATAATAGAATTCAGGATCACTGAAGTGTGAAAGAACTATATATATATATATATATATATATATATATATATATATATATATATATATACATACAGTATATATATATATTTATTTTTTACGTATGAAAATGGCTTTTTAGAGTTGATAGAACTGTGAACCAAATGTATTTAGTAGTTCCTCAAGACACAAACATTACAAAAAGTAAAACATATTTAGATAGTATACATGACCTAAAAATATTTTAATATTTGTAAAGTATATTCTAATATACAGCGAGCACTGATATCCAAAGGTAACAATGCCTAAAAGATGTTACTTCACATCACAATACCCAACTGATTGTGTGGCAGTCTCTCCAGTTTTTAACAAATCCTTTAAGATGCAGGCTCCTGCTGTGCAAGCCTAAGGTGGGCTTGATTTATTTAACTGATTATATATAAAATGCCTGCAAGATTGTGACAGACATGGTTTTAAACAGGATGTGATAGGGCAGTGGGGGAGGAGCATGCTGTTGTGTGCATTGAGGTCTGTAAACTGCTTGGAGTTTCTATTTTAAGTAGGGTTGTCCCGATACCACTTTTTTAGGACCAAGTACAAGTACCGATACTTTTTCTCATGTACTCGCTGATACCGAATACCGATACTTTTTTTAAATGTGTCCCTAAATGCAGCTGTGTCCCCCCACAAATGCAGCTGTGTCCCCCCACAAATGCAGCTGTGTCCCCCCACAAATGCAGCCGTGTCCCCCACAAATGCAGCCGTGTCCCCCACAAATGCAGCCATGTCCCCCACAAATGCAGCCGTGTCCCCCACACATGCAGCCATGTCCCCCCATAAATGCAGCCATGTCCCCCAGATATGCAGCCATGTCCCCCCCAGGTATTCAGCCATGTCCCCCCCAGGTATTCAGCCATGTCCCCAAACAGATATGCAGCCATGTCCCCAAACAGATATGCAGCCATGTCATCAAACAGATATGCAGCCATGTCCCCAAACAGATATGCAGCCATGTCCCCAAACAGATATGCAGCCATGTCCCCAAACAGATATGCAGCCATGTCCCTAAACATATATGCAGCCATGTCCCCCCACATATATGCAGCCATGTCCCCCCACATATATGCAGCCATGTCCCCCGTACCTAAATGATGATGATGCCGCCGCGTTAATCACCGTGCGGCGAACATTACTGGCAGCTTTAGTTTGAATAGCTGTTTTCCCTGCCGCGCCATGTAAAGGACACTCCCCCTTGCTCAGGATTGGACAGATCCGTCCAATCCCGAGCAAGGGGGAGTGTCTTTACACGGCGCGGCGGGGAAAACAGCTATTCAAACTAAAGGTGCCGGTAATGTTCGCCGCACAGTGATTAACGTGGCAGCGGCAGCTTTGCGATATGCGACGGGGAGGGGCAAGTATTCTATTCAGGCATCGGGGGCATTTGCGGAAGTACAAGTACTCCCACAAATACTCGGTATCGGTCCCGATATCGGTATCGGGACAACCCTAATTTTAATTTAGAGAGCACTCTCTCCGCTTTTTTTTTCTCTTTACCGCTTTTTTTTCTGAACTATCTCTATTTCCTTCTTAATTTCTTATTTTAGATTTGCTTTTATTAGAATGGTCCTTAAGACCATATTGGGATGTAATACTTAAATTCTAAGTCAGACTTAAATATGGCTACTGACAATTTATAATGCTATTGAGGAAACTCGAAAGCATCATTTTTCTTTCTTCTTTAATATATGTCTGAATATCTATTTTATTGCAATGTTTGATGTTATTGTTGTATTTGTCTACATATAAAATTTCAATAAAAATATTGAAACATAGAGCCCATCAAAGTTGGTTACAATGTTCAAAATTTGGTGCTTATTTAGGAATTCCGTGAGAAAAGTGGCTTCAATTGTTCCAGTGATCAGTTAACCACAGCATATAGTGTGACATCCAAAATTCAAAATTTTGCAGCTGTCCCCTGCATAGGAAAGGAGGAGACATCTTCCAAAGGGAATGCTTGTTTCAATAACAACTGTCTAAGATAGAAATATTTACCTTGCTTTGGAGCAATTTCCTCGCATTTGTTGTTTGCAGAACAAGAACAACTCGTAATTATTCCAAAAGATTTGGCTAGAGGTACACATTTAATGATTGAGTGTCAGAAAGCATGAATCAGACCGAGACAGAAGTACAGTTAAATCATACTTGCTTAATAATAATAAAAATATAAACAGAGCAAGCATAGTCAAAACAGAGTTTAGGAACCAGATCAGATACTTAGACAAGCCAAAGGTCAGGGAGCCAGAGATGGATGTAGTAGAACAGCAAGCATTAGAAGGGATGTCAGCCAAGCAAAGTCTTCAATAGTAATGCAGGAGAAAGTCTCTGTGATGTTGACCAAGACGAAGGCAGAGATCATCTGAACTGGAAGGCTTAAGTAGGCTGGACTGATGAGCAGGATCATCAACAGGTGAGTTACTGTGGAGAGATAGGAGCTGGTAACTAGCCGACACCTGATATATATTTGTATTTGTGTACTATCAATTACAATTTTTATTATAATTTTTCACTGTCTATTTTTTCTTTCTATGTTAAAAAAAACACAAAATAAAGAGGCTAATAAGTGCTTGGGTTCTGGATAGACATAAAAATTGCTCCCATAACCCTAAGGGGCCATTTAAACCTTACACCTTAAAAAAAAAATCTATCAAGGTTAAATTTTATTTTTCCTTCTCTAATGCATTCAGAAAGTTCAGTTAGGGGTTTAAACACATCATGACCGAGCTATAGCAGTTTTACTGCTATAGGGCAGCCGCTCTGAACAGGATTGCGTATTTATATACATGATCCTGCGTTTACAGGTATCGGGCACAAGTGCGCACTGCCAGCGGCTCACTTCCACTGTGATTATGCACAGAGGGAACTGATCAACGGGTACGGTGAGTACTCAATGTCAGCTGGCAACCGCTGAATATTTGGTACAGAGGCAGAACAGCAAGCTGCCTATGCAAAAAAGGCATATTGTTGTTCTGTCAGTAATGAAGGCATGCCTGCAAAGCAAAGCCGCAAAGAAGGGACACTGATCCATTCCTTTCCCTAGTAAAAGCACATCACACAGTACACAAAATCCCTAGCTAGGCACACAGTTATCCCTTTGATTTTACCCGTTCCCAGGCAGTATTGTTAGTGCAGTGACAGTGCATATTTTAGCACTGATCACTATAATAGTGTCACTAGTTCCCAAAAAGGGTCAAAAGTGGCAGCTAGTATCCGATTTGTCCAACGCAATATCACAGTCCCGGTATATGTCACTGATCACCACCGTTACTAGTAAGTAAATAAATAAATAACAATTCCATAAATATCTACCACAGTTTGTACCAAAAAACAAACCCAATATGCTTATTGGATTTTTTTTACCAAAAATATGTAGCAGACTACATATTGGCCTAAATTGATGAAGACTTTTTTTTTTCATTTATTATTGGATATGTTTTATAGTAGAAAGTAAAAAATTTGCAAAAAAAATTAATGAAGGGGGTACATTTTCCTGGAGCTGAAGTGATTAAAGTGGTTGTAAACCCTCTCTGAGAACTTTCACCTACAGGTAAGCCTAGATTAAGGCTTACCTGTAGGTGCTTGCAATATCTCCTAGACCTACACAGTTTAGGAGATATTTGCAATAATTAATGCACCAATGTCTACGATGCTAAATGGCATCATGCCGTAAGTGTTGGCTCCTGCGTGCATTCGCGGGAGTGACGTCATCACTGCTCAGGCCAGTCACAGCGCATGAGCAGCGATACCTGGAAGGAAGAGGGTGAAAGATGGATGCTTAGTGGAGGAGAGGAAATCGGGGACATTACAGGCTTCGGTTTGAGGTAAGTGACACATAGTGAGCTACTATGAGATGCATAGTAGCCTATTATGCTTTACCTTTGCAGGGAAATAAAGAGTAAGTAAACCCTGATGGGTTTACTTCCTCTTTAACCCAGATGTGACAGGGAAGGGCAATGTGGGATGGGTATACTGGAAGCATGCAGGTCTGTATACTCTCAATGTTTGGCATTACTAGTTATGAGTTATAGCAGAACTTACTAGTATGCTTAATATCAATGCTATTTGATGCCTATTCTGTTCCCATCAGATGGAATGTCAGCAGTGCCTGACAAATATATGGTGGCATACTTAACTGGTTCTTACTCTGTTACCTGGCCTTTGAAATTAAATAATATGTGTACTTCTAGATTAACCTAATTAAGCAAAGATTACGGTGGTGGAAAGGTGATTAACGCATTGCCATCAGTACAGGCCTCCTAGCAAATGGCATCTGTAATATTTTTATAATGCTTACTCAGTTTTGCTTTGAGCTCTTCAGATGGTAATGTATTTTTAGAATTCATCTATAAGGCATTCATTATAGTAATTATAATCATGTTGATTGACAGCAAATCTGTGCTTGGTAGTACTGACTGTTGAAGAACTGTTTTTTTTAGACAGAATAAAACTGCCTAATGTTTTCCTGTGACTGAAATACATTGCAGCATTGTAAAGCAGTAAATACTATGATCATGGACCACATGATAAAATTATTGCCAGGAATAATAGGTATGGATTTCACTACTTCACTGAATATTTATATTCTTTAATATTTCATTTTTGAAATGTCTCATTTGAAAATAATTTTGTTCTACAGTTGTTAAAGCTACATTGTTAGTGACACAAATGATTATTTCAAACACATTACTTATGAATAACCAAAGAATTGTGGCTTTTCCTCTTCTTACTGGTAGTTTTCTAGGACTAAAGTTTAAATATTTTTTGAATAAATATCAACTTTAATCGTCTCATTCCTGCTTCTTAATGAAATGTAATGATTGTTCTTGGAGATACAAAGCAGAAATTGAAGTTTAAAGGAAAAAAAAATCTTTGATGTTGTAGAGTAATTGGTGCCTGACTGGACTGTCAAAAAGACATCAAGATTTGACTTTGCATGACTAAAAATACTAATCAAGTAATATAAGCTGCCATATGGATTGTGCAGGTTTTAGCATTACTGTGTGTTCTGTTGAAGGTGCAAGATTTATAACAAATTAATTGGTAGAGTCTTGATAAGCCAAGCTTTGAAAATGCATTTGTTAAAATTAACTGCATTAGACTCTACTTACACCCAAAGACAGGAGGAAAGTGAGGATCTGTTTTCGGCAATTTCTACTCCTTGGCATGCCAGCATTTTTGCACTTTGTACAAACCCTATGGCCTACCATGGGTTTTTACTATGAATATTTTTTCTCTGTTTACTAGCCCTGAAGAAGGTGAGGCAATTCCCCTGAAATGCATTGGCTCTACTTTTTTACAATTATCTCCAATAAACAACTATAAAATTCCTCAAGTGAGACCGTTTTCTTTTTTGACATTGGGTGCTCCCAATTATCCATGTGTTCATTGTGGTAATACCTCCATTGCCATTATCAGGAAGGTAGCAGCCCTAGACAGAGTCTTATGCAGCGTAAACACAATCAGTCAACCCGATGATCAATGGTCTGATGGACCATCGGTTATTAATCAATTGGTTAAAAAATGTGAAACTTGTTTTAAAATTAACCAAACCGATAGAAAAAAAACGATCGTTTTGTAGGCACGTCCATCGGTTAAAAATTCACGCTTGCTCAGAATCAAGTCGACACATGCTTGGAAGCATTGAACTTCATTTTTTTAGCACGTCGTTGTGTTTTACATCACCGCATTCTGACACAATCGTTTTTTTAACTGATTGTGTGTAGGCACGACTGACCATCAGTCAGCTTCATTGGTTAACTGATGGAAAAATCCATCAGACCGTTCTCATCGGATTAACCGATTGTGTGTACAGGGCATAACACTTACCACCTACAATTGGAGAACAACCCGTTGGAAGCAATTCCTTCTATACCTTTACCACATTAATTTGCCACTAGGCAGCCTCGAGTGGCACCAGTCCAGCGCTGTCTTCTACTCAGATTTTAACTTGCTAGGAAATTTGACTGCTCAAGGAAGCTTTGATTCCCTAGCAATCCCCCCTTATTCCCACCACATCATAACTCTTTCCTCTTTTAGGACTGTCTTTTTACTGTCTGTTCTGGTTCAGCTCCTCTGCCCTCCAGCTGTGGAAGGCGGAGCAAGAAGGAATTCCATAAAGTTGCACTTCAGTGACAGCTCTAAATTCTGCTTTCTTTACATCTATGATGGCAGAATTCAGGTGCAGGTGCAGCTTTTTTGGTGTCTACACTAATAAGTATTTTAATGGTAAATAATATGCATACAAATAATCTTATGGAAAGATTGTTTTTGTAATCAAGGGTCTGGTAACAGGTCTATTTAGGATTATTGGCAGTCATTAAAAGTTATGCTGTGTACATGCCCATCTTGACAATTGTCAGCTGCAGTGTGATAGGCCAAGTAGGAGGTGTACCACCTACCAGTGGGAAAAATATGTATTTTTAAGTAAGTACTCTGCTTAGCAGAATTTGACTAATGATGGATAGAAATAACAATCACCTTTCCTTGCTGTTTATGGTCTTGTGACAACAATGCATAAGAAATCTTGAAATAACATATCAAACCTTAGAAATTGACTTTGCTTAATTGTGTCTACAAGTTTTTGTAACAGTGATTTAGTAAGCATAATTGCTAATTACAGTTCACCTGATACATTTTGTTAAGTAAGTGGTTTGTTGTAAAGTAAACAGCTGACAGTAGGAGAGAATAATTCTTTACACATATTAGACAATTAATCACGCAAAATAAGGGCTCTCACCTGTTGCAATGAATTTAGCACTGCTCACACTCAGTTAATCACTTCACCTCCATAAGGTTTCACCCCCTTCATCAGGGTATGTTTTTGTTTTTCAGCACTGTGCTACTTTTATTTTCACACAAATAAACCTTGTGGTATTTAACCACTTCCTTACTGGGCACATATACCCCTTCCTGACCAGGTGAAATTTCAGCTTGTGGCACTGCATCACTTTAACTGACAATTGCGCGATCGTGCAAAAGGGGCTCCCAAACAAAATTGGCGTCCTTTTTTCCCTACAAATAGAGATTTCTTTTGGTGGTATTTGATCGCCTCTGCGTTTTTTATTTTTTGCGCTATAAACAAAAATAGAGCGACAATTTTGAAAAAAAACTATATTTTATACTTGTTGCTGTAATAAATAGCCCAATTTTTTTAAAAAAAAAACATTTTTTTTCTCAGTCTAGGCGATATGTATTCTTCTACATATTTTTGGTAAAAAAAAAAAAAACAATTGCAATAAGCGTCTGGTTTGCGCAAAAGTTATTGCGCTTACAAAATAGGGGACAGAATTATTATTATTTTTTATTATTTTAATTTTTTTACTACTAATGGCGGCGATCAGCATTTTTTTTTGTGACTGCGACATTATGGCGGAGACATCGGACACTTTTGACACATTTTTGGCGCCACTCACATTTATACAGCGATCAGTGCTATAAATATGCACTAATTACTGTATAAATGTGACTGGCATTGAAGGGGTTAACACTAGGGGGTGATAAAGGGGTTAATGTGTACCCTAAATTGTGTTCTAACTGTGGGGGGAGGGGGGGTGACTGGGGGAGGTGACCGATGCTGTGTCCCTATGTACAAGAGCCACAGATCGGTCTCCCCTCTCCCCTGACAGGACATGGATCTCTGTGTTTACAGAGATCCACGTCTTGTCCCTGCAGCCGCCGATCCCGAGTGCCTGGTGGACATCACGGCTGCCAGGCACGCGCATCGGCATGTCAGCGATGCGGCGGGCACGGGCGGAGCGCAGGCCGTAAAAACACGGCCTATTAGAGATTCAGGACATCCCTGCGGCCGTACAAAGTCGTACGGCCGTCGGGTAATGGTTAATCATCACTAGTTTTTGAGATGTTTTGCTATATAAATGAAAAAAATACTGACAATGTGAAAAAAAAAAATATATATATATATATATATATATATATATATATATATATATATATATATTTTTTTTTTAAGGTTTCTTTTAAAAAGAATTGTAATAATATGCATTGCAACGTCACAGCTTAACATTGAGAAGAATACATCATAAATGATCAAAACAGAAATAAAGAATAGATTAGCACTTGAAAAAGGAAATAAAAATGAAAAATAAAAATGCCAGTAAATTAGACATATAAAAGTGAACAAAGATACTCAGGACCCAGGAATGTTTTGTTATAAAAATGTGTAACTAAATAATCTTTCCTCATAAATTTAGGTTAAAATGTATTCCTCTTTATTTCTTTGGTAAAAAAGAGTCTACAAACCAGTATCAATCCTGATGTATTGAGGCCCTAAAATGCCAGAACAGTACAAATACCCCCCAAATAACCAATTTTTGTAAAGTTTACAGTACAAAGTATTTTGTAAGAGGCATGTTGAGTTTTATGAAGTTGTAATTTTTAAGAAAATTAAGAAATTCAATAAAATGTGTTTTGTTTTTTTACCTACTGTCACCAGTGCAATACAGTGTCATAATATGACTAGTGTGGCAGTGATCAGAGATACCCCCCCCCCCCCCAAATAACAGCTTGTTTGGAGATAAACAGTCCAAGGTATTTGGAAAACAATGAAATTATGTAAATAATTATATATTACAAAGTTGCTATTTTTAGTTATTTCTCACATACATCATAGGTATACTTAGAATTAGACCCCAAACCAAATTCTGCTGGGCCTCCTGAGTATAGGAATAATATGTGTATTCCTATACTCAGGAATACAGGTGGTATTGGGACGTCTTATAGCATAGATGCATAGAGGGTGCCAAAATCCAAGGGGCACCTTTGAGCTTTTTAGGAGTATAAATTATGCATATATTGCACGTCTAATTTTCGGAATACCTATCACACTTTTGGGGTCCTGGAGCACCAATACATTGGGAACATACACAAAATGACCCCATTTTGGAAAGTAAACACCCCAAGGTATTTTCTAAAAGGGCGAGTTCTCAGTTTTTGGAAAGTGCAGGAAAGTGAAAATGAAAATAGATTTTTTTACACAAAGCTGTCAATTAATAAAACATTTTAAACACAGATCATGGGCTTACTAAAAATTAAACCCGAAAACACATTCTGTTACTTCTCCTAAGTATGGGGAATTCACATATGTGAGACTTATGCATAGCCTAGCCATATAGACAGGGGCCTATCTACCACAAGGAAAACAAGGCATTTGGGTAGCATTTTTCAGGGGGTGGTGCCACCCCCATATAGAAGGGCAGAAGTGTTTAACCACTTCCCATCCTTTTGGTGATTTTACCGTGATGGAGCATGCAGTAGCAGCTTTACCTCAGTATAATTTTTTAGAGCCGGTGGTCGCATCTCTTGTAATAGCAAACATGTCATACTTACCTCCACTGTGCAGCTCATTTTGCACAGAGTGGCCCCGATCCTCATCTTCTGGGGTCCCTTGGTGGCTGTCTCTGTTCCTCCCTGCAAGAGAAGCACCCGGGAAGCGCTCGTCCAAGGGGGTTAGCTTGTGGGCATGCTTCTGTGATATAGTCGGTGGCCATAGCCACCGACTGTATCACTCGGCCCCGCCTCCCAGTGCGCCGCATCAATGATTTGATTGACAGCAGCGGGAGCCAATGACTGTGCTGTTATCAATTATTCAATGAAGAGCCGAGAAGCCCAGGTCGAGAAGCCATCACATTCACGACACAGGACAAAGCTTTACAACCCCTTTAAGTGCAGAGGGGGGATTTGTGAGACCCAATATCTCTCCATAAAGAGTACCTATCATATGCCTAGTGTTGCCATAAGGATGTTTACATTCCTTGTTAAAGCAATAAAATTATACAAAAAATTAAAATAAAGCAACAGCACAAATAAAATAATTTGAAAGTGCCACACCCTGCCGTGCTTACGTGCAAAGGTGAACACACCTATCAGTCCCATGCACATGTAAACAGTGATCGTCCCACACATGTGAGGTATCACCATGAATGTTAGATCATAGGCAGTAATTCTATGTATGGCACTTGGACGAATCATGTCTCAGGGTCCAATGAGGAAGCTGCAACTGTTTACTGTTTTTCTGTGGTAGGTTGTATATATTGCACTACTGTTCCCCACCAAACAGATTTTTATTTTATTTTATTTGGTACATGTCCCTTTTGACACATGGCCTTTCTTTGACAATCTTTTGCCTATTTGCCTAAAAAAATACTGATTTCAAAGATTTGGCTCCCATTAATTTCAATGGAGTCTGGATTCAGCATCTGAACTTCAATAAAGCTTGCTTCACATACTTCTAACCCAAGTATATACTGCTCATCACTCATTTTAAGACATTCACTTCTTTTAGAATGTTATAATCAAAAAATAAAGCCTTAACATTTGCAATCAAACATTAACAGTATGGTAGAAGTAATGTAACCTTAAAAGGAAAATGCTGGAAAGTGATGTTATGTTATCAAGATGACCTGACACTTTATCTAAGAGAATAACAAACAGTATAATCCCATTGTCTGTACAATATTTCAGGAAAGGCAAATTAAACCAGTATTTACAAATTGCCTTACCTATGTTCTACAAATGTGCAGGTTTACTAAAAGTCTTTTGGTGCATTGTTTTCCACAGGAACTGATAATTGGTCTTAATCTGCTTTAAACAAAAAAAATAAAAAATAACCTGCTATTCTCGTAATTATAAAAGAATGAAAGACCAAGGTGACAATCAATTTCAAAAAAGGCAATTTTGCAAAAGAAATAATTAAACAATTAAACAATAGGTTTTTGCCAACAACTGATCATCTGAACTCTGTTGTGTATTTACAGTTTTATTTTATTTTTTTAACTTGGATTTTCCAATAATGTGTGAGTTATGAAAATTAGCTTGCGTTCTCAGCCTATTAATCTTTTTTTTTTTTTTGCTACTAAAGAAACCATAATCTGCAGGTTGAATGTTTGCATTAAAGTATTGTAGTAGTTTTTAGGTCAAATATGTTTTATTTTGAGGTTCAAAGCGACAAAAGGTTGAATACTACTAACTTTTTTCATAATAAATTCCTACAATACAGAATCTCATGGAAGTCATGCATGTCTTGTTAAGTCTACCAAAAACTATTTCTATTGAAGTGTTCTGTTTTTATTCATCCATTATGTTTTAATGAGCTGAAGGCGAAACATAAGAAAATGTTGGAGCCCATTTATTGATTATCTGTAAGCAACACTTTTGCAAGCAGTGGGATCGGCAGGGAGCATCAATAGTTTAAAAAAACTATTAGATGGGCACCTCAACGACCACAACATACAGGGGTATACAATGTATTGACATAAACACACACACACATCATAAGTTGAACTGAATAGACTGGTGTCTTTTTCCAACCTCACCAACTATGTAGCTACAGTATGTAAGTTATTTAATATGACTCATAACGTAGAAAGGGGGTAATACCGCGCTAAAAAAATTAAGTGAAGTGAAATCATACAGTTGCAACAAAAAAACATCAAAATATCTCTATGGCAATCAAGTAAACATCAAAAAGTAAGTTGCGCTAATAAACCAGTGACATCAAGGTTAATAAGAAATGTAGGTATTGATAAAAAAAAAAAAACACATTCAATAATGTATTGAGTCCATATGGAATACGGAAAACTGATGGAAAGAAAACAGAGGAGTCCAAATAAATGAATATAGGTCCAGAGTTCTTCGTCACCACGACATGCTGATGCCATTACGTTTGTTTACGCCCACGTGACCCCAGTAGACGGGTGTTTGTATTTTAATGCTTGCCGACTATTTTCATGTATATGCGGTTGATTCCACTTACTCCTTTCTAAGTAATAAAGGCTTTTTAGTCTACTACACTATTGGAGCCCCTTGTCCCTCTTTTCACTCATGGCCTCTTATCCCAGTAGTGATTTCCCGCAGAGGGCTGATTCTGCCTGCACATACGACCTTGCTCTTTAGGGGGTCCACCGTATCTGGTAAGGGAATCTACTCATAGAGTGAGATCATCTTTTCCAATTGGGACGCCTGCAAATCTCCCTTTCCCCCTCTGCTATCTTTTGGTGAAGGTGGATGAACTCTGGACCTATAATCATTTATTTGGACGCCTCTGTTATCTTTCCATCAGTTTTTCGAATTCCATATGGACTCAATACCTTATTGAATGTGGTTTTCTGTCACTAACCAAGTTTTTTTATTAACTTGATGTCACTTGTTCATTATCGCAACTTATTTAATGACTCACATGCTCATACAGTAGTTTTGTGACAGAATGATTTAGGCATACACATACTGTTTTTATTCCATCCACATGGCACTTGCATTTGTATTTTGTTTACAAGGTTCTACAGAGAACAGTATGGTTCAATATGCACTTCTGATAAATGGAACCTATTAAAATCAGTAGGAGGTCATATGCTCTGTTGTAAAATGTAAAACGTTTTAAGCATTCCTATAGTAGTCTAATAATATGGTATGTTTATCTTTCTGCTACACATGAGTGTGTATTCGGTGTCAGGTGTGTTTTTTCCCTATTATCCGTAAAACTCTAACACTAAACATTTTATGTTGGAAAACCACAGAATAATAAAAAAAAGAAGAAAACAGAATGTATAAATCTATCAGTTGTAAAGAAAATATGTCATTTAGAAAAAAAAGTTTATATTATGTATATAGCAAAAGTATTATTTTTTTTAAATATAGTATAACTAACATATCTAATTTTGCTTTACAATAATACAAAAAATCTCACAAAGACACCCTTTATAAGTATGTAGAAGTTGTATCTTTTAATTAACAAGAACTTTAGTGAAAGGTTTTGTAAAACAATACAGTATAAAGCATATGTAAATTTGAATTTGGGCATATAAAACCTTATATCCAGTGTAGTATTACAATCAGACAAAGTACAGGTACAGGCATATGCAATATTGGTCAAATAACCTGGCAGAGATCGATGTAGACAAACAAATGTGAAATATGAGAGTAGAAATGATGGCATATCAACTGTGCAAACATATTCTATAAAGCTAAATATTACCTCAGTAATGAAGAGAGAAAAAAGTATTTGTATATTATCCTTAGGAAAGACTGTGGTAGTAGTTATTTATTGATAGCAAAGTTCTGGATCAGGAACGATGGAAAGGAAGAGTAGAAGGAGTGGAGCAGGGGTGGAGGATATATGAGGATAGAGGGTAAGGAGTAAGAAGAAGGACAAGGGGAGGATATATGGGACAGGGCTTCTAATCCTAACCTGGTGCCTATCTCCCAGATTGTGTGGGCCCATATAGGTAATTTTCTTGCATATTGAGCCAGGACTGACCATCAAGATGGGGGAGTTTCATCTTTTAATAAAATTATTCATAATTATATAGAAAAGAAAAGACTCTAATAACTGTAAACAGCTTTATGTATTTAAACATGCATAACAAAGAAAAAATAAAATTCTTCAATCAGATAAACTTTAACAGTAGCATTTTTTGTTTCAGTTTGGGAAACCTCCAATTGAGGATCTGTTCAATGACCTTCAAGATGGACGAAGACTTTTGGATCTTCTTGAAGGCCTTACTGGTCAAAAGCTGGTAGGTGCCATCTTTTATACAAGCTTGTTCGGTTATCATTCTAATCATGCAGTCAGAATTCTGTTTTACTTTATTTTATTGGCAAATGAAAATATTTTTTTTTACTCCCTTCCGTGTTCAGGCCATTTTTTGCGATACAGCACTGTGTTGCTTTAACTGACAATTGTGCGGTCATGCGATGCTGTACCCAAATAAAATTCATGTCCTTTAAATCCCACATATAGAGCTTTCGTTTGGTGCTATAAACGAAAGAAGATCGACATTATAAAAATTAAAGACAATGGGCCAGATTCAGGTACATCTGCGCATTATTGGACCGGCGTAGCGCACCGCCTTTACGTTAGACTGCCGCAATGTAGCGGCGCAATCACCCTATTCTCGTCGGTTTTACGCAGAAATTTGCGCCTGCGCAATGTTATTTCAGAGGCGCAAGGCAGAGTAATACAAATTGGGAAGGACGTGGGCGTGTTACATTGAAATGAGCCGTGACCCCATGCAAATGAAGGGCCGGCCGGCTCGCGCATGCGCGCTTGAAGCAGACCATGGTCAGCACCTCTGTGCGCATGCTCACAACTCCGGAACGGCGCAATCAGTGAAATTGGAAGTGGACTAGGGCAAATTAGTGAACTACGCAAATAGCATAAATAGACAGAGACAAACGCACTTCCTTTGCAAAAGTACATCCCTTTGTATCCCTTCCTATACAGCAAGGTGCTTATGTTCTGTTGTTTATTAGCATTTGTTTGTTTGTGACGTGTCTTTGAGAGTGATTTTTGTCTTTTATGTGTTTTCTTTGTTGTTATTTTGTTTAAATTATATTTTTGCTGGGCATTTTTTATTTTTGCTGGTCAAATTTATTTATTTTTGGTTCTGTTTGTGTATGATTTGGGAATGTGGGGGTGACATTCCTGCCGGAAAAGGGGTGTCACCCTCATTTGTGGTGTAGAAGTGATCCCCAGGTCCGTGTGAACAGTGTATGAATGTACAGTGACATAATTGGAGCCGTGGCATGGCGTTGCTGCTCACAAGTCCTGCATTGTGGGCTTGTGCCAATCCAATGTGATGAGGATGTGATGTGTCTGTGCTAGGGACCACAGTGGTGTGCATGCATGCATTCTCATTGTGCCACGATTAATGTGTGTGTTTAACATGCAAAGATGCCTAATGTGAGCTGTCTCCTGACTGCTCTTCCCTCAGAAGACGGGGTAGCCTTGGTTAGGGGGGTTCCGTATAGGAGTCATGAGATGGGGTCCCAGTGCATATGCAGAGTCATCCTGAAGGGATAAGACAGGCCACCCATGTCACTCACCAATAGTGTTGCTCACGAATATTCGTATTGCGAATATTCGGCTCGAATATGGCATATTCGAGTATTCGCGATATACTCCGAATTTCACGGTGAATATTCGCTATTTCGAATATTCGTATTTTTTCTTTTTTTTTTTAGAACAGATCACATCCTAGAGATCCCCATCGACGTCTAAAAGCATTGCTGGTATGATTAGAGACCTTGGGCCGAGTAGCTGCAGCGATCATTTTATATTGCCGAAAAATCGCAATATTGTTTTTAGCTAAAATAACACATATATTCGATTTCAGAGTGTTACTGTCGAAATTCCGCAATCAATTTCTCATTTGCATTTTTGCGAAATTACGATAAAATATCAAGAATATTCTGAGCCAATCAGAGTGCTCCTTCCGCATTTGCCGAATATTCACAATTATTTTGTATTGTAATATATCACGAATATTCTGAGCCAATCAGAGTGCTCCATTCCGCATTTCTCGAAATTTCGCAATTATTTTGTATTATAAAATATCACGAATATTCTGAGCCAATCAGAGTGCTCCATTCCGCATTTCTCGAAATTTCGCAATTATTTTGTATTATAAAATATCACGAATATTCTGAGCCAATCAGAGTGCTCCTTCCGCATTTGCCGAATATTCGCAATTATTTTGTATTGTAATATATCACGAATATTCTGAGCCAATCAGAGTGCTCCTTCCGCATTTGCCGAATATTCGCAATTATTTTGTATTGTAATATATCACGAATATTCTGAGCCAATCAGAGTGCTCCATTCCGCATTTCTCGAAATTTCGCAATTATTTTGTATTATAAAATATCACAAATATTCTGAGCCAATCAGAGTGCTCCTTCCGCATTTCTCGAAATTTCATTCGCATTCGCAATTCGCATTCGCATTCGCATTCGCAATAGCGAAATTTCGCAATCATTTCATTTCCAAAAAATATCACGAATATTCGTATTTAGCGAATATATCTCGAATATTCGACTATATATTCGAGATATATCGCGAAATCGAATATGGCATATTCTGCTCAACACTACTCACCAACCAGCCAGCTGTCCCCATACATGTTCTGTTCGAAATCTGTGGGGATGGGGCACTGAATGTATATGTAGCTGTCATGGGTGTCATGGGTAGTGTCATGTGTTGGGCTGGTGATGTCCTCCTGCAGGGTTGTGGTTAATTCCATGATGGCATGAGGGGTGAATCTGAAGATGCGAGACACCTCAGAATCACTCATGCCTAGATGTCTATGCGTGTGTGATATATCCTCTCCCGTGAAGAGTGAGGGGCTTGTATCAGATAAGAATATTGTATTAGATTAAATAGTAAAGTTTATATAAGCAAAAAAAAAGTTTTTCAACAAAAAAAAAAATCCTGTGCCCTCCTCAGTGCCCTCCTCCTTCTTTGCTCATCTAAAGTCAGTAGTATATCTATGAGCATGGATGCCACTGGCATGTTGGCATACAGTTTGTTTGGTGTGACTGCTCAGCTCCTCACTAACAGTGTTGCTTTATCTGACATGTAGACGAATTGTCTAATTTTAGAGCAGCTTTTATATGGTCTAATTTTAGACAGGTAATTTAGCTGTTGCGCGCAGTGCGTAGCCTGCGCTGCACCAACGTTCTTTTGTGGATCCCTGTAACTCCCTCACTAGCATATTTGAATAGCAAATCAATGGTGTGTCTAGCGCAGTTTTGCGCGGACGGATGCGCCGGTCTAACGAAATTACGCTGGACAAAAAAAAGTAGATTTCTTGCGTATCTCGTTTTGGGGATGCCGTGCATCGAAACGCACGCGCACAATTAGACTTACGCCGCGCATCTCCTGTTACGCCGGCGTAATCCCTCTGTGAATCTGGCCCAATATGTTTTACTTTCTGCTATCAAACACATCTAATATTTTTTTTTTTAAATGTCTTCATCAGTTTAGGCCAATTTGTATTCAGCTACATAAAAGGGTATATTGATTGGTTTGCTCAAAAGTTATAGCGTCTACAAACTTTTTTTTACTAGTAATGGCAGAGATCAGTGATTTTTAGCAGGACTGAGACATTGCAGCAGACAAATCTGCCACTCAGTGACACTTTTTGGGGACCAGAGACACTAATACAGTGATCAGTGTTAAAAAAAATGCACTTTCACTGTATAAATGGCAGGGAAGGGATTAACATCAGGGGTGCTCAAAGGGTTAAGTGTGCTGTTAGGGAGTGCTTTCTAACAGTGTTAATGGGATGGACTGACCAGAGGAAGGGAGACAAGATTTCTCTCTCTTCCTCTCTGATGGAATGATGGTCTGCCTTGATTAAATAGGCAGACCACCTTTCTGCCTCTTGTGGGTGGCCAGAAGCCATTGTGGCCAATGGACGCACTGATTGGTTCCCCCTATGTCCAATCACAGTGGGGCTCCGGTGGCGTGTGTACCATAGCCGATTCCAGGAATCGTGTACAGGTATGCGATTTTGCGCTTAACCTCCCTTTGTGATTATGTCTGGAATTTTGTACCAAAAGCGGTACAATTTTTTTAATTGAAATTTGCCATTTTATACTGTAGGCCTGCAATTCTTAGGAATAACTCACTTAAATCTGTCCAAATATGATTCTAGTAGACATCTCGGGTATGATAAAGTTTGAAAAACAAAATCATAAATTATATTATAATAAATAATAATAAATAATTATAACAAATAATAATGTAATTATAATAACAATTATCCAATAATGTAATCAAATCAAAAACACTGAAATTTGCTCAGTTGCAGAATTGTCGCTGTTATTATTTTTATTGTTTGATGACGAATTTCCCCACAAAATACTATCGCTCAATTCTGCAAGTGATTCTAATTTATTATCGCGGTTTTCTAGCTGGTCTAAAAGCACTTTTGATGTAAAAGGACACTTTTTGGTTGCTATGGACAATCTACAGTTGGCAGGCATAAAGAACAGTTTTTATTATATAAAAGTACATTTAGGACACTGGACAGACCACTAGGGACAAAAGGGGTGTGCATTTTTTTTGCATACAGTACTGTAATCTAAAGTCATAACGTCACAGGGAATGGAGCTCGGCGGCACTGTGAATCGAGCGAGGAGACACAGAGGAGGAGCCCGCACACACAGTGGGGATGCATCGCAGGATCCAGGGACAAGGTAAGTAACTTTTCCCTGTATCCTGCAATGCAATCCCGAGTCTGGCTTGGGGATACCGCTTTTGGTATAAAAAATTCACCCCGAGCCTGACTCTGGATTACCGCTAAGGAGCTTAAAGCAGAAGTAAATCCCTGCATAAAACTGTTTAATTTCCGGCATGTGCCATCGGCTGTGCTCTCAACCACACTGTCAAGCCATCCAATGGCTTGTGTCTAAATTGATCACATGTGCAGCATAATGGCAGTTGTAGATTAAACAAAGGCAAAGATGGTAGCTTCCTTGGCTGAAAACGATAGTGGGGTTTACTTACACTTTAAGGGCCACCCTGCCACAGTACAGAAAAATATTTGGGATGAATGCAGGGAAGTGAATTGCAGGGACCAAAGGGGAATTATTCAGTGGGTAAGAAAAGTAAAGGATTGTATTCTGTTAGCCATTGATGCAGAAAGATACTTTTTTTTACTAGCTTAAAGGAGTTGTTAAGGCCGACTTTTTTTTATCTTAATGCATTCTATGCATTAAGATGAACACCTATGTGTAGCAGTTGCCCCAGCACCCCCTAATACTTAATCCCATCTCTGTCCATCAATGTCAATGGATCCCTTGGCCATCAGGGACTCTCCCTCCTGATTGGCTGAGTCACAGCAACAGTGCCATTGGCTCCCACGTTTGTGATTTAAAGTCAGTTAGCCAATCAGGGGGAGAGGGAGTGGGCAGAACGCCAGCTCCATGTTTAAATAGACACATGGAGCTTCAGCTTGGCTCGGGGGCTCTCATGGCAAGCTGCTTGCTGTGTGGGTACTCAACACAAGGTATCGGCCAGAAGCAGCAGAAAGGCACCCAAGAAGAGGAGGATCCATGTTGCTCTGTGAAAAACCAACTGCATGGAGAATCTAAGTACAACATGCTTGTTGTTTTTATTTTTTTAAAGAGACTTTACAATCACTTTAAGGTATTAAAGATGCAAGATTTCAGGATACCTTAGATTACATATTCAGGCACCATACAATCATAAATTATATTATACCTCAAGAATGGATCTAAGGCACGCTGAAAGCTTGCATCTGTATTGATTTAAAGGCTAAGTTAACCTTTGTTCCCCCTTTTTTTTTTTTCTAAATCCCAGATCCCCTATTGTACAAATATATACTTAATGTACTTCTTTTGCAAAAAAAAAAAGCTCTCCATTTATTCTACACATGCAAACTTCACTGTCATTTATAGCTGTTTAAAAACACTGCTCAATTACTTCTGCCTTACTTCCTGGACAGACTTTAGGTCATGACACATAACAGAGTTGACCAACTGATCTGCAGAACACACCCTGCATCATCTACCCTTAGCTGGTCAACTCCTTCCTGTGTCATGACCTAAAGTCTGTTGAGTAGGGCAGAAGTAATCGAACAGTGTTTTTGAACACCTATGAAAGTTAGGTAAGCATGCATAGAATAAATGGAAAGCTGCTTTTTTTTCAAGCAAATAAGTTCATTAATGCTATATTGGTACATAAGAGTGCTGGAATTTAGAAAAAAAAAAGAGGTGAACTTAGCTTTTAAGTTAACCAATGCAAGTTATCATTTAAGCTTCAAACCTTCTTCATTAACCACTGTGTAGAAATGTGGGTCTTTTTGGGAAAAAAAAAGGTCCTAATGCTCAACTTTCTAGCACTTCCCTACCATAGGGACATCACCCCCTCTATCTTTGCTTGGGCCTAGCAATTGGTTAAGAGGCTAGAAAACAGTCACATGGGATGATTTCACAGTCTCCCCTATATCCACATGTTTAGTGCTGGCTAATGTAGAGATATTGAATGTTGGGAGAACAGTGGAAAGGTATTCGTGGGTCAGGGAAACATTTCCAGACGCTGTCACATCATCCTGAATCTAGTCTCTATATTTACCTACAGTACAAATTGCTGTCTTCATTTAAGTTGAGCTTTACAATAAAAATAAGTAGGATTGTATGTCTTCACAATCGTATTTGCAACGTGCAGTGCTCTAAATGGAAACATAAAAGCTGGTGGTCTTATTTATGAAAATACAACAAAACATAACATTTTTTATTTGAAAATGAAAGTTAATCAAGTGAATGAAAGATACCTCACCTTTCTGAGCAGTTAAAGACATTACTTTCTAACTGTTTTTTTGGGTCATTGCACCTTTTTAAATACTATTTACTTTATTAGATATGTGTCAGTAATTAACTTATGAAATTGCAAATGAAATTTCAAAGTATTTACTGAGGAACACTTGATTTTTCTAAAAGAAATTAAGAATAATGGTGGTTTTAAAGGAGTGTAGGAGACCTTTTAGTCTGTCTGCTTTCCTATAATAAATTTCCTATCTATTGCTTAAAATGTAGGTTTGTGAAGACTGAAATTCAGTAATGATTTCTGAATTGTGAAATTATTTAGTAAATAGGCAAGGTGGAAGTAGACATTTTTGCTATACCTTAACAGGCTTATTAGGAGATACTTTTCTTGTAATTGTCTAATGCTTAACAATATATGCAAAATTCTATTGGTACACACAATAAGAATACCATGTTGTCAGAACTAACATTATATCAGTTACTTAAGACCTTATTAACACTAATCAATCAAGAAAGGCCAATGAGGTACCAAATTTAAAAAAGGGCCAAGATATATATCTCCCTGGAAACTACAGACCAATCAGCCTAACATTGATAGTATGTAAGCTAATGGAGGGGATGATAAGGGATTATATACAATATGTTAGCAATAAATACAGTATTACTGGTAATCAGCACTGATTTATGAAGAATCATTCTTGCCAGACCAATCTACTAACGTTTAAAGAATAAGTTGCAATCTAGATAAAGAAAGACCTGTGAATGTGGTGTATCTGGATTTTGCAAAGGCATTTAACACAGTTTCCCACAAAAGTTTCCTTTACAAACTGAGGTCTGTCGGCATGGACCATAGGGTAACTACCTGGATTGAAAATTGGCTACAGGGGTGGGTCCAAAGGGTGGTAATAAATAATGAGTACTTTGAATAGTCTGGTGTGGCAAGTGGTTCCCCCAAGGATCTGTCCTGGACCTATTCTATTTAATGAATTCATAAATGATATGAAGGATGGGATAAATAGTTCAATATTAATATTTGATGGATGTTATTAAGTTAATCAGGGCAAAAATGCCATCACAGGATGTGGAAAGCTTACAGGAAGACCTAAATAAAATAATGGGGTAGGCAACTACATGGCACATGAGGTTTAATGTTGAAAATTGTAAAGTAATGCATTTGGGTGCTAAAAATATGAATGCAAGTTACTTGCTAGGGGGAGAACCTCTGGGGACTCTAGGATGGAAAAGGACCTGGTAGCCACATGGTCCGATATGGAATGCAATTAAAAGCTGCTACAGGCAAAGCAAACAGAACATTGGCATGTATTAAAAAGGGATTGACTCATTGGCATGTATTAAAAAGGGATTGACTCCAGAGATAAAACAAACATTCTCCCAGACTCTGGTCTGGCCGCATGTGGAGTATGCCGCCCAGTTCTGGGCACCAGTACCAAAGAATGATGTCCAGAGGGAGTCCAGAGAAGGGCAACAATGGCAATAAAGGGACTAGAGGATCTCAGTTATGGGGAAAGACTACAAGCATTGAACTTATTCTCTTTGGAGAGGGGACGCTTGTAATGGGATATGATAACGGTGTACAAATACCGTACTAGTGACCCTAGCATAGGCAAAAGGCTGTTTGCTTTGCAAAAGGAATTTTCACTTTGCAAGGAAACTCCTTTGGTGAATAAGTCGATGCTCTGCTAACTCCACCATACAATTATGTGTAAGCAAATATAAAAAAAAATATTTCCTGACATGTGACTGGGTATTGTTCGCAAGGTGAATTTTCACCATATTCCCTAAAT
This sequence comes from Rana kukunoris, assembly GCA_029574335.1. NCBI lineage: Eukaryota > Metazoa > Chordata > Amphibia > Anura > Ranidae > Rana > Rana kukunoris. The sequence continues at coordinate 258,674,083 of CM056050.1, read as the reverse complement.
GGCAAAATAAAATTCTATTGCAAAGTGAACAGCCTTTGTGCCTTTAGTAAAACAACCCCATTGAGTGTTCCCAAAGCTTTTTTGGAACATGTGATCTTTTTAAAGTTCCTGAGGTGTATGTATTAAGTTTATGATGAACCTTGACCCCAATGGTGTGGATTTCAAGGTGAGTAGAGTGTAAGATGTATGACCTGAAGGACAGCAGCACTGCAGAAGTTTGATTTCTAAAAGTGTTGTTAACATTAACTGGTATTTCATAAAATATGTGCAAATACCAAATATGTATAAACAAATTACACAAAAAAAAAATGAAACAAACCAGTGAAACAAAGTCTGAAAAACAAGAGTCTTGAAGTGAAATACAATTATGAGTGCAAAAAAACTCTAAAGCCCTGTAAACTTGATCGGATATCTGATGAAATCTAATCCGATGGATTTTTTTGTTGGACATCCGATGAAGCTGACTTTCATCAGTCTTGCCTACACAGCATCAGTCAAAAATCTGATCGTGCCAAAATGCGGTGACGTACAACACTACGACGATCCCCAAAAAATGTTCAATGCTTCCGAACATGCGTCATCTTGATTCTGAGCATGCATAGATTTATGTCCGATGGATTTCCACACAGAGGATCAGATTTTTCTATTGTTTTTTTATCCATAGGAAAAATGTAAAACACGATCGGTTTGTCCGATGAAAACAGTCCATAAAATGTACAGATTTTTCCTTCTGCAGTAGTTTAGTGTATTTCTGCAAAACTGAAAAGACACTAAATAATGTATAGGTGTGAACCAGGCCTTATGCCACGTACACACGATCCGATTTCTGATGGAATAAAATCCAACGGAATCTTTAGTCAGAATTCCGATGAAGCTGACTTCCATCAGTCTTGCATACACACTATTAAAACACTATGATGAGCCGAAAATATGAAGTTCAATGCTTCCAAGCATGCATCGACTTGATTCTGAGCATGCGTGGATTTTTCTCCGATGGAGTTCCACACAGACAATCGAGATTTACTATTGTTTTTTTCATTGGAAACATTTAAAACATGTTCTACTTTCTAACACCGATTAAAAAAGGTCTGATGGTGCCCACACATGATCGGTTTTTGGATGAAAAAAGTCCATCGGACTTTTTTCATCGGATAAAACTATTGTATGTACATGGCATTAGGATCTTTGGATCTGGTAAACTGCTGTCTATTTATTTCTTAGGATGGTGATGATTGATGAAATATTTTTGGATTGCACTGAACCTTTATGCCGTCTACACACGACCGGTCCATCCGATGAAAACGGTCTGATGGACCGTTTTCATTGGTTAACCAATGAAGCTGACTGATGGTCCATCGCGCCTACACACCATCAGTTAAAAAATGATCGTGTCAGAACGCAGTGACGTAAAACACAACGGCGTGCTGGAAAAAGTTCAAAGCTTCCAAGCATGCGTCGACATGATTCTGAGCATCCGTGGATTTTTAACCGGTTAAATTTAAAACAAGTTGGCTTTTTTTTAACTGATAGCGCCCACACACGATCGGTTTTGACCGATGAAAATGGTCCATCAGGCCGTTCTCATCGGTTTAACCGATCGTGTGTACGCGGCATTACTCTATTGTTTTGAATGGACATTTTCATTGGATTTAGCAATTGATTCACAGATGGACTAGTTTTTATACAATTAATTGTTTTCTATTAAGGTTGTTCTTAACTTAACCATCATTTTGAACTTACCTATTAGATTTTTTTTGCACTCATAATTTTATTTAATTTCAGGACTCTTGTTTTTCAGACTTTGTTTCACGTTTTTTTTTTTGTCATTGTTTTTATCAATCATTTATACACATTTGGTAGTTGCACATACGTCTATGAACTTATACATTCAGTTTTGGCAGCACACTTTACACTTAATACCACATTCCAGAGATGTTGTCAGTGTTGCAGTCTTTCATTATATTGGCCAAACAGACTCTTTTTTAATTGTACAATAAAATATTTTTGCAGATTTTCAGATATAAAAGTTCTTAAGATAAGCATCTGGGTGGAAAAATAATACCACAACAGTACTAAATTTACATATTATTGCAGTTCATGCTTTCAATACAAATGTTACATTTTACTTTGTGTATATTGTATAAGATTTATCCAGGCTGACCCAGGTAGCAGTTTTCACATATCAAGTGACCTATTTGATAACATGGTATTGTGAAATAAATATCTTCCACAATCAATAAGTGTAGAACTATAGAATGTCCATTAAATAATTGTATTTATATTGTTACACACCTCACACAGAGCTAGTAAGAACATACTAAAAGCATAGTCTAAGCAGTCTAAGCATGTACAGGTACACCACTCTCATTCTTTTGCGCTGTACTGTATAATTTCACTAATTTCTTTGAAGATTTTAAAGTTGTTGTCTCACACATGTCACAATCTGATTTATTTTGCAGCATTGTAACAAAGAAAAAAACATCATAAAGCAGTTTGTACTTAGATCCAATACACTTATTGTCCATGGTGTTGATTTATCATTGTTTTCACCAAAGATTCACACACGCACACACACACTATATTTAAAATGTTATTGGAAAATGTGTAAATCTTGGACACAAACATTTTTAGAGAGACTCTCATATAAAGCACAGCAAAGCCTTCTTAAAGCTGAAGGTATTTACAGGCCATCACTAATCCAAAAAGCCCAGGGTTTAGTCCTTCTGTTTGGATAGTGAGCATAGAAATAATTCTTTCATGACCCTCTGACAACTGTACATCTAAAATCAATGGATTTAAAACCACATGTACAAAGTCTCAACTACTGTAAGATGAAACAAATTAATTTTATTAAATAACTTTTTTATTGTATTTTTTTCTGTGAATTTCTTTCACTAATACATGTATCTACATTGTAGTTTGTCTTTAAATGATTTTTTACCCACTTCAGCTCCGGACAGCTTACCTCCCTTCATGACCAGGCCATTTTTTTCGATACGGCACTGCGTTACTTTAACTGACAAATGAGCGGTCATTTGACACTGTACCCAACTAAAATGTATGCCTGTTTTTTCCCCACAAATGGAGTTTTCTTTTGGTGGTATTTGATCACCTCTGCGGTTTTTATTTTTTGCCCTATAAACAAAAAAAGACCAAATATTTTTTATTTACTTCTATGAAACACATCCAATAAAAAAAAAAAATATTCATCAATTCAGGCCAATATGTATTCTGCTACATATTTTTGGTAAACAAATCCCATCTACAGTTCCCAAAGAGGGAGTGGTAGATAGTTAATAGCAATTGTGTAGAACTTATGTTTAGTAGTGTTGGGCGAACAGTTCGAGCCAAGCAGAAGTTTGGCTCGAACATCGCTTGTTCACCCATCCGGCGAACACCCATATTTGCATTGTGCTCAGCGGGATGTTCACCTGCCGAGTGCCCCACAATGCACTGTGAACTTCACAGTGCATTCTAGGGCCCTATTTGGAATGTTATGTTATGTTATGAAATATAGTCAGGTACAAGGCTTTGCCAATTAGCACTGTCAGAGCCCTGGTTTGACAAAGTAGTGGTGACTTTCTCAAATCACGGCTCAGTGCTCACAGTCCCACCACTCACTATAAGGCTCCATGCACACTGGAAGCTAAAAAAAGCTATAAAAAAAACGCCAGTAGCTTTGCAGGGAGCCTTTCAAAGTTTTTCTAGCATTTTTGCAATAGTGTTTATTAGTGTTTTTCAGTGTAGCTTCACATACGCGGCGCGGTACGAGATGGATGCCTAGCAGACCTGCTCCTAGCGCATCGGGACTGATTAATCCTCCCGGGGGCTATTATTCTTCTGGCTATCTTCCTAATTTGCACCCCCTGGCTCTGGTGACTCTGGTGCATGTCCCTGACGAAGAAAAAAAACAAGGGAGCTGCCCAGACCTCTCTAACCCACTACCTCCTCCGTACAAGGGAGCAATACGGCATGGCCCAAAATGGCGCCTCAGCCCCGGCCTTGCCTCCTAAAAAGGGCCTCTTCTCCTCATCGCTCGGACTGTAAGTACCCTGCCCCTCTATCTAAGGTGGATCTTGACGCCAGCTTGGAGGCCATGTACACCCGTCTGGCCTCGAAATTCCAATCGGAACTTAATAAGACATCACACGCGCTATCACAAGAGATCTCGTCCTTAGGTTCCCGCACGGACTTACTCGAGACCAAGCATGACGAACTGGCCCTGGCATACAGTGAGTTGAGCCGGGAACATGAAAATCTGTCTACTGCCTTTGCCCATCTCCAATCGCAAGTCGAGGACCTCGACAATCGGAACCGATGCCATAACCTTCATTTGCGTGGGTTTCCCGAAACGATCACGGATCTGATTCCAGCAGTGGTTCGGTTGTTCAAGTCCCTGCTTCCAGATCGCGAGGCCGCAACTTTTACGTGCGACTGGATCCACAGGGCTCTCAGACCTAAGACCCCTGATGATAAACCTCCAAGAGACATTATCCTCTGCCTAAAGGATTTTTTGATTAAAGAGGAGATTTTGAGGGCTGCCCGAAATTCACAGAGGATCACCCTAGATGACTTCACTATTCAGATCTTCCCTGATCTGTCCCCTGCCACGTTGGACAGATGGTGGGGTATGAAGGAGGTCACGGCAGTGCTACAATCAGCGCGCATCCGCTACAAATGGGGGTTCCCCTTCAAGCTGGTAATTCCCCATAATGGCTCCACATATAATGCCACATCTGTCTTGGAGGGTAAGGAAATTCTGGTCAAGCTTGGCTTACTGGAGGCTGAAGCGATTCGCCGCCCTCCACTGACCCCTCGCCCTTCTCAAATCTGGCAAACACCACTGTCGAGGCGAGACAAGAGGAGGATTCGGTATGGAGAGGGCTCCCCGAGGAACTTACCAGTCTGAACTTCAGCATCAGGTTTATTTCTCTCAGCTGGGGTTTTTCCCTTCCATCAAGATTTTTGTTCAGATTTTTTTTTCTTCTCTCTTGTGCCTTGAAGAATACTTCTCTTCTCCCCGACATGCATCTCAGAGTTCCTATTACTGTACTGTCTGGATGTCCGTTCCGCAGCGTCATCGCAGGTTCCCCCCCCCCCCCACTACCGAATCCATAGACTGCTTTAGTTTTTTGCTCGACAGGTTTGCAGTCGTGGACTTGCTAGTCGTGAGACGTTGAGGTCTCAGGTTTTTTGAACTCGTTATCAGGACTTTTTTCCTGATCCATCTCTCAATGTCTTTGTCTTCTGTTTTCTTTGTTATTCTTTTTTTTAATTGGTTGTTTCCATCATACTATGCAACCTACTTGTTTTTTTTTTTCTGACTGTTATTGCTCATTTGCTGTATTATTTAACCATTTGCATCGTGGTGTTTTGATACTATTTGTAGTCTCTGCTCTCAAACTTGAATTTATGATGCATTCTAGTATGTTATGCTGCGGTCCTTTAGCTTGGGGGTATTTCCCACTCGGTAATGGGGTGCCGGTTTGGAAGGATTCATATTACCTGCCTCTCCGGGGAGTTTTCTTTTTAGCCTTTTCAGTTGGTCTCTCCTATTATACATCTTATGGCTATTAAGTGTGTTTCCCATAATGTCAAGGGATTTAACTCTCCGGCGATGCGGAGAAAAGCATGGGATTGCAAACAGCCCACAACCCCAATAAATAATTAATTAATTTACCTTAAATAAAATAAAAACAAAAACCAATTGTACTTTTGGCAAAAATTTTAAAGGCCGTGGCACTATATTGGTATAATATAAAATAAATTCATAAATATATATTAAAGATTATTATTTAAAATAAATATCATAAATCAATAAATCTGTAAATATGTCAGCTCAGTTTTTGGAACTCGAGCCAAACCAAATATTAAAAACATCAAACATCCCCCCCGGAAATCCGGGGTGATTTGAACCACATAAGTGCCTACGACAGGGGGGGTAGGGTGGGTAGCTCCTTAAAACTCTGCTTGCTAAACTAGTCTGAGGTGAATTACCTCAGAGCACCCCTATATATAGGGTACCAATCCTTCTGGAAAATTCCACAACTTCCTATTGGTCCGTCCGATCCCCTCAAATTTTTAAAGAGACAGTAACACCTAATCATCATTAATACTAATATTAAAGTGCAGGAATGACCTGATATGAGGAAAAAAGGGGGGCGGGGCTGCCACAAGCCCATGAAGGCGGGCACAAATTCTTGCTCCCTCCTTTTACATTCTCCCAATATAAACTAATCATCATTAATACAAATATTAAAGTGCGGGAATGACCTGATATGAGAAAAAAAGGGGGGCAGGGCTGCCACAAGCCCATGAAGGCGGGCACAAATTCTTGCTCTCTCCTTTTACATGGGATTGCAAACAGCCCACAACCCCAATAAATAAATAATTAATTTACCTTAAATAAAATAAAAACAAAAACCAATTGTACTTTTGGCAAAAAATTTAATGGCCGTGGCACTATATTGGTATAATCTAAAATAAATTCATAAATATATATTAAAGATTATTATTTAAAATAAATATCATAAATCAATAAATATGTAAATATGTCAGCTCAGTTTTTGGAACTCGAGCCAAACCAAATATTAAAAACATCAAACATCCCCACCAGCCGGGGGTTTGTTTGTAAAACAAAAAACTGGCCTAACCCAACACCACGGCCTGTTCGATCGAATTCTGTAGACCTAAATTGAAAACATCTATCCCGACGTCTGAAAGATGTATGCCATCCTGGCGGTACAAACCAGGGAAAAAACCCTCCAAGTCAACATGGCGGTACGCGAAACCTCGAACTATCGGTAAAAACTTCGCTATAGCCCAATTGATGCGCTTCCGAATCTTTTCCCGAAAACGAAACTGTTCCGTTGAACACCAGCAGAGTCTAGGGATTATTTCAGAAAAGACCACAACGGACGAGGGAGAAATTAATTTAAATCTCTGAATGTCACTTTTTATTTGAAAAATCAGATCCGATGTTCTAACTGCACACAGGTCATTCCCGCCTAAGTGAATAATCAAAATATTTGGCAACGGCCAAACGCTCAATAAATTTACTAGCAAACTGTAAAGGTTAGCCCATCGAAGACCTCTGATTCCTTTCCACAGGACCAAGAAGGCCTCTTGCGGCAAAGACAAATTTTCGGAGTAAACTCGTTGTGCAGCTCTCTTTCTCGCCCAATAAATGTACGAGTGGCCAATGATCCATGCACACTGTCTGGACCCTAAATAATAAAAACAGAAAAACAAATTAGGACGAATGTACCTCTTAAAGCAGTTGGAATCCCACCTACCCAACTTCTGGATGTCCTCATACTTCATTCCATTCTCCGCTGCAACAGATGCTGCCCCAATCCGAAAAGAATGAGGGGTGAGTTTAAAATGACTCAAACCCATAACATTAATGCATTTTTTTAAAACAGCGGAAAACTGAAAATTGGTAAGAGGGGTCCCTCCCATATGAATAAAAAGATGACCAGTTGCAAAAGGGCGAACTGCCCTATATTCCCTCAAGATGAATAATGGGCAAACATTGCGTCTGGCCGAAGGGTGAATAATCACCCAACGCCCCTTTCCCAGCTGATCTGTCTTTGACCTGCTGACTAAAATTTTTAGCAAATTCTCCTCAAAAACAATTTGATCCCACATTAAACCTCCTAAACTATACCTGTTGTAAGGAATCAATTACGAAATTCAAAATGCCCCAAAAAAGAAAATAACAAAAACGGCCCTAAAAAGTAATGCTTCAAAAACTGAGAAGCACACGGAATTCGTCACTCCGTACAGCCTTTCAAGCATCTCTAAAGATATGGGCCTCCTATCGTCAGGAATCGCCTTCTGTCTTCTGTAGCCTTTTAACGCCTGTCTCACAGAAAAATAACTATTGCAAGACGGCATGTGCTGCAAACGACAGAAAAAGGAAACCCCTGCCAACAGTTTTACAATATGACTTGGAGAAAAACTCCCAAGCATTAATGTTTCCAGAAATAACAAAACATGCTCCTCTTCCGGGAATAGGTCATAAAAAATTTTCTCGTTGCAAAACATTTCCCACTTCTTCCAAGCTCTGGAATATTCACACCAGGTTTTATGTGCTACAGAAAACTTAATAGCCTGGGAAACTGAATTTAAATTAAATCCCAAAGAAGCCCTGGACAGGGGTGACCTTCTGCGTCCACCGTGGGAAGCAACTGCCGAAAACGCAGCATCTGAAAACGAGAAAGTGCATCTGCTAAAATGTTATCTTTACCAGGAGTAAAATGCGCTTTCAACCAAATGTTATGTTTAAGGCAAAGAAAAACCAGATGCCGCAATAATTTTATAACCGGTAAAGATTTTGAGGAAAGGCAATTTACTGCAAAAAGCACACCCTTGTTATCTGTTCTAACAAGAATGCGTTTATTTACAAAAAACCTCCCCCAAATCTCAATAGCTTCCACGACTGGAAACAATTCAAGGAGGACAATGTTTTTTGTCAACTCCCTCTGAAACCACGCTTCCGGCCACACCCCGCAACACCAATGATCTCTCCATATGGCAGCAAAACCTTTTGAACCAGCGGCGTCCGTAAAAAGGCAAAAATCTTCCGCAAACGTAAATTCCTCTTGAAAAAATGAACGCACGTTGTACTCGTCCAAAAATCTTGCCCATACCACCAAGTCCTCCTTTAAAGACTCCATCAATCGGACGTGCGAAAAAGGAGATTTTAGTCCAGCTGTCGAAAGGTAGAGCCGTCTGGAAAAAATCTTTCCCACTGGCATAACCCTGGATGTAAAGGCCAGCAGACCCAACAGAGACTGCCTTTTAGTCAAGGTGACATTCTTTCTCCTTAGAAATGTTTGGATCATGTTCTGTAATCTAATAATTTTTTGCAAAGGAAGCCGGAATTCTGACAACGATGTATCTAACAGTATACCCAAAAATTTGATCGTAGTGCATGGAAAAACGGAATCCCGAAAAGCTCCGCTAATTTGAAAAAACTATCAAGCAGATGATGACAAAAATCCGAATCCTTTGGTCCAATAAATAAAAAGTCATCTAGATAATGAACAATACCTGACCAATTTGTCTGTGCTAATAACCCAGTGAACAAAAGAAGAGAAATCCTCGAAGTAGGCGCACGAAAGCGAACAGCCCATCGGAAGGCATTTGTCGTAAAAATAAAAGCCGTCAAAGAAAAAACCTAACGAATTGAACGCCTCTGGAGCAATTGGCAAAAGCCGAAATGCGGACTTAATGTCGGCCTTGGCCAACAAAGCGCCAGGGCCCACCTCTCTAATTTTCCGGACTGCCTCGTCAAAGGATGAAAAGACACCGAACACGCCGAGACATCTATCTCATCATTTAGCGTTTCCCCAAACGGAAAAGACAAATGGTGGATTAGTCTAAACGAGTTTGGCTCCTTCTTTGGAACTAAACCTAAAGGAGATGTTCTGAAATTTAAAAAGGGGGGGAACGGAAAAGGGCCTGCTATCCGGCCTTCATCCATTTCACACTGTAGTTTTTTTCAAACCACCTCAGGGTATTTATCCACTGATTTTAAATTCTTAACTACCACACAACCTTTACCTTCAAATGCAGGAAGAGGAAAGCCATAATGAAACCCCTTCATCAGAAGTTCTGCTTTCATTTTGTTTGGGTACCTGCCCAGCCACTGGAGCATATTTTCCAGTTTCACTGGAGTTCGTGCCCTTGACAGCATGCTCTCTTTGAGGCTGAAAGGATGAGTTCCTTTTATAACATTTCACAACCAGATGTGACCCCATGCAGAAAGAGCACTCGTGCCTATACTTGCACAAGGTGTTCCAACGACACTGAGATTCTTTATAAGCGAAACAGGTTCCTTTTTTGTAGGCACTCCCTAAATTGCTCACTACCGTTTGTCTAGCTGAAGGCGGCTTTTGAGGTGTGATCAAATTTAGCCAGAGGCTGACATCTTTCATCCCAAATTTAAGAGACGGATGAACCACCAATTTATGACGAAAAGATTTGTCATATTGATACCACCCCATACCACCAAAATTGTGATAAGCCTCCAGCACATGTTCTAAATGCTGGAACAAACCGCAACACAATTCAGATTTTCTTTCCGCTAAAACACTTGAAAAAATACAGAAACCTTGAAGCCAATTAAAAAAGGATCTTGGCACGGATTTGCTCTCACTATGCTTGTCATCAAATTTCTTCTCTTTGCGGCTATTAAAGTCTTTTTAATTAGGAAGGAGTGACATTACATCAACAAACTCCCCATTCCAAATTTTTTCTTTTGTAGCCATGGGTAAGTGGAAACCCAAAGGCGACACATCACACAGCATCACCTCCTTAAATAAAACCTCAGGAACTGTTTTTGCAATAGGGTGACTGACAGAATTGACTAATGCAGAATGACCATTAGTAACGTTAACATCTACATTCCCAGCCAAATCTGTATTCACATTGACTGGAACTGCAGCTGTGGACACATTCTTTTGCACTACTGACTGCACTAGTGTAGTCAAAGAATTTACCAATTCAATTAAAACATTATTACTCACTGACTCACCTGTACTCACAGAGGCATTCGCACTACCAGCCACCTGTGGGATTGACTGAGCCATGCTATTGTACTGAATAGCTGTGTTCTGGCAGTTCCCACTGCCTCCAGCGACAGCGTTATGCTGCGATTCTCCTGCTCTGACTGGAGTTGAAAGATTAACAAATGGTTGCCTAGCAACCCTCTCTTCGCCATCTTCACTCACGGCCCGCCCAGGAGATGTGTGCGGCCTGGAAGCTCTCTCAGCGCTACCTACAGTGCTCCGTGCTGGTGTGCTGTGCTGAGCTGTCGCCCTCTGACTCACCGCTCCCGACTCACCGTGACCTTCTGGATCCCGACCGACCTCCTGCTCCTCCGCGCTCTTCTGTTTCTTCTTCCGTCCTTTCGCCACAGGGATCATCGGAGCTCCCCCTGGAAACACCGCTGCTTCACTTGCTCTCTCAGGCGGCTTGCTTCTCCCTCTCTTGGGTCGCGCCGACACCACCGCTCCGGACGGCTCCTCTGACGAAACCCCAGGGACCTCTTCAGCTTGTTTCACAGCCACACCTGAGGGAGACATGGCATCCTCTCCTCCCGCAAGAGCAAGGCACTTGCGAAGCCATTCATCTCCTCCTCCACTCTCGGCCTTCTCCAATAGTTGCCTCAGGAGGGTCTTCATTTCAAGCAGGTAAGCAAATAGCTCCTTAAAACTCTGCTTGCTAAACTAGTCTGAGGTGAATTACCTCAGAGCACCCCTATATATAGGGTACCAATCCTTCTGGAAAATTCCACAACTTCCTATTGGTCCGTCCGATCCCCTTAAATTTTTCAAGAGACAGTAACACCTAATCATCATTAATACTAATATTAAAGTGCGGGAATGACCTGATATGAGAAAAAAAGGGGGGCGGGGCTGCCACAAGCCCATGAAGGCGGGCACAAATTATTGCTCCCTCCTTTTACATTCTCCCAATATAAACTTCTTGGAGCTAGGATTTTGCTTTTACAAGAGACTCATTTCTCACAGGCATCCCATCCGAAATGTTTTACTAGGCATTTCCCACAGGCCTATTACACCCTCCATTCTTCTTAGAGTAGGGACACAGCTATATTTTTACATTCCTCTCTCCCTTTTGAGGTTCATCATGTTTATAAAGATAAGGAGAGTAGATTTGTCATTATAAAAGGAATCCTTAATGATAGAGATTGTACGATAGCAAGTGTTTATGCTCCTAATGAAGCTGCTGATACTTTTTTTCTTCCTTTTTTACAGTTCTGGAGCGCTTTTTGTCCCCCCATATGATTGTTGGGGGGGATTTTAATTTAGTTTCTACTCCCTCCTTAGATAGGAGTCACGCCTCCCCCTTCTCGAAGGCCTTCCCTAAGTCCCTTTCCCGTAAACTGACTGATCTACAATTGATTGATTCATGGAGGGCCCTTAATGTTGGGTCGAAGGAATTTACTTTTTTTTCATTTCCCCACCAGAGTTATGCTAGGTTGGATTATATATTTACCACCCCTATCATTCTTGCTAACTCCAGCTCTGCTAGTATACATAATTGTGTTTGGTCTGACCACCACATTACTGCTTTCTCTACCGAGTTCATTAGGTTGCCCCCCTCTTCCTTTACATGGCGGTTGAATGAGGCACTTCTCTCTGACCCTTTGATTGAATCAGAGCTCTCCCAATTTATTGACTCCTTCTTCTCTACTAACGATCTTCCTGAGACTTCCATCTCTACACTCTGGGTTGCCCATAAGGCAGTGCTGAGGGGTGTCTTTATAAAATCGGCTTCAGCTCGTAGCGCTTCGAACAAAGTCAAGATTGTTCGGCTCTCTTCTGAGCTTGACAAATTATATAGGGACTCGGCTTCCCTGCTCTTGGAGTCCACTAGAGTTCTGATTGATCAAAAGCGGTTAGAGTTGAATGAATTGCTTTCTGCTAAAACTGAAAAAGCTCTACGCTGGGCTAAAGCTAAGTTTTTACTCCACAGTAATGCGGCATCCACTATGTTCGCTAGGAAATTAAACCAGTCTTTTAGGCCCCCACATATTTATAAGTTATCTTCCCCTTCAGGAGGCTTAGTATCTCATCCCCAGGATGTTATGAAGATTTTTCATGACTACTACTCCAACTTGTTAGGCCCACAGCACTCTACCCCCACTGAAGCTTATGTTTCTACCCACCCTCACCTCTTTTCTGTTGGAGAAGCTTAACAGCCCCATCTCAGTGACGGAGGTCCTTAATGTAATTAGTTCCCCTAAGAATACCTCTTCCCCTGGCCCTGATGGATTCTCTGCCCCCTATTACAAGAAATGTTCAGCTCTTCTTTCCCCTAGATTGGTCAGGTTGTTTAATAATGTGTTGAAAGGTGGTCCCTTCCCAGAAGAAATGCTCTTAGCGAACATGCCATTGATCCCTAAACCCAATAGGGACCATACTCTACCCCAAAACTATAGACCTATTTCGATAATGAATAACGATATAATTTTTTTTAGTAGAATCATGGCAGATAGACTTGGTAACATAATTTCTTCCGTAATTTCCCCTTACCAGTCAGGATTTATTCCCCACCGTTTTATTACTGATAATATCCGCCTAGTGACTAACATCATTCAGGACGCCACTATCTCCTCTAGGAAACTATTTCTGTTAAGCTTAGATATTAATAAGGCTTTTGATAGTGTCTCATGGAATTTTATCTCCCTTCTGTTACGTCGCTTTGGGTTTAGAGGCAAATTTCTTAATGCTTTCCATGCCCTCTACTTAAATCCCAGCACTCGGATCAGGATCCCGGGTTGTAACTCTGATTTTTTCCAGCTCGGCAGGGGGACCAGGCAGGGATGCCCACTTTCCCCCTTAATTTTTGCCCTCGCAATTGAACCTTTAGCCATAGCTATTTTACAACACCCAGATATAGCTGGATATGTTAAAGCTGGTTCGGAATACAAACTCTGTATGTATGCCGATGACGTGATGCTCTTCCTGACCAATCCATTAGTTACATTGCCAAACCTCCTAAAAACGCTATCTATTTTTGCCGACATCTCTGGCTTAACAGTTAATGTACCCAAGTCCCAGGGCCTTCCAGTTGGCTTTTCCCCTGCGGAGTTGGTTTCCATTAAAACAACATTCCCTTTCTCTTGGTCTCAATCTTCCCTCCCCTATTTGGGAATTAAACTTTCTGGGGATTTTGGTGAGCTGTTTAATCTTAACTTCCCCCCTCTGATTGCTCATTTTAAAAACCTATTGAATTCTTGGTCCTCTTATAAAATATCATTTTTTGGAAGGATTACAGCTATTAAAATGTCCATACTCCCCAAGATACTATATTTGTTCCGTGCCCTCCCCCTCCTTATCCTCAAGGCATACTTAATTAGGTTTCAATCCTGCATAAACCGGTTTATCTGGCATGGTAAGCCTGCTAGATTCTCTAGGGCCATTTTGAACAGACCTTATAAGCAGGGAGGTCTGGGTGTACCACAGATATGGCTTTATTATTTGGCTAGTCGGATTTCCCAACAAGCACAATGGTCCATCAAGAATCCTAGGGTTCCCTGGGTCAAGTTTGAATATGATTCTATTTCCCCTTTCTACTTACCGGGCTTGCTGTGGTTCTCAGGCCCTCGTCCCCTGAGTTGTCGGATAGTAACCTCCTTGTGGGTCAGGGTTTGAAATTATGGAGACGCTATTGTTCTCCACTATCTCTGGCCTCTGTGGCTCCCCCGGGGACTTCTTTCCTGGGGGACCCCAGACTACCACCTGCTTTTTCTTGCCCTGACTCATTCAGATGGTGGATCTCTTCTGGTCTGATGACCTTGGAGGACCTGCAACGGGATGGTAGATGTATCTCCTTTTCCCAGCTGCAGTCTCTAATGGGTGCTCCAGTTAGGGAATTTTATAGATTTCTCCAAATCCGTCATTTCTTCATGACTCATTATGCACTGTCCCCATCCCCTTCTCGTTCTCCCTTTTGAATCTTTATGTAGGTCTGGACCTAGACAGAGGGGTATGATATCTGCTCTATATGGCACAATGGCCTGTGATCGGGTTCAGGTCAAACTAAAGTATATTATCAGATGGGAATCGGAGTTGGGTCTGGAGTATGAGTTGGATGACTGGGATGCAAACTGGCAGAATCTCCGTAAGTGTACTGTCTCATTGTCTTTTAGAGAGACTGCAATCAAATTTTTTACCCGTTGGTACTATACCCCCCAGCGCATACACCAGATCTTTCCCCAGTCCTCCCCAAATTGTTTTTGGGGTTGTCCGACATTTGGCACTTTTCATCATATATTTTGGGATTGCGTGAAGATTTCTTCGGTCTGGAAAGAGGCCTTGGATCTGGTTGACAGATTGGTGGATGGTCATGCCAATCTGTCATACAAGCATTGTCTGTTGTTTGAAAAAATCCCGGACACCCCTAGACCCCTAGGACGCTTTATACATACGCTCTGCACTGCAGTTCTTTGGACCATAGCTTTCAATTGGAAGTCTCCGGCCGTCCCTTTCTCCCAGGTCCTCTCGAGGATGGACCATATTAGGCTGTCAGAACAAATTTTTCATAAATTACATGATACAGTACCTATTTATGAGGCTAAATGGACTCCATGGTGGCTTATACGCCTTCCATCTTAGACTTGCTTTCTATCCCTTATGATATGGTGACAGGGCTGGTTTTATTTTTCTAGAGGTTTTTTTTCGGTATAGTTTATCTTGAGCTTTTATTCCTTTTCATCTATTTAATTTTTTCGGTATTATTATTTCTTCTCTCCTTGATCTTTCTCTTTCCTTCAGTTCCTTTTCCTTCTGATTCTTTAGTACATTATTATGTTTGTCTGATGTGTGTACACACCATTGGACCAAAATCCGATCAGACCAGAACGCGGTGACGTAGGACACAACGACGTGATGAAAATACGAAGTACAATGGATCCAAGCATGTGTCGACTTGATTCTGAGCATGCGCAGGTTTTTGGTCCGATACATTTGTCTACTAACCATCGAACCTGTCCGACGGACAGGTTCCATCAGACAGGTTTTAAAACATGTTTTAAAACTTTGGTCCGACGGACAACGGTCTGATGGGCCGTACAAACCATCAAACTGGTACGATGAAACTGGTCTGCAGACCAGTTTCATCAGACATGTCTGATCGTGTGTACAGGGCCTTACAGTATAGTGTGTCAGTGTAGTGTTAGACCTTGTACACACGATCAGTCCATCCCATGAGAATGGTCCGAAGGACCATTTTCATCAGTTCACCGATGAAGCTGACTGCTGGACTGATGTGCCTACACACCATCGGTTAAATAACCGATCGTGTCAGAACGCGGTGACGCAAAACACAACAACATGCTGAAAAAAATGAAGTTCAATGCTTCCAAGCATGCGTCGACTTGATTCTGAGCATGCCTGCATTTTTAACCGATGCTCGTGCGTACTAACGATCGGTATTGACCTATCGGTTAGCCGTCCATCGGTTCAATTTTAAAGCAAGCCCTCTGTTTTTTGACCAAAGGATAACGGACCAATGGGGCCTACACATGATCGGTTTGGACTGATGGAAACCGAACCTCAGTCCGTTTTCATCGGTTTGAACCGATCGTGTGTACGCGGCCTTAGTGTAATGCAGTGTTTAACACAGCATTACATAATGTTTGACTCTGAGTGTAGTCTAAGTATAGAGTGTCAATATAGTGTGTTAGTGTAGTGCAGTGTTTAACACAACATTACATACAGTGCTGTATACCCTTTTTTATTTGCTGTGTGTTTTTTTTTGTCTTTTTTGTCTCCTGCCTGCCCCTTTTGTTTAAATTGTCAGTCACATTTTATCTGACTGCAACGCTGGTTTTCCCCCTTCCCATGCCACTATAAGGGGGCCAGCAGCATCTGTGTCCACAAGCAAAGGTGAAAGAGGTCTGTTCTCAGGAAGGGCACATTTGTCTATGTTTAACTACTTAAGGACCAAGCCTCTTTTTGACACTTGTTGTTTACTAGTTAAAATATTGTTTTTTGCTAGAAAATTACTTAGAACCCTCAAAATTATATATATATATTTGTCAGACACCCTAGAGAATAAAATGGATATTGTTGCAACACTTTGTTACACTGTACTTGTGCAGCAGTCATACAAAAAATACACTTTTTCGAATTACAAAATAAGAAATCAGTAAAGTTATCTCCCTGTATTGTGAAAGACAATGTTCTGCAGAGTAAATTGATACTCAAAATGTCATGCTTCAAAATTGCGCCTGCTCGTGGAATGGCGACAAACTTTGGCACTTAAAAATCTCTATAGGAAACGTTTAAAATGTCTACAGGTTACCAGTTTTGAATTAGAGAGAAGGGTCTTGGGCTAGAATTATTCTTCTCGCTCTAATCGTGAAGATACCTAACATGTGGGGTTTGAACACCGTTTACATATGTGGGCGTTACTTACGTATGTGTCCGCTTTTGTGCATGAGCACAGAGGAACAGGTGCTTTCATTTTATTTATTTTATTTACTGGCCGCCGTGAATAAAAATATCAGGGGTTATCACAGCTATTTGCTGCCATAACAACGGTATTTATTGTCATCCTCTATGACCCAAACTGACACTTGTGTGTGGTCCACTGCAGCTGCCAGGGTGGCTTATTCTGCTTCTTTGTCCACAGCTACTCCTGCCATATCCCCAGCATTATGCATGGAGGAATCCGCTAAATTATTTGAACACAAAGTCAGCCATTTGCTTCTTGGGGATGCACAGACATTACTTGATTCTAATGTGGTTTCTGAGGTTGAGGAAGGGAATAACATGAGCCAACAAAGAAGAAAGAACACTGATAAACAACAAATTGGCAGTCATGTTTCCCCAGCTGCAGCATATTACCAAATTGGCTCCAGTGATGATAAGGATGCGGGGGATGATGAGGTCACTGACACGACTTGGGTGCCAGGTAGAGCAATGGAGGAAAGTGAGGATGAAAAACAACCCCAATGAGGCAGGATGTCCTCCAGAGGCAGCCATCATGGGAGAGTAGAGAGCATCCACTCTATTCCATCAGATTGTGGAGATGTTTTGTCCTGGCCCACTTCCCACAGATAAGCTGTGTGGGCCTTTTTTTAGCACATGTCAAGCCGAAAGCACTGTTGCCATTTTCAATCTCTGTTGCAAGCAGATCAAGCATGGCAAAAACACCAGCTATTTGGGTATCACATGCTTGACAAGGCATTTAACCTCCCACCACTCAGCCCTTTGGCAAGATCACCTGAAAACCACAAACAACGGACACAATTCTTCTCCTCACTTCTCACCTTTCATGTCTACCCCGCTAAAGCTCATGACCTCCCAGCAGCCTTCACTGACAGGGATAAAGGTATAGCAAAGGGTGTCACAGGTCCTTGCAATAAAATCTGGCAATTACCTGTGTCCATGTGTGCATTAGAGGCCTGTCTTTGTTCTGTCTGCCTCTTTATCACCTTTCCTTCCTGTATGGCCCCACCCAGGCTATCCCAGGAAGTCTATATTAACTGTTGCACTGCAGGTCTGCAGTGCTGTTCAACCTTTGTTAGTAGCTAAGAGTTCCTGTCTGCTGTGTGCTAGTTAACCTTCCTGTGTACCGATTTAGCTCGTCCCTGACTTCTCTTGCTTGCCTGTGACCCTGACCTTTTGGCCTGTCCCCTGGTTACCCTTGTCTGCCTGTTGCCCCGACCTTGGCTTACCATCACTATCGCTTGTCCTGCTTGCTGCTTCCCCTCTCTCCTTGTTGAGCGTGATCTAGGGGATCCCAGGGGTTGTGACCTGGATCCAGTTGCGGCAAAGCCCATCCTCACCACTAGAGGCTCTGGTGAACACAAAGCTGGGTCTTGGATTCCACACCCTGGGGGATCTTGGGTTCACGATTCCTCTCTGATCGCAGCAGTCGGCTAAGGGTTCACTACCCTGTGGTGCATCCCTCTCCTCAACGGGGTGCAATTGTCACCTGGCCTCAGATGACCTGACACAAGTTTCTCGAAAAAATATACACCCCCTGTCACTGACCCTCCCTGTATAGTGTCAAAACATAGAAAAATCGATTTAAACTTAATTTTTTTCTTTATAAATGTCAGTTCTGCTACAACAGATTCTATACATGGTACAGATATGCCAATTTACAGACAGACTCATAGGCACCCCCCAAACACTATTTTTGAAGTACAATCATTTTTATATATTGTGACAGAACCCACTGTGACTGTGTGGTTTGGAAGGAACTGTGGGCATGCCTCTTACTCAGACTATGGCCCAGAAGAGGCTGGAGACCCGGGACAAGCTGGCATTGAGATAATGTAATGTAATGCCACAGCCCTTCTCCCCCAGCCCCCCTTGTTGCTGTGCCTAATTGTGTTGGTTCATGACACATAGACAATGGTCTGGACTGGAGACGTCTCTCTGCAGGGGATGTGTATTGAGAGGCTGCCTGCTTACCATAATCTTATTGGGCCAGATTCTCAAAGACTTACGCTGGCGTATCTCCATGTATGCCGTCGTAAGTCTAAATCTGCGATGTCTTATATGCGCGCCTGATTCTCAGAATCAGTTATGCATAAATTCGGCCAAGATTCGAGCGGCGTAAGTCTCCTACGCCGTCGTATTTTGGGTGCATATTTACGCTGGCCGATTGGTGGCGCTTCCGCGTCGAATATGCAAATGAGCTAGATACGCCGATCTCGAACGTACGTGAGCCCGTCGCAATTAGTTACGCCATTTACGTAAGACATACGCCAGCATAAAGATAAAGCTGCTCTCTAGGTGGCGCAGCCCATGCAAGGTATGGACGTCGGAGCAAGCGTATCTTTTTACGTTGTTTGCGTAAGTCGTACGTGAATAGGGCTGTGCGTAAGTTACATTCACGTCATAGGCAGTGTGCCACGTATCTTAGGCATTCTATCCGACGCACACTGGGATACGTCCACAGAGGGCGCATGCGCCGTTTGTTAAAAGCGTAAATTATGTGGGGTCACGATTAATTTACATAAAACACGCCCACCTCTTCCACATTTGAATTAGGCGAGCTTACGCCAGGACATTTACGCTACAACCGGCGTAACTTAGGACACAAGTGCTTTGAGAATACTGCACTTGCGTTCTAAGTTGCGGCGCCGTACCGTAAATACGTTACGCTACGCCCGCTCAGAGTAATGTCGCCCTACGTGAATCTAGGCCAGTATGTTTATCTGTAGCCTGTTTCAATGTACAAATGTTCAGTTCCCATTGGTTGTTGCTTGTCCCCCTTCCCTCTTAGACAAGGCTAAGGAGAGTGTCCCTAACTGTGAATAAAAGCGTATGTCTTGTATTTAATAAACCGTTTTTGCTCTGCATGTTTAACCCTCAACACCTGTGTAGATTGTCTTGTGATTGAGGGGTTAGGGGCTGGTTATGGCGAATCTGCAGGCTGCGGGTGCGTTTGGAGGACAGGAGACACAGGTTTGGCGGATGTGCCCACCTGGAGTATCTGAGATCCGTCACAGTGGTGGCAGCAGTGGGATGTCTCTTGCAATCCAGGACATCCAAACCACCACCAGGATTCAAGATCTGGGCAGCCGCTGAGGAGAGATACGGGGACCAGCCAGAATCAAAGGGGAGTTCGGGAGGAGGCTGCAAGGCATGTGGAAGAAACATCAGGGACCAGCGACGGAGCGTACCATGCTCGGCTGGGAGGATGTGATCCGCCGGCAACTCTGGCATGCGGCACTAAGCCACGAGCAGCACCATCAGGGGAAGATCCTTCCCTCCTCCAGAGATGTACTGGATGCAGTACTGTGTGTGAGAAGTGTTCCTGAGGGAACGACCGTGAGATGAATGGAAGATGGAGCTCTTCCGAGAGCAAATGAAGCTGGATGCCAGGTCGGTTCGTGGCTCTACTGTGGCCAAGTACAGCAGATGGCAGCACGACAGAAGGCGTTGGCTACGGCGGCGTGGGGCTGCTCCATCAAAAAATTTACAGAGACCCAGACTTTGGGAGTGATGAGGAGTGGCGACTGGAAAACATCCTAGACTTCGGAGATATTGTGACAGAACCCCTCCGTCACTGTGTGGTTTGGAAGCGACTGTGGGCGTGCCTCTTACCCACAGACTATGGCCCAGAAGAGGCTGGAGACCCGGGACAAGCTGGCATTGAGATAATGTAATGTAATGCTACAGCCCTTCTCCCCCATCCCCCCTTGTTGCTGTGCCTAATTGTGTTGGTTCATGACACATAGACAATGGTCTGGACTGGAGACGTCTCTCCGCAGGGGATGTGTACTGAGAGGCTGCCTGCTTACCATAATCTCATTATGTTTAGCTGTAGCCTGTTTCAATGTACAAATGCTCAGTCCCCATTGGTTGTTCCTTGTCCCTCTCCCCTCTTAGACAAGGCTAAGGGGAGTGTCCCTAACTGTGTGTAAAAGTGTATGGCCCGGATTCACAAAGCACTTACGCCAACGTAAATCAATGTAGTGCAATGTGCACCCGGCGTATGTGTGCGCCAGACCCACAAAACCAACATACATCCTACCCCGACGTATCTTGCTTACGCTGGCATAGCGTGGGCGCAAATATGGTTTGGACGCATGTTGCTTCTCCCATTGATTAGGCATTCAAATATGCAAATGAGGTAAATACGGTGATTCACAAACTTACGTGCACCCGACACAGGCTACACACAGTGCGCATAAGTGTACGTCCGGCATAAAGTTATTCCCCATAAAGGAGGTGTAACTCAGCAATAGACATGCTCAGGTCTGACCAAGGGAACACAAGCCGGCGTAACATACGTTGGACGTGTGTCTGGCTGTGCGTAGGTTACGTTAACGGCATACACAGTAATCCGGCGTATCTTAGGCAGTTGTTCCGACGTGGTTGTGAGCATGCGCGGCGCATGTGTAGTTCGTTGTATGTACTTGTCTGGCGCTCGGTCCATCATTTGCAAAAGTACGTTCATGAATCTGCGTATCTTACTCATTTGCACATTTAACATGGGTACACAGAATGCGTCCAGCGTAACTATGCGCCCACGATACACCGGCGTAGGCAAGTTACGTCGGGCGGCTGAAGCCAAATTTTTCAACGTATCTAGCTTGGGGAATCGGAGCAGAGATACGACAGCGCACATTTGTACTTAGGATGGCGTATCTATAGATACGTCGGCGTAAGTCTTACGTGAATCTGGGCTAAAGAGTCTAGCTATAATGCAACACATGAGATACAAAACATACAAAGACTATCTTGACATGTGAGAAAATACATATATTAAAAGCTCTATGAGAGAATCTTTAATGACAAAATATATAAATTAAAAAACCTGTAAGATGTGAAATATAAAGATTATACATGAAAGATAGCATACGTTCAAAGTGTATCACAAGAGATGGGAATAATACAATGCCCATAGCACCAGGACTTTAAACTTATTTCATAAAAAGGTCCACATTATAGCAGTGTTTCATTCCCACAGCTACCCTTGTCTGTAGGTGGAAAATCCACCAGACTTCACATGAAAGAAGTACACGGTGTATGTCCCCCCCACGTGAGGATAATTTAACTATTTCCAAGCCTGAGTACAAGAAGGATGCCATATTGCCGTTATGTCCAAACTTAAAGTGCTTATGCACATTAGATAAGCCTTTGTCAGTACTGTAAGATGCCCCATGAAAATGTTCGCTGATTCGAGTTCTCAGCAGGCTCATAGTGGAACTCACATATTGTTTGTTACATTTATCACATTCCACAACATATACAACATTGCTAGTGCCACAGTTGATATATTCATGAATCGTGAATTCTCATCCTGTGGCACATGAAATTACTGTCTCGTGTTGTCTGGAGTGTCTACTACAAAAACAGCATGTGTTATTCCCACAAATGTAAGAATCCACAGTGTTCAACCAAGTTTTTTTGTATTGCTGCAACTCAAACAAACTTGACCGCTTAGCGTTTTAGAATGGCGGCTTAAAAACCTAGAGCTTAAGGATTTGTGCCACTTCTCCATCCGTGGAAAGTATTTTTAAATATTTATCTATAATTTTTTTATTTTATTAAATTCCAAGAAGAAGGCAGTTACAAAAGTGACTGAACTTGTTTTCATGTCATTAGAACTCTTACTATTACTATAACTCTTCTTGCGACCAGCATTCTCCAAGAGGGTAATTATATTTTTCTCCATGGTGAGACAGCTGTTCTATTTATATTCCATTTGTCGTATTCTAGTGAATGAAGTCGTGAGGCTGTGATGTTGCACTCCTTATTAAAACCTTCCTCAGTAGAGCAGTTACGTCTGGCCCTGGTAAGCTCCCCCATTGGAATGGATCGTTTGGTGTGTGCAGGATGGTAACTAGTAGCCAGAAGTAAGGCATTGCCTGCACATAACTTACGATAGGTACAAGTTTTAATCAGTCCCTGAGATGCAAAGCCTGTTAAAGTAAGATCTAAAAAAAATTGATGGCATTCTTATTGTAACGGATTGAACCGTGACAACCAGAGACTTTGGAAGGATGAGAGATACTCTTGTGCCAGCGGCACTAATAACTCCTGGGTCTAAGTCCACCCTGTGCCCTTTGGGCGTAGGGTGGCTAATAAAATCATACTTCATGTATTACATGAGATGGAACATTATTGATACTTCATATGGCAGGATACTGAGATATTAAGGTGTTCCTACTAGACATCTGCTTTTAAAATTCTAAGTGACCCGGCTTGTGAAAGACATTTCATTGTGTAGAGGTGTTAATTCAGGTCTGCTCCAAAGACTTTTTCATTGTGTGATAAAACTGTTTAAAGCCCTGTGTGAACGTCTCTCTTCAGATGTATTGAATTAGCATGTCAATTCTATTGATAAAGGAATGTGATATGTCTCATCAGTATCGGTGCCGAATTGTCTACATAGTAACTAGCCATAGTGTGTGATGAGGGGGGTGGAGATTGCATTGTCCTGTGATTAACTTTAATATGCTGTACTAGATATATAAGCAAGCTAAGAAACCGATAAAGTGTTCATTCATTTGGAAACAAGTACAGAGCGGAGTCTTGTCTTGATTATGGGAAATGGAATGGATCATGTATGCAGGATTGTCGCAGTGTGTCGGATAAGCTTGTCGTGGTTGGATGGAAGGTCGTAAACAGTGGTGACCGTTACACTTATGACTATCAAAACTAAATTCCAAATTTAGATTATTTTTGTTCGCCAAGGATACAATGGTAACAGTCCATAAAGGAACTATCCCATAGAACCGTCAGGTAGTCTATGTAGCAACCATAACTAACTATAGAACCTGCACATGGGTTGTGTTGAGAGAAGAGAAAACTGTCCTCCCACCAGCCCATGTACAGGTTTGCCAGGAGTGGTGAAAAACGGGCCCCCATCGAGGTCCCCCTACATTGCAGATAGAAAACTCAAACATGAAATGATTTTGACTGAGCAGAAATTCAACTGCCATAATTATGAACTCTTTCAGACTAATGTTGTAAGTACTGTAACATGTAAGATGATGTTTAAGGGCTTTGATTGCAAGGTTGTGTGGAATACAGGAATATAGTGACTTCACCTCTATGGTACCATATTACATAACATATGTTTTTATACACACTGCAAATACTCACTATAGACATAGCTAAAACGTCCACAATAGCCAGATCTGTGCCACAGATTTCCCGGGGAAGAAAACTCAGGGGTACATAAAAAGGGCAACCGGAAGGGGGAAAAAAGACAGTCACATCTGTCAACCACTTGTAACCAGCAGGGACACTCATTGCTACCAATCCAAAGTCATAACAGTAGATAACGATATTTATTTTATCTTTTAAAAGCCCCAAAATATAAGACCTCAAAACTGATAAGGAATGTGGCATGCCATTGTACAAACCAGAGACCAAACTATCACCCATTAACACAGTACTCATTGTGAAGTGCAGCATCAACCATTTGATACTGCACTTCAGATGCCAGGTATACCAGAGGTGACAACAATATAGCCTAAGATATAATAATTAGTCGTATACTACTATGGACTACTCACATAGTCTCTACTGAGTAGTCCGTTAAATACAATACAGGGAGTGCAGAATTATTAGGCAAATGAGTATTTTGACCACATCATCCTCTTTATGCATGTTGTCTTACTCCAAGCTGTATAGGCTCGAAAGCCTACTACCAATTAAGCATATTAGGTGATGTGCATCTCTGTAATGAGAAGGGGTGTGGTCTAATGACATCAACACCCTATATCAGGTGTGCATAATTATTGCTCAACTTCCTTTCCTTTGGCAAAATGGGTCAAAAGAAGGACTTGACAGGCTCAGAAAAGTCAAAAATAGTGAGATATCTTGCAGAGGGATGCAGCACTCTTAAAATTGCAAAGCTTCTGAAGCTTCAAGCGTTTCATTCAAAATATTCAACAGGGTCGCAAGAAGCGTGTGGAAAAACCAAGGAGCAAAATAACTGCCCATGAACTGAGAAAAGTCAAGCGTGCAGCTGCCAAGATGCCACTTGCCACCAGTTTGGCCATATTTCAGAGCTGCAACATCACTGGAGTGCCCAAAAGCACAAGGTGTGCAATACTCAGAGACATGGCCAAGGAAAGAAAGGCTGAAAGACGACCACCACTGAACAAGACACACAAGCTGAAACGTCAAGACTGGGCCACAAAATATCTCAAGACTGATTTTTCTAAGGTTTTATGGACTGATGAAATGAGAGTGAGTCTTGATGGGCCAGATGGATGGGCCCGTGGCTGGATTGGTAAAGGGCAGAGAGCTCCAGTCCGACTCAGACGCCAGCAAGGTGGAGGTAGAGTACTGGTTTGGGCTGGTATCATCAAAGATGAGCTTGTGGGACCTTTTCGGGTTGAGGATGGAGTCAAGCTCAACTCCCAGTCCTACTGCCAGTTTCTGGAAGACACCTTCTTCAAGCAGTGGTACAGGAAGAAGTCTGCATCCTTCAAGAAAAACATGATTTTCATGCAGGACAATTCTCCATCACACTCGTCCAAGTACTCCACAGCGTGGTGGCTGGCAAGAAAGGGTATAAAAGAAGAAAAACTAATGACATGGCCTCCTTGTTCACCTGATCTGAACCCCATTGTGAACCTGTGGTCCATCATCAAATGTGAGATTTACAAGGAGGGAAAACAGTACACCTCTCTGAACAGTGTCTGGGAGGCTGTGGTTGCTGCTGCACGCAATGTTGATGGTGAACAGATCAAAACACTGACAGAATCCATGGATGGCAGGCTTTTGAGTGTCCTTGCAAAGAAAGGTGGCTATATTGGTCACTAATTTGTTTTTGTTTTGTTTTTGAATGTCAGAAATGTATATTTGTGAATGTTGAGATGTTATATTGGTTTCACTGGTAAAAATAAATAATTGAAATGGGTATATATTTGTTTTTTAGTTGCCTAATAATTATGCACAGTAATAGTCACCTGCACACACAGATATCCCCCTAAAATAGCTAAAACTAAAAACAAACTAAAAACTACTTCCAAAAATATTCAGCTTTGATATTAATG
This sequence comes from Rana kukunoris, assembly GCA_029574335.1. NCBI lineage: Eukaryota > Metazoa > Chordata > Amphibia > Anura > Ranidae > Rana > Rana kukunoris. Next base: position 258,648,060 of record CM056050.1, on the reverse strand, counting down.
ATTAATACATTTCCTATTATTGAACATAAACATTTATTTTGTAAAACCCATTTTCAGATTGCCCCCAGTACACATTAAATAAAAAATAAAAAAACACCAGTGCTAATTACACAGTCATCTTAGACACACACATTGTGAAGTACTTTCAAAGTACAGCTGATGTACTACAATTATATAACACTGAGACGAGAGACAAAATTGACAGATATGAAAAAAAAGACATTGAGCTGTTGCAATGCACCTCTTCTTCAAACTGAATAGGAATTCCAGACATCAAATTTATGTTTAAATTGAATAAATCTGCATGCTGTAATGATCCTTATGGTTCTTTTGACCGTAAGAGGGCCATGCGGATTGAAATTCTATTCACTGTGTATATTGTTGACTCATTTTTAATGCTTGCTATTTTGAGAACAAATTTGCCGAGTGAATGCCTTAAGCATTATGCAATCAAACAGCCTTTGTCCCTACTTTCATCAGTCATATCGTTGAAGAATGCTTTCTCTGAAGCACAGTGCTGGCCTTGGTCTAAGGGCAAGGTGTCCCTGAATAATGGTACAGTTCTAAATTGAAATTCTAGTCATAAGCAGATTCTAAATTTGGGTAAAACATATACACAGGGTACAAACTAAAAAAACATTTTTTAGTGTTTAAACTACCAAATTGTTTGGTATATCAAAGCAAGGGTTGAGTACATTCTCTATATCTTCCTATAGTGGACATTGAAACAATAGCTTAATGTGTATTTAAAAGATGTCTTTAGATGTTTCCAGAAGTCTTATTTAACCATTTTACTGCCAGGCCTTGTGCTCCATTTTTACCCTCAAGTGGCCCAGACCATTTTTGCAATTTTTCTTTTGCTTGTTTTATTTTTCACTTATAGCTTTCAATGTTTGTAAAATACTCTCAAATCATATATTTTCTGAAAGCACATGACCAGTAGAATACAAAGAAAGTGCTACTGATTTCTAAGGTCCCATGATAGTTGCAAATTTTTATCAAAAAAATATTTTTAACAAATAATTCACTAAAATCATGATTAGCAGATAAATACACAGCCTACTAAATAAAAAAGCTTAACCTGTATTGAGTAAATATCCCTAATATTTACATTGTGCCTTTTTGCAAAATGGTGAAGATCAAACGTACACAAAAATGTATATATCCAAATTTCTCCAAAAATCTGAAGGTTTGAATTTTTCCCTTACAGCTGGTCCATTAGGGGCATTTGTATGTTTTTTTTTCAAACCGCATGATTAGAGCCTAAGGCTCTAATTGGCCTAGAAAGGTTGGGCTCAGGGCGCAGAACATTGAACCTCAAACCCACCCAGTTGTGACAACAGCAAAGTAATATTCACTATTGTCTTCTGGCTTCTCTTCTTGGCCAATCAGGATGGATCAGGTTGGCCGGGAGGAGAATCTGAGGAAGCCATGGAGGGGTGGGGGAGACCGTCACCATGGAGGGGTGAGTGCGGGGAGGAGGACCGTCACTGTTGGAGGGGTGAGTGTGGACAGGCCTGGGGGGTCTTACTATGTTTTTTTTTTTTTTACTTTTTACAGTTCTTTTTTAGTTTTAGCTTTTGGGGGGTCTTTGGTAAGATATCAGAGGTCTAAATAGACCTCCATATCTTTTTTTTTTTTTTTTGAGAAAGAGACTGAAGATTGTAATTTTCTCTGTAGCACTTTAAATAAATGAATGGAATCTGTATAGAGATTCCATGTATACATTAACCACTTAAGGACCGCCGCATGTACATTTACGTCGGCAGAATGGCACCGACAGGCACATCAACGTATATATACGTTGGTGCCTTGGGGGGGATCGGGGGTCCGATCGGACCCCCCCCGTACATGCGGCGGTCCGCGCGGCTGCAGGAGCGATCCGACAAGTGGGGGCGGCTATCCGTTTTCACCCGCCCCCTCCGGATCGCTCCCAGCCAATGCGCGCGCCCGCCCGCCCTGTCACTTCCTCCTCCTGTGTAAACACAGGAAGGAGGAAGCGACGTGATCTCTCCCTCGGCGTTTGTTTCAAGCGCCGCTGAGGAGAGATCACAACACTACAAGTAAGTCTGCACCAACAGCACACTTACACACAGACACAAACACATTTAACCCCCGCGATCGCCCCCCCCCCCTCCCCCCTGTCACAGTGTCACTGAATGCAGTAATCATACATGTATGATTACTGTATTTAGTGTCAGTGTGACAGACAGTGTGACAGTCAGTCAGTGTTAGTGTCAGGGTAGCCCCCCCCCACCCCCCCCAATAAAGTTTTAACCCCTTGATCACTGCCCTAGTTAACCCTTTCACTCCCTATTGCCAGCATCACTAAGCGATCATTTTTCTGATCGCTGTATTAGTGTCGCTGTTCCCGCTAGGTAGCTAATTTTTTTTTAATGCGATTTTTTTTTTTACTAAAGACATGTGGCTAAATTAATTTTGGCCTAAATGTTTGACTAAAATTTAGTTTATTGTTTTTTTATTATAAAAAAAAGTAAAAAATATTGATTTTTTTTCAAAAATGTCGCTCTATTTTTGTATATAGCGCAAAAAATAAAAATCGCAGAGGCGATCAAATACCACCAAAAGAAAGCTCTATTTGTGGGAAAAAAAGGACGCGAATTTTGTTTGGGAGCCACGTCGCACGACCGCGCAATTGTCTGTTAAAGCGACGCAGTGCCGAATCGCAACAACCCCTTGGGTCATTTGCCAGCGTATTGGTCCGGGTCTTAAGTGGTTAAATGACAATCTGATACATTGTAACACTGGTGGTTACAATGATGAGCTGTCAGTGGATAGAGCAGTGATCGCTGCCTATATCCATTGTTCAGGCGGGTTGGTAAGCACATGTTTACCAAGCCCACCAAGGCCCAACTTCATGCCCACCAACACTGCTACCCCCCCTCCCCCTCTCCCACCACACTCTCTAGCCTGACAGATCACAGAGATCAGTACAGGGAGAAGTTGCAGGTGGCAGGAGGAAAGGAGACATGTCGCTTGGAGCGGCCATGGATCAGGGGTGCGGGGGCAGTATGAGGGTGATCAGTTGTATTGGGGGACACATCTGGTGCCCTACTAAACCTCATGCAGCACTGTGAAGCTGGAGGGAAAGGCAGAGAAGGGAGGCCAGCTTATGATGGTGGTGTAACGTCTCTCGAGTGAAGCCCCGTACACACGACAGGGAACCTCGACGGGCGGAACACATCGTTCCGCCCGTCGAGGTTCTCTGCCGGCCGTCAGAATCTGTGACCAGCCGGTCGGGAATGGCAACCAGCCATTTATCCCGACGGACCGTCGAGCAAATAGAGAACCTGTTCTCTATTTGCTCGACGGGTTTCCCGACGGGCGGGGCGAGCAGAGAGCGTACACACAGCCGAGGTTCTCGCTGGAATGCAGCTCCCAGCGAGGTTCTCGCTGGTTTCTGGCGAGAACCTCGGCCGTGTGTACGGGGCCTGACTTTTCACTAAGTACAATTATACTTAGTTCTTCCCCAGTTAACTCTCATCCATTACTTCCTTCCCAAACCTCCTTCCTGAAGAGCCTCTCACTTCAAAGTTCAACTATAGTTACTTCCTTCTTTCTGATTAGCCTGTTACTTCCTGTTAAGCTGCTGGGTGGCCTATTTAAGCTCCCAGCACTGACCAGGAAGTGTTCCTTTATTTTTGCTAACACAACGCCTCTGTCGGTTGGGTATCCAGACGCACCTGCTCTGAACTTCAGCTTCCCGACCTGGACCAGGAGACTCCACTGCCTGCTTCACCAGCCTTACCTGTCTGGACCCTTGGAGCCTGACCTTATGCTTGCATCGTTCACTTCAGTATCGCAAGTACCCTGATGTTATGCATTACTGTCCTGTGAACTGCCCTGCCTGCTAAGTTATGTATGCTAACTATACCAGGAATTACTGCAGCCATAGCCTCTTTATGTTTGGTACTTTTAATAAGGATCCTGCCATGATTTCTATATTCTAAAGTCATCAAGTATAAACGGAAGTCTTTCATGCCTATGTACCTCCTTCTCAAATGTTACTGTGTGCATATATACTGCCTATTACTTTGAGGACTTTGTCGTTAAGTTTTATTACATGCCACGCATGCTCGGCTTCTTCTGCATTTAACTAGAGCCTGGTCTGTAGTTTCCAAACATTAGCGGAACGCTGCTTTCACGCCATTCCCTCAACACTGTTGCACTGTGACCAGTCCATTACTCTTGAGGCATGTGGCGTTAATACTATTTACCCTGCTATTAGAGTTTGTATTGTATACAGTATTTGTGCAACCTCACTCCCCAGGGTATTCCCCTAGTGAGCCTGAACTATATCAGTTCTACCTGGACTTTATATTTATATTTGTTTTGAGTTTTCACTGGCGCCTATGAAGGAATATGCGCCATATTTCTTAACTGAAACTGTGATACTAGGATCCCAAACTCTCCGCACAAAAGAGAGTGAAACCTGGGTCTGAAACTGAGAAGTCTCCGCAGTTGAGATCCTAATTCTCAAATCGTATCCAGCATAACGTTACAGGTGGCTGCAGGTAGCGGGTTTGCTGGAGGGTCAGATTGGGTGGAGGGGGGTAATTAGTGCTGGGAGTGAATGAGGGGGAGAAGAGCATAAGAGATGAGAATAGGAGATAGTTCAAAGTGAAAGTTAGATGCAGGAGGTGGAAAAGCAGGGAACAGGGAGGCGGCAGCATGGATAGGGTTATATTATGTTATGGGTTAATAACTCTGATCAGTGGTTTGTAATTCACTGATAAGAGTTATAGTATTGTTCGGCAGAGTCTGCTGAACAATTCTGATATAAGCTTATGGTCATTGAAGTTACCATAAGCTTATAGGAGAGGGAGATTTGAGGTCTGTGTGTCATACAGACTTGGCCACCTGCGGACACCTTTTAGGTCCGTATGGCGTATGGACCTGGCAGTGAAGGGGTTGCGCCAAAGTGAATCAGCTGAGAAAGAGATCAACTTGAAATCAGAATTATATTGTAGTCAAACAACCCTAATCTTCACATTTAATTATATACTGTATATTTCCATCACTTTGTTTCTCACAACCAAGGGCCAGATTCTCAAAAAATGGTGTATCTGGCGGCGTAGCGTATTGTATCGCATTTACACTATGGGCCAGATTCACGAACACTTGCGCTGGAGTATTTGGATATGCGCCGCGTAACTGTGATGATGCGCCGTCGTTTCTATGTGCCCGTACCCACCAAACTAGATGCGCCCAATAACGGGTCATTTGCGACCGGCGGAACGTTCCGACGCCAGAGTATCGTCAGCGCTTATTTTCGCTGGGCGCATCAGTCGCGCCCATTGATTTCCCCTGCAAATATGCAAATGAGGGATATTTCACAATTCACGAACGGATTAGCACCATACGCTGGCTACATGCGCCGCGCGTATCTGATCCGTCCGGCGCAAAGTTATTTCTACAAAAGGCTGCTTTATCTTTACTCCAGACGGTCACAGGTCAGCAGGAGAGCAGCTACAGCAGCGTTACCGACGATAGGAGCTAGCTGAGCACCCCCACTTGCAAGGACAACACCTCTGTGTGCCAACATGCCAGGGGCACTCGTGGTCCTAGAACTACTGATGGGTCCCCTGGAACCAAGAAGGCGGGCACGTGAGAGGATATACCGCACTCGTATGAACCTCTTTGGCATGGGGGAGGAGGAGGTGTATCGCCTATTCAGATTCAGCCCTGATGCAATACTTGAACTAACCACAACCCTGCAGGATGACATCACCAGCCCAACACACCGATCACAAGCAGTGCAGCCACTGGTGAAGGTACTGGCAACACTTCATTTCCTTGCCAGTGGATCATTCCAGCGTACAAGTGGAGTGGTGGCTGGGATGTCACAATCCTCCATAAGCAGATGTGTGCACCAGGTTGTCCCTGCAATACTCAGACGCATGTCCAACCAGTTCATCAGACCCACCACTGAGGAGCTGCGGCAGAAGGCAATGACAGATTTCTACAACATTGCCAGATTCCCACGCACTGTGGGGGCCATTGATTGCACACATGTGGCCCTTCAGCCCCCCAGTGCCACAGAGCACATATACCGCAATCGGAAGCATTGGCATTCCATCAACGTACAGGTGATAGCCGATGCCCAACGCCTCATATGGCACGTCCGTGCCAAACACCCCGGGTCCAGCCATGACAGTTTCATATACCGTCAGAGCCCCATCCCAGCAGAATTTAACCAGAACATGTATGGGGACAGCTGGCTGGTTGGTGAGTGACATGGGAGTCAGGCATGACTATCCCCTCCCGTCATGCACAACAGAAATCGCACATGCATGACTAACATTCTCCTGTCTTTTCCCTTACAGGTGACTCTGCATATGCACTGGGACCCCATCTAATGACTCCTTTCCGGAACCCCCAAACCAGAGGAGAGAGAAAATACAATGAAGCACACATCAAAACCCGTGCAGTGGTGGAGCAAACATTTGGGCTCCTGAAGTCCCGTTTCCGCTGCCTGGATAAGTCTGGGGGGGCCCTATTGTATTCCCCTACCTTTGTGTGTCAGATCATCGGTGCATGTTGCATACTACATAACTTTGCTATGAAAAAAGGCCTGCATATTGACATACGTGATGACCTGACCCCCGACCCACACAGCCCCCCCCTGCCAGAGGACACCCAGTCTGCTGATGGAAGAGCAGTCAGGAGGGTCCTCGCTGTAGGCATCTTTGGACACTAAACCAAAACATTAATTACACAGACAATGCACGCGTGTACACCACTGATGTCCCTAGATCACACACACCACATGCACATCGCATTGGATTAGCCCAAGTCCAGCATGTAGGAGTTGGGAGCAGTAACGCCAGCGTCAAGGCCCCAATGATGTCACTGTCCATTCACACACCTTTCACACATCATTCATTCAGCCGTGGGGTTCACTTCACCACCACGGCCGAGGGTGACACCCCTTACTTTCAGGAGTGCCACCCTCTCACATTCACACACCATTCACACTGTCCCCTGCACTCCTGACCGTGTGCAGTACAAAAATAAATTAGAAAGATCATATCCTGATCAATAAAAGAAAAATAATCTCATAACCTGAGAAAAATAAAAAATAAACTCATGACCTGAGTATGTGAAAAATAATAATATAAAACCAGCCACAAAAAAAAGGCCTCATCGGGGATGCCGGGGGCTTCTTCTGGGGGCCCCTCTCTGGCTCCGCAGCTGCCTGGATGGAGTGGGTGGGGGTGGGGGGGCATCTGGAGGTGGCTGATCCCCAGGTGGGCCACTCCTGGCAGGTGTGGCCTGCGTGCCCTCCAAGGCCCTGGCTATCCGTCCAAGATAACTGTTGGTCTGGGCCTGCATCCGGAGCTGACGGGTCATCTGGTAATGCTGGGCCCGCCGACTCAGCCTCCCCTGCTCCCGGATGGCAGCACTGTTACCATGGATGGCAGCAGTGTTGGCCTGGACGGCTGCAGTGAGGTGCTGGATATCCCCCTGCACCTCCCCCAAAGTGGTGACCACTGCAGCGCAATTAGAGCTCACATCCTGCACTGCGTTGCTGAGGTTGGCAACGGAGCCCAGGCTGTCCGACACTTTCTGCAAGTGGTCCGCTATTGCCCCCATTTGTTCTGTCTGTCTGGCGTGATCCCTTGCCAACTGGTCCTGGACACCATCAGACACCCCCCTGGTCTTCTGGGTCGCCTTCCTGGGGCCAGAAGATGGAGGTCCTCGGGTGGAAGGAGTCGCCCTTGAGGGGCTTCCAAGGATGGGGGAGGGGACGACAGACGGGCCAGGAGAAGGGGAGGAGACAGACAACACCAAAGAAAAGTCCTGCTCTGCCACAGCAGGATCTTCCACAACCACCTCGGCAGGTGTGGTGTGGCCACTCTCCTCCTCCACAACCTCTTCACCACCCAGTGGCTCAGGCACACGATGGCGTGGGGGGGATGGGGTGGAATGCAGGCTGACAGATGATGGCCCAGCTCCGTCATCTGTGGATGACACAAAGCAGACACATGTTGGTGGTCCCACACACTTGGCACATGTACCCCCCCCCCCCAAATGCAAAACATCAAATAGGGGATTAAAAAACACTTACCTGTCCTTGTGCCTTCCTCCACGGAGTCATAGCCTGCGACCCCCTCCACCTGCTCCCTCTCCAGGCAGCGAGCAACCACCTCCTCCTCTGCGGTCAGGGTGACAGGACATGGGGGACCACCACCTGTGCCCCTCTCATACCTCCTGATGGAGGCCACCTTGTCCCTCACCTTGCGCCGCAGGTCATTGATTTTCTTTTGTATGTCCCCAGCAGTCCGGGTGGAGTAGCCCAGGACATTGACCCTGGCAGCAATGGACTCCAGGATGCCCTGCTTCCTCTCCCGGCTGGTCTTGCGGCTTTTTTTGCCATGGAGAAATTCATTCTCCGTCTCCATAGCCGAGATAATGACAGAGACCTCCTGGGTATTAAAATTGAGGTTCCTCCTCTCTCTGGGGGTAGCGGGAGCAGCCATTACAGAGCAAAAGTATCTTCCCTGGGGTGGGGGGAAACGGAACTACTTTTGCGCCGGAATGGCGTTTCCGCCAGCGCTTTTAAGCGCCCAGCGGAACGCATTGCGCTGACGTTTCCCAGGAAGTGGTGCCGACGGAAGTTGTGAGCATGCGCACAAGGGGGCGAGTGGAGCCGCACTCACTGCGCATGCTCCGTGGATGATGCGCTGAACGTAAGCCTCTGCGCCGGGCTCCGCCCATCATTTACATATGATCACACCCACTTCCACTTGCGTCGGGTTACGCCAGCGCATTATCGTTACTCTGGCGCAAGTTTACGCGCAACTGCTATGTGAATTACAGGACTTGCGCTGAAAGGGTCTTCAGAGTAACGTAAATGAGAAGCGTTACTCCAGAGGAAAGATACTCTCATCTACCTGAATCTGGCCCTATGCCTACGCAAATTACTGGAGCAAGTGCCGTATTCTCAAAGCACTTGCTCCGTAATTTTCGGCGGCGTAGCGTAAATGCGGCGTCGTAAGGCCGCGTAATTCAAATAGTGAAGGAGGGGGCGTGCTGTATTTAAATTAAGCGTACCCCCGCGTCAAACGAAGTGCGCATGCGCCGGCCGGGAAAAAAGCCCAGTGTGCATGCTCCAGCTAACGTCGGAAAGCGTCATTGAAACCGACGTCAAAATGACGTGATCGTCACTTACGCAATTCCCTATTCGCGAATGACTTAGTAAAACGACGTAACTGACGGAAAAAGACGACGCTGACCCGACGCCATACTTAACATGGCAACGACGGAACTTCGGAAACATACCCCTCATATAGTAGGGGTAACCTTACACGTACGCAAATGACATAAACGACGACGGGGCGGCGAAAAAACGTTCGGGAATCGGCGTATTAGGCTCATTTGCAAATGAGAAATCAACGTAAAGGCCACCTAGCGGCCGGCGTTGTCATTACATCTAAGATCCGACGGTGTAATTGCTTTACACCTGTCAGATCTTTAGTGTATCTATGCGTAAGTGATTCTAAGAATCACTCGCATAGATACCCATTAAAAACTGCGATACACCGTCGTATCTCAGCTGAGAATCTGGCCCCAAGTTTTTAAACCCACTTCCCACTCTAAAATTGGCTGGGAGTATCTGTTGTGCTAAAAGAGAAATTTTGCTAGGATATACCACTGTAATCGCATGACTTTAGAGCGTTTAAATATTAACAGTTGCATGCATAATACTGTTTTTTTTTTGTGTTTTTAATAAAGACATAATGGTCACAGGGCACTGTCAGAATGCTTATACTGAAATATTAAAAATAATATTGTCTTGAAATTATGTAAATCTTTGTTTTGGGAGATTTTATTTTTTTCTACAATTACAATCAGGTAATTCAAGTTTGTTTATCCATGTTATTTTGAAGACAATTGACACAAATGATATGCTTAAAATATATATTTTTATTAATTTTAAATTCAGTGTAAATTAATATCAGGTATATTTCGTGACAACACAAATACTGATATACTTTTAAATGTCAAAGCATTTTGATGATACAGATGATAATAATCACATTTCTACGCAAGCTCTTATTACAAAATACCATATTCAATACTTGAATGATAACTTGGTAAATTTTTTACTTTTTCACTTTAACTTTGAGAATAGCTTTCCTGGCTTCACAGACTTATAAACACAAATGGTGTTGATTTTAGCTCTTCTCAAAAGAAACAGAACTTCTAGCTTAAACTTTAAAAATGCACAGGCAAAATGTTATACTGTGCACAGGGCTTGATAATTTGACCAAGACTTAGGGCCAGATTCATGAAGAGTTAGGCTGGCGGATCCAGTGATCCGCCAGCCTAACTGTCACTTTAAGCCGGCGTTTCTGTTTTCTATAACCAGAAAACAAGAAACGCCGGGTTGGAGTTCCGATGCGATCGGCGTAATTGAATTTCACCATCGCATCGTTACTTCAACTTAAAAATGGCGCCGGGGGCGTTCCCGCTGATTAACGCTGAAAAAATATGTTAATCAGCGGGAGTCGGAAATTCACGATCGTTTACGGGCGCGACGCAGTGACTTTACGACGTTTCCGGAAGCGATACGCGGCGTAAAGATAAAGTAGCCCCCTAGTGGAATATCCTATGTTAGGTATAGGCGTCGTCATCGCGTCGGAAAAAAAACAAATCGCGTCGTTTGCGTAAAACATTCATGAATGGGGACGTGACGTCATTGACGTTCACTGACAGAACTTGGAGCATGCGCACTGGGATGCATTGACACTCGACGCATGCGCAGTACGTTCGCCGCGGGATCGTGCGTAGTTTGAATACTACACGCCCCGTACCCGCCCAATTTGAATTCCGCTGTCTCATTTGCGATGCGCTGCCGCAACTTTAGGAGCAAGTGCTTCATGAATAACAGCACTTGCTCCTAAAATTTCTGCAGCGTAACATAAATGAGATGCGTTACTCCAGAGCAAAGATGCTCTGATCTACCTGAATCTGGCCCTTATTTTTTAATTTAGAATTAATCTACTTTTAAACACATATCACAACAAAACCATTGTACAGACTTTGGTCTTAGCTTTGTAAAGACAGACAAAAATGTGTATGTTTCCTAATATTTGGAATATAATTATATCATGCTGCAGGTAGAAATAACACAATTCCAAATTGCTATACCATAATAAATAATTCAATTGCCAAAAGATAAAATAGATGTATGCTTTACTATTGGCCTAAGAAACTTTGGTTTTGAGAAGTATCAGTTGGGTATCCCTACGGACTTCTTTTGACACGCCTACATTTCTGCATTATCAAAATCTCAACACCCTCTTGCCTGCCTTTTCGTCTCTCTTCTTTAGATTTTAAAATCCCTCTCCGCTATGTGTAACTACTTTTATTCCACCCAAAAAGTCTGCATGTGTGACACAACTACATAGTTGGTGATGTAAAAATGACAGGCTGTTCCCATGTTACCGTGACAACCACATCTGGCGACCATCTTGGACGCTTTAACATTTTCCCCACAAGGGGCAGTGTATTCGATGAAGCTTGTTATCAAGCAAAGCATGTAAGCCCCCTTTCACACTTGTACAACTTCAAAGTCGCGCGATTTTACTGCAATTTCGCTGCCGCAATTTTACCGCAATTTTGCCGTGATTCGCGGCCGTGATTTCAATAAATGCCTGTGTAAGTGGCATCAACATCGGACCAAAGTAGTGCAAGGACTACTTTGAAGTAGGCATGACTTAAAGTCGTGCCTGTATGAATGGTAGTCATTGAAAATAATGGAGAATGACTTGTCATACGATTTTGCAGTCCAAAATCGTGGGACGAGTCGTACAAGTGTGAAAGGGGACTAAGCCATTTTCCATTACACTTGCTGTAGTCCAAACATGGGTGTCCCACCCAAGCACCTAACCACTTTCAGGTGTGACCAGTACTTTCATCCTTGGATAATGCCAAGCTGAAACACAGCACTCACACTGCTGTACACCTGAATACTGATCTGCTATCAGCTTACTGCATGGACTCCCTGCAAACCAGCTGACCTGAACAGACCATTGCTAGTACATTCTATTATCTCCTGCTGGACTTAAACATACCTGACCATACGGGACCTGCAAGTACTGCTTCCGATGAAAGGATTGTTCCAGTGATTGAGGACGCACAACTGAATAGCATCCTGATGTTCCAACTTGTACAACTTAGTACATATAGTGACTGAGCGTGCAAAAATTCCCTATCTTTTCCTAATCAATCTGGCTAGCTTGAACTCATACTCATATTGAACGAGAACTCTACAGCCTACACTGCCACTTGATTTGGGATCTAACCTGGATGGATGAGTCATGAAGTGATTGTGGAGTGTATGGCTGATCGGGTGGCCACCCATGTTTATAGTTTGGACTAGTCTTATTTTAATAATATGGTGGAGGGAGGTGTGGTGTTTTTTCTAATTTTTGTATAAGTCATTTATTGTGGTTTACTAAATAAAGTCTATAATTCCCAGCAGTTCCTTGTTGAAGAATTCTTTCTGGGAGGAGGTGTTTTTTTTCACCTCCTCTGTCTCCTCAGTTTTTGTATAAGGTAGTAGAGCTAACCATTAATCCACTATGTCATTATGCAAGAATGCCACTTTCAGAGCTTCTTTGGAACAATTTACAACACCATTAACAACATTTACTTATTTAAAGTTAAACTCCACGATGACAGCTAAGCATGCAACTTGAATACTTACATATTTACAACTTAATTACGTAATTTAGATTCCTGCTATAAAGGAGTTGTATTTTAAATCATGTGTTAATTAGTAAGCTGGTTTAAATGCCTAGATACAAAGTAACATTTTGTATTAAAATGTTGAGGAGTTGTGTAGTTGAGGACTGATTCTATGATTAACTAGAAGCATACATAAATTGCCCATTTAATTCACGATAAGACTTGAACATAGATCATTTCGATCTCTTCAATACATTTGTTGTATTTAAAATTTTGTGCTAATTAGTAAGCTGGTTTAAACTCCTAGATACAAAGTGAATATGTGTATTGAAGAGGTGAGAAGTTGTGGAGTTGAGGACTGATTCTATGATTAACTGAAAGTACACAGAAATTGCCCATTTTTTTCATAATAAGATATGAACACATAATTTTATGATTTTTAGATAATATGAGGACGTTCTGTAGTGTTTACTGGTCTAAGGAATCTTCCAAATTCCTGTTATTCAAAAGCAAGACAATCAGTAATTTTCTGCTTTTTGGCATGGCTCATAGAAGTTATAAAATGTTAGAAATGTAAAGTGCCCATCCATTCATAGCATTCATTGCATACATTCATATATTTATGAAATTAAAAATGTCCCTGAACTTAGCTGGCATATAGAAAATTGCTGTTGCCAAAAATGTTAGCAATGAAAAATATGCAAGCGAAAAAACAGCATATGCCATTGTTTGTCTGATAAGCTGTCATGGAAACCAAACCACATTTGTTGAATGAACAAAAGATAAAAGTACTGAACTGACTGACGCATATCAGCTTCTTACAGAATTCTAGGCTCAATGAAAATGAAATTTATTGTATGTGGATTCAAGAAAGAAGTATGTAATTCGAGAAAGGGTTGTCTGAGTCTGTCACATGCAGTTCTTTATTAATCAGATGTTATGCATGTATCATCTGAGCAGTATGTAACATCTGGGCTAACTTTTTATATACATCTTGTAGAGATATCTTCTCCTAACCCTTTTAAAGTGTTAACAAACCATTGTTTGTTATTTTACTGTAAAAAAAAAAAAACATGTTATACTTGCCTGCATTATGCAATGGTTTTGCACAGAGCAGCCCAGATCCTCCTCTTCTCGGGTCCCACTCTGATGCTCCTGGCCCCTCTCTCCTGCTGGGTAACCCCACAGCAAGCAGATTGCTGTGGGGGGCATGCAAGCAGACACGTGTGTCCATTCACACACAGAGCTATGGCTCAGCCCCACCCCTTTCATCTCCTGAGTGGCTCACTGGCTGTAATTAACAGAAGTGGAAGCCAATGGCTCCACACTGCTGCCAGAAGTCAATCAGGAGTATGAGTCCTTGGAGAACCCAGGTTCTTGTGGACATCGCTTGATTGAGAGGGGGCTCAGGTAACTATTAGGGGGGCTGGGTGGGCTACTGCACCCAAATGTTTTTTTTTTACCCTGATGCAAGCACTTTAACCACTTAAGACCCAGACCATTATGCAGGTTAAGGATCTTGCCCCTTTATGAGATTCGGAACTGCGTCGCTTTAACTGACAATTGCGCGGTCATGCGAAGTGGCTCCCAAACAAAATTGGCGTCCTTTTATCCCACAAATAGAGCTTTCTTTTGGTGGTATTTGATAATCTCTGCAACAATTTAAAATGCAATATTTTTTACTTTTTTCTACAATAAATATCCCCCAAAAAATATATTTAAAAAAAAACATTTTTTTTCTCAGTTTAGGCTGATACGTATTCTTCTACCTATTTTTGGTAAAAATAATCATAATCATAATCAATAATCATTTATCGATCGGTTTGCGCAAAGTTTATAGGGGCAGATTCACGTAGATCGGCGCATTATCATTCCGGCGTAGCGCACCACTTTTCCGTTAGACTTGCGCAATCTAGCCGCGTAATCCGGCGATTCACGTAGCTTTTACGCAAGAGCTTGCGCAAACGTAAGGTTTTTTCCTGAGGCGTAAGGAGGAGTAATACAAATTGGGAAGGACGTGGGCGTGTTACATTGAAATGAGCCGTGACCCCATGCAAATGAAGGGCCGGCCGACTCGCGCATGCGCGCGTGAAGGAAACCATGTCAGCTCCGTTGTGCGCATGCTCACAACTCGGGAGCGGCGCAATCAGTGAAATTGGAAATGGACTAGGGCAACTTTATGAACTACGCAGACAGCATAAATAGACAGACACAAATGCACTTCCTTTGCAAAAGTACATCCCTTTGTATCCCTCCCTATACAGCAAGGTGCTTTTGTTTGTTTGTGACGTGTCTTTGAGATATTTGGGGACTGTTTTGCAGAGTGATTTTTGTCTTTTATGTCTTTGTTGTTATTTTGTTTAAATTATATTTTTGCTGGGCATTTTTTATTTTTGCTCGTCATTTATTTAATTTTTTTGGTTCTGTTTGTGTATGATTTTGGAATGTGGGGGTGATATTCCTGCGGGAAAAGGGGTGTCACCCTCATTTGTGGTGGAGAAGTGATCGCCAGGTCTGTGTGAATGGTGTATGAATGTACAGTGACATAATTGGAGCCGTGGCATGGCGTTGCAGCTCACAAGTCCTGCATGGTGGACTGGTGCCAATCCAATGTGATGAGGATGTGGGGTGTGTGTGCTAGGGACCACAGTGGTGTGCATGCATGCATTCTCATTGTGCCATGATTAATGTGTGTGTTTAACGTGCAAAGATGCATAATGTGAGCTGGCATGAGATGGGGTCATGAGATGGGGTACCAGTGCATATGCAGAGTCACCTTGAAGGGAAAAGACAGGAGGATGTTAGTCATGCATGTGCCACTTGTGAGGTGTGCATCACAGGAGGGGATAGTCATGCCTGCCACCCATGTCACTCACCAACCAGCCAGCTGTCCCCATACATGTTCTGTTGGAAATCTGTGGGGATGGGGCTCTGATTGTATATGTAGCTGTCATGGGTGTCATGGGTGGTGCCATGTGTTGGGCTGGTGATGTCCTCCTGCAGGGTTGTGGTAATTCCATGATGGCATGAGGGGTGAATCTGAAGATGCGAGACACCTCAGAATCACTCATGCCATAGATGTCTATGCGTGTGTGATATATCAAGTGAAGAGTGAGGGGCTTGTATCAGATAAGAATATTGTATTAGATTAATTTAAATTGTAAATTTTATATAAGCAAATAAAAAAATTAAAAAAAACATCTCCCGTGCCCTCCTTAGTGCCATCCTCCGTGCCCTCCTCCTTCTTTGTTCATCTAAAGTCAGTAGTATAGCTATGCGCGACGATGCCCCTGGCATGTTGGCATACAGATTGTTGGGCAACACGTGTGACTGCTGAACTCCTCACTAACAGTGTTGCTTTATCTGACAATTAGACTTTTTTTCAAAATTTAGACCAGCTTTTAGGTCCTCTAACTTTAGACAGAACATTTTGCTGTTGCGCACATCGCGTAGCCTGCGCAGCAACTGCGTTTTTTTGTGGATCCCCGTAACTCCCTCATTAGCATATTTGACTAGCAAATCAATGGTGTGTCTAGCGCAGTTTTGCACGAAGGGAAGCGAATGTCTAATTCAATTACGCCGGACCAAAAAACGTAGATTTCTGGCGTATATTGTTTTGTGAATCGCGTCCAACTATACGCACGCGCACATTTAGACTTACGCACGCGCAACAGCAGTTGCGCAGGCGTAATCGCTCTGTGAATCTGGGCCATAGTGTTTACAAAATAGGGGATAGTTTTATGGCATTTTTATTAATATTTTTTTTTTTTACTACTGATGGCGACGATCAGCGATTTTTTTCATGACTGCGACATCGGACAATTTTGACACATTTTTTGGGACCATTGTCATTTTCACAGCGAAAAGTGCTATAAAAATGCACTATTTACAGTGAAAATTAAAATTGCAGTTCGGAGTTAACCACTAGGGGGCGCTGTAGGGGTTAAGTGTGACCTCATATGTGTTTCTAACTGTAGGGGGGCGGGGCTGGATGTGTAACATAAGTGATCGTTTTTCCCTATAACAGGGAACAGACGATCACTGACATTGCCACAGGGAAGAACGGGGAAGAACGGGGAAGGTGTGTTTACACACACCTCCCCCATTCTTCAGCTCCGGTGACTGATCGTGGGACATCAGCGGCAATCAGGTCCGCAGGTCCCGCGGGCATTATGACAGAGCTTCGGACCGGGTTGTGGGCGCGTGCGAGCCACGGCTGGGCACGTACCCATACGTGATTGTGCCCAGCCGTGCCATTCTGTCAACGTAATTCGGCGTTAGGTGGTCCTTAAGTGGTTAATGTCTTTTATTATTTATACAGTTTACTGCCAACTAATTCTGTCAAATTTAAAAACAGAAAAGCTTAACAAAAGTCTAAACCACTAATTATGCCACTAAATGATTTTATATTTGGATGCCTCATTCTCTTAAACACAAATTATTATTAGTATTTATTATACAAATTATTAACGAAAGGAAGACAGTTACAGTTACATTACAATTTTGGTACAAGAGGAATCAGAGGGCCCTGCTCGTTAGAGCTTACAACCTAGGAGGGAGGGTCAATTAATTCAAAAGGTAATAGCTGGGGATGAGCTGATGGATAAAGTAAAACAGTGTTATAGTTATAAGATGCATAAGCACCTTGGGTGTTTTTCAGATTTGGCGTTTACAAGACTAAAACATTTTTTTTTTGCTAGAAAATCACTTAAAACCCCCAAACATTATATATATGTTTTTTTCTAACACCCTAGAGAATAAAATGGAGGTCATTACAATAGTTTTTGTCACACCGTATTTGCGCAGTGGTCTTACAAATGCACTTTTTTGGAAAAAAAAAAACACTTTTTTTAATTAAAAAATAGGACAACATTAAATGTGGCCCAATTTTTTTATATATTGTGAAAGATAACGTTACGCCGAGTAAAATGATACCCAACATGTCATGCTTAAAAATTGCGCCCACTCGTGAAATGGCGTCAAACTTTTACCCTTAAAAATCTTGACGTTTAAAAAATTCTATAGGTTGCATCTTTTGAGCTACAAAGGAGGTCTAGGATTATTGCTCTCACTCGAACGATCACGGTAATACCTCACTTGTGTGGTTTGAACACTGTTTTCATATGCGGGCGCTACTCAGACACTCAGTGTCTGCTGGCATCCACTGATCGTTAGGCATAGACTCATCACGGAGCTCTGCCTATGCAAACAAGGCAGATCTCTGTTTCAACAGGGGGGAGGGATGGATTTTGTGTCCCTGCAAACAGGCACTAAAATCCATCCTAGTAAATCTTAGTAAAAGCAGCACATACAGTACACACAAATACTGGCTAATTAACCCATTGATTGCCCTAAATGTTTAACCCCTTTCCACCCAGTGTCATTAGTACAGTGACAGTGCAATTTTTGGCACTGCTCACTGTATCAGTGTTACTGGTTCCTGCAAGGCATCAAAGTGTCTGTAAGGCCACGTACACACGATCGGTTCAAACCGATAAAAATGGACTGAAGTCCAGTTTCATCGGTCCAAACCGACCGTGTGTATGGCCATTCGGTCTGTCATGCTTCAGTCCAAAGTTTTAAAACTTGCTTTAAAATCGGACCGATGGACGCCTGACCATCAGTCCAAATCGATGGTTAGTACGCAAAAGCATTGGTTCAAAAACCCACGCATGCTCAGAAGCAAGTCGATGCATGCTTGGAAGCATTCAACTTTGTTGTGTTTTTTTTGTTTGTTGTGTTTTACGTCACCGAGTTCTGACACGATCGTTTTTTGAACTGATGGTGTGTACACACATCAGACCATCAGGCCACTTTAGCGGTGACCCGATGAAAATGGTTCGTCGGACCATTCTCATCGGATGGACCGATCGTGTGTACGCGGACTAAGTGTTCGATTGTCCTCTGCAATATTGCAGTATATATATTTTTTTTGCAATTCCATAAATATATACCATAGTTTGTAGATGTTATAGCGTTTGCGTAAACCAATGAATATAAGCTTATTGGGATTTTTACTAGAAACATGTAGGATAAAGCATATTGGGCTAAATTTATGAAGATTTTTTAAATTGTATTACATTTTTTATTGGATATGCTTTATAGCAGAAAGTAAAAAATATATTTTTTTTCTTCTTTTTTCATTTATAGTGCAAAAAAATTAAAAATGCAGTGGTTATCAAATACCACCAAAAGAAAGCTCTATTTCTGGGGAAAAAAAATACACAAATTTTATTTGAGTACAGCATTGCATGACCACACGATTATCAGTGCCTAATAGCAAAACATGGCCTGGGCATGAAGGGGGTAAATCTTTCCGGAGCTCAATGTCCCTTTGTTGAGAAAAAATAATTCCGTTTGTGTGATCTATTTGAGCCCAGGCAGAGTTGTGTTTTGACAGAGCAAAGCAGGGACTACAATCCCTCTCTTCCCCTAGTAAAAGCTTCACATATAGTACACAAAAACACTGGCTAGGTACACAGTTAACCATTTTAATTCCCTAGATGTTTAACCCCTTCCCATCCAGTGTCATAGCCATTGTACAGTGACAGTGCATATTTTTAGAACTGATCACTGTATTAGTGTCACTGCTACCGACACAGTGTCAAAAGTGTCAGTTAGTGCCTGATTGTCCGCCACAATATCAAAAACATGTAACAAAATACATATCGGCCTAAATTTATGAAGAAATTTGATTTTTTAAATGTATTTATTAGATGACCACACAATTGTCAATTAAAGTAATGCAGTGCCATTTCGCAAAAAAAGGTGCGGTAATGCACTGTTGTGCACTGTTGTTCCAATATCATTCCTAAATGGATATATAACTTCTGATTTTCTTTTTAGGTAAAGGAAAAAGGCTCCACCAGGGTTCATGCTTTAAACAATGTCAATAAAGCACTTCAGATCTTGCAAAAAAATAATGTAAGTACTAAACATTGAATATTAATATCCAGTGTCGTATATTTCTGATTTGGCACTTTGATTTTTTTTTCAATTTAACTATTCAAAAGAGTAAATTATCACAGTGGAAATACACTGTCTGATAGCAGGTTCTTTTATTTTTCTGATAGCAAAAATCATTACAGAATGGAAACCTAAAGTCTGCAGACCTATAATTGACTAGTAGAATAGATTACTGATTCTGCCCCTCTCTTGCCTCTTCCTCTTCTTCCACTTCCTGGAAACCTGTGAGTAAAAGCAATATGATGGCATGAAAGCTACTCTGAAAATACTACTTGTCTGGCTGTCATCATAACATCTTTGACCTAGTCAAAGTCCGATCAGCACTTTAACTTAACCTGCTTTGTATTTGAATTAGGTAAGTGAGTCAAATATTTAAGCCAACCGAGAGCCAAGCAATTCGAATTTTCAAGGAATTTGGCAATGAAAGTTCAAATATTTCTCTCCTGAAAGGTTTTTTTTATATCATGAAGGTCAATGGTCTAAGAAGAAGTCCTCATTCTGCTACTCAGAGGGACCCTGTATTCACGCCAAGTGTAGGGGGCGTGGCCGGACCAGCGGAGAAGATGGACGCTTGAACTTTGAGCTCCGACCACCTCAGAGCGAATTGCCTCAATTAGCGACAAACTTTCTCCCCAAACCGTCCATCTGGCATGGGGACTGCCTCACGGAACTCCTCGGCGTCCCGTTCTCGCTCCCCGAGAAAAAGCGGCGGATCGCAGGAACACAACATCCCGGAGATGTTCCGCACGGCCCGAGGTAATATGGCGCCGATTCACTCAGACTCCTCTCAGGGCCAAGCCCGATTGCTACTCCAACCACCCGTGGACATAGTGCTGACGGCTCCTACTCAGGGACACTCGTCCCCAACGACTACAGTTCAGGTGGGTCCCGGGATCACCCTGCTGCCACAACTAAGCATTATGGACCTAAGGGCTGTCGCTACCGACATTAAAGACACGCTCTCAGCGGCCATTGCGGAACTCCGCCTGGATCTCCGCTCTCTCGCGGACAGGGTTTCCCGCACTGAGCAAGTGGTGGAGGACCATGACGCCATCCTTCAGAGATCCACGGAGAAAATTGATGACCATACCCTCCAGCTGCGAGAAGTAAATCGTCAGTTGGAGGATTTGGACAACAGAGGCCGCCGCCGCAACTTACGCATCTTACGCATCCGGGGGCTACCGGAGGCAATTGAGGGGGAGCAAATTCAACGGGAGGTGTCGGTGCTGCTTAATTCTTTCCTCGGTAAACCACCTCAGACCCCCATAGATTTTGAATGGATCCATAGAGCCCTCCACCCCAGGGGAAGAGACACGGACCCCCCCAGGGACGTGGTCTGCTGCTTTGCGGACTTCAAGCTTAAAGAGGAGATACTGATTAGAGCAAGAGGCCAAAGACTGAAATGTGGAGAAGCCCCTATCCAACTGTACCATGACCTGTCGGGGATCATGCTGCAACACAGGCGTGATCTCAAGCCCTTGATGGAGGTACTGAGATCGTGGGACATTCGCTATAAATGGAAGTTTCCATTCTGCCTGGCCGCCACTCATCAGCCCTCAGAGTGCCTGAAGATCTGCCACACTTTTGCAATGCCCTCGGATTACCGCTGGTAGCAGTCCCTGATTGGTATGCCCCATACCGCCGAGCGGTTGGCAGATGGGACAAACGGCGCGACGAGCCAATGGAGACTCAAACGATGGGACACCGCAGGCGAAGATCGCCCTCGGGCTCGAGGGCCCCCCAGGAGGCTCGAGCAGCGCGGACCAACCAGGACTACGTGACCCCCCCAGGGGCCCGGAGGGCCAGAAGAGATCACTGATCCTGTATGAGCAACCCCGACCTACTCCGCAATAGGTCTGGTCACATACCCTGTTGGGCTTCTTTTTCAAAATTGTGAGTTACCTGTTCAACTGTTAAACTTTAAACCTTGTTTAACACTTGTTCGTGCCCCCGCTCGTCCTATGGTCGGACTTTGGATGCAGTTTGGATGGATCGGGATGGTTTACCCCCCTTTCAGATGACCTGCCTGTTACTTTGGCGCCCTCTTTCCTGCTTTGTTGAAGGGCAGGCCTTAGCCGCACTGAACTACGAATCCCACAAATCCTAGTGCTCCCTCCTCATCGTGACAAGCGCATGACGCACTTCCGGCGGGAGCAGCCACACCAGGCGCACTGTACGCTTGTTTACATACAGGATGTCCAACGCTCCCAGCCGTGACATGCTTCCTTGACCGTACCCCTTGGGATCTGTCCCCGATACGGTCTCTGCCCTTTGCCTAGTCACCGGCCATTGACCTTGTTTTTCGGTGGACTTTCAGGACTGAGGAATCTTGCACCCATCCGACCCCGCTAGCTTGCTCGCATACCGGGACAGACTGCCTTCTGTTAGGATGCTGCTCACATCTGGTGCCTGTGATGTCGGGGGCCCCCGGCACAAGGAAATCTACTGCACCCTGTGATGGACACTTCAATGGTCACGAGCAGCATGTAGAAGACTGTCACTTCATCACATCATCCCTTTGACTGCTCACCGGTTACCCAGCTGCTGCCGTTGTTACGGTAACAGGAGCCACCCCCCCCCTCCTCGCTTTGTTGGCCCCCTGGTCTCTGCACTTGGTATGTAATGCATTTGCCTGAACTGGACTGAGACCTTACGGAGCCCCGTTCAGGGCCTACTTTAGTACCCTAGGTAATGTGGTTACACATGCTGATCAGCTGCCTTGGTGGGGGTTGGGGGTGAGGTAGGGGGATGTATTGCATACTGTGTCCTGAATTTGCCTTCCGCAACATGTTGTGTCGGTAACCTAGTGCACGGGCTCAACATCCGCCACCCTGCGATGAAGGTGTCTGCTGCCTCCCGGTGGCGATAATTTGATCTCCTCCGGGCATCCCCGGGGGCACCCGGGACAGGTCGCGGTCGCCCTGGGGGGGGGGGGGGGCGGGATTAATGGTAGACTGACAGACGGGACCTGGGGGGACACTGCGCCTCGGGAAGACCCTTATCCGCGAACCCCATGGCTCACCCCCAGCATAGTTTGACTCCCTCGTATAACATAGTATAGCATAATGGAACGGTGGTCCAGGCATGCTACTCGCTAGCCTCCTAGCACTGTCCTATCACAGTTTGTCCTCACTCTGGGGTGGTCTAGCTTTGTTTTGTTTCGTCTAGACTATCACACCAGCGAGACTGCTCGTTTTGTTGTTCTGTATACTTTTTGTAGCGTATCACTTCACTGTTGTTCTGACTGACCCCACGACAGTAGTGTACCTGAACCCCTGGGCTCCTCCAGGGTGTGGGGGCCTGGTGCACTCTGTACCCTCCCGGTTGACGTTTGTACATACAAGTGAGTAGACTGAGTCCTACCACTTAATCGGTGTTTTTGAGTAGACATCCTTAGGGCCCTGCATACAGGGGACCCCCAAGCCTAATCACCCTAGAGACTCCTGCCCACTCCCCAACCCTCTGTGCCTTCACTGGCTCCCCCCCTCCCCCCCACGTTACCTCTTTCCTTTGACAATGACTCCCACCCCTGCGGCCCCACCCACTGTAGGGGGCGGAAGTCCCCTGTCACGACTCAAACTGTACTCCTTAAACGCTTGGGGTCTGAACACACCCGAAAAACACTCTCGCCTACTTTACTCTCTTTGGAAGGAAAAGCCGCATATTGCACTCATCCAGGAGACTCACTTCCGAAATGACAGTGTTCCCAAGCTTACCGATAGAAACTTTCCAACGGTTTTTCACGCCCCTAATGACACGGCAAAATCCAAGGGTGTAATGATTCTGATCTCCAGACACTGCCCATTTCAGGTCACAGACGTCCAGAGAGACCCGCTAGGAAGATTTCTCTTTCTACGTGGAACTATGCACGGCTTGACATACACTATTGCAAACATATACGCCCCCAACACTAAGCAAGTCCCCTTCTTCCGTGAGGTCCTATACCAACTGACTGCTTTCCAAGGAGACACACTTATCCTGGGTGGGGATTTTAATGTCCCCTTGTCGCCAGTCCTTGACATATCTAGTGGTTTCTCATGTTTAAAATTCAGTGCACTGCGAGCAATAAAAACGCAACTCTCTACGCTGACCCTCCACGACACCTGGCGCACCCTACACCCTAAGAAAGACTTCACATACTATTCCCCCTTACACAAGAAGTATTCGAGAATTGATCTTTTTTTCCTCTCACAAAACGATCTTACATCATTAGTAGAAGCTACTATCGAACCTATGTTCCTATCGGACCATCATCCGATTACCATGACACTGACAACCCCTTCCCATCTCTTTAGATCACCGATTTGGCGACTAGATGACTCTCTTCTTTTGGACACGTAAAACACGCAGTGTGTGTTAGACGTTCTCACAAACTACTTCATGGAAAATAAGACGGACGACGTTTCTCAACCTGTAGTCTGGGCAGCCCACAAATGCGTGGTCAGGGGAACATTTATAACACTTATGGCTAAACGCACCAAATTACGAAGGGCGCGCATTCAGGAGCTGTCAGACAAGGTCAAGGCTTTGGAACATACTCACAAACTCACGCTAGCAACTCAATCACATGACGACTTGCTGAAAGCCAGAGAGAATCTTCTGGACGAACTCCAGAAGACACTGACCCGTAGATTCACCCTTACTAACAAACTTTTTTACGAGTTTGGGAATAAATCAGGCAAACTCCTAGCGGCGGCTATCCAAAAGAAAAAATCAGCCCATACCATTTACATTGTCACTTCTCCCTCCGGAGAATCCCTTACTAAAACCGACGAGATAGCGGACCAATTTGTACAGTACTTTCCTAGCCTCTACAACCTGCCCACACCCCAGCAACCTTCCCGTGCCCCCGACAGACTGACCCTTATTGACGAATTTCTGACGGCCTATTGCACTTCTATCACCCCCTTGAGAGATATCACCCACTTAGGCTCTCCGATAACACTGGAAGAGGCCACCCGAGCCCTGAAACAACTTAAACCGGGGAAAAGCCCAGGCCCGGATGGCCTGCCAGTTAGCTATTATAAAACCTTCGCTGCTCTGCTACTCCCACAGTTTCTAGCGGCATATAATACCCTGCCTGAAAACCCCACTGGTAACAGAGACCTATTGGAGGCCCATGTAGCCCTGCTTCCCAAGCCAGGGAAAGGCACTACGCTCGTCTCGAATTATCGCCCAATATCACTACTCAATGTGGATTTAAAACTTTACGCCAAAATATATGCCACTCGTCTGCTCCTGCTGATCCCCACGCTTGTCTCGACGGATCAGGTGGGCTCTGTCCCTGGCCGGGAGGCCAGGGACAATACCATCAAAGCTCTCAATGTGCACCACTGGCTGACGGCATCCGGGGATAAGGGGTTCCTCCTGTCCCTGGATGCCGAAAAGGCATTCGACAGGGTGGCATGGGACTACCTGTCAGCGGTCCTGCATAAGGTGGGTCTACCGGCCCATCTTGTCCAAATGATACTAGCGCTTTACTCCACTCCCACTGCTAGGATCAGAGTTAACGGACGACTGTCGGGGGTCTTCCCCATATCTAATGGCATGCGTCAGGGCTGTCCCCTGTCCCCCCTCATTTTCATTCTGACGATGGAACCCCTCCTCCGTAAATTGCGAGACAACCCCGACATCAAGGGGGTTGAGGTCTCGGGGAAACAGTACAAAACAGCCGCGTACGCCGATGATGTCTTATTATTCCTTACAGAACCAATTACCACAATACCCAACCTGCTCAAAGACTTCCAACTCTTTCTCTCCCTTTCGAACTTAAAAATAAATTTTGAAAAATCACTAGCATTGAACATCACCTTACCGACCTCAGTTGTGGAACTGTGTAAACAAAACTTCCCCTTTAAATGGGAGTCTGATTTTATCACGTACCTGGGCATCAAACTTCCAACAAACCTGGTTAAGCTGTTCTCCCTGAACTTCACACCTGCCCTCCAGGCCATTAAGTCAGATCTGGCAGAGTGGAACAAGGGCAGGTTTTCCTGGTTTGGCAGGGTCGCTCTCCTCAAAATGAACGTACTCCCGCGTATTCTCTACCTCCTACAAGCCGTCCCGATCATGCTACCTCAGTCCTTCTTTGCCTCATTCAGGGTCTGTTGCAGGTCCTTCATATGGGCAGGCTGCACACCCAGACTGGAACAAATTGATCCTGTCAAAGCAGAAGGGCGGTCTGGGCCTCCCGGACACAGCCCTTTACCACAAAGCTTGCCACCTCACCCGGCTTGTGGATTGGCATGTCAATGGTCGTAATAAGGATTGGGTCGAACTGGAAAATACATTTCTCAGCTTCCCAATCTCCCACCTGCCACGTATAGGACACCGCTCACTGCCCAAGGCCTGTTTAGCCCACCCACTAATTGGTGCTACAATCCGTACCTTTAAAGCCTCCTGCCGTGCCCTTTCACTTACCCCCTCCCCTGGACCTCTGACACCCCTGTCGGACAACCCAGAATTCCAACCCGGCATCACGAGCAACTGCCTGACACCGGACCGTGGGACACTTCAGGCTTGTAGACTGTTCCGCAACGGTAAACTGCTAACGTACGCGGAAATACTCAATAAATTCCCACACACCTCTTTGACGGTTTTTAAATACATTCAGCTACGACACTTCCTCTCTAGCGCCCAAACGCCCTCGGTATGGTGCAGGGAACTCTCTCCACTGGAGAAACTCTGCGCCACTGCGGAACCCCAGAGACACCTGATCTCCATCACATACTCTATGCTGACCCCAGACACCACCCACATCACTAACACTCGCACAGCTTGGGACAACGACCTTTCGCTTTCTTTGACTGACGAAGACTGGGACCTCATCTGGGAACATACACACAAAGGGTCTATAAATGTCTCTGCACAAGAAAACAGATACAAACTTTGTACCAGGTGGTATCGGACCCCTGATAGACTTCATAAAATATACCCTGCGGTATCCGCGAACTGCTGGAGATGCGGCTCGATAGACGGCACATTTCTTCACGTCTGGTGGGACTGCCCATTGCTGCACTCCTTCTGGAGAGAGATACATGACCGTATTGTACAGATAACCACCTTGCCGATTGCCTTCTCTCCAGCACAATACCTGTTGCACCACTCTACTTTGCCGAGATCACACTACCGAAAATCATTGGCACTGCACCTAATCAATGCTGCCACTCAGTGCATCCCTCTGTACTGGAGGTCCAAAACTCCCCCCACGATAGGGGACTGGCATGTACGTGTTAACAAAATTGAAGAACTGGAACGCCTCATCCACCAAGCTAAGGACACACATGAAAAATATAGATTCACGTGGCCCTGCTGGTCCCAGTACAGGGATGCCGTACCACGCACAAGCCCCTCCTCCCCTGGCCCTCTATCCACGCTACAGGGAGGTATGGCTGCTTCATGACTGGCGCACAGGACCCTCACTCCGTTCCTGGCCGACCATAGGTGTGCCAGGTCCCTCTCCTCAGGCCCATTCCCACCTTTCCATGCCCCCCGCCGCACCGAATTCCTCATTGTCCTTGAATATCGACGTTCCCCTCTTAGATAGCCCCTTAGGACCACCTTCATTCTGTCTGGAGATTGCACCACTCTTTCTCTCTGGAGCTTTTCGCACCCAGTCAAAAGGTTTTCCCGGGGAGACGTCAGGGGGGGTCAGTGATACCCCACCCCCTGCAGAATTCACTATGGGGTCACGATACACCTCCCCCATGCCGCCCACAGATTGTTCCCGTTGAGGGGTGGGCGGGTCCTGGGGTGACCCCTGCCACTAGCGATCCACTAATTGACTTGAAAAAAAACAAAAAAAAAACGAGTGGAAATGTAGATGAGCCTTATTTGACTGCTCTCCCAAACGTGCCGTTAGGTCAAGCCTCCACAGTTTACCAAGGCATGATAACTTGTCCTCGCTTAGAATCTGAACTGTTAAATCTTATGTGAACTTTAGACTGCCCTATGTACAATGCGTTCTCATGCTGGACACATCTATATTGCTGAAGGACTCACTTACTCGTCAATGTATTCTGTATGGGGTTACTGTTCTTGTTGGTATGCCACATGTAATTTTCAAAATGTTTTGTACTTTGTGGTGCTTTGATTACAATCTGTATTACTGAAACGCTACAATAAAATGTTTTAATAAAAAAAAAAAATATTCACGCCAAGTGTAAACTTCTTTAACCACTTCAATACCCAGCCATATACAATTGATGGCCTGGGATGGGATTTACCATCCTAAGTGGTCGTCAATTGACGGCCTGGGTATTGCAGGCGAATATCTGGATGATGCCTGCAGCCAGAGGCATCATCCAGATATCCTCTTCTTCAGCCGGCGATTCTGCACAATGTAAGAACGATCATAGCGGCGGTTCCGCCGCTTGATCGTTCTAACAGGCCGCGGGAGGGGACATCCCCCCCCTCCCGCCGCCATCCGGTGCTTCTCCGGGCTTACCTGTACCTTCGGGGGCCCAGAGAACGAATCGTCAGCGGCGGCAGGAAGCATAGAGATGACTGGTGACCAGATGGTCACCAGTCATCTCTATGACCGTCGGAGGACCCGGGCGCGATCTGATGACGTCACGCCCGGGTCCCCGTATGTAAACAAAGCGGCAATTGCGGCTGTAAGTCACCATTCATGAGATCGGTGAATTTTTTTTCACCGATCTCATGGTTTCCAGCCTGGAGGTGAGATGTGAGGTCTTATTGAGGACCTGTCACACACATTTCCTATTACAAGGGATGTTTACATTCCTTGTAATAGGAATAAAAGTGGAAAAAAAAATGAAAAAAAGTGTAAAAATAAATAAAATATAAGTAAAAAAAAATAATAAAAGATAAAAAAAAAATTAAAACGCCCCTGTCCCCGATAGCTCGCGTGCAGAAGCGAACGCACACGCAAGTCCCGCCGACATATGTAAACGCCGTTTAAATCACACATGTGAGGTATCGCCGCGTGCGTTAGAGTGCCAGCAACTAATCTAGCACTAGATCTCCTCTGTAAATCTAAACTGTAACCTGTAAAAAATAAATAAAGCGTTGCCTATGGAGATTTTTAAGTACCGAAGTTTGGCGCCATTCCATGAGTGTGCGCATAATTAAAGCGTGACATGTTGGGTCTCTATTTACTCGGTGTAACATAATCTTTCACATAATACAAAAAAATTGGGCTAACTTTAGTGTTTTGTTATTTTTTTAATTCATAAAACAATTTTTTTTACAAAAAAAAGGCGTTTGAAAAATAATTGCGTAAATACCGTGCAAGATAAAACTTTGGAATGACCGTAATTTTATTCCCTAGGGTGTCTGCTAAAAAAAACATATATAATGTTTGGGGGTACTGTGTAATTTTCTAGCAAAAGAATGATGATTATTACATGTAGGAGAGAAGTGTCAGAATAGGCCCGGTATGGAGGTGGTATAAAAGCCTAGTATTGAAGCGGTTAAAGAATAAGTTCACTTTTCTGAACATGTTACACCCATATTTAGGATTTAACATGCAACATTTTCAGCATCAGACCCCTCTCACCCTGATCTCCCCCTCCTTTTGGCAATGACCCAGCGAGCATGGCTGTGAGAGGCTCTGCCCACATAGCTGTGACATTGATTCACAGAATCCTGTGAGTCAATGAACTACAAGTACCGACAGCCTTTGCAGCTGTCGACTTGTAGTTCTTATTGAGTGAGTGAGTGAGTGAGAAACTTATATAGCGCAACACATGCAAACTGAATCGCCTCTGGGCGCTTGGTATCCATTCCTTATTTCTTAATCCTCAGAAGAGATGGGTTTAGATTTTTCTTCTGAAGGCCAGGTGGTTTACCTCCAACCGGATGGTGGTTGTTAGAGCCCTCCATAATCTGGGGCCTTGGAACGCAAATCTACGTTCGCCTTTAAACTTGTAACTGGCTTTGGGTATCTGGAGTAGATTTTGCTTGGTGGATCGCAGAATGAGATTGGGGTTGTGAGCTTTTAGTTTTTCGCATAGATATTGGGGGGCATTTCCTAGGATACATTTGTGTTAGGCAGAGTGCCTTGAAAGTAATTCTGTCTTTTACTGGCAACCAATGAAGGGATCTCAGTGACGGTGAGATTGATTCCCATGTTTTTTTTACCAGTCAAAAGTCGAGCGGCCGCATTCTGAACGACTTGCTGACAAGAGATTTGGTATTTGGGGAGTCCGAGATAAAGGGCATTTGCATAGTCAAGTCTGGAGTTGATAATTGTTCCCACCACAACTGCTATGTCATCCAGTTTTCTATCAAAATAAGGCATTTCTCTAGTCCGAGATGATGATCCTTGTTGATGCAAATGCGAAAATACAGTTGTGTGTCATCAGCATAAGAGTGGTAAAGTAACTTCTGGTTACTGATGATTTCAAAGAGAAGGCGAAGATAGATATTGAATAATACAGGTGACAATGGGGATCCCTGAGGGACTCCAGAAGTGAAAGGACCCAATTTTACTATTTGTGATCGGTTCTCCAAGAAGGAGGAGAACCAGGATAAATCACCTTCCGCGACTCTGGCTACTTCAACTGGCCGAGTCAGTAGTAATTTGTGGTCTACAGTATCAAAAGCTGCGCTTAGATCCCGTAGTACCAGAAAACAAGATTCTCCTTCGTCTGCTGCCTCAAAGGCGTCATCCCATATTTTGAGAAGTGCTGTTTCGTACCGTGACCAGGGCGGAAACCCGATTGAAACGGATCGAGTAATTTGTGGGTGTCTAAATAATGTTGTAGCTGTTGTGTGATGACCGGGGAGGATGAACCCCACGGCCACACACATGCGCTTGATGGTTAGCTGCTTGGTTCTTGGGCTAGGAGCCCAGGGTCTGGTGGTGTTAACCCTTAGTGAGGGTCGGATGGTATTAACCCTCTCTGTCACGTGACGCCACTGTAGTCTTGATATACCCCAGGAAGCTACAGCTCCGGGGGCCTCCGTATCCCCACTAGCTAGGATGGTAATAACACAGTCCACAACAGGGGTCAATATAACGAAGGCTTTACTGGCATGAAGACAGGTGTCAAAATCTTCACAGCGTTCACACAGAGTGTCGCAAAGGTTCCACAAAACAGTCTCTAGAGGACCACACAGCTGACAATGCCTGGGCTTGGCTTATCATATATCCTTGGCTTTTGCGGCCGGATTATTAATACTGGGCCTATGCTTGACTAGGCTGAAGAATAGATACACTTACTGAAGTGTCTGTAGACTTGAGGCTTCTCGTCGGAACGACGGATTGATTTGATAATTTTGCTGAAGTACTGATCCTATAGTTTTTTAGAAGTACTCCGCGAGTTGCTGTACTTTCTCCTGAACGGGAGGTCTCTGGCCTGCACTGATTCTCCTTTGACTGAACTCTGCTCTGACCTGCCAGAAACTGTGTGTAGCGCTAGACTCTCCTAAACAGGAACTCTCAACCCTTATATAGACTTGAGGAGACTGAAGCCCATTGGTTGAGAGCTGAGGGAGACTGAAGCCCATTGGTTGAGAGCTGAGGGAGACTGAAGCCCATTGGTTGAGAGCTGAGGGAGACTGAAGCCCATTGGCTGAGAGCTGTGGATCATAGAGACTTATCTGTATTCCCCTTGGAACTTACATTTAAAGTTTGTTACAAGTTAAAGTATAATACAACACCATAAGGTCTTGTCTAGCACTTAGTCCTACTGACTCTCATACACTCTGACTAAACATAAAATGGCGGACTAAACCTCTTAAAGCTATACGCACCTAATAAATGTATTATCAACCATAACAGTATAAATCACATCATGACTAGCTGAGTCCCTGCAGGGGAGGCCCCACAAGCCGAGGGTCTCAATCTGACAGGGCCTACAGCAAATACCTGTACTGGGACACCACAGTTGTACAACTACTTTCTCCATTACCTTGGAGAAAACATTTAGGGCCAGATTCTCAGCGGCGCTACGCCTGCGTAAATGTATATGCGCGGCGTAATAGTAAATGTGCGCCTGCGTATCGATGCGCGGTAAACACAGAACCACATACGCGCGATTTTTTTTTCCGTCTGGGCGGCGAAAATGCATTAAGCTAGCGCGGCGTAGGCGCATAGTTACGCATCAAAAATATTCAGTTCCCATTGAATTAGCATGCAAATATGCAAATGAGGGAGATGCGCGTATTCCCGAAAGTACGCGCGTCCGGCGTTGGCTACTCGTGGTGCGCGTAACTCGAAAGCCTTGAGTAAACATACCCCTCATAAAAGCACGGGTAACTTTGCTCAAGGCCGTGTGCAAGTCAGCTGGAGAGCAACTACAGCAGCACCGTAACGGACTAGCTGAGCAATCACACTTACTGGACAAGACATTCATATGCCAATGATGCCAGGGCCAGCCATGGTCTTATCAATACTAAGGTATGCAGAGGAAGAGGAGCATAGAAGGAGGAGGAGGAGGACGGGGGCACGTGAGAGGATCTACCGAGCGCGCATGAGCCTCTTTGGCATGGGTGATGAGGAGGTGTATCGCATCTTCAGATTCAGCCCTGCTGCCATCCTGGAAATAACCACAGCCCTGCAGGATGACATCACCAGCCAGACATACCGCTCACGTGCACTGCAGCCACTGGTGAAGGTCCTGGCAACACTCCATTTCCTGGCCAGTGGATCATTCCAGCGTACAAGTGGAGTGGTGGCTGGGATGTCACAAACCAGCATAAGCAGATGTGTGCACCAGGTTGTCCCCGCAATCCTCAGACGCATGTCCAACCAGTTCATCAGACCCACCACTGTGCACCTGCGGCAGAAGGCAATGACAGATTTCTACAGAATTGACGGATTCCCACGCACCATCGGGGCCATTGATTGCACACATGTGGCACTCCAGCCCCCCAGTGCCACAGAGCACATATACCGCAATCGGAAGCATTGGCATTCCATCAACGTACAGGTGATAGCCGATGCCAAATACCTCATATGGCACGTCCGTGCCAAAGACCCCGGGTCCAGCCATGACAGCTACATCTACCGTCAAAGCAACATCCCCGAAGATTTTGAGCAGGACATGTATGGGGACAGCTGGCTGGTTGGTGAGTGACATGGGTGGCAGCCATGACTATCCCCTCCCATGATGCACAACAGAAGTGGCACATGCATGACTACCATCCTCCTGTGTTTTCCCTTACAGGTGACTCTGCATATACACTGGGACCCCATCTCATGACTCCTTTCCGGAACCCCCAAACCAGAGGAGAGAGAAGATACAATGAAGCACACATCAAAACCCGTGCAGTGGTGGAGCGCACATTTGGCCTCCTGAAGTCCCGTTTCCGCTGCCTGGATAAGTCTGGGGGGGCCCTATTGTATTCCCCCAACTTTGTGGGTCAGATCATTGGTGCATGTTGTATTCTGCACAACTTTGCCATGCGAAAGGGCCTGCATATTGCCCTACGTGATGACCTGACCCCCCAACCACACAGCCCCCCCCCGCCAGAGGAGACCCCGTCAGCTGATGGAAGAGCAGTCAGGAGTGTCCTCGTGTTACGAATCTTTGACCTTTAAACACACACATACAGCATGGCACACAGACAATGCACGCGTGTACACCACTGATGTCCCTAGATCACACACACCACATGCACATCGCATTGGATTAGCCCAAGTCCAGCATGTAGGACTTGGGAGCAGCAACGCCACGTCAAGGCCCCAATGATGTTGCTGTCCATTCATACACCTTTCACACATCATTCATACAGCCGTGGGGTTAACTTCACCACCACGGCCGAGGGTGACACCCCTTACTTTCAGGAGTGCCACCCTCTCACATTCACACACCATTCACACTGCACCGTGTGCAGTATCCAAAAATATATAAAAAAAGCTCTTATCCAGAGCATAACAAAAAATAAATAAGCTCTTATCCAGAGCATAACAAAAAATAAATAAGCTCTTATCCAGAGCATAACAAAAAATAAATAAGCTCTTATCCAGAGCATAATACTAAAGAAAACTCAAATTAATGGGCCTGGCGGGGGCTCTGCCTGGTGCCACGGGTCCTGCCCCTCACTTGCCTGGGGGCAGCCCTAGATGGGGGGGGGGAGCAGGTTGAGGAGGAACATCCCCACGTCCCTCCCTGGCTGCCTGCATGCCCTCCAGGGCAACCGCTATGCGGGTCTGCACAGCAGTCTGCGCCTCGATAGCAAGGCGCAGGGCCTGAACCTCCCCCACAAGTTCTGAGGTGTTTTCCTGCAGCTCCCCCAAGCTGGTCAGCGTTGCTGCGCTGTTAACAGCAACATCCTGGATGGCATCTGTTATATTGTCCGAGGATGCCAGGCTGTCGGCCAGGCGCCTCATCTCCTCCACGACCTCGGCCAGGTGTTTATTTTGCTGGTCCTGCTGTCTGACCAGCTGTTCCGGCAGGACCTGGGATACACCCCTGGTCTTTGACGTCGCCTTGCGGGGAGTGGCAGGGGACCGGGCATAAGGGGAGGATGTTGAGGGGCCGGAGATGAGGGGGGGGGAAAGAGAGGGACTGGAGAGGTTGGAGGGGGACACTGAGGGGTTTGCTACAGGTAGAGGAATAGCCTGGGCTGGTCCGGCCAACCCACCATCCTCCTCCACAACAACATAGAGGGCCTGGTCCTGGACTACCACACCCTCCTCAACCACCTCCTCCGTTGAGGTGTGCCCACTTCCCTCCAAGTCCTGTTCCAGGGGGGCAGCCAGAGGGACTGTATCTTCAGGGGATGGATCCTGATGGGCCCTGGCATCAACAGATGGCCCCGCTCCCTCCTGCACATCTGTGGATGACACAAAAGATGCCCATGTTGGTGGACCCACACACTTGGCACATGTTCCCTTCCACCCCCATACATGTACACAACAGATAGAATAGAAAACACACTTACCTGTCCTCACGGCTGGCTTCTGGGACTCATAGCCCCCAACTCCCTCTACCTGCTCCGTCTGCAGGCAGCGGGCAACCACCTTCTCCTCCTCAGTCAGGCGGACAGGGCAGGGTGGGCCCCCTCCAGTGCCCCTGGCATGCCGAGCTATGGCAGCCAGCTTGCCCTTCACATGACGCCGCAGGTCATTCATTTTCTTTTGAATGTCCTGCGGTGTCCGGACCTCATGAGAGAGGGCATTGACCTGGCACGCCACCCTCATTAATATCTGATCCCTCCGGGACTTGCTGGTCCGGGCACTGTCAGCACCATGGAGCCGCGAGTCATACTTCTCCATGGCCCGTATGACAATGGCCCTCTCCTCTGGGGAGAAATTCTTCTTCCTCCTCTCCTTAACAGCAGTTGCCATCTTGTCCAGCACAAACTTTCGCCGTCACTCTCTAAAAAATGGGAGACGTTTGCGCTGCACGGGCGCATGTGTGGGCGCATTATATACCCTGCGCCGGCGCATCGTAGGGAGGCTTTGCGCATGCGCAGAAGGCATCCACGTCATGGCGCGGGTCAACCACGTCATGGCGCGGGTCATCCATGTCACGGCGCATGCTCCGTTCGTCCCGGCCTGCATTTGCATGGGGTCACGCTTCATTATAATGCAACACGCCCACTTCCCTCCTACTTTGGAGTTGCGCCGGATTACGCCCATGATTTTACGCGACGCAGGCGCATCTTGGAGCGCATTTACTTAGGGAATACGGTACTTGCCACTCCGTGTTACGTCGGCGTAGTGCATCTGAGATGCGCAACGCCTGCATAATTAGCCGCGCATCTACGAGAATCTGGCCCTTAGGGCTGTTATGGGCCGACGGTGGCTTGGGTCTTTGGGGTCGAGGGTGTTTTTTTTTAGAATGGGTTTGATTATGCCTTGTTTCAGCAAGGTTGGCACCATGCCCTCCTTGAATGACTGGTTTATGAGCTGCGTGATAGCTGGTGCCACAATATTGCACATTCTTTCAGCAGTTTGGTGGGGATGATATCATTGGGCACTGTGCTGTTTCGCAGAGTCCCGATGATATTTTTAGTGGCATCGATGGAAATGGGTCTTAGAGTGAAGTTAGTTGATTGCGGCGGATTTATGTGGGTATTTTCTTGGTGATTTAGGGAGGGGGGGTTATTGAAGGTGCTATTTTGCTGAATACTTTCACAGATTTTTTCAATTTTGTTAATGAAATAATCCGATAATTTGTTGCAAAATTCTTGTGAATCAGTGCCGAGGTAGTTCATTGATTCTTCCTGTTAGTGCAAAACTGCCTGTCCGTATTATGTACGGACAGAGAGCTTACACTAACAGTCTGCAGGAGACCCGTGGCATCTACCGATCGCTGGTACAATGCTTTCCAGGCTCAGAAGTTTGCATGAGTCGCGCATGAGCAGCCACTGGTATGGTGCAAAAAAAACAAGCTCCATAGCACCTGTCCTGCCGCAGAGTTCGTACAGGTAGTCGTTAACTGCACATTTCTGCTGGAGCAGCCTATCAAGCATATACTATGTTGAGTTCCATCGCGTCGGGCAGTCACAAATAAGTTGTCTGATGGGCAGGTTGTGTCGCCGCTGAATGTCAGCAAGGCGAGCCATGGCCGTGTGTAATTTTGCCCTGTTTCAGCACGCTCAGCAGATTGGCACTGTTGTCGCACACCATTTTACCAACTGTCAAATTGAGCGGTGTTAGCCACTGATCTGCCTGTGAACGCAAAGCTGAAAGGAGTGCAGGACCAGTGTGGCTCTTGTCTTCAAGGCACAAAAGACGCAGCACAGCATGGCAACGTCTCACCTAGAATGTCGAATAGGTTCTAGGGATCTTGGGCGGTGCAGCGGAAGAGACGGTAGCATCAGAAAATGAGGAGTCAGCCGAGGAGTAGAGGGAGGATGGAGTAGGAGGAGGAGGAGAAAAAGAGGCAGGCCTCCATGTAATCCATGGCGGTAAAACCAAATCTACATGGGTGCCACGGGTTACTTGCTTGACGGCCATCAGAAGGTTCACCCAGTGGGCAGTGAAAGTTATATACCTTTCCTGCCCGTGTTTGCTAGACCACGTGTTTGTGGTCAGATGTATCTTGGCAACGACACTGTGTGCCAGAGATACATTTACTTGC
This sequence comes from Rana kukunoris, assembly GCA_029574335.1. Classification (NCBI taxonomy): domain Eukaryota; kingdom Metazoa; phylum Chordata; class Amphibia; order Anura; family Ranidae; genus Rana; species Rana kukunoris. Next base: position 258,611,371 of record CM056050.1, on the reverse strand, counting down.
CGCTGAACATGGCCATATAGCTCTGGGATGCCCTTCTGTGAAAAAATTTCCTTCCTGGGTTCTTCCATTGTGGTGTTCAATAGCCACTGGTTTATCGCACCAGTTATGAAACTTTTTTTTCTGGATTTTTTTTAATGTGTGTAGCAGAGGTAATGCAGTGAAAAAGGCAAATATACAGCAGTATCCAAATACACCACCAGTCACAATGCTGCACAATACAAATCCACTATAATTTGCTTTCTATATTCCAAAGTATATTATAAGTGTATATTACACCTATATACTGCAGAGCAATAGCACACCTATACCAGTGCTTGAAAGGACTTTTGTGGACCTGTTAGGTAGCGATTTGTGTCGCTAAAGTCTCTCCGTGCTGGAAACGCTAACCTCTCCCTACACTGACAAAAAAAATATGAATGTATTACACACTATCATGTACTGCAGAGCAAGTAGCACACCTATACCAGTCCTTAAAATGACTTTTGTGGACCTGTAAGGTAGCGATTTGTGTCGCTAAAGTCTGTCCCTGCTGGAAACGCCAACCTCGCCTTACACTGACAAAAAATATATGAATGAATGTATTAGACACCTATAAACTGCAGAGCAAGTAGCACACGTATACCAGTCCTTAAAAGGAGTTTTGTGGACCTTTTAGATAGCTATTTGAATGAATACATCCTGTCCCTGCTCCAAACAGCACCCTCTCCCTACACTGACAAAAAGCATAATGTAAGATGGCCACCAGATCAGGTCTATTTATAAGGTAGGGGGTATGTCCATGTGCTGAAATGTCTCAATTGGCTGTCCTGCACCACCTGATGGATGTGTCATGGGTCAATGTAACATTGCGGACTGCCGCGAACATCGCCAGATGTCCGCCGGTTTTGCGGACCGCGAACACGCAAAGACCGCCGGGCGAACCGACAGGCCATCTCTGGTCATAATGATCCGCTTTTTGCACAAATGTGAATTTACTTGTGTTCCACTGTCTGGTTCCACTGTTAATGGTGGCAAACTTTGCAATCCCTGAAATGACTCAGTTTAGTATGGTATCTGTAGACTGGAGTAGTCAACAGCGATGTATGCTCTTGTTTGAGACCTATCGATACATCATTTATTTCTGATGACCTTAGATAAATCCTACTTACTCTCATGCCAGAGATGTTACATACCGTTTAGCTGTGGTGCTCTCCATAGGACTATCTGTATCTCGGTTATGCACTGCATTCGCCCATTGTGGCCCTAAGCCATACAGTTTTTTTGGTTAATTTTGGGTACCATGATCTACATGGAAAATAGATCCTTTTAGCGTTCAGATGCACTTTAATCATGGTTCCATCAGTTTGGGGGGTTGAGCTTATGCAAGCACCTCTGTTCCAGCTTCTAGTGGGAGGGCGGTAGTTTTTGTTGTATTAGGAGGGGGTTTTAGGATGTCGGGCTATGAAGGGTATAGGTATTGGGGGATGGTGGTGACATCACTATAAGAGGGAAGGAGGATTGAGAGTCATGTAGATATTTGCCTCCTTTGATGCTGTTTTAGCTTTACAAATAATCCATGAGGAAGTAACCCCTGGGTGTGCAATCATGTTTATTTTTTTGTTTTTGCAATATTTTTTTACCACTAGATTTAGAGTAATATAGGTGATACAAGTATGACGTGTGTTTGTTTTAGTTGAGAGTTGTTCTTTACTGCATTAGCAGGTGGATTTAAAAGAGAAGTCAAATCTGCTGTCGGCTGATGTCACAGAGCCGGTCCAGGCTCGGGCAAGATCATGACAGTAAAGTTGGGATCCACCCACATGCCTGGACCAGCACCCTGGCTTAGCCTCTTAGCGAGCTGCTGAGATCCTGAGCCAACTGATCCCGCCTCCTCCATAGCCCAGCCCTCCAGTGAATGACTGACTGCCAGCAGCTCTCTTGAGCTGTGAGAACCAAACAATCAGCAGTGTTCGATCGCTTGGTTCTAATACACACAATCATTTTTCGTCATGAAAAAAACGAAGTTTTTCAGCATGTAGAAAAAACATAGGGCCAGATTCACAGAGCCATTACGCCTGTCTAACTGATGTTAGACTGGAGTAATTTCAAATTACGCGCGTTTTTTAGCTAGTCGAAAACCTCAAACCATGAATAGATGGCTGCGGGCTTCAATTCGACTGGATTACGTGTTCGTACGCCTTCGGATCTACGCTGCAATAAAATTGCAGCCACTGGGTGGACTTCCCGTCGTTTTCCACGTCGGGGTATGCTAATGAGCTTTTGCCGGCGATCCCAGAAATTACGATCTTCAATCGTAATCTCTTACGGCACCTTTAGTCATCTTTTTTTTACGTAACACTATACCAGCTTTTTGCTGGTGTAATATTAGACAGCCCATGTTAAGTATGGCCGTCGTTTCCACGTCGAATTTCTACGTTTTCCGACGTCTTTTATTATTTTTTACGTAAGTCGTCTGGGAATAGGAATGTTCGTAAACGACGGTACTCAAACAACGAATGACGTAACAACGTGATTTTGCGCAATGCACGGCGAGAAATTTCTGAACGGAGCATGCGCAGTTCGATCACCGCAGGGACGCGCTTAATTTAAATGCTTCACGCCCCCCAATCGCGTATTTCGATTCCGCGGCGAGAAATAGACTACGCCGCCGTAGCGTATGGGCAAAAATCTACCAGGATTCGGTGTAGAGCCTGGTGAAATACGGCAGCGTAGAGTATTTTGATTACGCAGCGCAATATTAAGTGTATCTGAATCTGGCCCATCGTTTTTTCCAACTTCACCATTAAAAAAACAACGTTGCCCACATACTATCAATTTTTATAACCCGAAAAACGACATTGTCTAAAACATCGTTAAAAAATGAAGCATGTTCGAAAAACATTTTTTTTTGTTTTTCAGAACCCGAAAAATGATGTGAAGCCCACACACGATAATTTTAAATGACATTTTTTTAAAACGTTGTTTTTTAATGCCGAAAAATGATTATGTGTACGCGGCATAAGTGTTAGAGGTGATGGGGGACAGATGCAGCTTTGAATAAATGCTGTATCCACCTAGGCAAATATGATTCTTAAAAAAAAAAAAAAACGTATATCTCTTTTAAATGGCTCTGCAGTATTACCTGTGAGCTATGGTTAAACAGGTATTGCATTTACTTACCATTTTAGTCCTAATATACAGTGGTGTAAATAAGTCACCATACTAGCTGTACTGTAAACTTCTAAAATGACCTTTAAAATATGTTTTCCTAGTTTTCATTTAAACTCAAGGATACATTCAAATGGATGACATTATTTCTGAAAGAATCTTGTTTCAAAGCAGCCAAACACAAGAAAGATAAATGTTCAGCTGCTTGACATATTGTAATACTTGATAACTTTACTAGGACACTGTTTAAGATGTGTCTCTACTATACTGTATATTGATTTATCAGTCTGTAAAGGACGTATTTGAAGCTTGCATAGCCTGAAATATACTCATAAATCTTTGTAAATTTATGAATTGCTAAAGTGACCTAGATTATCATGTCAGAAAATTACATTCTGCAAAAAAATATATATTTTCTGGCTACCAATGAAGGCCAACAACATAGATATTTAAAACATATACAAACCCATTATGCAGAAAGGCTTAAACTGACTGGGTTTCAAGTTAATACATAGGGGGTTATTTACTAAAGGCAAATTACAACCACTTTAATACAATCACCATTACTATCACATAAATAAAATAAATTGGAAAATGTACCCCCTGGTATAGATTGTAATGACACACTGAAAATACATTTGCCTGAGGGCTGGTTCACACCACAATTTCAGCATTCCAGGTGCTTTTTTTGCATGTGACTTTAGACATATTTTTGTGCATTTCCAATGTTTTGCCATGTAATATTTTAGAATAATTGTTTCTTATGTGCATTCCAGTGTGTTTAAATCAATTTACACTTATTTATACACTTTTTGATGCATTCTGGAAACAATTATTCAGCAGGTTGTACTTTTTTGAAAGCACTGAAACTGACTACACTGGTGGGAATTAGGGCCTATTGGAATATAAGGCAATTACTGTACAAGAATTCTAGATGCATCTTAAATTACAATGGAAAACATCTGGTTAGAACCAGTCCTTAACCAATTAAGATCTGAGCCTGTTTTTCAGATTTCGTGTTTACGAGACTAAAACATTTTTTTTTGCTCGAAAATGACATTATATATATTTTTTTTCTAACACCCTAGAGAATAACATGGCAGTCATTGCAATAATTTTGTTACACCGTATTTGCGCAGCGGTCTTAAAAGCGCACTTTTTTTTTGAAAAAATTCACTTTTTTTAATTAAAAAATAAGACAACAATAAATCTGGCCCAATTTTTTTTACGTATTGTGAAAGATAATGTTACGCTGAGTAAAATGATACCCAACATGTCATGCTTAAAAATTGCGCCCGCTCGTGGCATGGCGTCAAACTTGTACCCTTAAAAATCTCAATAGGCGACGTTTAAAATTTTTTATAGGTAGCATTTTTTGAGATACAGAGGAGGTCTAGGGCTAAAATTATTGCTCTCACTCTAACGATCGCGGTGATACCTCACTTGTGTGGTTTGAACGCCGTTTTCATATTCAGGCGCTATTTGCGTATGCGTTCGCTTCTGCGCGCAAGCTCGTCGGGATGGGGTGCTTTCAAAAACATTTTTTTTTGGTTTCAGATTTATTTTTATTTATTTTATCATTTTTAACACTGAAAAAAAAAAATTATCACTTTTATTCCTATTACAAGGGATGTAAACATCCCTTGTAATAGAAAATAGCATGTCAGGTCCTCTTAAATATGAGATCTGGGGTCAAAAAGACCTCAGATCTCATATTTAGGCTTAAATGAAAAAGAAGGAAAAAAAAAGTAAACAAAGAAATTGTCTCTTTAAGACACTGGGCGGGACTGATGTTTTGACGTCACTTCCGCCCAGCAGAGCTATGGGGACGGATGAGGGAATTTTTTCCCTCAGTCGCATCCCCGGACAGCTGCCGAACGGACCCGATCGCCTCCGCCGCTACCGACGGCAACAGTAAGCGTCAGAGGGCTCGGGAGAGCGGCGGGAGGGGAGGGGCCCCTCTCCCGCCACTGATAACGGCGATTTTGCCACCACGTAGACCGCCGTTATCGTAGACAGGGCCGTCCACTGTAAAGATGGATATCTCGGTTGTGGCAGCAGCTGCTGTCGTTACCGAGATATCCATCTTTAAAAAAAGGACGTATATATACAGTGGGCGGGCGTTAAGTGGTTAAAGAGGAACTTTACCCCCTCCCCAAAAGTGAAGTGTGGGGAAAACAGCAGGACTTCCCCTTTTGGGTGAAGTGATGGGTGTATATCCAATCAAAACTTTTTTGTAGGAAAAAGGTTAGAAAATACCCTTCTTCTTCAAGTGTAAACTTGTTGCTCTTTTATATTGTACAGAGTATATTTGTGATATAAATAGTAGTTTACAATCACTGCAATACTGCACAGTAATAACAGGCTGGCATGGTGATACCCTAAAAGTTGTAGCCATGGAGACCTGAGTTCACAGGAAATGTGTTGAATGATTGTTATACAGTTTGAAAGAGGACCATAAGCCAGTAGAGGATGATGACTAGGAATGAGTCTAAAGTTCATTAAATTTCCCATAATACATTGCAAACAACTGTCTTTGGATCATGGCCGGCCTTTGCGGTGTGCGGGCTGTGCGACCGCACAGAGCGCCATGGACAAGAGGGGCGTTATGCGGCCGTCAGAGCTCACAGTCAGTTTACTGTCCGTGAATGGTGTGTGTGGGGAGGCTGCGCCGCCATCCGGGTCACTGCTCAGCAGGCGGGGGGGGGGGGGGGGGGGTGGCGCCGACGCACCCGAAGTGTCTGACAACACTCACACTGGTCCCCTTGGCACGCCCTCTCGCCCTCCCTTCCTCCCTCCTCCTCTCCTCCTCTTCTTGTCTCAGGCCAGGTCAGGTGGTACTGTCCTGACTCCTGGGTAGCGCGGCGCCGTTGCGTGCATGCGTAAGGCATGCAGTTCAAATTGTAACGGCGGGACCAGAACAGGACGGGACTGACAGACTGCCGTCTTACACATGTAAAGGTAAGGCCACTCGTCCCCTCCACCTGATCTAGCAGGCTGACAGGTGTCATCCCTCCTCTCACCTCACCTGTACTCCAATGAGCACATGGAGCCAGTTTATAAAAAAAAAAAAAAAATTGGTCTTTTGTTGAAAAAAAATGCAGATGTGATCAAAAACCAAAGCGCAGTGGTCAGCTTAAGTTATTCAGTGCACATATACAAAATGGCCTGTCATGAAGGGGGGAGGGGGGGGGGGTAAATCACTGATTAACCACATGACCTCTGAAAGATTTACCCCTCCTTCATGACAGGCCATTTTTTGCAATGTGCACTGCGTAACTTAAAGCGGAGGTTCACCCTAAAACTACTCTGTCCCATAGCATCCAGCATACTGGCGTCAGTGCCAGTATGCTGTTTTTGCACAGGCGCCGTATATAGCCGAGTTCTATTTCTGCTTTTTTCGGAGGGCGTGACGCACCATAGCCATAGAACTCGACTATATATACGGCACCTGCGCAGTCAGCTCCTAGGTCTGTGCGCAGGCGCCGTATAGCGCCGGAAAGAGCCGAGTCCTAAATCGGCTATTTTCGGAAGGTGTGACGCGACATAGCCGCGCCATTCACCCGCAGTGGAGAGAAAAGAAAATTCTTCATTTAACAGTAAGGAGAGCGATAAAAAAACAGCATACTGGCGCTGACGCCAGTATGCTGGATGCTATGGGAGTAGTTTTAGGGTGAACCTCCGCTTTAGGCCCCTTTCACACTTATACGACTTGTCTCACGATTTTGGACTGTAAGTCATTCTCCATTATTTTTAATGACTTTCATTCATACTGCCACGATTTTAAGTAGTGCCGACTTCAAAGTAGTCCCTGCACTACTGTACTTTGGTCCGATTTTGATGCCACTTACACAGGCATTCATTGAAATCATGGCAGCGAATCGCGGCAAAATCGCGGTCCGAAATCGCGGTAAAATCGCGCGACTTTGAAGTCATACAAGTGTGAAAGGGGGCTAAAGCTGACAACTGCGCGGTCATGCGACGCTGTACACAAATAAAATGTGTATTTTTTTTTTCAGTGGTATTTGCTCACCTCTGCGTTATTTTATTTTTTCAGTGTTTTTTTATTTATTTTTTTTTATTTTTTTTAACATAAGACCAAATTTGAAAAAATAAATAAAATTACTTTCTGCTATATAACTTTTTTATTTTTTTTACGTTTTTTTCATAAATTTAGGCCAGGTGTCTCCAAACTTCCTAAACAAATGCCTGGTTTACTGTGCTTCAAGGGGGCCAGACTGTGGCCATTTGGAGTACAAAAGGTCCTGATGTCAGTGTGGAAAAAACAATGCTCCATCTTTGGTGTCAATGGGAGAAATTGTGCCCCATAATTGGTGTCATTAAGAGATATTGTGTCCCATCATTGATGTCAATGGGAGTAATGGTTGCCCTATAATCAGTGTTGTCAGGAGAAATTGTGTCCCGCCATTGGTGTCATTGAGAGAAATTGTGTCACATCATTGGGAGAAATTTTGCCCCATTATCGGTGTCATTGGATGAATTGTGCCCTATCATTGGTGGCAGTAGGAGGAAATGTACCCAAGGGCTGAAATAAAAGCAAGCAAAGGGCCACATCTGGCCCCCGGACTGCATTTTGGAGACCACTGATTTAGGCCAATGTTTTCGGTACAAAATATCCTAATAAGTGTCTACAAACTATTGGATATATTTATGGATTTTTTTTTTCTAGTAATGGCGGAGATCAGTGACTTATAGCGGGGCTGCGATATTGCGACTGACAATCTGACACTTTGTGGGAACCAGTGACGCAGTAAAAATGCCACATTTTGTCATGTCAGTGAGAGGAGTAATGACCCATCGTTGGTGTAGTTGGGAGGAAAACTGTGCCCCTTTGTTGGTGTTATTAGAAGGAAATTGTTCCTCATTGTTGGTGTCATTAGGAGGAATTGTGCCCCATTGTTGGTGTCATTAGGAGGAACTGTGCCCCATTGTTGGTATCATTAGGAGGAACTGTTCCCCATTGTTGGTGTCATTAGGAGGAACTGTGCCCCATTGTTGGTGTCATTAGGAGGAACTGTGCCCCGTTGTTGGTGTCATTAGGAGGAACTGTGCCCCGTTGTTGGTGTCATTAGGAGGAACTGTGCCCCATTGTTGGTGTCATTAGAAGGAACTGTGCCCCATTGTTGGTGTCATTAGGAGGAACTGTGCCCCATAGTTGGTGTCATTAGGAGGAACTGTGCCCCATTGTTGGTGTCATTCGGAGGAACTGTGCCCCATTGTTGGTGTCATTAGGAGGAACTGTGCCACATTGTTGGTGTCATTAGGAGGAACTGTGCCCCATTGTTGGTGTCATTCGGAGGAACTGTGCCCCATTGTTGGTGTCATTCGGAGGAACTGTGCCCCATTGTTGGTGTCATTGGGAGGAACTGTGCCCCATTGTTGGTGTCATTAGGAGGAACTGTGTCCCATTGTTGGTGTCATTAGGAGGAACTGTGCCTGAACACCTAAGGCCGGCCCTGCTTTGGATAGTCTCACACTTGATCAGAGGTTAAGTGGGAATCTTTGGCCAAATATGGTTTATAATAAAGTTGCAGCTCATGCACTATAAAAGGCTTTTTATTCCCAGCAGCCCTTGTTGGAGTTTAGTTTTGGGGACAGCTGGCATTATTACAGGGGGAAATAGTTGCTAGTGTAGTGTGCTACTACATCTATACAGTTCTGTAAATATCACTACATTCAGTGGTACATATTTCCACTGATGCTCTGGAATATATTGCAATTTGTCTAGCTAAGGAGAGTGAAATGTATACCCACCTGCATTCAATGTACTTTCATAACACTCAATTTCTGTGTGCCAGTAAAAACTGGTGTTGCTGCTGTTTGCCTTTGTTTTTTTTTTGTTTTGCTTTGTTTTTAGGGGTGCTTATTTTTGTTTTTAATTGTATTTAGATTTTTTTTCTTAACTAAAAAGGCAGCGTTTATTTTGATTGTAATGTTCTGTAGTTGCTGTTTGAGTATATTCTCTGGTGATGAGTATGCATTAGGACAACTTTTAAGGCAAGATAAGTATTACAGTGATTTTTACTTTTACTTTTAAAAGCCTTAGGCAACTAGTTAAAAAAAAAAAACAACTGTAGTTCTATTTTAACATTAGACTGATCTAAATGTTTTTGTCATTTCACATTTTATTTGGTTATGAAAATGTTCCAACTAGTGGATATATATATATATATATATATATATATATATATATATATATATATATATATATATATATATATATATATTGTGACAGGGTACACGATTGTATGTACACCAGTGAGAGGCTGGAAAGGTCAGTTTTCCCTGCCCTGGAAGGGGTTAAGCCTGGCCAACAGGTAAACCTCCTCTCTTCCCCCTATTAATTAACAGTCACCTGGTAGGGAAATGGGAAGTGAGAGCTCAGTGTGAGAGGTATGCTGAGCTGGACGGACAGGTTGGAAACTGTCTGCATGGAAGGAACAAGGTCTGTCATAGATTTGTTTATTTTGGACTGGTATTCTGTTTGTTTTGTACTGGAGGCTGGAATAGCCCCTCCAGTACAGTGTAGTGAGGGACACTACTGTCAGCCTCCTAAATTGGAGTAGGCCATTTTGTTTTTGTATTATTTATTTTTGAGTGCAATAAAGCCATATTTATTGCTTAAGATCAGCGACTTTGCTGCATGACTTTGTCACAATATATATATATATCCATTATTTTCTATCCTGATAATTTCCTCTCTAGGTTTCTCTTAAAAAAGGCACTATTAAAGACGTATTTTCTAATGATTCACATTTTCTCATATGGTGTGGTTTTATTAAGTTCACCATGTCAAAACATCTCCCTTCTGCCCTTCTCAATAGACACCTCATTGAAGCTCACAATCATTGCTAGTTTGAAGCTAGTACTATTTGTGGAAACAAAAAGCTATTTAATAATGCTGTAAATGCCTTTAATGATTTGAAAAAAAAAATAATGTTTTCGATCATAAAGAGCAAATAACACAAATAATGTAAATACTGCATGTGCTATGTATTTAATTAAGCCTAATATAATTAGTGTATCGTTAGGACTGCTGAGATGAGCTCTGTTATCCTTAAAAAATTCCATTGTATTCAGTTAGGTCAGACCTGCCTCACTGAGCTACAGGGGCAGTAAAGAACTTTAGCAGGAAGATAGTAAAGCTATAAATATTATAACATTATAGAAACTCTTCGAGCAGATTTTTTCCATATGTAGTTAGCAGCATAGTATACATATTAGGGCTGCACATCTTCACCGGTCTCACGATTCGATGCGATTACGATTATCAAGTCCATGATTCGATTCCGCGATGCATCACAATGCATCACGATTGCAGGGCAAGTGCGCATGGCTTTCATCAAAAAAAAAGTACTCCATTATTTTTATCTGTTCTTAAAAAAAAAAAAAAACACACAATAACACTTTCTGCATGTAGCAAAGTCTAAACACAGCAGACATGCTACAGGAGATGGTCAGAGACTGCGGACATGCTACAGGAGATGGTCAGAGACTGCGGACATGCTACAGGAGATGGTCAGAGACTGCGGACATGCTACAGGAGATGGTCAGAGACTGCGGACATGCTACAGGAGATGGTCAGAGACTGCAGACATGCTACAGATGGTCAGAGACTGCAGACATGCTACAGATGGTCAGAGACTGCAGACATGCTACAGGAGATGGTCAGAGACTGCAGACATGCTACAGGAGATGGTCAGAGACTGCAGACATGCTACAGGAGATGGTCAGAGACTGTAGACATGCTACAGGAGATGGTCAGAGACTGCAGACCTGCTACAGGAGATGGTCAGAGACTGCAGACCTGCTACAGGAGATGGTCAGAGACTGCAGACCTGCTACAGGAGATGGTCAGAGACTGCAGACCTGCTACAGGAGATGGTCAGAGACTGCAGACCTGCTACAGGAGATGGTCAGAGACTGCAGACCTGCTACAGGAGATGGTCAGAGACTGCAGACCTGCTACAGGAGATGGTCAGAGACTGCAGACCTGCTACAGGAGATGGTCAGAGACTGCAGACCTGCTACAGGAGATGGTCAGAGACTGCAGACCTGCTACAGGAGATGGTCAGAGACTGCAGACCTGCTACAGGAGATGGTCAGAGACTGCAGACCTGCTACAGGAGATGGTCAGAGACTGCAGACCTGCTACAGGAGATGGTCAGAGACTCAGACCTGCTACAGGAGATGGTCAGAGACTGCAGACCTGCTACAGGAGATGGTCAGAGACTGCAGACCTGCTACAGGAGATGGTCAGAGACTGCAGACCTGCTACAGGAGATGGTCAGAGACTGCAGACCTGCTACAGGAGATGGTTATTCTGCCCCATGCACCGTCACTACGTGTTAAAACAATGCACCCTCATCTTATCTGTGATCTGTGCTACTGCTAGCCACCGTGGTCACTCAGTGAAAGCCAGTCACGGTTGGTAAAGTGATCTCTATCTCTCCTTCTCCAATCTTCGTGGCACACTGGCATTGAACAAACAGCTACAACAACATATGTCCCAACATCCTCCCGCCCCCTCCCCCAAATGACAACGTATGCCATTTCATTAATTATGGTTTTATGTATTCATTGTCTTAGTGATTGATTCACATAACAACTTCATTACGTACCTTGTTTGTATGATTTATGGTTTTGCTCATCACTGCCCCACACATGCACTGCATTGCATGTGTGGCGTAGTGATGAGCTAAATCATACAAACAAGGTACAGTAAGTAATGAAGTTTTGATCAATCAGTAAGACATTGGACAATAGATTAGAGCTAGACCTACATAAACCATAATTAATTAAATGGCAATGGTATGGTCACAAACTCAGTTTAATGTTTAGAAATACAGAATAATTCAGTTTACCCAATCACCATCATTAATATGTATTATTTACAATTATTATTAGTCATACGATTGGCATATTTAAATTTTGCAGTACACTCCACATGGTGCATCAGAGATATGATAATATATTATATACCTTGGTTACAGTTATTAGTGTACTAGTAGTACTACTGTGACAGTCAGTGTCTCTGTTGTGTACCTGATGATGATGATGATGATGATGATGATGATGATGATGATGATGATCACGAGTCAGTGCTGCACTCAGCTACTCACTGCTGGAGGTCTCCTCTCCTGTTGCCTGTGAGGAGGACAGAGGACAAGTGCAGCCTTTCTTGCTCGGGGTCTCTCTCCCACAGTTCTGCAGCTGCTGCCCACAGCAGCCAGTTGTGAGTCGGGCGACGTTCTCCCCCTGTACCAGGCAGCCTGTGTGCAGTGCACGCTGCATAGTAATAGTAAGCCGAGGAGGAAAGCTCTGGGAACTGGGACCGGAACTCACAACAGGTGTCAATCTGTCTCCTCTCACGTGTCTGCCAGTGAAGCAAGCGACACAGGGCGGCTGTGGATGACGTCGGCGGAAGGCGGAAAAAGACGGCGCGCTTACTTCAGCTGCGGACTCGGAGGAAAGCTAAGTGTCTGAGTGCTCTGTGCGCTGTGCTGGCGCGCTGCATGTGTCCGTCTCCTCTCCTCAGGACTCTGAGTGCGACACAGGGGGAGGCAGCAAAACTTTCTCTCCACTCAGCTCCGTGCGGCAGGACGCGACGATGACGTCAACATGCATCGATTATTTAAAGCTACAGCATCGATGCAGCATCGCCGGCGGTCGAATCTCGATGCATCGATTCTACGATTATATTCAACAGCCCTAATACATATTATACATTTTTATAGATAGATAGGTTACACTCAATAGTTTATGCACTGGTATTGGGTAGGGGTGAGCTAAATGTACAAGGTTCATCTTTCCTAAATTATAATACTTCAATAAAGTTTCATAATTTCTATGGAATAAATTAGAAGCAATAGGGGATGCAAAATTAAGGTGGGTTTAGTGTTTTTAAGACTGTATTGGGTTTTAGATGGGTTTTAGAAGGTCACAGAAGATGTGTTCAACTATCCTCGACCTGGCCTTGTATCAAATATGGGCCTTCTGTTTAAAAATAAAAATAAAACCCAGACAGTGGAAAACAGCAAAAAATGAATACAAATTTGAATAATAATAAAAAAAAGCGACAGTATCCAGCTAAAAGAAAAAAATCTAATGCAAAGAACACTACAAGTAATACATGTATCTGCTTTAAATCTTGGCAATTTGTCAGCAAAAATCCATTTTGCCAAAATCGCTTTGCTCAACACTAATGTTCGATGGGGCAGTTTTTACAGCCATATAGGTTTGCCAATGTTTATTATAGTCACAAGTAGAACTCTACTTGTATAGCATTATGTCAGAATTAATAGCAGTCAATATTTAGGAACAATTAAAATCCCCATTTTTTATTGTGATAACATTAACTTGACCAAGATAAACACAATAGTTGTGGGAGGGTAAAGTTTTTTTGGGGGGAAAATGAAAGCGGACAACACATGGACTTCCCTAGTTTTAAAAAAAATCCCAATAAAATCAACAGATCTGACTGCCTTCAGAGCAACAACTCTTCTTCAAACGTATGCTCTTCTTCTTTGCAAAAATGTGCATATGAAAGAGTGACTAGCATGGGCAGATGCTGCCAATGCTACTAATCTTGGGTGAGAGCAAAAACACTACAGCCAGGCTTTGTAACAAATGTAATATAGGGAATACCTGTTTGTGACCTTTGCATAAGATTGTTGTTTGAGTCAGCTCACTATTATTTTGTGTTCATGCACTGCTTTATTGTAAATACAAATGCACATCTGTTTCTCATGCGTGTATTCTTTCTGTAATAATAGGTTGATTTGGTGAACATTGGAAGTGCCGACATAGTGGATGGAAATCATAAGCTGATCCTTGGTTTGATCTGGAGCATTATTCTCCATTGGCAGGTGAGCTATTAATCTGTACACTGTTTATTGGAAGACAATAAATCACAGCTTAAAAAATATTTCCCATGTAAGCATTACATCTGCAGATTGTTTGTAGAGGTTGATTGGGAAAATTGCTATATATATATATATATATATATATATATATATATATATATACCAGGCCCTTAGGTCTGGTATGGATTGTAAGGGGAATCCCCCTACGCTGAAAAAACAGTGTGGAGATTCCCCCATACCAAACCCTTATCCGAGCACACCATCTGGTTGGTCAGGAAAGGAGTGGGGACGAGCGACTGCTCCCCTCCTGAGCCATACCAGACCGCATGCCCTCAACATGACGGGTGGGGGCTTTGGGGCCCCACCCCAAACCACCTGTCCCCATGTTGATAAGGACAATGATGTCACATGTGTCCAGCAACCCCTCCCCCCAGGGCGCTCTCCACTCTCTGATGTGTGTCCAGAAATCCCCTCTTCGCTCTGAGATGTTTTCAGGCAGCAGCCAGCTCTGACATGTCCAGCACCAAGGCCGCTCTCCCTCTGCTCTACATGTCCAGCAGCACTCCTCCCCCTGCCCCCTCATGGCCATGTCACTGACGCCTGGTAGCAGTGGTGTCTTGGGAACAGGTGGAGCCTAGAAGAGGCACCGACACAGAAGCAGCAGGCAGGTACACCATTCACGTTGTCGAGAGTTTGCTGAGCCTAGGACTGTCACCTGGTGACACTGATGTGGTGAGTAAAAACTGTTGCTCTCTCTCTGAGTTAATGAGATTGTATATGTGATGTGATGACAACGACATGGAATTTTAAAATGTGTGTGTATGTATATTGAGTCATCTGCCAAATGCCCCCCCCCCCCCCCCGAGCGTGAGGCTGCATTGATTGGAACTGGTGAGGCTGTATTTGAATTTTAAAGATTTTTATTGAAAGTTTTTCCAATAACAAAACGAAAATGGACAATGGTACATGAAAGTGATGGGTCAAGTCCATCCAATATAACAGATCTGGGAAAATATAGTCCATATACAAGGTATCCTAGCAAATTAATTCCTCCAGACCAAGCGAAAAGTAGTGGTAAAATCAACCGTGTGAGCTCAATAATATTGGCCCGGCTAAGAAGATATTACCACTCAGAACCCGCGGCCCCCGGCCCCCCAGGCGCCCCTAAGAGGGATCACGCTGCGTCCTGAGTACCAGGGCCACGGAGCCCGCGCCGGTATAAATCAGCATCGCTCCACCACCATGGGGAAGGAAGTTTGCCTGATCCAGAGCAATCAGCACAAAATGGAGCATAACCCAAAACATTTCAATAGACCCGACAGCAGGTCATAGCACCAAGGGAGGTGCCATAGGGGGGAGAGAGAGAAAGAGAGAGAGAGGCCGCGTACACACGGCAGGGAACCTCGACGGGCAGAACACATCGTTCCGCCCGTCGAGGTTCCCTGCCGGCCGTCGAAATCGGCGACCCGCCCGTCGGGAATGGCAACCAGCCATTCTTCCAGGCGGGCCGTCGAGCAAATAGAGCGTGCTCTCTATTTCTGCTCGACGGGCTTCCCGACGGGAAGCTCGCCGAGAGTGTACACACGGCCGAGGTCCTCGCTGGAATGCAGCTTCCAGCGAGGTTCTCGCTGGTTTCCAGCGAGAACCTCGGTCGTGTGTACACGGCCAGAGAGAGAGAAACGTGGTAAAGAGAAAAAGGGACAGAGAGACACAGTCAAGATTAGATTGGAGTGATCCCATTCCTAGGCCGAGCCCCAGGTATGAGAGACACATTGCAGAAGGTAGCCCAGGGTTCCCAAATAGATCTGAATTTATCGGACTGGTCTGCCCATTTAGCTACTATTTGTTCCTGTGACATTATCCAAGAGACTCCTAAACATCTGGAAGGAAACTGAGGGTTTCTTCCACGATTTGACTATGGTCCTTTTGGCCCCCAATAATATAAAAAATAAGATCCTGGAGTGTTTAGGAAGGCCAGGGATGCACTGATTTAGTAGCACTACATTAGGCTGAGGAGGTACCACTATCCCAAGCAAGAAACCGATGGTGCGGAAAACCCTTTTCCAGAAGGATCTAATGCGGGGGCAGGACCACCATGTATGTAACATGTTACCTTCCAAATCGCATCCCCGATAACAGCCTGGAAGGGACGTAATGTGAGATTGTATTTGATGGGCGTTGGTGAGCCTGTATTTGATGGGCACAGGTGAGATGGCATTTGATGGGCACAAGTGAGGCTGCATGGATTGGCACTGGTAAAGCGGCATTGATGGGCGCTAGATGAGGCTGTATTTAATGGGCACAGATGAGAATAGGGCCAGCAGGCAGCCATCGCTTTGTTCACAGATGGTGTCAGTTGCGCAGTGCCTGGTGGAGGGCTGTGTCTGTGTCCAGACTTCCAAATGAATGGAAGCAAGCAAACATTTATTTATTGATGGGCACTTGTGAGACTGCATTGATGGGTGCTGGTGAGGCTGCATTTGATGAGCGCTGGTGAGGCTGCATTTGATGGGTGCTGGTGAGGCTGCATTTGATGGGCTCTGGTGAGGCTGCATTTGATGGGCTCTGGTGAGGCTGCATTTGATGGGCTCTGGTGAGGCTGCATTTGATGGGCACTGGTGAGGCTGCATTTGATGGGCGCTGGTGAGGCTGCATTTGATGGGCGCTGGTGAGGCTGCATTTGATGGGCGCTGGTGAGGCTGCATTTGATGGGCGCTGGTGGGGCTGCATTTGATGGGCGCTGGTGGGGCTGCATTTGATGGGCGCTGGTGAGGCTGCATTTGATGGGCGCTGGTGAGGCTGCATTTGATGGGCGCTGGTGAGGCTGCATTTGATGGGCGCTTTATTAGAAAGGTGGAATATACATGGGCAGGGAAAATGGGGTTGGGTCAGGGGTGGAGCCAGGGGGGGCGGCAAAGTGAGGTTTCGCCTAGGGTATCAACAATCTTTGCGCCAGCACTGCTGGTATTGAAGCCATAATATGTTTGCGATAGGTCAACTGAAAAATCTAAAGTGTGGTACTGATGAAAGGGTGTCTTTTTTAGAGACAGGAGATAAAAGGATTTTTGAAACCAGGGTAGGAACCTAAAATGGAGGGGTGGATGCATTTTCAATAGCAAACCAATGCCAGTCTATGATCCTCATGATGTGTGTAGAATTATATCATTTGAAATCTGAAAGGCATATACCTCCTGCTTCTTTAGAACGAGTAATGGTATTGGAATGTAATCATTTTTTTTGTGAACCCAGACAAATTGTCACTGTGCATGTTGCAATTGTCCAAAAATAGTAGATAGTAAATGTATTTAATTTTAATAGGAAGAGCATGCATGCAGTACAGCAGTCTAAAGAGAATAACCATCTTGATGATTGCTGCTCTCCCAAAACACAAAAAACACCTGAGTGCCAATCTTTAAGAACTGCCCAGATGTTTTTATTAGCAATAGGGAAAGGTTTTGATTAAATAAATCAACAGGGTAAATTTGCGGCAAAAACGCAGCCGCGAAATCGATTTTACCATGATTTTGAATTCACAGAAGTGTGAACCTAGCTTAACACAGATTTAGTGCCAGTTTACACCAGACGCAGTTCCGTACAGTTTCATGTGCATTTTTCCTGCACTAAAATGCATGCACAGGGATTTCCATGTATTCCAATGGCTCTAGTTGGCTCTACTTCACACCATGCAGTCAGTTTCCGGTCAGTTTCCGGTGCAAAAACTGACTGCATTGTGTGAACTAGAGCCAACTAGAGCCATACATGGAAAACACTGTGCATGCATTTTGTGCTGAAAAAAAAAAACATGGAACTGAACGGAACTGCGTCTGTTCTGATCTGGCCCTTAGACAGATTTGTGAACAATATTTGAGAGAAATAGGCCTTTTGTGTACATAGAAAAAGTTGTAGATCTTTAAGTTCAGCTCATGATAAAAAGGCGCAAACACAAAAGTGTTGTGTTTATAATTTTGCTCAGTTTATATGTGGGTGACCTTAATTTGTAGTGAGTGAATATATTTAGGAAAAAATAGGCCATTGGATAAAACATTTCAAACTGGATTGTACTGTTTTACCAACTCCGACCATGATGTCTACTGTACATAGTATTCCCAAAGATCGCTTAGTGCTAAATTTTTGCAGTTGACAGCCCAAGACTAATGCCGCGTACACACGGTCGATTTATGTGATGAAATAAAACGACGTTTTAAAAAACGTCATTTAAAATGATCGTGTGTGGGCAAAACGTCATTCTATGGCTTCTGAAAAAACGACAAAAAAAAAAATTCGAACATGCTTCAATTTTTTATGTCGTTTTTCAGAATGTCGTTATTGGGTCATAAAAAATGATTGTGTGTGGGCAAAACGACATTTAAGACAACGTTTTTAAACCAGCGCATGCTCAGAAGCAAGTTAGGACACAAGCTTGAATGGAACAGAGTGCTGTCGTACGTGTTGTACGTAACCGCACTTTGCAAGAGCATTTTCAGAAAATGGTGTGTAGGCAACGTCATTTTTTAAAATGAAGTTTGAAAAACTTAGTTATTTTTCATGAGAAAAAACATAGTTTTTTTACAAGACAAAAAACGACCATGTGTACGCGGCATAAGAGCACGTGAAAGTGGTATTAAGTTCAAAAACTATGTAATATGTTGCAATTAACACACCTTAAATGTGATGGCTGCATTATTTTCTGTTTTTATAATAATTTTCTTTTATTTTCACTTGATGATCTAGCTAGTAACCCACTTCCATTCTTAACATGTCTCCCCTCTAGGTGGAGGAGCAATTAAGACAACTATGGACAACAGTGTTGTCAATTTGGGGAGAGGGTAGTGTTGGATGCAATAGTATATTTAGATGGACTTGGCTATTAAATAAGATTGGGATAAAGATTTTACATACATGAAATCTGACCATTGTAAGCACCCCCATCAATGGTCAATGGTTTGTCTCAACCTCTTGCTTAACCACTTCAATATCGGGCATTTTCACCCCCTTCCTGCCCAGACCAATTTTTAGTTTTCAGCGCTGTCGCATTTTGAATCACAATTGCGCGGTCATGCGACGTGGCTCCCAAACAAAATGTACACCCTTTTTTTTCCTCACAATAGAGCTTTCTTTTGGTGGTATTTGATCACCTCTACGGTTTTTATTTTTTGCGCTATAAACAAAAGAAAGCGTCAATTTTGAAAAAAAACACAATATTTTTTAATTTTTGATTTAATAAATATCATAATTTTTATTTATTTTTTACTTTTTTTTCAGTTTATTGTACATATTTTTGGTAAAAAATCGCAATAAGCATATTTAAACGGTTTGCGCAAAAGTTCTAGCGTCTACAAAGTAGGAAATAGAATTATGGCATTTTTTATTTTATTTTTTTACTAGTAATGGTGGCGATCTGCGTAATTTTTTTTTTTTTTTTTTTTTTTTATTGTGACCATGACATTGCAGCGCACACATCGGACACTTTTGGAACATTTTGGGGGCCATTCACATTTACACAGCGATTTGTGCTATAAAACTGCACTGATTACTGTGTAAATGTGACTGGCAGGGAAGGGGTTAACACTAGGGGGCGCTGAAGGGGTTAAATATGTTACCTAAAGTGTGTTCTAACTGTTAGGGGAGGGGGACTCACAAGGGGAGAAGATCAATGTGTGTTCCTCTGTACTGGGAACACACATCAGTCTCCTCACCGCTGACGGTCATGGATCTGTGTGTTTACACACAGATCCATGCTTCTGCCATGATTGCGGGAGATAGCGGGTTCCCGGCGGTCATCCCGACCGCCGGGCACGCGCACCGGGTCCCGAGAAATGCGGCGGGGGCGCGCGCCGCGCCACCTAGTGTCTGGAAAATGCAAGGACATCATATGACGTCCAGTCTGAAAGACGAAAGGTCCCCACCGACATCATTTTACAATGGCTCTGGGGGGAAGTGGTTAAAAAATAAAACTAATGCAGCCACCAAATTTAAGAAATGGTAGACTGCAATATATATATATATATATATATATATATATATATATATATATATATTTATATTTGCTTTTAGGTTCATTACCAGTTTAAGTAGTGCAAAGATAGGACTTTTTGGGTTGTTTTCTAGTCTTGCTGGGTTCATGAAACAATCTTTTTACTGTAAAGTGGGTTTGATAACAAAAGTAAATATAAAGTAAGATCAGATTGTAAATCTTTTGGTATATGCATGGCTTCGTAATTATATACCATATTCCAGTACAGCATAAGTTGTGAAAGTTATTCTAGTCATTAGGATGGAAATTACGCATAGTCGCAAGGGAATACAAGTGTGTTAAATTACTGTGTAAGCAGATGTAAGATTGTATTATAAATAGTAGTCCTTGGTTTGAAATCAATAGATCATTTTAAGAGAAAAGTGAGCTTGTTCTTGTTTGCAAATGAGATGAGTATATTTTTCAGTATTTGCTCATCCATAGCTCATACTTAATGTTTGAACCCAGCATGCCTATATGGGGGATGAATTTACCTTCAAGCAGTAGAAGACTGGTTTCTCCATTAGTCTTATTTCCTCCTCTTCCTGATTTTAATTGTTTATTTTTTTTGCATGGTAAGAGCAGGGGCTTATATGTGCTGTTCTCTGAAATGCACTCCTTAATGTGACGCTTGCAAGAGGAATGTATGGGGACTGCCATTGCATTACAGTATTTTCTGTACTTGCTGTAAAATGTTCTTAGCCTAAAACAATTCAGCCATCACATCTAAGGACTGGTAAGCTGCAATATAATAACGTTTTGCTTTTGTGTTAAGATATTCTTTAAGCTCTCTCACAAACCAGCAAGTATTCCAGAATTACTAATTTCTATGCCTGTGCTAGGATAGTGAAAACAATAAAGTCAAAGCTTCAGTATTGCAGTCAAAGAATTTCCATTTAAGGAAGAGGTAAGGCAGGTTGAGTGACCCAAAAGGGGAGCCTATTTAAAATACTTTCTCAACAAGGCTACTACATCAGTATGCACAACCTTACTTGCTGCCATTGGACTAACATACAGTACATGATGTTGCCCACCACCATCACAGCAGTGGTGCCCTTCATCCATTTACTGCCACTGTACTGTACTGCTATAATTGTCACCACCCTTACTGTACCTCATGCTCAGCAAATATTATCCTCACTTTGCATCACTGCATTATCATGCACCTTTTTACTCTCTGTCCCGAAACTGACACACATTTACATATTTATCCTGTTTAACCACTTAAGACCCGGACAATTATGCAGGTAAAGGATCTGGCCAGTTTTTGTGATTCGGCACTGCGTCGCTTTAACTGACAATTGCGCGGTCGTGCGATGTGGCTCCCAAACAAAATAGGCGTCCTTTTTTTTTTTTCCCACAAATAGAGCTTTCTTTTGGTGGTATTTGATCACCTCTGCGGTTTTTATTTTTTTGTGCTATAAACAAAAATAGAACGGCAATTTTGAAAAAAATGCAATATTTTTTACTTTTTGCTATAATAAATATCCCCCAAAAATATATATATATATATATATATATATATATAAAAAAAAAAAAAACATTTATTTTCCTCAGTTTAGGTCGATATGTATTCTTCTACATATTTTTGGTAAAAAAATTGCAATAAGCGTTTATTGATTAGTTTGCGCAAAAGTTATAGCATTTTCAAAATAGGGGATAGTTTTATGGCATTTTTATTAATATTTTTTTTTAACTAGTAATGGCGGCGATCAGCGATTTTTTTCATGACTGCAACATTATGGGGGACACATCGGGCGCTTTTGACATATTTTTGGGACCATTGTTATTTGCACAGAGAAAAGTGCTATAAAAATGCACTGATTACTGTGAAAATGACAATGGCAGTGGAGGGGTTAACCACTAGGGGGTGCTAAGGGGTTAAGTGTGCCCTAAGGGAGTGACTTTTACTGTAGGGGGCGTGGCTATAGGTGTGAAATCACTGATCATCGTTCCTTATATCAGGGAACAGATGATCAGTGTCACTGCCACACAGAAGAACTGGGAAAGTATGTTTACACACACCTCTCCCTGTTCTTCAGCTCCTGTAAACCGATCGCGGGACACCGGCGGCGATCGGGTCCGCGGGTCCCGCGGCCACGGTCATGGAGCTTCAGACCAGGTCGCGTGCGCGAGCCGTCGGTGCATGTGACCCACGGCTGGGCTCTTAAAGGTGATGTACCTGTACGTGCCGTGCCATTCTGCCAAGGTATATCATCGGTAGGAGGTCCTTAAGTGGTTAATTAATGGGAACACTTTTGCTAGTTAAAAAAAAAAGACTGGAGAAAAGTGTATCTTTGTCAGACTGCGCCTCCGTGTCAAACTGCTATCTTATTTCTGTGTCCAGGTTTATTTTCCAGACATCAGTTCTACTACCTGTGCATGTTAAGATAATTACTCAGATAGCTCTGTCTGAGGAAGAACACATGCTTTCTTATCTTATCACTTAACTCTCAATTTTAACAGATTAGCATTAGGGCACACAGTGCATTATGAGTATATGTTCCATCCTCAGACAATGGATTAATATCTTTTCTGAACATTCCTTTTTAAAAGCTGTGAATTTATTTTATTTTATTCTACCTCACCTTAAATCCTAATAGTCTGGGTGACACAGAAATAATTTGGTCCAGGAGTGGGTTGGATATTTACTAGCTATGCCTGTTGATTAAATATGTATCTTGATACACAGTTTTAAACACTGATGATTGTATTCCTTGTTTAGGTGAAGGATGTAATGAAAGACATTATGGCTGACTTGCAGCAAACGAACAGTGAAAAGATCTTACTTAGCTGGGTGCGCCAATCAACTCGCAATTACCCACAGGTCAACGTTATCAATTTCACCAGCAGTTGGTCTGATGGATTGGCTTTTAATGCACTTATCCACAGTCACAGGTAAGGGTGAAAAACTTTAGACTTTAACCAATGTTCCATTCAACCTTGTATCAATACTACCTTTATTGATCATTGTGCATGCCAGGGAGTAGGCTTAGTGTAAACAAGTTAAGCAACTGGTAAATTGTATTTACTGAGCAAAATAGATTTTTTTATTCACTATCCAAATTACGTTGGTCTAAAAAATGTGGATTTCAGGCGTATCTCGTTTTGGGAATACGGCGCATAGATAAGCGTGTGCATTTTTAGACTTGCGCGTGCCTAACTCGTGATACTCCGGAGTAAGTGCTTTGTGAATCTGGCCCATGGTTCCTAATTTCCTAATTTAGGGTCTTAAATATAGGTAAATTAGAAAGATCACTATCATATTTTTTTTTAATACTGTCTTAAGATAAATGTGTGATTGTTTCAGGAGTTATGAAAAAGTTGATATATTTAACAACTTCAATACAGGGCATTAATACACCCTTTTTGCCCAGACCAATTTTTATCTTTCAGTGCTCTCACACTTTGAATGACAATTACTCAGTCATGCTACATTGTATCCAAACAACATTTTTATAATTTTGTTCTTACAAACAGGGATTTCTTTTGGTGGTATTTAATCACCGCTGTTTTTTTTATTTTTTGCAATATAAGCAAAAAAATTAGAGAACATTTTGAAAAAGAACAACAAAAAACACTTTTTTTTTAGTTTCTATCTTAAAATTTTGCAAAGAAATAATTTTTCTTCATAAATTTGGGCCAACATGTATACTGGTACATATCTTTGGTAAAAAATAACCCAAATTAATGTATATTATTTGGTCTCTGTGAACGTTAGAGTCTACAAGCTATGGTGCAAATCATTGAAAAATGATCACATCTAATCACACCTCATGTACTAACATCCTATCTCATTTCTTTTTTTCTCTCAATAAATTTTTATTGAAGGTTTCATAAGGAACATACATATGCAAGACATTCGTCTCGGTGTGCGAGACAACTAATAGAACAGTAAACATGGTGGTACAACAATCAGTTAGTTGGTGGAATGAGTGGATTACAGCACATACAGCTGAGCAGTTAATGCAGACCATGACACCCAGTTCGGGAAATCTAACATAGAACATAACATATCCCAGAACGAAGCGTAACACAGAGTTCCAAGGTGGACATAGATGCAAACATATATGCTAGGAAATGAGAGGAGAAAAGGGCCCCTCCCTGGACACCCCTATAGGGAGCCAATCTGTGTCCTAAAGAGGGCGCCCCTCCCCCCCCCCCCCCCCTAAGTCTGACCCAGGGTATCCACATATGTGTTACATATCAAATCATAGATAAGAGTCGAACGATTTGGCTAAACCAGGGGAGGCCGTCCAGTCAGTCCACTGTTGCCAGTTCCGGAGGGTCCGCGTTTTGTCGCGGTGTCGTAACGTAAGGGTCGTTTCATGTGTAAAGTGTGTATGGGTATTATGGATCACATCTTGAAGGTCAGGGGGTTTGGGTCTTTCCATTTCCTAGTGATACTGAGTCGTGCAGCTAAGAGTATATGCAGTATGATATTTCTCGTAGGATTAGGGAAGCGTTCTATAGTCAAGGATAGCAATGCTAAGGCCGGATGATTGTCAATGGTTATTTTGGTAACATCAGATATCAATTGAAACACTTGCCGCCAATATAGGGCAAGCTTGGGGCATTCCCACAGAATATGCAGCAAGTCCCCTTTTTTCCCGCACTTCCTCCAACAAGTATTTTCTGCTGATGGGTAAAATTTGGACAACTTGTCAGGGGTCAAATACCAACGATATGTAATCTTGTATGCAAGCTCCCAAAGAGTGGAGCAGCACGTGGCCCTGTAGGTGGAGCGGCAGGCCTTTTCCCATTGATCTAGTGTGAAGTGCTGTCCCAGATCGTTTTCCCATCTGGTCAACGCAGTAGAGCTAGTGAATATTGTCTTAGAGCGGAGTAATTGATAAAACATGGAAATACTCTATTGATGAACCTCTGGGGATCTAAAGTAGATCCAAGCTTGTTGAGGGATTTTGCAAGTCCAAGGTGCCAGGGAGGTAAGGCAGTGTTTGGTGCGTAAGTAGAGGAATGAATCAGAGTTTGGCAATTGAAATTCTTCTTGTAGTTCAGAGAACGTTTTGAGTCTGTTAGCAGCAATCAGGTGAGATAAATGTGTTATTCCTTTGTCTCTCCAAGAGGAGTGGGATGCTGAGACCATCAAATGTCGCAGGACTTCTATAGGGATGGGAACTGATGATTGTATGGGGTGGTGTGTGGACATCTGATGGAAACGGGTCCATACTCGAGTGGTCGCTAGTATGGTTGGAGACAGGCGGGGGGGAACTTTAGCGCCAAGGTTGGTAGCGAGTAACCAGGAAGAAAGGTTGTTGCGCGGGACTAAGGATTCTTCTATTTTTCCCCATAGCGTAAGGGGGGGGAGGGCATAAACCATTCCCTCATTTGTGTGAGAATGGACGCCATATAGTAATCGTGGAAGTTAACAAGTCCCAGGCCGCCTGCTAAACGGTGCTTAGCCAATTGACTGTGGTTGCACCTGGCCTTCTTTCCCTGCCATATAAATTTTGATAGGATTGATTGTAATGAGTTAAAGTAGGTCGTGGGTATAGGGACGGGGACGGTCCGAAATAGGTACAGCATTTGGGGAAGATGAATCATTTTGAATGCCGCTAAGCGGCCTAACCACGAGAACTCAAAGGACGCCAATCTGGAGAGGTCCGCTTGCAGTTTTGTGCGAGCCGGCAGATAATTGAGTGAGAACAACGTTTTCGTCGAATTAGGCAGCTGGATCCCTAAATATTGTACGCTGCTTTCTGCCCAAACATATGGGAAGCGCGAGTGGAGCCGATCTCTAGTGGGTTCATCCAACCCCAAATTGAGTATGTACGATTTTGTCTCGTTTGCCTTGTAGAAGGACACGTCGCTGAACCAGGCCAACGTCCGTTGTATTTCGGGCAGGGAGTGATCAGGGTCAGTGACCATGAGTATCACATCTGCGAATAGGCTGATTTTGTGTTCTATGCCCGCTATTGAGATTCCCAAGATTTTGTCATTAGATCGTATACTCTCTGCTAAGGGTTCCATAACCAAATTGAATATCAAGGGTGATAATGGGCAACCTTGCCTCGTACCGTTGGAGATTCGAAAGGGCTTTGAGAGGGTATCCGCCGAGAACACTCGAGCTGATGGGTTAGAGTACAGAGCCATGATCGCATCATGTATACAGCCTCTGAGGCCAAATTTGGTCAGCACCGCCGAGATGTACCCCCAGTGGACCCTGTCGAATGCCTTCTCCGCATCCAGAGATAGAAGCAGAGAAGGCATTCCCACGTCCTCGACGTGATGGATAATATTGAGCATTCGTCTAGTTGCGTCCGAGGCTTGGCGTCCCTTGGTGAACCCTGCTTGGTCAGGATGGACAAGGGATGGGAGAAGTCCTTCCAGTCTGTTGGCTATGAGTTTGGCATAAATTTTTAAATCAGTATTGAGCAATGAGATAGGCTGGAAATTTTTTGGGGTGTCTGGATTTTTGCCCGGCTTCGGTAGAGTCACCACCATAGCTGTGAGCATTTCAGCAGGGAAAGAAGCGTTTTTGGCAGCCAGATTGAACGTTTGGCACAGATTTGGGGCTAGGATTTGTTTGAATTGCTTATAGTATTCTCCCGTGAATCCATCTGGTCCAGGAGATTTGGAGAAGGGAAGTTTGTCAATAACTGTCAGAATTTCATTAACCGTGAAAGGGTCGTTTAATTTGGAGAGTTGAGTAGGAGTGACGGATGGGAGATTTACACTATCCAGGAACGTTTTAATCATACCAGGGGAGGGTTGGGTGGTAGAGGGGTCGTCTTTAAGATTGTATAAATCCTCATAGTACTTACTAAAGGCATTCGCTATTGAGTGGGGTTTAAGAACTTTTTCATTGGAATGTGGGTGGTATAGGTATGGGATTTTAGTTTTGTTTCTATGCCCCCTGACTCGAAGGGACATTGCTTTACTAGCTTTGTTCCCTGTAGTGTAGGAGGTGGCTTTAAGTAACCTGAACATTTTTTCATGTTTTTCAAGAAGAAGGGATCGTAGTTCTTGTCTTAAAGAAAATATTGTGGCTTGTAAGTACGGTGAGGGGCTAGTCTTATTTTGGGCCTCCGCGGAGGCTATGTCAGTCGTGAGTTTGTCAAGTCTTTGAGTCCTCTGTTTCTTTGCTCTGGCTCCCATTTGGAGGAAAACCCCTCTGATCACTGCCTTATGGGCGGTCCACACCACCAGCGGGTCAGACACTGATGTTTGATTGAGAGAGAAATATTCTTCAATGTGGTGTTTGATGGGCGCAGAGTAGCAAGGGGTATTTAGGAGGTAATTATTAGCTCTCCAGACATAGGAGGTGGGGTGGGATGAGTCGTCTGATACAGAGATACTAACAGGAGCATGGTCTGACCAGGTGGTGGTGTGGATTGTGGACTGTGAAATCTTTTGTAGCAATCTTTTATCAGTCAAAAACAGATCTATTCTTGAGTAGGTGTTGTGACGCGGCGAGAGGAACGTATAGTCCCGCTCGCTCGCGTGACAACACCTCCATACATCATACAAGTCATTGGCAGATATAAAAGCATCCAAGGAAGGCGTGCGCCTCTCGGAACCCCCTGTGGAGTCCAGCTTGTAATTTGGGACCATATTGAAGTCTCCACATACTAACAAGTGTCCTTGTTGAATCTTTCTGGCAGCCTTTAGAGTTCTCCTAAGAAAGGGTAGTTGCCCGTAGTTTGGTGCGTACAGAGAGACTAGAGTATATGGCACATTGTTAATTGTACAGTTCAGAAAGATGTACCGACCTTCCGAATCCATGACACATTGCCGAAGTTGGAACAGAACAGAGTCCCTGACGGCGATCATCACTCCTCGTTGTTTTTTGGAGTAGGAGGCTTGGAACACGTGAGGAAACTGCCTATGTTGACATTTAGGGGATGCATTCAAGGCAAAGTGTGTTTCCTGGACGCACAACACGTCACAATTAAGGGTAGTCGCTGTTTTCCATAAAGATGCACGTTTTACTGGATGGTTTAGCCCTTTGGCGTTGAGAGACAGAATGTTGACTCCCATGGTACGTGGAAAGGTGGCAGACCGGAGGAAGCTGGACATAGTGGCTTCAGTGGACGGAGACGATCCTTTAGCAGTACCAGAGTCGTGGTATTATCCGGTTACCAGGGAGGTTCAAGGCAAAACAGGGTGATATCCCGTTGGATACAATAGAATCAGATGAGTGTGCACAGCACAGGATATTGGTAGTGCTACTGTTGTCGAGAACTAGAAAGGGAAAACAATAAAAAGAAAAAATGCAAAAATAGAACATGCACAGAACAGGTGCGTCAGCATCGGATGGCTCGATTGAGCAGCTGACCTAAAAAAATGAGGGTAAGGTTAGCAAGCAAACGAAGAAGCGCACGACCAGACCGGACAAGGTACAGTCTCTCATTGACGCGGTGTCGGGTATTGCTTTGCGTATTTGACCCCGCTGAGACCAAAGGTGAACAGGTTAGGATCTCCGGCAGGGCCAGGATGGGCATCAGGGGGTTCTGGGAGAATTCCCCAGGAGTGCAGGAGCTTCATACCTCCTTCCAGTGTGGAGACGGTGTGAGGAATGCCATTGTAAGTGACCAAGATGGTGGCTGGATGACGCCATTTATACGTGATCTTGTGATTATTCAGAGCCTTCGTGATGGACTTCAGCTGTCTCCTCAGTTGAAGTGTATAACGGGACAGGTCTGCATAGATTTGAATATCTGAGTATGGCGCTGGAAGTGGGGATATTTCTCTAGCCTTCATAAGAATCTGCTCTTTAGCCTGGAAAAAATGAATCCCCAGGAGGACATCCCGGGGTATATCTGCATCGAGATGGCGGGGTTTAGGAAGTCTATGGATACGGTCGATAGTCAGCTCAATTGGAGAGAGCTCAGGGAGCATGCTGGAAAACATTGTGTTAGCAAAGGTGAGCAACTCTTTGGGTTGGACGGACTCAGGGATCCCGCGGATTTTAAGGTTATTACGTCTGGAGCGGTCCTCGAGGTCCGCAAGTTTCGCTTTGATCCACAGAGTTTCATCTTTTTGTTCGGTATAAGCATCTACCAACTCATTAACCGTTTCAGTGCATTCCTCCATTTTGGTTTCTATATGTTGCACTCTGTTATCCATATGCTTAATTTCCAGTGAAAACGTATTCATCAGCGATGACAAGTTAGACATGAGGGAAGACTGCAAGGTTACCAGCATGTCTTTCATAGTCGTGTCCAGCACCGGTTGCCCCGTGGTTGGAAACTGTGCTATAGAAGACTGCAGAGAGGATATGGCAGATTTTTCATGCAGGCTAGTGCTCATTGCGGTCGGGGGCTGATCGGGGAGGTCCATTCTCATTTTGGATTTCGCCGGACTCTGCGTTCCTGGGGTATCAGGAGAGGAATCGGATGGAGGGGAGTGCTGAAACGTGGCTCGTGATGCCTGTGGATGCATGTCGGAGTCCCGTGAACTCCAGTAGCTGTCTCGCCGACTCTCCGGCGGCGCCATTTTGGGGCTTACGGCGAGGTTGAAAGGAGAACGATTCCAGCTTCTTGGGGCCACGGTCCTGTGACCGCTTGCGAGTCATCGTGGTTGCGGAGCTCGGGGGAGAGTAGAGTAGAGTAGAGTAGAGTGGAGTAGAGCGAGTCACTTTGTTAGCAGAGGCAGAGGCACCCGGTTGTCGCTTGTTGTCCGGTCGGGTTTGCGAATTTCACATTCACGTGTCCATAGTCGTGCGCAAGCTGGTCACACTTCGAATTCCGCTATGAATTGCTGGTACCAGGACTTGTGTGTGCAGGTACCAGTAACCAGAGTCACAGGAAATCAAGTGTGCTACAGGTTCACTGTATCTGATTTGCGTGTGACCAGGACAGGAGGTCTTCTTGTATTTTTGCAGTATCTAAACGTGATAGCCAGAAGAGCTAGGTATGAGGAGGCCTATGGGGTTTGTTACAGAGTGTCCAGGTTAGGTGAAGCAAGATGGCCGCTGGGCTGTGTAGGTTACTTGTCCCAATGGGAGCAGTAAGATGGCCGCTAGATAGGGATCAGGACCGTTCTCAGGTAGAGGGTTTTAGGTATTCTGCGTCCCGGGTCGCCCACTCCGCGGGCGAGGGTTAAGCACCAGCTCTGGGGCTCAATAGTGTTGGCTAGGTAGAGTTAATGGAGGGCCTTAGGTGTACCAAGATGGCCGCCGCTCACCTCAGGTCATGGAGCGCTGTCTACCACAGGATTCCCCCTCCGCTCTGTCGGCTCGCCTTGCCTGCCTCCCGGTCCGGAAGAGTGGCAGTAGTTGGGCCTGGAAACGGCCGTTGTTCAGCCCGTGAATGCGGCTTTCTAGTGCGGCGAGTGCGGGGTTCCCGAAGGCCTCAAGATGGCCCCGGAGTCCGGTGAAATGGAGCCGTCCACGGCTCGGGCTGCAGGGTGGACGGTCTGCCCGGGGCTGTAGGAGCTGAGAAGCAGCCTCGGATGCGGCCGATGAGGGTCTCCGTACGGCCTGCGTCCGCAGTACACGATCCCGGAGGTCTCGGAGGTCCCGTAGGCCGCAAGATGGCGGCGGGACCCAACGACTGGAGCCGGCTGCAGCTCGGGCTATACCTCAAGTTACGGCACAATTCAGGTGAGTAAGTGTGCTTGGGGCCACTGGGAGCAAGGATGGGGGATTTGGTGGTCAGTTTGGCGTAAACTGACTGGGGATGGCTTTAGATTTCCCTCAGGCCTGGTGGAGCTCCATAAAAACACGTCTATCCCCTCTCACGTCCGGACACGCCCCCCCTATCTCATTTCTTGAGACCCTTACAAGCCAGGAAAGTACAAATAACCCCCAAATTACCCCTTTTTGGAAAGTAGACATACCAAGGTATTTAGTAAGAGGTATAGTGAATTTTTTGAAGTTGTAATTTTTTCCCCACAATTCTTGGGAAAATTAAGATTTTTTTTTTACACAATTTTTTTTTTAAACAAAATTGTCATAATAACAAGTTAGTTCTCTCACACAGCACATGCATACTTACAAGGACACCCCAAAATACATTCTGCTGCTCCTCCTGAGGATAGTGATACCACATATGTGAGACTTTTACACAGCCTGGCCACATACAGAGGCCGAACATGTAAGTAGCACCTCCAGGCGTTCTAGGAGCAGAAATTACACATCTCATTAAATGACAACCTATCACACCTATCAACCTATCACACTTTTGAAGGCCCTGGAGCACTAGGACAATGGAACTGCCCACAAAATGACCCATCCATTTTGGAAATCTAACACCCCAACGTATAATCTATGGGCCAGATTCAGGTAGAGTTGCGCTGGAGTAATTCGATATGCCCAGCGGAACTGTAAAGATGCGCTGTCGTTTCTATGTGGCCGTACCCACCAAACTAGATGCGACAGAAAACGGGCCATTTCCGATCGGCTTAACTTTCCGATGCCGGAGTCTCGTCAGCGCATAATTTCGCTTGGCGCATCAGTCGCGCCTATTGATTTCCCCTGCAAATATGCAAATGAGGGAGATTTCCTGATTCACGAACAGATTAGCACCATACGCTGGCTACATGCGCCGCGCGTATCTCGTCCGTCCGGCGCAAAGTTATTTCTACAAAAAGCTGCTTTATCTTTACTCCAGATGGCCTCAGGTCAGCAGGAGAGCAGCTATAGCAGCGTTACCGACGAAACTAGCAAGCTGAACAACCACACTTGCAAGGACAACACCTCTGTGTGCCAACATGCCAGGGGCAGTCGCGGTCCTAGCACTAGTACCGGATCCCCCGGAACGGAGTAGGCGGGCACGTGAAAGGATATACCGCACGCGCATGAGCCTCTTTGGCATGGGGGATGAGGAGGTGTATCGCCTCTTCAGATTCAGCCCAGATGCAATACTTGAACTAACCACAACCCTGCAGGGTGACATCACCAGCAAGACACACCGCTCACAAGCAGTGCAGCCACTGGTGAAGGTACTGGCAAAACTTCATTTCCTTGCCAGTGGATCATTCCAGCGTACAAGTGGAGTGGTGGCTGGGATGTCACAATCCTCCATAAGCAGATGTGTGCACCAGGTTGTCCCTGCAATCCTCAGACGCATGTCCAACCAGTTCATCAGACCCACCACTGAGGAGCTGCGGCTGAAGGCAATGACAGATTTCTATAGCATTGCCAGATTCCCACGCACTGTGGGGGCCATTGATTGCACACATGTTGCCCTACAGCCCCCCAGTGCCACAGAGCACATATACCGCAATCGGAAGCATTGGCATTCCATCAACGTACAGGTGATAGCTGATGCCCAACGCCTCATATGGCACGTCCGTGCCAAACACCCAGGGTCCAGCCATGACAGCTTCATATACCGTCAGAGCCCCATCCCAGCAGAATTCGAGCAGAACATGTATGGGGACAGCTGGCTGGTTGGTGAGTGACATGGGAGTCAGGCATGACTATCCCCTCCCGTGATGCACACCTCACAAGTGGCACATGCATGACTAACATCCTCCTGTCTTTTCCCTTACAGGTGACTCTGCATATGCACTGGGACCCCATCTCATAACTCCTTTCCGGAACCCCCAAACCAGAGGAGAGAGAAAATACAATGAAGCACACATCAAAACCCGTGCAGTGGTGGAGCAAACATTTGGGCTCCTGAAGTCCCGTTTCTGCTGCCTGGATAAGTCCGGGGGGACCCTATTGTATTCCCCTACCTTTGTGTGTCAGATCATCGGTGCATGTTGCATTCTGCACAACTTTGCTATGAGAAAAGGCCTGCAGATTGACATACGTGATGACCTGACCCCCGACCCACACAGTCCCCACCTGCCAGAGGAGAACCAGTCTGCTGATGGAAGAGCAGTCAGGAGGGTCCTCGCCGTAGGCATCTTTGGACAATAAACCAAAACATTGATCACACAGACAATGCACGCGTGTACACCACTGATGTCCCTAGATCACACACACCACATCCACATCACATTGGATTAGCCCAAGTCCAGCATGTAGGACTTGGGAGCAGCAACGCCAGCGTCAAGGCCCCAATGATGTCACTGTCCATTCATACACCTTTCACACGTCATTCATACAGCCGTGGGGTTAACTTCACCACCACGGCCGAGGGTGACACCCCTTACTGGCAGGAGTGCCACCCTCTCACATTCACACACCATTCACACTGCAACGTGTGCAGTATAAAAAAATAAAAATCTCATAACCTGAGCATAATCACAAAAAAATATAAAAAAAACTCATGTCCTGAGCATCCAAAAAATAAAAAAAAATAAAAAGAAAAATTATCTGGGATGCCGGGGGCTTCTTCTGGCGGCCCCTCTCTGGCTCCTCAGCTGCCTGGAAGGAGTGGGTGGGGGTGGGGGGCATCTGGAGGTGGCTGATCCCCGGGTGGGCCACTCCTGGCAGGTGTGGCCTGCCTGCCCTCCAAGGCCACGGCAATCCGGCCAAGGTAAGAACTGGTCTGGGCCTGCACCCTGAGCTGCTGGGCCTGCATCCTGAGCTGCCGGGTGACCTGATAATGCTGGGCCCGCCGACTCAGCCTCCCCTGGTCCCGGATGGCAGCACTGTTTGCCTGGACGGCTGCAGTGAGGTCCCTTAGCTCACCCTGCACCTCCCCCAGACTGGTCACCACTGCAGCGCAGTTGCAGCTCACATCCTGCACTGCCGAAGACATCTGGGCCACGGAGCACAGGCTGTCAGCCACTCTGTCCAGGTGCCCAGCAATCTCCCCCATTTGCTGGGTCTGTCTGGCGTGATCCCTCGCCACCTGGTCCTGGACCAGATCAGACACCCCCCTGGTCTTATGGGTGGCCTTCCTGGGGCCAGTAGATGTTTGTCCTCGGGGGGATGGAGTCGCCCTTGAGGGGCTTCCTATAATGGGGGAGGGGATCTGAGAGGGTCCAGCAGAAGAGGAGGATTCCTCTAACAATAAAACAAAGTCCTGCTCTGCCCCAACAGGCTCCTCCTCAACGACCTCTGCATGTGTGGTGTGGCCACTCTCCTCCTCCACCTCGGTGTCTTCACCACCCAGGGGCAGAGGCACTGGGTGCCTAAGGGGGGATGGGGTGGACTGGCCGCCGACAGATGATGGCCCAGCTCCGTCATCTGTGGATGACACAAAGCAGACACATGTTGGTGGTCCCACACGCTTGGCACATGTACCCTCCCCCCCCCACATGCAAAACACCAAATAGGGGATAAAAAACACTTACCTGTCCTGGAGCCTTCCTCCACAGAATCAAAGCCTGGTACCCCCTCCAACTGCTCCCTGTCCAGGCAGCGGGCGACCACCTCCTCCTCTGTGGTCAGGCTGACCGGACATGGTGGACCACCACCTGCGCTCCTCTCATGGCTCCTAATGGTGGCCACCTTGCCACGGACCTTGCGCCGCAGATCATTTTTCTCCAATCGCCTTTCAGGACAACCTTGGAGAGAGCGCAGCTCCGCCCATTTCTTAGGAAACACACGTGATCCTTTAAGATCCCTCCTCTTCCACCATGGCCTCAGTTATTGTGTTTCCTCCGCCATGGTGGAAGCATCACAGGGAACCAGGGAGCTGTCTCTCCCAAGGCGGAGAGGTTGTCTTGAGCTTACCTTTTTTGTCTGATATTTGTTGGCGGCGACCATCCTGACCCCTCTTCACGGGGAGGGGGCGTTCAGGAGTCCCCAGACGCTCCGGTTCACCGGAACTTTCGGCCTCCCAGGGGACGGTGTCGTTGTGCCCAGGAACTGCGGTAGAGGTCCAGGTGACCGTGCGGTAGCCGGCGCAGGTCGGCGGTGGTCCGCATTCTCAGTTCCGGGTCCCGGCTGGCGACCGCGTCATGCACGGTGACGCCGTTTCCGGGGGGGGGCGTGGCGCTGCTGGTTCCCAGCGCCTGGAACGCAGCATCTGTGGGGCAGGTCAGGTGACCGGTGCTTCCGTTTCCGGCCCCCGATGATGACGCGGGCGGCCGGGAAAATTTAAAATGGAGTCAATCTCCAGCTACTCGTGTGACTGCGCTCTACAATGGAGGAGAGACAGACAACACCGGCGGATACAGGCGCTGCAAGCACCGGTCAGGCCCAGGTAAGAGGGGTACAGCGGTGCCTTTTATTCTTACTATATTGGGCTTAGTTTTGTGTATTGTTGTTCCTCCCTGAGGGAGCCTGTGGTTACCAGTCCAGGTTAACGCTCTTGGTCTGTATAACCGTTAGTGGTGGTGGCACTTAGTCCAGGCATTTGGTTGGTGGCGGCACTTGGGTGTTTTAAAAAAAAAAAAAAAAAAAAAAACTTTTTTCTTTTTGGGAGATGGTAACTTTGGTTTCATCTCGTTACAGGAAAAATCTACAACCAAAGCTAAGCACTTAGATACATCCAGGAAATGCCCGTCTTGCAAAAATCCTTTAAGGGATTCTTGGCAAAAACCAATGTGCAGATCCTGCATTAAAAATCTGGTGGAAGAGGAAACTTCACAACAGTATAAGGACCTTTTTTCCTCAGTCCAGGAGCTGGCAAGCTCTTTAGGCTCAGTGAAGGATATGATCACACAAGGCTCCTCAAGTTTGGGGGAGCCACAGCAGCCACCACCCAGTCCGAAAATCCCAGTTTCGGGTCAAACAGAGGGGGATTCGGCAGATGAAGGGACTAGTACTCTCCCCTCTCTCAGGGATTCAGATGAGGAGGAGGATGAAGATGATAGTAGCAAAAACTCAAAGTTTAAATTGTCATTAGACGAAGTGGAGGACTTACTCAAGGCAATTTATGTTACCCTGGGTATCCAGGAAGAAAAGGTTCAGTTATCCATACACGATAAGATGTATCAGGGACTGGATGAGTCTAAAAGCCGGGTTTTCCCGGTCCACAAAGTCCTCTCGGACACCATCAAGAAGGAATGGAAGGACCCTGAAAGGGCCCCCTTTTTTTCAAAGACCCTTAGAAGAAGGTTTCCGTTTGAAAGTGGTGAAACAGAGGTGTGGAACAAAAAGCCTAAAGTAGACGCAGCTTTCTCGCAGGTGTCTCGTCATACAGACCTGGCTTTTGAGGACATGGGGGTCCTGAAAGATCCGATGGACAAGAGGGCAGATTCCCTCCTAAAGAAGGCCTGGGATTCTACTGCAACCAGTCTGAAACCAGCTATGGCCGCCACAATAGTCGCCCGCAATCTAGAATGTTGGGTTGAGAAATTAAGGAGTCATGTCGAGGCAGGCACCTCAAGAAAGGATCTATTAGATTCTTTCCCCTTAATCTTAAAAGCCATTAAATATATGGCAGATGCTTCTGCTGAGTCCATTAAAATGGCTGCAAGGTCAGCAGCCCTGGTGAACTCAGTCAGGCGAGCAGTTTGGTTAAAGACCTGGTCGGGTGATATCCCCTCTAAGGTCAAGCTTTGTGGTCTGCCTTTCTCAGGGGACCTTTTGTTCGGTCAGGACCTAGAGAAAGTTCTTGACAGAACGGCAGATAAGAAGAAGGCTTTCCCCCCCTAAAAAGGGTCAGAACCCTAAGAAAAATTTTCGTCCTTTTCAACAGTCCCATAAGAGTAAGGAAGAAAATAAAAGGAGATGGGGGTCCCAAAGAGGGAGAGGTAGAGGAGGTATCTTATTTAAAAACCCCTCAGAACCAACTACCAAAAGCAAGTGACGATCTGCTTCCAGTGGGAGGAAGACTGGCTGCTTTTCTCCCACAATGGAAACAGATGACCACGAGCCCCTTTGTGGAAAGAATCATTACGGAGGGGTACAGTCTGGAATTTTCAGAGTGTCCCCCAACGAGGTTCTATGTCACAGCCCTTCCCCGGGACAAAGAAAAAGCTACTGCAATGACGAACCTGTTACAGGATCTGATGAGTCAGAGAGTGATAATACAGGTCCCAAAACATCAAGAGGGTCAGGGTTTTTATTCCCACATTTTTTTGGTCAAAAACCCTCAGGCAAATTCCGCCTGATTTTGAACCTAAAAATGTTAAACAAGTCAATAAAGTACAAACGGTTCCGGATGGATACGATTTATTCAATAACAAAGCTGTTGACACCCGGTTGCTTCATGGCCTCTCTGGACCTCAGGGATGCTTACTTGCACGTCCCGATTGCCCAAGCATCTCAACAGTTCCTCAGACTGGCAGTAGACCTAGGGAACAGGATATGGCATCTTCAGTTCAGAGCCCTCCCTTTCGGGTTGTCGTCCTCACCCAGGATCTTTACCAAGATCATGGCAGAGGCCCTAGAGCCACTGAAGCTCAAAGCGATCTCGGTCATCCCATACTTGGACGACCTACTGTTTTTTGCGGACTCCCGGGATCAACTTGCGACGAATCTGCAGTCATCGCAGGTTCATCTGGGAAGTCTCGGCTGGTTACTAAACCGCGAGAAATCAAACTTGATACCTTCTCAAGAAACAAGGTTTCTGGGGTACAACATAGATTCGATCCTTCAGAAGGTCTTTTTACCTCAGGAAAAGATAGAGAAGGTCATGGTGGCGGTGTCTCAAGTACAGACAAACCAAGGGGTGTCAGTCAGGACAGCAATGGCCGTCCTGGGGCTGCTTACAGCCTCAATTCCGGCGGTCCCATGGGCGAGGTTACACTCTCGTCCTCTCCAAATGAATATCCTTCAGTCTTGGTCACACCAAGAGTCACTAGAGAAATGTTTCAGGTTAACTTCAAACGTAAAACGAGCACTCTGGTGGTGGAGAAACCAGTAAATTTGAACAAGGGTCTTCCATGGGGATTTCCAGTAGGAAAGCGTTTAACAACAGACGCGAGTTCCTGGGGTTGGGGGGCCCATCTAGAGGGACAGACTGCCCAGGGCGTCTGGTCCAGAACAGAGTCCAGAAGATCCTCAAACTGGAGGGAGTTGAAAGCGATATTTCTAGGGCTTCAAGCTTTCCATCAGTTGGTGAAGGGGCAACATGTGCAGGTCCTGTCGGACAACACCACGGCAGTGGCATATGTCCTAAAGCAGGGGGGGACCAGAAGCAGAGGCCTTATGCAACTGGCCAACCATCTCCTCTCATGGGCAGAGCAGAACGTAGCATCCCTATCAGCGGTGCACCTAAAAGGGTCTCAAAACCTATTAGCAGACCTGCTAAGCAGGAGAAGCATACTAGAGGCAGAATGGAGCTTAAACCCGGAGGTCTTCAGGGCAATCACTCAGGAGTGGGGTCAGCCACAGATAGACCTGTTTGCCAACCAGCAGAATGCGAAAGTGCAAAGTTTCTTCTCTCTCCACAGAGAGGACCAGGCAGTAGCCATAGACGCACTAGCTCAACAGTGGCACTACCAGCTGTCTTACGCCTTCCCCCCCTTCACTCTGATACCTCTAGTCCTAAGGAAGTTCAGGGAAGAGAAATCCAATCTGATCTTAATCACTCCGTATTGGCCAAAAAGACCGTGGTTTGCATCTCTTCAGAGTTTAGCCACGAAACCACCGTGGAAACTTCCACT
The DNA here is from genome assembly GCA_029574335.1 of Rana kukunoris. Taxonomy (NCBI): domain Eukaryota; kingdom Metazoa; phylum Chordata; class Amphibia; order Anura; family Ranidae; genus Rana; species Rana kukunoris. The sequence continues at coordinate 258,572,959 of CM056050.1, read as the reverse complement.
CAGGAAGGACCTACTGTGTCAGGGTGCCGTGAACCATCCAGAGGTAGAACGCTTGCAGTTGACGGCCTGGTTTCTGAAGAGGACCTCTTAAGAGCTAAGGGGCTCTCTAATAAAGTGATAAGAACTTTGCTAGACAGCAGGAAGCCGGTGACCAGAGCAATTTATCTCAAAGTTTGGCGAAAATTCAACTCATGGTGTACCTCCAAGAATTTCCAGATTAATAGTGTAATTTCCGTTGTAGAGTTTCTTCATGCAGGAATGGAGAAAGGGTTAGCAATTAGCACCCTAAAAACTCAAGTGGCAGCCCTTTCGGTTTACTTAGAAAGGACTTTATCTAAAGAACATTTAATTTCAAGATTTTTCAAGGCACTAGGTCGGAGTTAGACCGATAGCCTTTAGAACTTTTCCCAATTGGGATTTATCAGTTGTGTTGCAGGGTCTCACGGGGACCCCCGTTTGAACCCTTAAAGGAGATTTCTTTGAAGAATCTAGTTCTAAAAACAATTTTTTTGGTGGCCATAACGACCGCAAGAAGGGTCAGTGAAATCCAGGCTTTGGCAGTTACAGAGCCTTTCTTAAGAATTTTGCCGGACAGAATAGTTCTCCAAACTGATCCAGCTTTTCTCCCTAAGGTCTCGTCAACCTTTCACAGGTCTCAGGAAATAGTCCTTCCTACCTTCTCCTCATCTCCCTCTAATGCAGGGGAAGAGAATTTTCATACTTTGGATGTAAGAAGGTGTGTGTTGCAATACCTCGCAGTCACCAAGGATTTCAGGAAAACCAACGCCTTGTTCGTGATATTCTCAGGATCCCGGAAAGGGGAAAAGGCCTCCAAAAGTACATTGGCCAGATGGCTCAAACAAGCCATTGCCGAGGGTTACCAAGCCAAAGGAGAGGTGCCTCCTTCAGGAGTAACGGCCCATTCAACAAGATCTACGGCAGTTTCCTGGGCCGAAAGAGCCGGTGCCACGCCTGACCAGATCTGCAAGGCAGCTACATGGTCCAGCTATTCGACTTTTCTACGGCACTACAGGCTAGACTTACTGTCCGCTGCAGATCAGGCCTTCGGCAGGAAGGTGCTGCAAGCAGTGGTCCCACCCTAGGGTAAGTTACTCGGTTATCCTCTCCAAGGTTGTCCTGAAAGGCGATTGGAGAAAGGCCTAGTTAGACTTACCGGTGACGGTATTTCTAAGAGCCTTTCAGGACAACCGCTAATTTCCCTCCCTAGGTATTTTGAATAAAAAGATTGTTTGAAATGTCTATCATGGTTTTGTTGTGGTTGTTCTGTGCTTTATTTTCCAGTGGGCGGAGACCACACAATAACTGAGGCCATGGTGGAAGAGGAGGGATCTTAAAGGATCACGTGTGTTTCCTAAGAAATGGGCGGAGCTGCGCTCTCTCCAAGGTTGTCCTGAAAGGCTCTTAGAAATACCGTCACCGGTAAGTCTAACTAGGCCTTTTTTTTTTGAATATCCCCAGCAGTCCGGGTGGAATACCCCAACACATTGACCCTGGCAGCAGTGGTCTCCAGGATGCCCTGCTTCCTCTCCCGGCTGGTCTTCCTACTTTTTTTGCCATGGAGAAAATCATTAAACGTCTCCATAGCCGAGATGACCACAGAGACCTCCTGGGCATTAAAGTTGAGGTTCCTCCTCTTTAGGGGTAGCGGGAGCAGCCATGACAGTGCAAAAGTATCTTCCCTGGGTAGGGGGGAAACGGATATACTTTTGCGCCGGAATGGCGTTTCCGCTAGCGCTTTTATACGCGCAACGGAACACATTGCGCTGACGTTTCCCGTGAAGTGGTGCCGACGGAAGTTGTGAGCATGCGCACAAGGGGGCCGAGTGAAGCCTCACTTACTGCGCATGCTCCGTGGATGATGCGCTGAACGTAAGCCGCTGGGCTCCGCCCATCATTTACATATGATCACACCCACTTCCACTTGCGTCGGATTACGGCAGCGCATTATCGTTACTCTGGCGCAAGTTTATGCGCAACTGCTATGTGAATAACAGTAATTGCGCCGAAAGTGTCGGCGGAGTAACGTAAATGAGAAACGTTACTCCAAAGTAAAGAAGCGCCCATCTACCTGAATCTGGCCCTATGAGGCACAATTAGTCTTTTGAACGGTTCATTTTTCATTTAAGATATTTCCAACACACAGCATGTACATAGCAAAAAAGCAAAAATGACACCCCAAAATACATCCTGCTACTCCTCCTGAGTATGGCGATACCACATGTGTGAGACTTTTACATAGCCACATACAGAGGCCAAACATTGAAGTAGCACCTTCAGGCGTTCTAATCTCTCAACCACCTGTTACACTTTTGAAGGCCTAACACCCCAACATATATTTTAAGAAGCCTAATTAGTCTTTTGAACGGTTCATTTTTTTTCCAGAAGTTTTTGGAAAATGTGGGAAAAAATTAAAACACTTTTTTTTTTTTTTTTTAACACAGAGTTATCCATTGATAAGATATTTCTTACACATAGCATGTACATAGCAAAAATGACACCCCAAAATAAATTTTGCTAATCCTCCTGATTATGGCGATACCACATGTGTGAGACTCTTACATAGCCTGGCTACATACAGAGGCCGAACATTGAAGTAACATCTTCAGGTGTTCTAGGAGCATAAATTACACATCTCATCTTTCAACCACCTGTTACACTTTTGAAGGACCTGGAGCACCAGGAATATGGAAATGCCCACAAAATGACCCCATTTGGAAAGCTAACACCCCAACGTATAATCTATGAGGCATATTTCATCTTTTGAACAGCTAATTTTTTTCAGAAGTTTTTGGAAAATAATTGAAAAAAAATTCAAACACATTTTTTTTTTACACTATGTTGTAAATTTATAAAATATTTCTAACACATAGCATGTACATAGCAAACATGACACACCAAAATACATTCTGCTACTGAGTATGGGAATACCACATGTGTGAGACTTTGGCCACGAAAAGAAGTCCAACATCCAAGTAGCACCTCCAGGCGTTCTAGGAGCATAAATTACATACACAAATTCCTGCCAACCTATGACATTGTTTAAGGCCCTTCATATTTCTAACCAATAGCATGTACTGTACATACCAATTACAAATCAAAATACATTCTTCTGAGCAAAGAGTAAAGAAAAGATTACCTGCGGTTTTAGTAGTACAGTGGTCCACAGAGGACAGCATCGGTCCAGGTAGCAGGCGGATGTGGTCAGCAGCAGTAAAAGGATCGTCCATGCAGCAGGCAGAAATAGTGTCCATAGTACATGCAGCAGGCAGAGATATGGTTAGTGCAGCCAAAGTATTGGTCCAGGCAGCAGGCAGGACCATCAAGTTTAGGGCCTTCGGTCAGGAAATAATGGGGACAGGGGTAGAGGCTTCTCCCACCCAAATCGCTTTGAAGCCTCCGGGCAACCAGAACCTGTTCTGGGAACACAGAAAACCAAAAACTGGTTTTCTCAACTAAGAACACTGAAGCCCCTCACATATGTGAGACCCCTGTGTAGCAGGGTGAAAGATCAGACCAAGGGGCAGGCAAAAACATGGTCAACAAGCCAAGGTCAGTGCAGGTAAAATGCATAAATAGATGGTAGGCAGAGGCATAGTCGATACAGTCCAGGGTCAGTTCATATGAAAGGCAGAAACATGATGGATAAACAATGCAGACGGCAGGCAGAGGCATAGTCGAAAGTCCAGGGTCAGTTCACGTAAAAAGGCAGAGACATGGCAGATAAACAATGCAGACGGCAAGCCGAGGCATAGTCGATAAACAGGCCAGGGTCGGGCATAGCATGAGTTGGGGTTGTTTTGTATGTAATGACAGGCAAAAAGATTTGTTTGGTCTAAGATGCTTTGAAGTAACTCATCAGGGAAAAATAAATGGAAAAAACGATTTCAGAGAAACCTTCGGTGTTGGCCTGCACACCTGGCTGTGCTGTGAAAGGGGGGATTGTGGCTGACCCTGTGCTAAAAGGCAGCCACAACGGGTTGGCCAAGCCATCCGGAAGATGGGTTTGGGCCCTACTTCCTCAGCGTGGAATTCCAGAGCTTGTACTGGGCCTTTCCTCCTGAGGTCTGGCAGCGCTGTTACTGGCCCTGTTCTCCTGGCGTCTAGCGACGTTAGAATTTGCTGATTGGCCATTGGCCATTGGTGTGTCCAGCGCTGCTGGTAGCTGCCTGGGTTTCAGACCGTCTTTTTTTTGGACGGACTACTTCCTCCTCCGATTTGGATGTACTGATTTCGGGGAACTCGTATGGTGAATCAGAATCAGAACTGGAATCAGAACTGTATTGGGGTGGTGAGAGCTCCCCTCTGCTCTCATCAGTCTGGGTTAGCATTTGGTATACCTCTTCTGGGATGTATAATCTTCTGGACATGGTGGCTGTATGACAGGGCTGCACGACAGGGACTAATTGGCTGTACGTCAGCTAGAAATTAGCTGCACGTCAGGCACTGCTGGGCTCATGGGACAGGTACTCCTGATTGGAGTGATTGTACTCCTGATCGGGGTGACAGGTACTCAGGTACTCCGGATGGAGGTGACAGGTACTCTTGATGGGGGTGATGGGTATTCAGGTACTCCTGATGGAGGTGATGGGTACATAGGAATACCTGATGGAGGCGACAGGTACTCCTGATGCAGGCGGTGGGTACTCCTTATGGGGCGACAGGTACACTTGATGGGGGGTGATGGGTACTCAGGTACTCTTGATGGGGGTGACGGGTACTCAGGTAATTTTGATGGGGGGGTGACATGTACTCAGGTACTCTTGATAGGGGGTGACAGGTACTCTTTATTCGAGGGGGGCAATCTGGGAACAGTACTGACACACTGTAACTGACACTAACTCACTGTTCTGATTTCTCCTTCACACACAGGATCGATTTCTGTCTGAGGAGGAGAGCCCTGAGACAGCCGTTACAGTCTTCTTTGTTTACACTTGTGATCGGCTGTGATTGGACACAGCCGGTCACGTGGTAAAATGCCAAATTTCATTGGCTCTTTACCCTGATCGGGGCTGGGCTTTGTCCAAGGGACACACCTTGTCACAGATCGCCATGCTGTGGGCCCCCAGGGGCAGCGAGAAGGGCTGGACGTAATATGACGTCCACCCAGATAGAGAAAGAGTTCCTGCCGGCATCATTTTACAATGGCCCGGTATGGAAGGGGTTAAAATAAATGTGGTATGTACATAACAGCTATCTGCTTTCTTATCAATTCCGCCTATAAGCCAAGCACAGAACAATTGGTTGCACAGTTAGGTTATATTTACATTAGGTCAAATATCCTAAAGTTTTCCATATATCTTGTGTTTGTTATCAATAGCTCTTGCATGTAATATCCTTCTTTTGGTTAGCAGTTTCCCAAACCAAGGACTTTTAACAGGTCATGAATGATTTCCAGATCTCTTCCCAGAATCACAGATAAAGTAATCCATGCACAAAAGTGCACACCCTGGAAATCATGTTCATTTAGTGGCGCTTTGGAACAGGTTTAGGAAACACTGGTTTGCTTGTTCTTAAATCCCAACGTAACTTTCAGTTTAAATCAGCTAATTCTATTCCAGGTGCATTCAAAATGTTAAAAAAAAAATATTTAAAAAGCAGGCCCGGTCTGAGTAGAAAAGCTTGCCCCTGCCAGCATGCAGCAGTGAAAGGCCCTTGCTCTCTCTGTGGAGGCACTTGTATTTTTGAAGTCCAATGTATCCCTTACTGAAGTTTGACTCAGCAGGGTGTATTACACACCTCTGTAGAGAGACCACTGCTTCCACAAACTGCAAAGGTCCTTCAAGGAAGCAGTCTGACAGACTTTTCCACCCTGTCTATGACAATTTCCTAAAGAGAATCACATTGTGCACCATTTCTTTTTATGCACCTGCAATTTTTATATATGAAGCTGTAAATAAAAGTTCAATAGGGCTTTAATTTTGACAGTCCTGTTGTTATGCATTTCCATTTATTTGAAATGGCATCTCAAAGTGTATATAGAGCCACTAAAACAAATGCATCTGCTTCTCATGTACTTGTCAAATATAGAAAGCAAGGCTGCACAGGCTGAGAACCATGTAACACAGTAATCCAAATTGCAACACCCCTTTGACTCTGATAGGACTTAATTGTACATGTGGGGGGTAGCTACAACATTGGGTTTAACAAGTATTATTTTTATCATTGAGGACCGAAAATAAGTCACAAAAAAAAAATATATATACACACTTTGTTCACTATATGAGCAATCATTTTAGCTTTTACATGTTTTGATAATTGAAGTGAATCTTCTAGATTAGTAAATTAACCTCACCCTGTGTAACTAAATATGGTGTGTTTAGGGTGTTGTATATGCTTCTCTCAGTTTTACATTCTTGTGGCAACAAAACTTGCTAGGTTGGAATGACAGCAGTTGTTAGAAGTGAAGGCCTGCACTTGTAAAAACTGATTTCCCTGAAAATGTAAGTGAAATTTTATAACCTTTATAGATTAAATTCTAGAAAGCAGTATAATGAAATTGTAACATGGCAGGCTCATTTTTATGTTTGTAATCTAAATATACTGAAATGTATAGCTAACGTTCAACTGCTCAGTAAGCATCAAAAACTTTAAATAAGTACAGACAGACTCAATATTAAATGAAGATAATGTACTAAAGCATTCTCCATATACTGTGGATGATTAAAACCATAAAATATGTTCTCTTTCTTTTTATTTTCTTTTTTTTCCCAAAGTTCTTATGCCTATTACTTGAAAAACTCTTCAATGAGCAATGCCTGAGTCAAAAATAAATAATTATGTTAATTACCAAGTGAATTGATTAGGTGAGACCTGTACATGTAAGGTAGCCAGACATAAGGCAAACAAAAGGTTTAATGCACAATACAATTAATTTGCCATTTGATTACTAATAGTTAAATTTTATCGACAAAGCATACACTGCAGACATGGGTCATCAATTTTCTATTTATAATGTTCAACGAGGTGGTACCTAATTTTTATATATTTTTTAATTAGAAAATTGATTTAACAAAGTATGTAGCATAATTAGCTGCACTCTCAAAATTATGTTTTTCTCCAGCCTAATTAAAGTATTTGTTACATAGTTGTAATCAAGGCCTGATTTAGAATTAGACACAGAGTGGCTGTACCCAAAGAAAGACAAAGTTAGCAAGGTGGCCTTTAATCTGTACAGCACATGTAAGGAACAAAGTATGTTACTCATCAAATAAATGTGATATATACAGCGGGCCTCAGCTCTGTAGTACCTTCATGTATAATCATAAGAATAACATCTCTGTTTGTTAGGTCTGTCTGTCTGTTGGATATTAACAAATGTAAAAGGGAAAAACATGTGTGTACATTATTAAGCAAAAAAAAACAGTAACCTTCATAAATCTCATGAAATCAGAACACATCAACCTTTAATATAACATTTTATCATTTGCAGGCTGTTTTGATATCACCTTTCCCTGTGTGTGAATAGAGGAATTCAAAAAATGATAGTTTAGTCCTTTAATTCCCTCAAGTCAAAGGAGAAGCCTGTAGAAGGGGGTTACTGGGGTTGGGCAAAATTAGGGAAATGCCAGGTAAAAGAACAAAATTGTTACTTAATATGTGTTGGACCTCCTTTGGCATCCAAGAAGGCCTGAATTCTCCTGGGAATTGACAAATACGAGTCTTGGATGGTTGATAATGGAATCTGATACCACTCTTCACGCAAAAATCATTCCAGTTCTCACAAAGATCCCAGAGGCGTAAAGCGAGCTCCAAAATTGACCATAGTGGCTCTATGATATTGAGGTCCGGCGACGGGCTGTGCCCAGGGATCAAATTTAAGTCCTGGTTCTTTACTAAAAAAAATCGTTGCAATTTTAGGATCTAATTGTTGAGCACCCTACGGATCATAGAGGAGGATAGAGAAGGAGGAATAGAAGGAATAGGACCAATCAAGGATTGGGGTGCAGAATGTGATGATACTTTAGTGGTGGAAGATCTGCCTAGAAGTGGAGTAGACGAGTGCGTATTAGTCAATGTGTTACGAACCATATGTGGTTTACGAGTACCAGTAGGTTCAAAAGTATGGTGAAGATAATCCAGAGACGCGGTGTTATGATCCCCCTTCCTCTTTTTGGGGATTCTGTCCTGAGAAAAATCGTGATAAGTAGTAGAGGTGCTAGGTGAGAGAGAAGCAGATACAGTGTTTGGTATATCCACATTTACCTTAAGTACATCATAATCAGAAGGTTTAGTATTATATTTAGTTTAGGTAGGTTGATTCCATTTATAAGCATATCCATTCTCATTAAACTGTTTTGTCCCATTGGAATTTGCCTTCTTTGGTGTTAATAATACCCAACGTATATTCCTCAAGATGTTCAGAGTCATATTGTTTACACAAGATGGAGATCATTTCAAAAGAGCAAGATTGAAGATTGTGCTCCCATGATTGTTTGAGTGAATCACTAACTTTATGAAAAATTGGAAATATCTGGATCCTCAGACCCCAAGGGACCACATGGTTTTCCATATATTTCTCAAAATAAATTTTGTGCCAATATATTCTAGCCTTTATTTCCAGGACATGCATAGGAGTGGAGAGACAAACATTAACATAATACTAGTATCTTCTCTGAGGAGTCGATACCCAAGAAACAAAAGATAGAGTAGATAGTAATAGTAGTAAACACTGGCAGTGTTTTGCCAATAACTACCCTCCAACAAATTAAACTTCCAAACTTAGCAGTATGTTCAGTCTTAATTTAAGTCTAAAAACTGATAAGAAGTACAATATGCTTAATGCATTGATTTTAAAAATACCAATTTAATGACTACAGTTTAGTTAATTTGTATCTGATTCCTTGACCAGACCTCCACAATTACATACCTTAGAATATTTTATCACTGAAAGAACCAATTTTTTATCTACTTGCGAGTTACTGCAAGTTACTGCTATAAATTTCCACTTTGACCAAAATAGGAATATTATAACTTGTACATTCCTTAAAACCAAAAGCAAATATCTCTAACTCTTATGCCGCGTACACACGATCGTTTTTAATGTCCTAGAAAAAAACAATGTTTTTCTCGACGTGATTCTTGTCAAGCCTGCCTTGCATAAACACGATTGTGAAAAAAAATGCTCGAGCAAAGTGCGGTGACGTACAACATGTACGACGGCACTATAAAGGGGAAGTTCCATTCAGATGGTGCCACCCTTTGGGCTGCTTTTGCTGATTTCATGTTAGTAAAAGTTTTGTGAGAGACGATTCACGCTTTTCAGTCTTTGTGTTTTTCAGTCTGTTACAGCGTGACAAATGTGCTATCTCCATTACAAACGATAGTTTTACCAGAACGAGTGCTCCTGTCTCATAACTTGCTTCTGAGCATGTGTGTTTATTTCCCATCGTTAAAGCCTACACACGACCACTTTTCAAGATGTGAAAAATGACGAGAAAAATTAGAGCATGTTTTAAATTTTTAATGCCCATTTTTCAAGTCTAAAAAAATGCTCTGGAGCCTACACACAATCGTTTTTAATGACCATTTAAAAAAATTGCATTTTTCACGCCATGAAAAAACGGTCCTGTGTAGGCGAGATAAGTTTCACATCCCCACAAAAATATAATGCCTTTAGTGGACACAAAATCTACATACAAACCAAAACCTGTTGAACCTTTTCCACCAAAAACACAAAAGAAAACAAGCAAGTCACGTTTTTATGTCTTAACAATGAAATACCTACAATAAACAAGAAAAAGATACAAGTCCAAGGGTGATATTCCATAGTTACCATGCTACTGCCCACGAAGGCTCCATTCTGGTGACTGCTCTACCAGAGAGAGTTATCTTCCCTCCAATTTAGTCTATGTATATCATTGAAGGCCAATGCCTCATTGGTTGGCATGGGGTGGTTCTGATTGGTAGGCCTCTATTTTATTCCATTTTAACCAGTTGCCGATCAGCCCCAGCAGTTATACTGTGGCAAGGTGGCTCGGCTGCGCAAAACAACGTACTGGTACGTTGGTTCCTGCACTGGCTTTTGCAGGCGCGCCCATTGCACATCACAGTAGCTTGTCCATGGGCCTGAGGGACTCGATGTCCACCGGCCACCCGCTATCGTGGGAAATAGAGGCAGACAAACAAGGCTGATTCCTGTTCTGACAGGGCGCAGAGAGAGATCAGCTGTCCCTATTGATCAGGAACAGCAATCTCTCTCTCTACTCCCAGTGAGCCCATCCCCCTGAAAGTTATAAAGCACCTCCCTAGGGAACACTTAACCCTTTGATCACCACTAATGTTAACCTTTTTCCTGCCAGTGCCATTTATATAGTGATCAATGCATTTTTATAGCACTGATCACTGTATTGGTGTCACTGATCAACAAAAAGTGGCACTTAGGGACAGATTTGTCTGCTGCAATGTTACAGTCCCACTAAAAATCACAGATCACCACAATTACTAGTAAAAACTATAAAAGAAATAAAAAGTCCCTAAATATTTCCCCAATTTTGTGGACGCTATTACTTTTGTGCAAACCAATCAATATACGCTTATTGCGATTTTTTTAACAACAATATGTAGCAGAATACATATTGGTCTAAACTGATGAATACATTGTTTTTTTATATTTTTTGGGGATATGTATTATAGCAGAAAGTAAAAAAAAAAAAATCCGAAATTTTCGTTTTTTTTTTTATTATAAATTGCAGAGGTGATCAAATACCACCAAAAGAAAGCTCTATTAGTGGGAAAAAAGGACATACATTTTTTGGGGTACAGCATCACATGGCCATGCAATTGTCAGTTAAAATAACGAAGTACTGTATTGCAAAAAATGGCCTGGAAGTGGGTAAATCTTTCGGAGGCTGAAGTGGTTAAAAATTGTCTGAATCTTTACTCTCTATACTTTGCATAAGTCAGCCCCCTTTAATGAAAATCCTTGGCACAAACTATTTTGAGTGGGAAACTTAAATTTGTAGGTACATAACATTTTCAGGGAAGTTAAGTATTGATGACGGGCTGGCCACCTTCATTGCATAGCTAAACGAGGGATCCTTTGAAGTGAATATTTTTAGAACAAAGAGGTTTGGGTCCCATTGTTTAGATCAGGGGTCTCCAAACTGCAGCCCAGGGAGACGAATGCGGCCCTTTGCTTGCCTTATCTGGCACAGTTCCTCCCAATGACACCAACAATGGGGCCCAATAATAACAATGATGGAGACGGACCATTCCTCCCAATGACACCAAAAATTGGGCACTATTCCTCCCAATGACACCAACAGTGGGAGTCTATTACTCCCAATGACACCAATTATGGGGCACAGTTCCTCCCAATGACACCAAATAACGGAGACTATTCCTCCCAATGACACCAACGATGGGGCACAGTTCCCCCCCAATGACCAACAATGAAGCACTATTGCTCTCACTGACACCAAAAATGTCGCATGATTTACTCCATCTGATGCTGTGACAATCTCTACTCATGATGGCCACAGTCTGGCCCCCATAATGTCTGAAAGACAGTAAACTGGCCCTTTGTTTAGAAAGTTTGGAGACCTCTGGTTTAGATAAATGAGCTTAGGCACCAAAGTGTCTTGCGAAGAGCCTTTTAACCTTTAGGATTAGTAATTAGGCCTCCTGGCAACTTAACACATCCTGTATAGCTGGTTCATATGAAAGACATATCACACACCCACACTGATACACCTCTAACTGATATATTCATATTTACAATATTTTACAGCTGTTAATGAAGATTTCACATAAACTTATAAGGCAACAGCAATGATGTCACTTCTGCACATGTGCACAGGAGTCACAGCCACAGAACAGAGCTCTGGCATTGATGGCACATTTACTGTGCCATTAATTCAGAGCACAGTGCACATGTGCCAGTGACATCACCGACAGAAAAAAACATTTAAATATATCCTAAATGTGCATATTCATTTTACCTATACGCCACAGTAGTAGAAACATTTATTGTGAGCTCTGTTATTTTATACAGTACATATATTATAATGTAAAAACCAATGCAAAATAATTATTTTTTAGCTCTGTTATTTTAGGCATATATCCGCGATTCAATTCCTATACCAATAATTTCATTAATTGTGACAGCAGGGTTCTTTTCTGCTTTGTATTTATTTTTTCATATTTGTTGTGACTTTGGTTGTGATTGCTGACCACAGCATTTCTTATTTAAAGGGGTTGTAAAGGTAAAAAAAATTTTTCCTATATAGCTTCCTTTACCTTAGTCCTTCACTTACCTCATCCTTCGATTTTGCTTTTAAATGTTCTTATTTCTTCTGAGAAATCCTCACTTCCTGTTCTTCTGTCTGTAACTCCACACAGTAATGCAAGACTTTCTCCCTGGTGTGGAGTCTCGTACTCGTCCCCCTCCCTTGGACTACAGGAGAGTCAGGAAGCTCTCTACATTGCAGATAGAGAAAGGAGCAGTGTGTTAGTGGGCATCCTGACTCTCTTGTATTCCAGGGGAGGGGTCGAGCATGACACTCCACACCAGGGAGAAAGCCTCACATTACTGTGTACTGTGTGTAGTTACAGACAGAAGAACAGAAAGTGAGGATTTCTCAGAAAAAATAAGGACATTTAAAAGCAAAATCGAAGGATGAGGTAAGTGAAGGAGGACTGCACTAAGGTAAAGAAAGCTATTTAGGGGGAAAAAATACCTTAACAACTCCTTAAGTCCCACTTAACCCATGTTAACTTTCTCTTGTAAGGAAGTACTAAAACAAATGTCTAAAACTAAAATAAAAATGTGAAAAATAAATTGGATTGAAATGCATGAAATCCTGTAGGCTGTAAAGCCAATTGTTATGTGAAGGCTGCTGCTAGAAATCAACAAAGCATTCTAGAATGACTGTATGTCTTTGGTTTCATCCATTATTACCATGTTGGAGTGCAAGGATACAACAGATGCGAAATATGAATCTTAATAACATTGAAGTTTTTTAATTAGTTTAAACACCTGCATCAAAACATGGTTATCTTTTCAGTCTCACGCCACTCAGACAGAATAAGCACAATCAAATGCAATTGGAATCCATCTAAATTAAATAGGATCATATGTTTGGTATGTACAGCTATAACAAATCAGGGACTTGCATGATTTAAAGCACACAACAAATCTCAGTTTTCTCCCCAGAGATAATCCCATATTTTTTTTTCTAACAGCTCTTAATTGATTTTTTAATGTAGTTAAGACCCTTCTTGTCACTTATGTTTTCCAGAGAGCTGCAACAGATTTTTTACAGAGGTTATTCCAAGAAAAGTAATTGCTTCTTCTTTCCCTTAAATAAAGAACAAACACTACTTACAAATCACAATCATCACAGCTACACCAGCATGACAATTAAGCTACATTGGGAGCCATTTTAAGAACAAAGATATACCACAAGGCCAAGTAATACTTACTAAAAGTGTTAGTTAAATCACTTTAAATATAGAATGCTTACATTCAAATAAATATTTTCCACATATTATTTTGACACAAAATGTTGTCACTGATTTTTTTGCCACATTTGTCTTAAAATAATGCTAATGCTGTGACAGACATGACATACATTAAATATATAATCACTTTATATAATAATCAGTATTTGAACATAAACAGTGAGTAACATGTTGTTTCAAAACAATAAAGCATATATAAATACAGGAACAAAATGTGAACTATGTCAATGTACTGTACCTATAGAGGAGCAGTATAGACACCCTAGAAAAGAAAGTGCTATAGGACTAGAAAATGCCTCCCCATCTTTTCATTTTCATATAATATTAGGTGGGGACGGGGGGTATTCTTTATTTCATATATCCAGGCAGGATTAACAGGTTTTTTCATTATCACTCTCCAAGAGATTTAGAGGCTGTACTATACCATGCATTCATATGGCAGTTAAGTGATACTTTTTTGAGTAATACTGTAGGAATCTGATAAAAAGAGAAATGTGTAAATAGCTATACCAATACAATTCAGGTCTTCAGACTACTTCCTAAGCACCTCTGAAATGTCAGATCCCAGGGCTCTCTATTAAGGACAACAATCAATACATTGTGCATTGTATCTGGTTCTCCCTCCCTCCTCTAACATGTTATTGTTTGCTTGTCACTGTAATGGGCAACCTTATTGACCAATAGGAAAATTCTAGGTTAAGTAAGGATGGACCATCCCTCAGAGCTGCAGGGGCATGCTTCCTTTTATATTACTGTAGCTATTTTAGATGGTAGAACTATAAAACATTGATAAATAAATCTCTATACTCTCCTTGAAGTTCACTGTAATAGTCTTGCAGAACTATGTACTGATTGGCTGGCATTTCTGGCTTTCATAGTAGACAATAAAATGTTAATACATACATAATTGCATTAATGCAGCATACACCTACTAAAGTTTAGCTTTAAAAGATGACAATGTAAGACTACATTTTACTACTACTACTTTTATGCTACTATTTTAATTTTATACAATTTTAATTTTTAATTTTATAATATTTCAATTTTATACAATTTTAATACTACTGCTAATTTGCAATGTTTTTCTATATGACTGTATGAAGTTAAATCTCTTTAAGTTGTGATATAATAGGAGAGAGAGAGAAATCTGCATAATGTAAATTATTATCCTATTATAATGTGTGTAAATATTATCAAAGTATTGTATTATACATGGTTTTTAAATGTACATATACATGAGCAGATATGTTTGCTCTGATATTTTTTTACAGATTAAAGTGATTGTAAAGGAAACAAAAAATAAATAAATAACAAACATGTTATACTTGCCTGCTCTGTGCAATAGTTTTTTTACAGAGCAGCCTTGATCCTTCTCTTCTCAGGTACCCCGATGGCACTCTGGGCCCCTCCCTCTTTTACTTGTGTATGCTCGCTCTCGATCTGGCTTTCTGCTTCCATAGGACACAGAGAGCGCAGCTCAGCCCTGCCAATGGCTCATGCTGTTGCATCTAAGCCATGGGTCTTCAAACTATGGCCCTCCAGATGTTTAAGAACTACAATTCCCATCATGCCTAGTCATGTCTGTGAATGTCAGAGTTTTACAATGCCTCATGGGATGTGTAGTTCCGCAACAGCTGGAGGGCCATAGTTTGAGGATCCCTGATCTAAGCCAATCACTAGGGAGAGACCCGGGAGAGCTTTGGGTCTTGTACACATTGCTGGATTGAGTTTGGGCTTAGGTAAGTATTGGGTGGGGGGGGGGGGCTGGGGGGGAAGTTGCACACTAAAGGTTTTTACCTTCATGCACAGAATTCACGAAGGTAAAAAATGTCAGACTTTACATCCACTTTAACAGTGCTGAATGGTGTTGTGCTTTCCAATCTTCCTTTCCCATTTCAAGTCTATCTGATGGGAAAGGTAGATTAAACATACCACTACACTTAAAAATATCAACACGTCTCCTCTGCCCAGTCTAAAGATAATTGAACCTAGAACACCACCCCAGCTTTAGTGTATACATACCTCACTGGAAAGGTAGCAGCCTACTGCAAAGTTTGTGTCCTTCATACAGAAATCACCTCCAGGGGGCATCATGACTGTGCATTAACTCTGCATGTAAATAAATAGAGCTATGCTTTTATACTTTAGGAGTATAGCTCCATCTATGGAGAATTACTGTGTGGGTGCCAACGAAAGAAAGATAAGTATGCACTAAGGTGGAAACTAAACATACCCTGGTTAAATTCATGCAAGATTCAACAAACATTAGATAAGTTAGGGTATCAAATCAGAACCTCATTAAAATCAATGCAAGCTGAATCTGAATGCAAGCTGAATCTGTAAATGTAATAATAGCAGATTTTTTTTTGTACTATTAGACTACCGAGGGCTTAAGGAACAAGTTAAAAGAAGTTATTGTTTTGCTTTGTTAATTCCACCTTTTTCTATAGTACATCCTATAGCAGGAATGACAAAAAATGGGATGGGAGTCAACCCAAAATCTGCACTTGACCCTTCAGATCTGGTAAGAATGTTGGGGGCAAAAAACAAAATAAAATGTGTGGTGTTCCCCCAATACTTTAAGAGGAATCCCTGCACAAAACAAAAACAAAAAATGTGGGGTATCAATACAAAATTCACCCCAACCTCCTAAACCTTACCAGGCAACATTACCTCAATATGGGGGGTATTCCCTGGCAAATCACCTTATCCTCATCTTGATGTGTACAAGAACCTCTTCTGTTAAGTCCCCCACCCTCATACCCTTGCAACCAATGAGTCAGGGTTGTGGGAGGGTGGGGGACTTATCAGAAGAGGTTATTGTACACAAAAAACAGACACCCATATACCACCCACCATGTGAATGAGTAAGGACTTCACAAAAAACTAAAGTCCTTTATTTAAAAAAAAAGATATAATCATAAAAACTTCCAACCAACATAAAAATAATGATGAACCTAATGCAAAGGGGTTGATTTACTAAAGACAAGTAGACTGTCCAATTTTCAAGTGCAGTTGCCCTCTGCAAGGGTATTGGCTCTAAAGCCTAGTAAATGAGGGGAAGTTCTGCTAACACCCATCATCTAATTATGTGCAAGCAGAAGTACAATTCTTTTTTTATTGTCCTTTTATGTAATTGAGTATTTTTTGCAAAGTGAATCTTCACCTTATTTACTAAGCTCCAGAGCAAATGTCCTTGAAGAGTGCAACTGCACTGCAAAGTGCACAGTTTATTTGTGTTTAGTAAATCAACCCCATAGACAGCCCTTCGTAAAATGACAGCTGCCAGATCTGTCATCGGCAATATGACCGAGACAGTGATAGTTGTGACATATCTGTTGTCTCAACTGTTGTTAAAGTTGTTGTAAAGGTACATGTTTTTTCACCTTAATGCATTAGGGTGAAAAAACATCTGATGATTAGCGGCCCCCAGCACCCCGGTTTACTTACCTGAGCCGTTGAAAATTCTGCATCGAGTTTCGCTTGATCTTGGCACAGTCTTCTTGGCTTTTCATTGGACAGATTGAAAGCAGCGCAGCCATTGGCTCATGCTGGTGTCAATCAACATTCAAATGATTTATTATGATAAAGGAGGAGTCTAATCCCTAAAATTTAAAATTCTTCTGCTATGAATTGATTAAAAATGTAGATGTACCAACCCCACCAATATTTGACCAAATATGTAAATAAAATTCAACATACTAAACCACAAACAAAATTATATATACACATTTGTGAGTAAAGCAAGTCTCCTCCAGCCTGTTCACAGCTACTTCACTTTAAAAAAAATAAATAAAAAAAAAAAAAAATATATATATATATATATATATATATATATATATATATATATATATATATATATATATATATATATATATATATATATATATATATATATATATATATATATATTTTTTTTTTTTTTTTTTATTTTTTTTAAAGTGAAGTAGCTGTGAACAGGCTGGAGGAGACTTGCTTCACTCACAATATATAATTATATATATAATTGTTTATATGATTTAGTGTGTTAAATTTTATATATTTGGTCAAATTATGGTGAAGTTAGCACATCTACATTTTTAACTGTTGTTGGCGTTTGTATTTAGGCACATTGTGGATTGCGGGTTTATTATTTATTTCACTTAATGTATTTTGGTGACTTTATTTTCAGTTTATTCATTTGAACACATATTTTTCACTAAGCGCAGGGGTTTGTGCATTAGATTTTTATGCTATGAACCAACATAATAGTAAAAAAATAACGAAAACTGTAGATATTTATTTGGTGTTCTCATTGGACTGTGTGTGAATGAACTCTCATCTGGGTTCTTCCTCCTAATTTCTAAACCAAAAACCAAAGCCAGTGTGCCCATATCTTGCCCCCCCCCTATTTTTACTTGTGGTTAGATTAAAAGGTATGTCTGAGAGAAAAGTTTCTTGTTACCACCAATTATTTTTAACATTTTCTTTGAAGCTTGAATATGATTGGTTATCCCGTAAGCAAGGTCAGAAGAAATGTAGTAAATAGTGTACACAAATCAAAGCCACTCCCTAAAAAAAAAAATGGAAGACGATTACAATAAGCACAGAACAAAAAATGTGCAGGTAATATTTGAGGTTTTGACTGCATTTCCACCAGACTTTCTATCTTGTGTTTTTCTATTGATTAACTTGTAAGTCTTTATGGCCTCAGGTATTGTGGAAGAATAAATATGCCTCCCATAGGCATGCACACAGGGTGTGCCAGGTGTGCCCAGGCACACCCTAGTCACCCTGTACAAAACAGATTCTCCCTACTGACCTGGCTCCCCCTGCTTCCCCCACAGCCCTGCCGTCTTCCCTCCTTTCCCACCAATTGTTGCTGTGGAGGTTTTAGGATGAGTGGGGGAAGGGGCCAGAAAGAATGCCATTTACCAGCCCCTTCCATTTCTGAATGAACATCGTGAGTGACCAGTAGAGTGTGTTTAAGCTTTGGGGTGCACACCCTAATGCCAAAAGCTGTGCCCATCTATGATGCCTCTCCTGTGCGGGGTTGTTTCAAGAGTTCTAATGACTTTGCCTTTTTTATTGCATTGAAACTGATGAATAATGTAATTAACATCTAGGGAAATTGTTTCCTAAAGGAGTCATTTCTACGTGGGCAGGTTTTGATTTCAAAGACTCAATCAGTTGATGTTTCATCCCTAGAATTGACCATTTGTTATTGACTGACTGAATTGTGCATGCTTGGAGTGCTTGTACATCGTGGCTTCATTTCATTTTAACTTCCATTAATCTGAATATTTAAATAAATAAATTATTGCATAGGTAGGGCAGTTGTGATATGTCTATTTGGCCCGAGATGAAAAATCACAGTACACAAGTGTTCATGCCGTTAGATGCATACAGTAATTGAATTTTCAAAAATAGAGCATGATAATAGTTATATTAGGTGTATTAGTTATACTAGGTAAACAATCAACATCTGCAGACAATGAATTTAGAGGGACAGTCTGTCCATACTAATACAGCCATTTGCTTTATAAAATTTATAATAAATATGCCACACTTCATTGGCATGGTAATTTTGTTTTATAAAACTCTTTAAAGCTTTATTAAGTTTTTTTTTTTTGTTTTGTTTTGTTTTGCAGACCAGACCTGTTTGAGTGGAATACTATTCTCAGCCAACAATCTGCTGTTCAGCGGCTGGATCATGCATTTAACACTGCCCAGCAACACATGGGAATCGCAAATCTCCTCGATCCTGATGGTGGGTAAACAAACTTGTGCTTTTAACTTTCATTAACACTTATAAATTTTCCCAGTGGAAAAAATGCATTATGCTTGATGTACTTTGTATGCAAAATGATCGCAGCATAAGCCCTTATGGGACATACGAGGGGGGATTCATCATTTTCTATTGTTAGTGTTAATTGGCATGCATGCTTTCAAGAGCGGTACTCCTAATTAATGCACTTTTTACTCTTACACATGTAATTTGAAAACAATTTGTAGTCGTTCAAATGGTCAACAAGTGAACTCTTTTTGAACAAATTTAAGTATGTTTTTCTGCAAAAAAAGTGCCCTAAAAAACAAAGCTACTTTTCTTCATTTTAAATTATAAAAAGGTTGTTCATCATCTTCAATAATATTGATTCAGTGACAGTGGACCTGTCATGGTTTTGTAATCATAATTATTTGCATTGCCTTATGCAGTGTTTTTTTTTTCTTTTTTTGAAAAATATTTATTGAATTTTCAAAGTAACAAAGGGGAGAAAAAAAATACAGGCTATAGAGCCAGAGGCCCAAAATCATAGATCTGAGGTACAATGCAGGCATATGGCATAAAAAAAAGACCCAACAGGGGCCAAAGGAGGGAAAGGGGGGGATAATAAAAAGGGGGGAGGAGGGATATTTACACATATGAAATAAACTGACATCATTTTGTAACCACAAAAAATACAGTAACAAGTAATGAAGTGTTTTTTTAACAATCAGTGAACAGTGCCTTGAAAAAAATATTCATATCCCTTGACATTTTCCAAATTTTGCCACGTTACCACCAAAAAATATAAATGTATTTTATTGGGATTTTATGTGATAGACCAACACAAAGTGGAATAATTGATAAATAAACATCTGAAAAGTGTGGAATGCATTTGTGTTCAGCCCCCCCTTACTCTGATGCCCCTAATTAAAATCTAGTGGAAACAAATGCCTTCAGAAGTCACCTAATTGTAATTTCATCTCAGAATAAATAAAACTGTTCTGTGAAGCCCATAGAGGTCTGTTAGAGAACCTTAGTGAACAAACCGCATAATGAAGGCCAAGGAACACAACAGATGGGTCAGGGATAAAGTTGGGGAGAAGTTTAAAGCAGGGTTAGTTTATATAAAAAAAATATCCCGAGCTTTGAACATCTCTTTGAACATCACTGACTGAGCATGCACAAGTCCATGATGTCAGAATGGGGCAGTGTCACCAGGTGACGTAACCAGGTACCACGCCTTACCTATATGAGAAATGTCAAATGTCTTAGCCTGCAGTAGGCAGCCAGTGTCACGTAGGCAGGAGAGTTTTTTTGTATTTCCGAATGTGATGGGCAGCGTGGTTGACGATGGATTTACATCAGGGGTCTTTGCAGATGACACCAAGCTATGCAGTGGAATAATGTCCTTACAGGATGCCTCCAATTTACAAGCCGATCTCAATGCTCTGTCTAATTGGGCAACTATGTGGCAGATGAGGTTTAATGTTGATAAATGTAAAGTTATGCACTTGGGGGCTAAGAATATGCATGCATCATACATACTTGGGGGAGTACAACTGGGGGGATCTGTAGTGCAGATGGATTTGGGGGTTTTGGTAGATCATAAGCTCAATAATAACATGCAATGCCAAGCTGCGGTTTCCAAAGCAAGCAAAGTCCTTTCTTGTATTAAGAGAGGTATGGACTCCAAAGAGAGAGATATAATTTTGCCCCTGTACAAATCATTAGTAAGACCTCATCTGTAATATGCAGTTCAGTTTTGGGCACCAGTTCTCAAAAAGGATATTGGAGAACTGGAGAAAGTGCAGAGAAGGGCAAACAAACTGATAAGAGGCATGGAGGAGCTTAGCTATCAGGAAAGACTAGAAGAACTAAATGTATTCTCTCTTGAGAAGAGGAGAATAAGGGAGGATATGATTCACATGTACAAATATATAAGGAGTCCATATAGTGAACTTAGTGTTGAGTTATTCACTTTACGGTCAACACAAAAGACAAGGGGGCACTCTTTACGTCCTAATTTCCAAATAAGGAAAGGTTTCTTTACAGTAAGAGCTGTGAAAATGTGGAACAGACTCCCTCCAGACGTGGTTCTGGCCAGCTTAGTAGATTACTTTAAGAAAGGTCTGTATTCTTTCCTAAATGTACATAATATAACTGAGTACTAAGATTTGTAGGTAAAGTTGATCCAGGGTAAATCCGATTGCCTCTCGGGGGATCAGTAGGGAATTTTTTCCTCTGCTGTAGCAAATTGGATCGTGCTCTGCGTGGGTTTTTTGCCTTCCTCTGGATCAACTGTGGGTATGTTTTTGGGTGTATGGGATTGTGCTATGTTTTTTATTTTATTTGTTTTTTTTTTATGGTTGAACTGGATGGACTTGTCTTTTTTCATCCTGACTAACTATGTACTATTAATATTTTTTCTAATAAAACTGTTTTTTTTTACTTTTTGACACTTTTTTGGTGAATGTACTATGTACCTCATACGCATTCTCATGGGGGGGGAGTCGGGATCTGGGATCTTGTTAAAGGGGCTTCCAGATTTAGATAAGCCACCTAGCCCCTGCTTACATACCCCCACAACCACTGTCCACAGTTATGGGGAAAAGCCCCCTACTCCAAAGCACACCCCCTATGTTAAGGGCATGTGGCCTGGTATGGTTCAGGAGGGGAGTGCTCGCTTGTCCCACTCCTTTCCTGGCCTGACAGGCTTCATGCTCAGTAAAGGTGCTGATATTGATTTTGGGTGACCCCATGCATTTTTGTTTTACTTTGGTGGGGTATGGGCCTGGTATGAACTAGTAGGGACCCACACACTTTTTTTTTTTTTACTTTTTTTTTCCAGGATTTTTCATTTATTTTTACTCAGCTGTCAGCAAAGAAGTCCATTGACCGCAGATGTGTTATCGTTTTTAAAGGACATTGCTTTCCAGCCCCACTCCTTATCAACTAGCTTATACTGCACCCTGATTTGCCAAAGCTTTGCCCAATCATGGCACAAAATTCACTGTGCAGTACATTACAGGGCATTCGGTTGGGACGAACATCCACCAAACACCCTGCAAATGCGCATGCTTCCCAAACAGCCAATGTTCAAACATTAGACCAAAGCTGGAAGAGACACCCAAAAGACTTGCAGCTGTAATTGCAGTGAAAGGTGGTTATACAAAGTATTGATTTATTGGGGCCGAATACAAATGCATGCCACTTTTCAGATATTAAACAATTTTATTTTTTTTTTTTATAAAAAATTAATCCCCTGCACTAAAGGATATATACCACAGCGCTGACAGGTCTGGATGAATACAATAAACTACAAATTCTGTGCATAAAAGATAAGTGAAAAATGTGCAAATAGGTTATTTTTCTAATTAAAAAGTTCCTTTCACAAGTTCCTTCTGTAAGTTCTGTTGTGCTAGAAAAACATAAGAAATTGTAAAAGATTGATATCAAGCATGTAGCCAGTGAAAGTTCAATGTGACATGCAAGTAAGCATATATCAACTTTCAATTGAGAAGTTCCTTCCAAAAGTGCTGCTGTGCTAAAAAACAACCGGATCCACACCCCCCCCCCCCCCTTTATGGTTGAACTCACCAGATCCAATGGACCCTCAATCAGTACTGCATTGTGAGTCAAGAAAGCTTAGTGTGGTGAGCGAAGTGATGAAAACGCCAACTCCTGGGTGCGATCCTTCCTGGGGGTTTTCAGGCACAAACATAAGGAGAAAGAGCCTGCATACTAAAGTATGTCTTGTTTAATTAATTAAAATCAATCTTTACAGAGTTCCAAAGTATAGGGCACATATAAGATGTCAAATAGCAGTCCATTTGTTACAGAAAGCAACAGGTTATGGCACCGCAGTGACATCACATTTAAATGCATATTGGATTGCAGTTAGGTTGTGAGAGAATCTGTTGCTTTCTGTAATGAATGGACTGCTATTTGATGTCTTATCCATTTGCCCTCTACTTTGGAACTCTGTAAAGATAGATTTTAATAAATTAAACAAGACATACTTTACTATGCAGGAGTGATGTCAACTCGGGCCGGCCAATTTAAACAACCAGGTATTGATACCCAGAAGCCTCCGGTCTGAAGATGTGACAATTGGAGAGCTACGGGGGATCACAGCACAGAACAGAACAATATAGGACTGCTATATTACCAACAATGGCTTTTTTCAAGGATAAGAACATTAGTAACAAAATAAGTAAAAAAATTTAAAGTGAACATACTCCATACCCTTCAAATACAATTTATACAAATGAACCAACAACCATGTGATTTATTGATCTTGTCTATGTTCATATCAATGCAACCTTTGTCAGCGAACAAATCATATATAACATTTAAATGAGCAATTATTTTACTAGATCTACTGTAAAAGTGGAATGTAAAAACTGAAGAAAAAAAACCTGTGCTTACAAAAGCAAAACATGGTGACAGTAGTATTTATGGACCCACTTGTGATCCTTTTTTTAATAGTATACACATGCAGTTTCATGTGCTCTGGTGCCAGAATAGTGGAGACCATATAGCCATCATGTACATGTACAACATAATAAAACTTGTGTATCTTTTCCTTTTAATAAATATGCCAATCTATGATAAAAAAATAAAAAAAAAGTTGGAGAACCCAAGTTTAAAGTTAGAAAAAATGTTGTGTCCTTTTGTAACCAAACATTTTATTTCCACACTATGGCCGGGATTCCGATACATCGGCGCATATTTATGCCACCGTAGCGTATCTTCTTTACACTACACCGGCGCAATGCAGAGAGGCAAATGCTCCCAACATTGCGCTGGCGTAAGTCAAAGTAAGTGGAAGTGGGCTGGAAGTGGGTGTGATATATTTAAATGAAGCTTGACCTCATGCAAATGATGGGCTGAGCTTCAAAAAACTAACTGCGCATGCGTCAGGTCTTGAACACATCCCAGTACGCATGCGCAGAATCACGTCGGAACAAACACCTAAGATACGTCGAATCACTGAATGTAACCTACACACAGCCCTATTCACGTAGTACTACGTAAACGACGTACAATACGACAGCTGTTCCCTCGTCCATATCTTTGCATGATTTACCCCTGCTTTATAAGGGGTAACTTTACGCTGGACGTAAGCCTTATCCGCCTGGCACATCTACGTTCGTGAATTGGCGTATCTTACTCATTTGCATATTTAACATGGGTACGCCGATTGCGTCCAGTGTAAATATGCGCCCAAGATACGATGGCGTAGGACACTTACGTTGGTTGTATGAAGCCAAATTTTAGGCATATCTCACAGAATCAGGCGCATAGATACGATGGCGCATCTGTGCACTTACGCGGTGTATCTGTAGATACGTCGGCGTAAGTGCTTTCTAAATCCGGCTATATAAATCCCTCCCTAATGTCTCTGATTTAACTAACATTTAATTTAATTTTATTTTTTATACTTGTGCACACAAAGGTGCACACAAATGTGCACAAAGTATTTTTAGATTTATGTATTTGAGATTTCCCTCTTTTATACATGCTTTTACCAATATGAATTAATGGGGTTCATACACACCTGATATCAGCATAATTCCATATGACAGTTTACATCAGAATAAAAACAAGTGTTCGGAAATGTTAAAAAAAAAGTTTGTGTACACATTCAGATGTGTTCCAAACTCTGTGTATCAGATTATTCCTATTTCTGTGAAAACGCTGTACATAATGAGTGTTATGCAAGGTTGGACAAGTAAAGGCAAAGATTGCTGCAGATCCTGATGGCACAGTAATGCACGAAACAATGTGCATTTATCTCTACACTGGTCTTTCTTGATGAGAGATCAGCCTGTTTATTACCAACCCAAGATTTAATTTGAGTAGAACATGTCAATACTGATAACATCTTGTTGGTTTTCTTGAAAGTTTCTATTGTCTACAAGAAGCAATAGAAAAGGCCTTCATAAAGTTCTTACTGCAGTATCTTCAAATGCTAGAACACCGTATATCATTTGGAAACCGGGCCATATTAATATGTTTAAGAGATCATCATTGTTAAAGTATTTTATATATTTGTTTCTGAACTGTGTAGAGAGAGCTTAAATCTATTGGGCCAGATTCACAGAGCCCTTACTCCTGTCTAACTCGCGTTAGACTGGAGTACTTTCAAATTACGCGTGTTTTTTCACTACTCTGAAACCTCAAACCATGAAAATACGACTGCGGCCTTCAATCCGACTGGCTTATGTGTTCGTACGCCTTCGGATCTACGCTGCAATAAATTTGCGGCCGCTGGGTGGAGTTCCCATCGTTTTCCGCGTCGGGGTATGCAAATGAGCTTTTGCCGACGATCCACGAAATTACGAACGTCAATCACAATCTCTTACGGCATCTTTAGTCATCTTTTTGCTGCGTAAAACTATACCAGCTTTTTGCTGGTCTAATATTAGACAGCCCATGTTAAGTATGGCCGTCGTTCCCGCGTCGAATGTCAACGTCTTTTTTTATTTTTTACGTAACTCGTCCGGGAATAGGAATGTCCGTAAACGACGCTACTCAAACAACGAATGATTTAACGACGTTATTTCGCGCAATGCACGGCGGGAAATTTCTGAACGGAGCATGCGCAGTTCGATTGCCGCGGGGACCCGCCTAATTTAAATGCTTCACGCCCCCTAATCGCGTATTTCGATTACGCGGCGAGAAATACACTACGCCGCCGTACCATAAGGGACAAAATCTACCAGAATTTGGCTTATAGCCTGGTAAAATACGGCGGCGTAGTGTATCTCTTATACTCTGCGCCAATGTAATTGTATCTGAATCTGGCCCATTCTTTCTAGAGGCATGCATACAGTATGTTAAGAACAACTGTTTCTAAGGCCCCATACACACGAGCGGACAGATTTGTTCAAATCTGTCCGTCCGACAGATTTGAACAAATCTGTCTGCTGGGATTTTGGTTTGCTCGCGTGTACACACGAGCAAACCAAAATCCCCGCCAGCAGAGAGTAGCTGACGTGTCGGTGACGTGGCGGTGACGTTGACGCCGCCACGTCACCACACCAGGAAGTAAAACACTTCTGCGCATGCGCCGAATCCATTCGGCGGCGGTGTGGCGGCAGTGCGGGACGACATGTCTGCTGGTAAGTGTACTAACCAGCAGACATGTCGGGCGGACAGATTCCCACCCGATAGATTTCAAAGCATGCTTTGAAATCTGTCGGGTGGACAAATCTGTCTGCTCAGCCGTACACACGATCGAATCTGTCTGCTGAAACGGTCCAGCGGACCGTTTCCAGCGGACAGATTTGATCGTGTGTACAAGGCCTTAGGAATTAGGCAATAGCATTCATATAATCAGCTCAACATATTTAAGGTAGACATGAGTGATATGCCCATGGCCCCTGGGTGGAGATGACATCACTATCCTTCTGGCAAGATCCAACACTGTGCTACAGTGAATTTCATGAAAATTGGGCTAAAATAATTACTCTGGATCTTGCTCTTAGAATGGTAACATCACCTCAAGCTGTACAGAAATCAGGGGAAAGGTAAGTATAATGACTAACTTTTTTCTCACTCACTGGCCTTTTTTTTTTCCTTTTAATTGTTTCCTTTCAGCAAAGGGCCCTAACTAATAGGTGGAATTTACTTTGAAGGTCTGCTTTAAAGCAATTGCACAGACAATATACAAAAAAATACAGTTAACATTTAACTTATTTTGCCCAGCTTATTTCTGACTATTGTTGCTTACAAGTTAAAATCCATATTTTTTTGCTAGAAAATTACTTAGAACCCCCTAACATCATGCTTTGAAAATTGCTCCATAGACAATGCTTTATTTATTTTTTTACAGTTACCAGGTTATAGAAGAGGTCTAGTGCTAGAATTATTGCTCTCACTCTGATGATCGTGGCGATACCTGATATGTGTGATTTGAACACCGTTTACATATGCGGGCGAGACTTACTTATGCGTTTTTTTTTTTACTTTATTTTTACATTGTTTTAAAAAAAATAAAAAATAAAACTTTTATTGCTGTCACAAGGAATGTAAACATTGCTTGTGGCAGTAATAGGTGGTGATAGGTACTCGTTATGGAGGGATTGGGGACCCCAATACCTCCTTTGCACTTGAAAGTATTCAGATCGCCAAAAATAGCGATTCTGAATGCTGTATTTTTTTTTAAACCGTGTCATTGGCAGCTGAGTAAACCGGAAGTGGTGTTGTGACGTCGCTTTTGTGTTTACAAACAGGAGACTGGAACAAAGCTATTTCCAGATTCATTCCAGTCTCTCTCTAGCCATTGTCCGGCAGATCGTGAATCAAGTCTCCCGTGGGACGGGAGGCTCGGAAAGAGCAGTGGAAGGCGGCGGGAGGGAAGGATTTCCCCTCCCGCTCCTCCGGGATAACAGCTGAGTGGCTTTTAGTCACATCGGTTGTTATCCCTGGAAACCTGACTGCTCGCTCTAAAAAATGGTACTGGGATGATGCCTGCAGCTGCAGGCATCATCCCGATATTACGCCTTAAAGCCGAGACCGCATATATTAGTACGCTCAGCGCTAAGGGGTTAAAATATTATCAGCAATGTCTGCTTAGTAGGAAATTCTAGTGTTTTCCCCCAAAAATGCCCAGCCAGTCTTCCCTGAAATATTTCATGTGCAGTAGCTTACTTAATGTGTTTTTAATATATAGCAACTGATACATACTTTAGTCATTTACTCTTCAAACAACATGATCCGACTTACAGGGATTCCTACTTAACAATGCAGCACACTTGCGTCTTTTATTATTTATGCTGAACCAGGAAAACTACCATTTTATATCAGTGCATGTATAATTTTAATGCTTGAAGTAACGGCATTACTAATAATAAATCAGTTCTCTTATCTGCATGGAATTTTTGTTTCAAGGAAATGAACACGACAATGCCTTATTTAGATTGCATTTTAGTGTATCATAATTTGTTGATCTCATGAAAATGTACTATTCTAAGGGTAATAAATGAAAAATACATTTCAGTCCTTTGTCTTTGTCACTTCTTACCAAATATGCAAACACTCAACACAGCCCATACATTATAACCGTCAGGCTAGTGGAGAGTTTACAACCACTTCAAAGGATGAAAAATTCACCAGTGAATCATCATATGTAAATTAGTGGAGATGAAGTAATTCCACAGTCACTTCAGTTTGTATTTAACTCTAACTTTCTCTTTTGCACAATCAGACAACAAACTGATCAAGATGTCAAACTGCTGTTTGTGTAGCCCATGTTTGGACTAACAATTTAAGCTAATGATCGTAAACACCAGTGAATAGCAGTTCACCAGTGAATAAGTGTATATAAATCAGTGGAGATTAAATAATTCTACATTCACTTCAGTTGTATTTAACTTATTTTTCTACTTTGTGCAATCAACCATCAAACCGCTCAAGATGTCAAAATACTCAATTTGTGTGGCCCATGTTTGAACTAAAATGTTAGGCTAATTATTATAATATATTAATTTTACACTATAAAGCCGCGTACACACGATCGAATTTGTCCGCTGAAACTGGTCCGACGGACCAGTTCAGCGGACAAATCCGATCATGTGTATGGGCTAGCGGACATGTCTGACCGGCGTACAAATTTTAAAACATGCTTTAAAATTTGTCCGCCGGGGACATGTCCGTTGGATATGTCCGCTGGTGAGTACACTCACCAGCGGACATATCCTCCCGCACAAGCGTCGTATGGATGCGACGCGTGTGTGGAAGTTGTTTACTTCCTGGTGCGGTGACGTGGCGGCGTCAACGTCACCGCCACGTCACCGCGCTGTCTGCCGGCGGGGATTTTGATCCGATGGTGTGTACGCGCCATCAGACCAAAATAGCCCGGCGGACATATCCGATAAAAACGGTCCGAGGACCGTTTCCATCGGATATGTCCATCCGTGTGTACGTGGCCTAAGATGTTTTGGGGGGAAAAAAATACTATGCTGTGTTCCACAAACACTGACTGATGTCATTAAAAAAAACATAATCCCTTCAACCTTTGCCCATTTAACCGGTTCCCGCGCTACTCACACAGATATACTGTGGCAGAATGGCTAACCTGTGCGAAACCCTGTACATGTACATCCATATATTTTTCAGCCACCAGAGGATTGGGAACCCTATGTGCCAGCACAGGGCAAATAGCTCTAACACACACACACTACTTTTTGAAAAATTCCCTGATACCCCTAAGCCCTTAATGAAACTTCTACATACTATTTGTAGACTGGAAATCTAATACGATCCCATTTGCCCAAGTCCTCACTAGGATTGATCAAATAATGCTCTCAGAAAAAAATATTGCATACGCTACATGACTCCATCCCTATGATGCCAAATGGACCCCTTGGCATATGCTACTTTTTAAGAATAACCTGAGTTATTTTAGTAGTTTTGTTTAATTTTTAATTTTCTTTTTTTTTCTGTATGCAGTCTAATATCACAAGTAGCATGGTTGAGAAATTTACGAAACATATGTTCATTCTGTACTCCAATGACTACTGATTCATGTAGAGGATTTTTGTTTCACTCTGTATCTCAACATTCTGTTTTATAATGGTAATGACACCCTGTGTTATTTTGTACTGCAATTTTATTTTATTTTTTTCAAATAAAACTCTTAAGTACTAAAAAAAAAAAAATTCCAGGGTCATGGTTGTAGCTTCAACAATGGTCTTAGTATAACCACCTCAATATAAGGCCATATATATATACAGTAGTATGGCAGTATTGAGATGGTTAAAAATGTGTTAATAGTTTTTCTCTTGGCTCCTGTTTAAGTGCTCCTGACCTGAACCTTCCATATCATTTTAGATTGTAAATCATTATACATGAATATATTCCTTTAAAAAACTGTGGATAAAATTCAACAAAAATAAAATAAATGGAACCCAATCCTGAGGTGCTTTAATAAACATATCTTTAAATGTTCCCTAGGGTTCTCAATACAAAACTTTTAATTTGATCTAATAAATGGTTAATCATGGGATAATGAGCAATTTTTAACCTGGAAACCTCTGTTGTTCAGTGTTCTAAGCTGCTAAGTCCGTGTTCCTCTGAAAAGAGAATTGTCGTCATTATCTGACTTATTGCTTAATTCGGAACAAAAGCTATATCTCTCCTAGTAGGTTTGGTGTTATCTCTTCTAGCTTTTTAGTATGATCCAACGACTTTAAATCGAGATCTACAGTACATAACTGACCTTAAAGGGAACTCCAGTCTGCAAAATTATCCTTTTTACAGCATTATAGTGATTTCACTCAATGGTGAGGTGTATTAGGAAGGATTTCCGTCTTGGTCTTCACAGTAGATAGCTTTTGCACTTTACAGCTTATGTAACACATTTAAAATATAGTGCAGATTTTAGAAGTGGAAAAAAATATATATTTTTCTACTTTGCTATGTCTTCCCTTTCCATCATTTTATAGCAGAATTATTGAGATGATTGACCTCTATGTCATTCAATTCATTTAATCTTTAACAACTGTACAGCACATGTCTTTCAAATACTGTTACTGAAACTAGGTTGAATATGACAAGCTTCTAAATCCCAGTTTAATGCTTATATATAGACTTTAAATCCTTTTCTTATTGTAGCAGAAAAGGTGGCACCTGTTCTCCAGCATACTTGAGAGAGAATTTAAAATGTAATATTCCTTATTACTTTTTTTTAAAACTATTTCTAATTATTTTGTTAAAATCACAGTGTCCGATCATTTTTTTTTTCTTAAAAATTGTTGATTCTATACTGTATAGTTTGAATTTATGAAGTTCTGAAATGACATGTTCAATTTTCACAAGAGACCTAAAGTGTATGCAAATCCCGACAATGAACTTTGCTTATTTGCTCCTTTTCTGTCTATGAAATATTCTATTGAATGTGTTTTGTTATATCTGTTCAATGAGTGCAAAAAAAACTGCTTATCCTGCCCCAACCATATGAGCTTCTAATGTATAGTCTGAGCTAACTACACACTGACTGTGCTGCACTAAAGTCCCCAAAATGCTGTAGTTCAAAACAGCAAAGTCTAGGGTGCCAATGTTGCTTCTCCATTGATACAGCAGAGTAAGTTCTAATTCACACAGGCGTTGCTTATAGAATTAAGACCCCTTTAAGTCATGTTAAAAGATTTTACCTGAAACTTTCCAAACACCCCCTTTATTTTGTTTAAAGGAAAATGATCTACAGGAAGTGTCCTGCTTTGGGTTGTGGTTAATGTTTTTCATTTAATGTTTGTTGCATGTAATACTCCTTTAACCACTTCCATACAGAGCATTTTGACCCCCTTCCTGCCCAGACCAATTGGGTCTGTGCAGGAATAAGCATATATTGATTAGTTTGCGCAAAAGTTATAGCGTCTACAAAATAGTGGATAGATTTATGGCATTATTATTTTTTTTTTACTAGTAATGACGGCGATCTGCGATTTTTATTGTGACCGTGACATTGCAGCGGACATATCGGACACCTTTGACACGTTTTGGGACCATTCACATTTATACAGCGATTAGTGTTATAAAACTGCACTGATTACTGTGTAAATGTCACTGGCAGGGAAGGGGTTAACACTAGGGGCGCTAAAGGGGTTAATATGTTCTCTATTGAGTGATTCTAGCTGTGGGGGAGGGAGGCTCACAAGGGGAGGAGACCGATATGTGTTCCTCTGTACTGGGAACACACATTGGTTTTCTCACCTCTGACAGGAGGTGGATCTGTGTGATCGCGGGCAATCATGGGTGCCTGGTGGACATCGTGGCCGCCGGTCACAAGCGGTGCCGTGGGCAGCACGCGCATGCCCCATAGATGGCCGGGAAGAAAGGACATAATATGACGTCCACCTGGAGGGTGGGTTCCTGCCGGTTTCATATTATTATGGCCCGGTAAGGAAGGGGTTAAACAATGAAAAATATAATATTGTCATTCTTTCATGTTTGTTTTTCTTTGTAAAGAGACTCACAGCAGGTCGATATACTAAAGACTATGTTTGTACACTCAACCTGATTATTTTGAGAAGGTTATGGCAATGAACAGAGGAACTATCCTATCTGGTGTAGCAATACATACCCAACATTATATAAATGGAAATGATGTTCCATAAGACTTTGACACACTCAAAATTGCGGAGTTGATATACTAAAGGGAAATAAGCTGTTCACTTTGCAAAGGAATTTACCCCAGACCTTAGTGAGAGTGGTAAAATATCACTTTGCAAACTACACCCAATAACATGTGAGTAAAAATAAATCATTTTTTAAATACAAATTTAATAAATACAGCCATGATTATTTTTGTTTAATGTCGTTACTGCTTAACCACTTAAGACCCGGACCAAAATGCAGGTAAAGGACCAGGCCCCTTTTTACGATACGGCACTGCGTCGCTTAAACTGACAATTGCGCGGTCGTGCGACGTGGCTCCCAAACAAAATTGACGTCCTTTTTTTCCCACAAATAGAGAGTTCTTTTGGTGGTATTTGATCACCTCTGCGGTTTTTATTTTTTGTGCTATAAACAAAGGTAGAGCGACAATTTTGAAAAAAACAGCAATATTTTTAACTTTTTGCTATAATAAATAACCCCAAAAATATATAAAACATTTTTTTTTCCTCAGTTTAGGCCGATACGTATTCTTCTACCTATTTTTGGTAAAAAAATATTGCAATAAGCATTTATCGATTGGTTTGTGCAAAATTTATAGCGTTTACAAAATAGGGAATAGTTTTATTGCATTTTTATTCATTTTTTTTTTTTACTACTAATGGTGGCGATCAGCAATTTTTTTCATGACTTTTTCATGACATACACACAGCTCTCCCCGTTCTTTAGCTCCGGGGACCGATCGCGGTACTCCGGCGGCGATCAGGTCCGCGGGTCCTGTGGCCGCGGTCGCGAAGCTTTGGACCAGGTCACGGGCGCGCGCCTGGGCACTTAAAGAGGATGTACAGGTACGTGCTTGTGCCCAGCCGTGCCATTCTGCCAATGTATATGTGCAGGAGGCGGTCGTTAAGTGGTTAAAGTGGTTGTAAATGATTACCTTGTAAAACAACCAGTTCAGTTTGAAATAGAAATGAAAGTTAACGAATGCTTTCAACTCCCTTCTAAAACAACGTTCCTTTGGAAGAAAAGCACTTACAGCCATAATTTCAAAGATCCCCAAGCCTTACTCGGACTATACTTCTTGGTCTAACTATAGGCCAGGGCTCAAAATTTCAAGTCCTGAGCTACTAGCCAGGCCTCAAGAGTTACTCGCCACCAGTTGCCCCACCTAATTCAGTTGCCCTTCCTTTTTCCTAATTCATACACTGCCCTGTGCCTAATTGCTACCGTAAACACGCCCTCATAGATTATCTCATTGAATGACACTGTTAAATGTTTTATGCAGAATCAAGTTACAAAATTAAATATTACCAACAACAACTGTAACAAAATGGGACAGGGCACTGGGGGCAGACCAGAGGGACAGGGCAGTGGGGGCAGACCAGAGGGACAGGGCACTGGGGTCAGACAAGAGGTCTCTTCCCCATTCTCTTGCTGTCTCCTCTGCAACTCCCATCCATCCTCTCTCTCTATCTCTCTCTCTCTCCCATTCATCTCATCATCAGGAGCCTGTGTGTGCGGCTCCACGCTTGCATGTCCCCACTTCCCCCTTTTATTCAGGCTGGCAGTGAGGAGAGGAGCTGCAGCACAGCGGGAGGGAGTACAATCCAGCGCTGAGATCCACACAACTGCACAGCCATTGACACCATAGCACAGCGCACACTGACACCGCACAGCACACATTGAGACCAGTCTGTTCACAGTGCTCAGGCTGAACTGTTGGACACTTACATAGAGTACAAGGAGAAGAAAACTGCACAAACTGGAAGGCTGCCGCTCTCATGTCAGGGCAACTTTCAGTGAGCGCTGCACCAGAGTGGTAATTTTCGCAATCCTCCACCTCACTCATTACTTTCTGCTCTCCAGCTACATTGGTCGGAGGAGGGGGGCAGGCTCAGAGAGGTCACAGTGTTAGGTCCCTTGGCTTAATGGTAATTGTAAGGAGAGCACCTGTGCACTGCTCTGCCTGTGCGCGGCTCACCAGACTACTTTTCCCCAGCATGCGCCTTTCCTCTTCGATTGGGTTTCTCTGAGAGGACAATGGTCCCAAAATAGCGCCAAACGTGTCCGATGTGTCTGCCATAATGTCGCAGTCATGATAAAAATTGCAGATCTTCGCTATAAAAAAAAATATATTAA
This sequence comes from Rana kukunoris, assembly GCA_029574335.1. Taxonomy (NCBI): domain Eukaryota; kingdom Metazoa; phylum Chordata; class Amphibia; order Anura; family Ranidae; genus Rana; species Rana kukunoris. The sequence continues at coordinate 258,538,470 of CM056050.1, read as the reverse complement.
AAAACAATAAAACTACCCCCTATTTTGTAGATGCTATAACTTATTACTATTTTTTTTTTTTTTTTTTTTTACCAAAAATATGTAGAAGAGTACATATTGGCCTAAACTGAGGAAAATAAATATATATATATTTTTGGGGGATGTTTATTATAGCAAAAAAAAATATGCTTTTTTTTTCCAAAATTGATGCTCTTTTTTGTTTATAGCGCAAATAATAAAAAAACTCAGATCAAATACCATCAAAAGAAAACTATATTTGTGGGGGAAAAAAATGAAAATGTTGTTTGGAAACCACATCGCATGACCGGGTGGTCAGTTAAAAGACACAGTGCCAAATTGCAAAAAGTGGCCTGGTCATTTGGCAGCCAAATCCTCTGAAGTGGTTAACAACATAATTGGTAGCCTTATACAGAAGGATCAAGTTGGTTTCATTCCTGGCCAGCAGGCAGGTAGCAAAGTTAGACGTGTGATCCCTCTACAACATTTGGCTCGCAAGCAACAGATCCTCCAAAACCTACTGTCCCTTGATATCAAAAAAGCTTTTGATACCTTGTCTTGATCTTACCTTTATTATGATTGGGGTTTGACCCACACTTTCTCAGGTGGGTCCCAGCCTTTACGATAGCCCCCAAGCTTACATTAGATATTCTGGCTCCTTGTCAGATATGTTCCCAATTTCCAGAGGAACTAGGCAAGGCTGCCCCCTTTCCCAAAAAAATTGTGCCCTCGTCTTAGAACCGATCGCCCTAGCTATTTGAGCGAATCCAGATATTAAAGGCATTGAGGTAGCCCCCTGTAATCACAAGTTATGCTTATTTACTGATGATGCCCTGATGTTCGTCACCTCTCCCTGTACGACATTACCTAATTTAATACTTACTTTAGATTATTTGACATTATATTGGGTCTTGAAGTCAATCAATCGAAGTCTATGGCGCTTAATTTTTCCATATCATCGACTGAAGTCTCACATTTATAGAAACCTTTTCCTTTCAATGGACAACATAGTCTCTCCCTTACCTTGATGCCAAACTTACTGGAGACCCAGCCCTTTTGTACCGAACAAATTATCTCCCCGTGCCATCTCATTTGTCAGCCCTCATGGCAGCTTGGCAACCCCTATGTGTCTCTTAGCTAGGTTATTTAACTGCAGTAAATAATTCCCTACTACCTAAGATCTATCTCTTTCGGGTCTTAGGCCTCGTACACACGAGGCAATCCATTTGTTCAAATCGGTCGGACCGACCGATTTGAACAAATCTGTCTGCTTGTATTTTGGTTTGCTCGCATGTACACACGAGCAAACCAAAATCCCCGCCAGCAGACAGCGCGCTGACGTGTCGGTGACGTGGCGGTGACGTTGATGCCGCCACGTCACCGCACCAGGAAGTAAAACACTTCCGCGCATGCGTCAAAATCATTCGGCGCGTGTGCGAGAAGACATGTCTGCTGGTTAGCTTACTAACCAGCAGACATGTCGGGCGGACGGGTTCCCAGCCGACAGATTGGTAAGCATGCTTTCAAATCTGTCGGCTGGCCAAATCCGTCTGCTCGCCCATACACACAATCGAATCTGTCTGCTGGGACGGTCTGGCAGACCGTTTCCAGCAGACAGATTTGGTCGTGTGTACGCGGCCTTACACATAGTGGTGTCTTCCTATTTTTTCCCATATAATTCAAAGTCGAATACATAAATACATATGGGACCCATTAAACCCAGAGTATCTTCTTCCATACTAATGTGCCACAGATTATATGGTAGACTGGGAGTCTGTTGTTTTTCCAAATACTACCAGGTGGCTCAACTGGCCCAGATTGCCCTATATTATGCTACTTTGGAAGTCCCGCAGTGGGTGAGCATCGAAGCTATAGACCTCAATCCTCTTATGGTTGATAATTTGCTCTGGTTAACAACGCACATTGCTTGCAGCTATGGAATAGGCTCAAAGGTCCTTTTGAGCTACATTCCCCACTACCATTTATTATCCTTCCTAGGCCACTCGCTATTCCTCCCGACTTACATAAACCCTGACGCTTTCACAATTTGGAAGCGTCTAGGTTTGACAAGGCTAACAACTCTGGGTACTTCCTCTTCCCTAAAAACATTTCCAGGGATATTTTTCGCTATCTGCAAATATCCAATTTTTTGCTCCATATCTGCATGCCTCCATGTCACCATTCAATATGACACTGTATGAAGGCATCTGTAACTCTGATCCCCACGCACAACAAATGTCCTCCCACCTCCCCTCCTATTCTACCTATTCTACCAATGATTCCAACATTCCTCTAAAGTGGGAAGATTGGGATGACATTTGGGCTATGACTAGTTTCTCATTCCAAAACATGCTTGCTGTTGAGACCAACTACAAGGTGCTCCTGTACTAGTACCTGGTCCCAGCAAGAAATACTAAATACTTTTTGACCTACAGTAGCCTTCCATGTGCTTTCGAGGTTGCGGAGAACAGGGAGCATATGTGCATAGCTGGTGGATGTGTCTGATCATGCAGCAATTCTGGGCTGAAATCTTCAGAATATTGTCACCTTAATAAGCAAGCCAACCATCCCCGTCCCAGCTTTCGCCTGCTAAACTGCTGCCCACCTGACCTTACAAAGGCCTAATTGAAACTTGCAATAAACAACATCACAGATTCTAAACAGACTTTCGAGAAGGCCTGGAAATCTTCAACTCTCTTCTCTGTAGAGAATAAAAATAGGATCACTAAAATTATAATCCACAGTAAGATTGTAGTGACCATCTTAGATAAAATCACAAAGCACCAAAAAATTTGGCAATCATGGGTGGATCATTTCCTCCTTCCACATTTCGATCCCAGGCTGGAACCTTAGGGTTATAAAATCAATTTCTTAACCCGGTTAATCCTCTGTCCTGATTCGGAGCAGATGGTCTCTCCCTCCCCCCTTCTTGGCACCCCATTTTGCTATTATTCTTCTTACCCTTGTTCTTCTCCTGATGGCATTTTTCTCTCTTCTTACCATTTCCTTTACATCTCTTTCTTCAGATTTTAATTTGAGACATGTGGTCAGGACCTTATGTGATACTCCTCTGAGGCCCTCTCCGCAGTCCTTACTTTTCCTTGTAAACAGTTGCATTATAACTACCTGTGCCACATGCATCAGGTGGAAGTGTATTCTCTCCTACATTTACTTTCTACTCATGATGTAATATTACCATTTAAATACTATTTACCATTGCATTCAACATATAATTCAGTTCATTGTGCTGTGTTCACGTACAAAGACACCTGTTAATTGTACACCTTGGTCATTGTCTCTTATGTGATGTTTGTTATTACCTACTTTCAATAAAAAAAAAAATATTGAACAAGAGATAGAAATGAAAGGCAAAACATTTATGTATGGATTCAAAAAAAAAAACATTATGAATACCTTTTTTTCCAATTTTTTTCAAGAGCTTACATTCCCTCTGTTCACTCTGTTCTCGGTGTCATAAGAGCTGGGGGGAGGAGAAGCAGCAGGACACTGATCTTCCCAGTGACTGGCTGTGTGTGAGTGGGGGGGGGGGGCGTGTCAGGATGGGTATAATCATTGGAGAAGTGAAGGCTGCTTTACCAGAATAGTTAGAGAACTGAGTATGTGTTCTCCTGCTTTGTGTGGCCAGTTTTTAATAGGAAAACAGAGGGACTGGCAGGAACACCAGGTATTTCACGCAAGGGAAGTAAAATCCTAGCCAACACACCCGACCAATGACTATAGTTGGACATTAGGCCCCAAGCAGCCTTTTTTTTCCTATACTCTTCGGTCCCAAATTCTCCAAATACAAAGAGAACAGGATACTTTTTCATACAGGTAGATATCACAGCAAGGAATATATCAGGAATACAAAATGTTAGGGTAACAAACGCTTTATTGCTACTGTACTACTACTACTGCATATTTACTTACATCCTATTTAAACAAGATGTTTTCTGTGTTTTGTTTCTTTTGGTAAACACTATCTATGATTTATTTGTCAAAGTATTGACATCAACTGTACTTTAACTTATATAAATCAATGTTTTCCAACCTTTCTTGACCATGTGTTATATTCCCTTGTCAAAATGCCATGTGAACAAACAAATTATTATAAAAATACTATTTGACTGTAGAGAGAAATAACAATTGATTAACTTAAACAGAAGTCTGATTTTTAAGTGTTACATAGATGGAAACAGAATTAAAAAAGTAAGGAGGATGTTTAGACATTTCTGTTTTTTTATAGTATGTTCAAAGTGCATCTGTGCTTTACCAATGCTAAGCAAAGTAACAGGTTCACTTAGTTGTGTTCCCCAATGCTTTGATAATCCCACTTACTCAACTACTGGCCCATGTGTCTGCCACAGCAAAGTTGTTAGAGAAGTTAGCTGCTTAAACCCCAGTACCCCATAATGAGAGGAAGGGGAAGAGCCACATACTTTCAACCATGCACATAAGTACTATTTACTTCACTTCATTCTGGTGGAAAACTTGAATAGTGGGGGATTATACAGTAGATTACCATATGCATACATAGGTATAGGCTAAAGAAAAAAAAGAGAACACAAATGGAAGTTGACCAAGATATTTACAAACAATGGATCTTGGATTGTAAGGCCAGAAACTATTCCGTAGTATCACATTATAACATTCTAGGAAGCAGCTTGTTTGGAGAAACGAGTTGCATTCTTTAAGATCATATGATCAATTTATATGATCAAATTTGCTCTAAATTGAATGAAATATTTAACACTAATCTGTTATTTGTGCACCAAAATCAACACTATCATGCATTATTAGAATTTATTATAAAGTATGATTAAAGCTATAGTCTCACTATTGTGCTGTGGCAACACATGTGTTATCACAATGTTGAGCAACACATGTTGAATTTTGAATGGCACCCCAACATATGCATTGGAGTTAGTTTACTAAAGGGAATCTTACACTTTGAAAGGGAATTTTCCTTTAGCTTAGTGAATGTGAAAAAAATTCAGCTGCAAGGATTACCTAATCACATACAGTGACATTTCTGTTATACTGTATGTTTTTTTATGATCCACAATACAATAATACTGTAGATTTAAGCAGCCCAATTACATAATTTTTGTAACAGCAGTTGCTGCAGTTTTATACACTGAACAAAATGTTTACTTGTATCCACATTTTAATTTCAGTATCACATGTATGGCCTTAGAGTGGCAATGTAAAGCTCAATATTAACAATAGTTGCCACAAATCTGAGCACTACTTATGTTGACTGGTCCATGTAAGGATTACTGTAGTGAGCCCATCCCACCTACAGTTAGAACACATTCAGGGAACACATTTAACCCCTTGATTGACCCCCTAGTGTTTAACCCCTTCCCTGCCAGTGTCATGTATACAGTATTCAGTGGCTATTTGTAGCTCTGATCAATGTCAATGGTCCCAAAATAGTGTCAAAAGTGTCCGATCTGTCCGCCATAATGTTGCAGTCCCGATAAACATAGCAGATCACCGCCATTACTAGTATAAAAATAATAATAAAAAAAATGCCATAAATATATCCCCTATTTTGCGCAAACCAATCAATATACACTTATTGCTATTTTCTTTTACCAAAAATATGTAGAGGAATGCATATCGGCCTAAACCGTGAAAGAATTTTTTTTATATATATTTTTGGGGGATATTTATTATAGCAAAAAGTAAAAAACATTGCTTTTTTTTCAAAATTGTTGGTATTTTTGTTTATAGCACAAAAAAAAATGCAGAGGAGATCAAATACCACCCCAAAAAAGCTTTATTTGTGGGGGAAAAAAAGGATGTCAATTTTGTTTGGGTACAACGTTGCACGACCACGCAATTGTCAGCTAAAACGGCGCAGTGCCTAATTGCAAAAAAATGCTCTGGTCAGGAAGGGGTAAATCCTTTCGGGCTGAAGTAGTTAAAGACCAGCACAATGTGTGTGTGCAGGAGCACACTGCCTTTAGAAAGAAGGACTGAGAATAGTTCAGGGCTCCAGTCAGGAGGTAGATGTGCTCACATTTTGAAGACAGGGATTCAACTTAGGAGACAGGTATAAGCCAGGATCATTGCGCGCTAGCTGTTTGCATTAAGGAGAAGCTGTGTATATTGACAGGTTTAAAGCTATATGCATTGAAAAGCTCACCGTCTAAGGGACCTATTACTAAGAGCAGAGGTACAGCCGAAGTGAGAGCCAAATGGATTGGTATTTTGTTACCTGTTATGCTGTGTGCAATCGAAAACCCTGTGTGGGCAAGTTTGTGGACTTTATACGTTATTCTCTTTTAATAAAAGTGGGCGACCAGGCCATTAGAGCAGAGTTCAAACTCTTAAGTCTATATATATATATATATATATATATATATATATATATATATATATATATATATATATATATATATATAGCCAGATTCAGGTAGATTGGTGTATCTTTAGGCGGGCGTAGCGTATTAAATATACGCTACGCTGACAAGACGCAGAGTGGCGAGCACACCATTTACAATGGAAATGCTCCCAACGTTGCGCCGGCGTAAAGTAATTTTGTCGGTGTAAGGCAGCGTAAGTGGAAGCGGGTGTGACCTTATGGTAATGATGGTCCGAGCGTGGAGCAAATTTTTACGCTCGGCCATTAATGAACAGAGCATGCGCAGTGACGTGGATGTACGAGCGGTCCCCTGTGCGCATGCTCACAACTACGCCGGTCCAACTTCCTGGGATACGCCGGCCCACCGGCTTATGCTGAGCGCATAAATAAGCCCAGACATGCGCCCGTCAGGCACAAAAGTACATCCTGCTTGTTTCCCCCCTGAAGCAAGGTACTTTTGCTGGGTGATGGCGGAAGCTAGGAATGGAGGCAAGGAGAGGAGGAAGATGAACTTTTCTACGGAGGAGAGGGCTTTTATTGTGGATGGAATGTCCAAATATGACAAGTTCCTCCATGGTGCCCAAAGTGCCCAGACCAGCAAGGCACGGAAGAGGGAGATGTTGGAGGAGATCACCCTTCAGGTCAATACAGTAGGGCATGAGACCAGGAACCTCGAAGATATTGACAAAAAAAAAATAATGATCTGAGACGGAAGGTCCGAGACAAGCTGGCGCTTATAAGGAGGCACATCAGGGGCATGGGAGGAGGACCAGCCACATCTGTGCAATTTACGGATGAGGAGGAGGTCATCGCCCAATGCCTGCAGCGGGAGCAGGTGGAGGGCATCGAGGGTTTTGACTCCGGTGACCAGGCCTTGAGTACAGGTAAGTGTGTTTTATCTCCTATCCAGTGTGTAGCATGTGAGGGGGTGGAAGGGAACATGTGCCAAGTGTGTGGGTCCACCAACATGTGAATGTTTTGTGTCATCCACAGATGTGCTGGAGGGAGCTGGGCCATTGTCGGCTGCTGGGAGACCCACGCCATCCCCAGAGATGAGTGTCCACACCTCTGTCTCATGAAGTGGTGGAGGAGCATGGGGATCTGGAGGAATTTTTGTTCCTTGTGGAGGATCCCATCTACCCTGCGCCCTCCCAACCCTCCACCCCCATCAGGGGAAGCCCCTCACCCTCCTCCCCCATCAGGGGAAGCCCCTCACCCTCCTCCCGCATCAGGGGAAGCCCCTCACCCTCCTCCCCCATCAGGGAAAGCCCCTCAAGGGCCTCCCTGTACACACGGCCCAAAGCCTCTCCTGCCCCCAGGAAGGCAACCCGCAAAACCAGGGGTGTTCCTGAGGCCATACAGGAAAGCCTGCAGGCCACCACAGCAGGCCTCGCGGCAGAAGACAAGACCCTGGCAGTAGCCGTCAAGGCGAATACTGCTGGCATTGTGGTGGAATTGAGGCAGACAAGGCTGCTGCTGGCGGACACGAATGCGGTCCTCAACCGCATTGCCCTGGCATTGGAGGGCAGGCAGCCAGCCAGGGAGAGTCCAGGGGATGCTCCTCCACCTCCTGATGCCCCACCTGAGGCTCCCCCCAGGCAGTTAAGGAGCCGGAGCCGTGGCACCAGGCTTGGCCTACGACAGGGCAGATGAGTGCCTTTTTTGAATTTTTTTTTGCTCACGTGATGATTTTTTTTGTTTCTTTGTATACTCAGGTTATGAGTTTCTAATTTTATTTTTGATACTCAGTTTATGAGTTTATTTATTTTGTAGTATCTGCACGCAGTGAGAAGTGCAGGCTACAGTGTGACTGGTGTGTGAATGTCCTGCCATTAAGGTTTGTCACCCTGGGTCGTTGGGGAGAGGTTATTCTCATGACCGTGTGAATGTGATATGAATGAACAGCGACATACTTGGGGCCTTGGAGTGGTTTTGCTGCTCCCAAGTCCTGCATGTTGGACTTGGGCTAATCCAATGTGATGTGGATGTGGTGTGTGAGATCTAGGGACCACAGTGGTGTGCATGCGTGCATTGTTCGTGTGCCATGATGAATGTGTGTGTTTAACGTGCAAAGATGTCTACCACGAGGCACCTCCTGACTGCTCTTCCCTCAGCAGACGGGGTAGCCTCAGGCAGGGGGGGACTGTGTGGTTGGGGGGTCAGGTCTTCACATATGTCAATCTCCAGGCCCTTTCTCATGGCGTAGTTGTGCAGCACACATCATGCACCGATGATCTGACACACAAAGTTTGGGGAATACAACAGGGCCCCCCCCCCAAACGTATCCAGGCATCAGGAGGCCAAATGTGCGCTCCACCACTGCACGGGTACGTATATGTGCATCATTGTATCTTCTCTCTCCTCTGGTTTGGGGATCCCGGAATGGAGTCATGAAATGGGGCTCAAGAGCATATGCCGAGTCACCTGGAAGGGAAAAGACAGGAGGATGTTAGCCGTGCATGTGCCCCTCGTGTTGTCTGCATCATGGGGTCAGACAGTCATGCCTGACTCCCAGGTCACTCACCAACCAGCCAGCTGTCCTTGTACAGGTTATATTCGAATTCTGTTGGGATGTTGCTTTGACGGTATATGTAGCTGTCGTGGCTGGACCCGGGGTGTTTGGCACGGACGTGCCATATGAGGTATTTGGCATCCACGATCACCTGTACGTTGATGGAATGCCAATGCTTAAAATTGCGGTTTATGTGCTCTGTGGCATGGGGGGGGGGCCGTAGTGCCACATGTGTGCAATCAATGGCCCCGATGGTGCGTGGGAATCCTGCAATTCTGTAGAAATCCTGCATTGCCTTCTGCCGCAGATGCTCATGGGTGGGTTTGATGATGTGGTGAGACATGCGTGTGATGATTGCGGGGACAACCTGGTGCACACATCTGTTCATGGTGGATTGTGACATCCCAGCCACTACTCCACTTGTACGCTGAAAAGATCCACTGGCAAGGAAATGGAGTGTTGCTGGTGATGTCATCATGCAGGGCTGTGGCTAATTCCAGTATGGCATCAGGGCTGAATATTAAGATGTGATACACCTCCAAATACCCCATGCCAAAGACGTTAATGCGCGTTCGGTATATCCTCTCCCGTGCCCTCCTCCTCCATGCTTGTGGCCACAGTAGTAGTGCTAGGACCACTGCTGCCCCTGGCATGTTGGAATACGGATGTGTTGTCCTGCAAGTGTGGTTGCTCAGCTCGTCCATAACGGTGCTGCTGTAGCTGCTCTCCAGCTGACCTGTGCACATCTGCTGCTGACTTACCCCTGCTTTATGAGGGGTAACTTTGTGCCAGACGTACAACTCACGCACGGCGTGCATATCCAGCGTCGGGCACAAGTACGTTCGCGAATCGGCGAGTGTGAGTCAGTCAGTGAGGCAGGGGATTAGCTACAGGAGCTCCACGCGGCGCACGTCTCCTAGAGTAGGAGCGTGTGTGCTATAGCTCCAGGCAGGCTTAGGAGGCAGACAGGCAGAGTCCCTCCCAGCCCTGCAAGCTCAGTCCTCTCTCCAGTTCCAGACCTGGAAATCCTGTGCCCCTGATCTCTCTTCTCCCCCAGCACAGCTCCCTGGCTCTCTGCAGGTAAGAGCCCTCTACCAGAGCTGCTGACGGCCGTCCTTTTCAGGATAAAGCCGCAGCAGCAATACAGATCTCCTTTTCTCCTTTTTCTGTGTCCCCCTGCACTTCCACACCTTCATCATCCTCAAGGGCCCCCCTCTCTATCCTCTCTACCCTCCGCCCGAAAATTTGCGCTGTTCTGGGGCTCTTTTTGAGAGCACCGCGCCAGGCCGCTCTGAATCGCGGGGCCGCGGTCTAGGAAAGACCGCGGCTTCACCTGCGGCCTAACGGCGCGCCGCTCCCCACGCCTCTGTGGTCCTCACCCAGCCTCCAGGAATCCCCCCTTACCCCAGAAAGACAGAAGGACAGTTACCCTGCCCTGTCTTACACCCTCTCAGTTAAAGAAGCACCCTGTCAGCCCTCATCCCACCGCCTGTGCAGGCAGCCATCCCACCAGACCAGCAACAGGGTCACCCTCTTAGCCCCAGCCCCCCTCCCCCCCCCTGTCCTCCAACATACAGAAGCTTGATCCAGGGGTCACCCGATCGCCTCTTACAGGGGTCAGGAAGGAATTTTTTCCCTACCGGAGCATATTGGCCGAGCGCCGCCAGGGTTTTTTGCCTTCCTCTGGACCAAGCCGGGAGAGAGGAGTTTAGCCAATTCCTCTCCCCACTGCCCCAAAATCTCCCCCTCCCGCCCCCCCGGTGTATTGGCGATCATGGCATGTAGGCAATATTCTGCCGAAACCATTTGGAGTTTGAGGCAATGCGCCGCAATACTGCCAGCCATCACCAAAAAAGCCCTAAGAACTGAGCGACTATTGAGAATCGATCATAGATCGACGGTCAGACATTTCAGTCATTTACCCCAGCTCAAGCACATATCATGTGCTCTGATCAATACAAGATCGGCAGTAAAACACCGACTAGAAATCCGCGACTTCATTCAACAAAAGGATCTAGATTGTCTTTTTATTACAGAGAGCTGGCTCACAGCCGACTGTAACACCATTCTAGGAGAACTGGTGCCAGAAAACTATCGTATTATTACAGAAAACAGAATAGGGCAAAGAGGAGGCGGCCTGGCGGTGATCTATAAGACTATCTCACAATCACCAAACCAGTCCGCCAAAACCCTCTTCCATTCATGGAAACCCTTACTCTGCAACTTCAAGCAAATTCAAAGGAGACCGTCCACATTCTGCTCTGCTATAGGCCGCCCGGCCCAAAATCGCAGCTGCTATCATCTTGGACGGATTTCTTCTCCACTTATACCCTCAACAGCAAACAACTTTTGCTGCTCGGGGATTTCAATCTCTGGGCAAACTCCTCACAAGACCCCATTGCAGACGCCTGTATTGACCACCTGGAAGGATTAGGATTGCAGCAACTAGTGTGTGGGCCCACACATGCTTCAGGTCACACACTTGATCTTATTTTCAGACAAGCTCTGGAAATAAAAATTTGGGAAAATGAAAAATTGCCATGGACAGACCACCATGCAATTATATTCAGTATTACCACCATCCCCCCTGCAACAAAAACATCAAATCCAGTGACAACACACTGGACTAGATGTCAGAAGAAGCTCCACTCGGAACTCTTCAAAACGACTTTAAGGGAAAAAATAGAAACAACTCAGCCGCATCAAACGGCCGTTGAAACATTGGAAGCCATAAACTCGGCCATGCTACAGTCAGCTGACTTGGTAGCGCCAAAACGAAGAACCCGCATTCAGAAAAACAACCGCAGCTGGTTTAATAACCAGCTGTCGTTACTGAAGCAAGAACGCAGAAGGGCAGAATCTGCCTGGAAAAGATGTTCTTCAGAGCTAAACCTATCCATCTACAAGGCGACTACAAGAAAATACCACAAAGGAATTTTCCAAGCCAAGAAAAATTATTTTTCGGAGGCTATCAACGGTGCCCTAAACCGCCCCCGCAAACTCTTCAAGATGGTCACCCAGACCATGAAGCCAGGATGCATTGAAGCCCCCAGTTCAGACACACAAGAATTTTGCAATGAACTATCGGATTGCTTCATTAATAAAATCAAGGCAATCCGCGAAAGCATTCAGCAAAACAATTCTCCCCCCAGCCCCCCCCCGCAGCCTCTCACACAGCACCCATAGTAATTCTCTGATATCAGGTAAGTTCACCCTGGAACCCATCTCCATCGAGACCACTAAGAATGTCATTTGTACTCTGCGCAATGGCACAGCGCCAAATGACATTATCCCCACAAAACTGCTGAAGGAATGCGCCTACATCCTGGCTCCTCCCATCACGCAGCTTATCAACCAGTCTTTGTTGGAGGGCATAGTGCCCTCACAGTTGAAAGAAGGTATAATCCAACCCATCCTGAAGAACCCCTCCCTGGACCCCAAGGACCTCCACCGCCGTCCCATAACAAGCCTCAACGTACTCTCTAAGATAATGGAAAAAGTAGTGGTACAACAGCTGCAACTGCATCTAGATACCTACAAGCTACTTGACCCATTGCAATCAGGCTTCCGTCCCGGACATGGGACGGAAACAGCATTGCTGAAAGTATGGGACGATGTTCTCAAGGCCGCAGACGAAGGAGAATCTTGTCTTCTAGTTCTGTTGGACCTAAGTGCAGCTTTCGACACTGTAGACCACAATCTGTTACTGACTCGGCTTGCTGAAGTAGCCAGAGTCGCAGAAAGCGATTTATCTTGGTTCTCCTCTTTTTTGGAAAACCGATCGCAAACAGTGAAGTTAGGACCTTTTACGTCTGAAAAACGCACAGTAACATGCGGAGTCCCTCAAGGATCGCCTCTGTCACCAGTGCTGTTTAACATTTATCTTCGTCCTCTTTTTGAGATTATCAGCAGCCAAAAACTGCTCTACCACTCATATGCAGATGATACGCAACTGTATTTCCGTATCTGCAACAGACAGGATCACCACCTCAATCTAGAGACATGTCTCTCTTTGATAGAGGACTGGATGACAAAGAGTTATCTTAAACTCAATGGAGCAAAAACAGAACTTCTTCTGTTTCACGCCAAGCGCAGGAATCAACTTTCAACAGCGTGGACCCCCCCGCCTATTTTGGGCAAAATCATCACCCCTAGCGCCAAAGTCAAAAGCCTAGGGGTCATTTTTGACTCCTTTATGACAATGGACGCTCAAATAGGGTCAGTAGTCAGCGGATCTCACCATCTACTGCGCCTACTACGCAGACTCACTCCGTTCATCCCCAAAGAAGATTTAGCGGTCGTGGTGGGAGCTATTGTAAACTTCAGGCTGGATTATGCAAATGCCCTTTACCTCGGCCTCCCCAAGTACCAAATCGCTCGTCTGCAAGTCGTTCAGAATACGGCCGCCAGACTTGTGACTGGGAAAAAACCCTGGGAATCCATCTCACCTTCACTGAGAGCCCTTCATTGGCTGCCAGTTGAAGACAGAATTGCTTTTAAAGCTCTCTGTCTTACGCATAGATGTGTCCATGGGAATGCCCCCCTTTATTTATGCGAAATAATAAAAGTGCATAATCCCAATCGCGTTTTGCGATCCACGAATCAGAACCTGCTCCAGGTTCCGAAAGCCAACTTCAAGTCCAAAGGAGAAAGAAGATTCGCGATCCAAGGTCCCAGACTATGGAACGCTTAACCAACCAACATCCGGTTGGAGGAGAACCACCTAGCATTTAGGAAAAAGGTCAAGACTTTTCTCTTTTGATATCAAAGGAGACAGGAACAACAAGCGCCCAGAGGCGATTCAGTTCGCATGTGCCGCGCTATACAAGTTTTCATTCATTCATTCATTCATTCATCTCACTCATTTGCATATTTGAATAGGAAATCAATGGGCGGGCCAGATGCGTCCAGTGTAAATATGCGCCCACGATACGCTGGCGTAGGAAAGTTACAACGGTCGGAAGAAGCCTATTTTCAGGCGTATCTATTTCTGTGGGTACGGCGCACAGATACGACGGTGCACATTTTGAGTTATGCGGTGCATCTCGAGATACGTCAGCATAAGTCCTACCTGAATCTGGCCCATACAGTCTATGTATGTATACTGTATATAAGCAGAACAATTTTTAAGGATGGCCTTGTATATATTTGAAAATATTAACTTATATTGCTTTTTTTTTTAACCGCTAGGACTGTGATCGCTGACATCTTGTAATATATTGCAACATCACTGGCACAACTCTCTTTTATCCTCACAGTGCAGCTGTACACATTCTCTTTCCTTCTCTCCCCTGAAAACTTTTTACTTGGTATACAGCCATGATGTAAGGCAGCCGGGTTTGCAGAATAATAAATGGACACCTCAGTGAGTTGAGAATTCACTTGCAGCCCTTCTGTGTAAAACTTTACCAGAAGGTCTTTTAGATATGGTTATTTGCATTAATCTTCTAGACAACATTACCTGGAAGCAAGCCTACCTATTATTTGTCCTATAGTCAATTTAGAAAAAATAGTTGCAACATATTTATGTGTATGTTTGACTTGATACTTGCTGTAAGCTTTAGGTGACTGATCCTGATTGCTATAGAGACATACAGAACATCACAAAAAGTGATTTTGCATGCGGCGGTGTTGATTCACATTGGACAAGTCACCTGATGCACATGAAATATTTACTTATTAAGCTGTAAATCAGCTCTGAATTCAAATCTGGGCACATGCGGATCAGCTCACAGCCACATTTTGTACTCTGTGCAAAACAAATTCTAACCCCAGTATAATTAGAAGTGGAAGTCTTGAAAATAAATGCCTCAGGCTTTCTTTCACATTTCTGCATTAGTCAGGAAGATGAAAAAAGTATGTTTATTTTTACTTTACTTTTAATGAAGCCTTAAAGAACCAATTTTTGTTAAATACAGTTACACAGGTATAGAACAAGACAGGCGAACTACCTAATCAGACAACAAGAAACATTAGCTATCACCCAAGTCTGCTTTTTTTCTTTTGAACGTTTTATAGCCTACAAATGTTTTGCTCTTTTAACGGCAACAAAAGCTTTTTGTGTATGCAAGGTTTTAGGCAGTATTTTAACTAGCACTCATGTCTGCATTTTTCTTTTGAATGTTTTATATCCTACAAAAGTCTGTTCTGTGAAGAGCAACCAAATATTCTTCCATATGCAGTGTTTTAGGCACAGTTGGCCACATATGCAGCAACTTTTAGCACTTAAGACAGGTTACCTAAAGATTAAAGTAGACCTCTTCTAACCCCCAACCATGCACATACTTATCCATTATCTCCTCCAATTGTTTTTATATTATTTTGTTGTATTCATATTCCTCCATGCCCTTCTGATGTGGTTCCTCCACTCTTACTCCATTTCATCATTTATCATCACCTTCAACATCTCAAGATACTGAGTGAGATACTTCATTGTAAATATACTTTGGCTTCTAAAGCACCTTGCCTACTCTCATCTTGTCCCATTGTAAAAGATAAACCAATAGTGACACTACTGAAAAGCCAAGTGAGCCAACCATACATTGGGCCTTTTTATCAATAATACAAATTAAGTACAGTTTTGTTATATAAGCAGAGAACAATTGACCACATGTCATCTCTATAGAAATCAAAATCCCATCTTTTTTTCCCATAAAATACTTTGAGTACAGAACTGTGATAGATAAATGATTCAATCATCGTTCGGCCATTGTTGCAGGTTTGCAATGTAGTGAGAAATGCAGCAATATATCGATATATATCGATATACAGTATATACACAGTATATAATAAAACAAACAGAAATGTTACATAGACTGATAAATGAAAAATATTGAGGACTGCAAATATGTGTATAATTATATATAGTTACATAGTTACGGTACATAGTAGGCAAGGTTGAAAAAAGACACAAGTCCATCAAGTCCAACCTGTGTGTGATTTTATGTCAGTATAACATTGTATATCCCTGAATGTTGTGGTCGTTCAGGTGCTTATCTAATCGTTTTTGGAAATTATCGATGCTCCCCACTGAAACCACTGCCTGTGGAACAAAATTTCCACATCCTAACCGCTCTTATAGTAAAGAACCATCTACGCAGTTTAGGGTTAAACCACATATTTTTTCAAATTTTTGTGAATAGCCACATGTCTTATTAAATTCCCTTTCGCTGAAAAGTTTTATCCCTATTGTGGGGTCACCAGTACATTATTTGTACATTGAAATCATATACCCTCTCAAAAGTTCAGTGCTTGTAACCTTTCCTCATAACTAAGGTCCTCCAGTCCCTTTATTCATTGTGTTGCCCTTCTTTGGACTCCAGTTCCATCACATCCTGCTTGAGGACTAGTGCCCAGAACTGGACAGCATACTCTAGGTGCGGACGGACCAGAGTCTTGTAGAGTGGGAGAATTATCATTTTATCTCTGGAGTTATTCCCCTTTTTAATGCATGCCAATATAGTTTGTAGAAGCTTAGCATTGCATGCCATTGTTGAGCCTGTCATCTACTGGGGTCCCAGGTCCTTTTCCATCCTAGATTCCCCCAGTAAACACAGTATATATTAAAAACATGTAAAACTTTTTAGAACGTGTGTAAATTCAGCTATATCATCCCCTTAAACAAAATTATAAGTAGCACAGT
Organism: Rana kukunoris; assembly: GCA_029574335.1. Classification (NCBI taxonomy): domain Eukaryota; kingdom Metazoa; phylum Chordata; class Amphibia; order Anura; family Ranidae; genus Rana; species Rana kukunoris. The sequence continues at coordinate 258,521,946 of CM056050.1, read as the reverse complement.
GTGAATCTATTGTAATAATTAGACATGCATTTTGGATTTGGGTCGACCAAAAGGTTTTTATTTTCTTATAATAAAATAAAGAGAGACTTTTATACAGAAAAGAATGATAAACATATCCAAGGTACAAAATGGAAAGCAGATTACAAGACATGAAATTCTAAACATGAACACGAGGTGGAGAATTATGTGAAAAACCAAAAATACATCTGTCCTGCGGACATGGCAATAAAATTATACGTATGTGTCTGAGTTTTTGCTTCAATGTCAGCCGGTAACAACACAAATACTTTGTTTAAAATCTATTTTACAAATAATTTCTTATTATAGGATTGGTAGAAGAAAGGGGGACGCTGTTTTTGTGAAGCTCCAACAATCTTGGGTTGCGAAAAAGAAGGGGGAGGAAAAATAAAATGGGGGAGGGGGGGCAGGGGAGAACCAGAAAGAAAGTACCCAGCACTGTCTCCGAATCTGGGTAGCATGTTTTAGATGGACTGTTCAGTGTCTGATGCCGGTTTTTGAGCAGAATGTGAGTTATCAACACATAGCGACTCCTTAAAGTTGAGCCAGCATGCTTATGTGTGTGTAAATTCATAGGGATCCTCATGTGCCACACTGATAAACTCCATCTCCACATTCTGACACATGCAGTTGTACCATTCTTCATGTTTTGGGGGGTTGTAATATTGTTTTATTAGATAAAGAAGTTTATTTACTAAAATTGTAGAACATAAAATCTGGTGCAACTGTGCATGTTCGCCAAATTAGCTCCTAACCTCAGCTTGTTCAATTGAGCTTTGACAAAAACATTAAAAATGGAAGCTGGCTGGTTTCTCTGCAGAACTGCACCAGATTTTGCACTCTCCAGTATTAGTAAATCAACACCAAGGTTTGACAATGTGTATGTTATCCAGCAACATTTAATATTATGGTAACTAATCATATGCTACTAGCTGCATGTGTTAGAATGTATCCATTTGCTTGGAGAGATTTTGTACTCTGTGACCATTTAGTTTATGGCACGGGTAATAATATCTGCATCATTTAATTCCAGTCTCTGCAGTCCTAAGTTGGATGTGATTATTTCATTACGAACATATGGATTGATACTTATCCTTTGGAGCATGTGAATTAGATGGTTTAATAAAACACAGCTGGATCTTTAATGGCTGGCCCTAGCATTAACTGTACTGCATCCAATGGAATTTTACTTGCTGTATCTTACTGTATATTGGAAAGCAAAAATGACAACAGAAGATGTCTTATATACTTTGTTGAGAACTGTAATAGGTAATTTTTTATTACATTTTTTTATCTAATGTGCCAATCATAATGTAAACTTTAGTAAAGAAGTAGTGAGACTTATAATCGTTTGGACACAATAGAGATGGATAGTTTGCTGTATAACATAAAAAGTATAGGATAGGATCATAATGTTTCTGACTGCTCAATGCTTCAACAAGCTCACATTTGCTTTTTATAACCTTTGATTACATGATATTTATTTTCCATACAATCTGCTCAGTATTGGCAGGAGGATCATTCCTCTGAAAATGTATTTTGCTACCCTGTACACTTCATGTTGCACAATACAACATTGAAATTGTATGCCTGGCCATACACAGAAAGTTGGCTCATCAGGAAATTTGCTACATGGGTGGCACTCTCCTGCCCATCATAGTTTACCTGAAATATCAAATGAGCCAAGGTGAAAATGTCAGGCAAAAAGCACCTGCGTCAAATCAGATGCAAACACTGCTCAGGTATTTTGACAGGCAGCGGCACTGGCAGTTATAGTACAAAAGCCTCAGTGTGAGATTTGTCCATCAACATTGTTTAGCACAGACAAAGAGAAACGTGAATTTTTTTTTCATCCCGCAAACTGAACAAAAAACAATGCGTGTATTAAGCTTAAAATGATACTATAGGAACCGTCTTCTGGGGTCCCTCTGCTGCTCTCATGGCTCCTCCCCACTTCAGATAACCCCCTAGCAGAACTGCTCTCCCAGGGGGTTAACTTGTGTGCTCCCGAGTCATTCATTTGGTGTCCATAGACGCCAAATGTATGACTTTACCCCAGATCGGATTTGATCAACAGCAGCGGGAGCCAATGGCTGCGCTGCTATTAATCTATCCAATCAAGAGCTGGGACCCCATGGAGAGAGGCAGAGCATGTCACGCCGAGTGAATTCCACGGCTCAGGTAAGTAACATGGAGGGGCTGGGGGGCCGATGACTGACAGAAATTTTTTCACCTTAATGCATAGAATGCATTAAGGTGAAAAAACACAAGGGTTTACAACCCCTTTAAGTCTTGCTGTTTATTTACTACTTTTTGCAAATAGTTCCTTTTTTATCATCTGTACAGTGGTTTGGCAAGTTCTGTTGGTTCATTTTCCTATAAAGTCATATCCAATCACAAGTACCTAGGTAACCATTGTCAGCTATATAGTTAGGCCTCGTACACACGATGAGATATGTCCGCTCAAACTTGTCCGACGGACAGTTTAGAGTGGACATGTCTCATCGGATTTCGGTCCGATGGCTTGTACACACCATCGGATCAAAATCCCCGCCGGCAGACAGCGTGGTGACGCGGCGGTGACGTTGACGCCGCCACGTCACCGCGACGTCACGCACCAGGAAGTAAACACTTCCGCGCGCATGCGTCAGGTCCATTCACAGGATACGATGCATGTGCAGGAGGATATGTCAGCTGGTTTCCCGTACTAACCAGCGCACATATCCGACGGACAGGTTTGTAGCGGACAAATTTCAAAGCATGCTTTGAAATTTGTCCGATGGACAAACCTGTCCGCTAGCCCGTACACACGATTGGATTTGTCTGCTGAAACGGTTCATCGGACCGTTTTCAGCGGACAAATTCGATTGTGTGTACGCGGCCTTATACTTAAAAACAACAGTGTCATGATCTGGTATCTGATTCAAATAGTAAAAAGGAGCTAGGCAACTAATAATCTCATATACACATAACTCATAGTTAATTCCTCATGTGACCCCCCCCTCACCTTACTAACATTTGTCTAAAATTAAATGTCATCCCCAATTCAGGCCTACACCTGGTCAGGCTTCTGCAGCTTACCTTTGGCCAGTCATATTATGAAGTTGCACAGAGCCAGAGGTCTGTGAACTACTTGGAATGCACAGAAATCTATATTTGGAATGAATGGGCTACCTGTCTATCTGATCAGCAATTTATTAGGCATATTGGCAGTAGTCTGTTCATCTGCAGACACCTATGCACACAGTGTAGTTTACAATTTATAAGCTTCATGTAGACTTAAAAAGCACTATGCCTGTTTTGGGTCTGCTGTTGTAGATTGAGTTTAGTTAAAGGGAGAAAGGGGGTTATATAATGGGGAATCCATTTATGATTTCAGACATCTTTAAAATGAGGGGAGTAGATGAGTACAGGGTTTCTTTTACCATAATGCTTAGGGCACTAGTCATTCTCGGGGGTAGCAAAAAGAATAAAGACTTACAAATGATAACTACTTTTTATTTTTTTACTCTTTTCTGTCTAACACTGGACATGTGTGACTAGAGGTTAAGGGCTGCAGAACATGTTTAAAGGTGCCAGAAGATTCCCAATGGTTCAGAAAATGTAAATCTCTCTTTTAAATTGTTTTATTGTCTCTATAGTTAAATAGTTTGCATAAGAAGCTTCCAACAGAGCATTCTAGTTCTTGCTTGCTAGCCAGTTATATGAAACAAATGTATAAGAGGGCATCAGCATTCATGTAAACCAAGGGCCCAATGATGTGCAACAAAATCTGGAAAAAAAAGTCAGTGCATTCATTGTTTGTATATTAAGGCATCATTTACCATTTTGACAAAAGTAAATCATTAAACTTAGCTCGCCATATTGGCACAGGAAATTAAAACTTTTTAATGTTACAAGAATATATTCATTACTGCCATTCCTACTCCAAACACTTTAATTAACTCAACCAGATAGGAACACTTTCAAAGTTTTCATCTAATATGCATTAAATGCTGATAAATGAAAATGATTAAATAAAAACGAAATTTCTAGATCACAACAAGCTGCTCCAAAGGCTTTGGTGGTATGCTGCTGGTTATACTGTAATTGAAAAATAATAAGTATGCTTTTTCAGTAGGGCTTATACCTATACTGTGATGGGGAGTTTCCTTATTGGTAAGATTGAATAGCCTTAAATATCATATTGCTTTAATTAGATGCACTTCCACTGAAATACAAGTAGAGATAGCTTAAGAACTGGCAAGTGATTTAGCCTAGCCATCCGTGAATATTCACTGTACAAAGAAGCTGGATATTGTAAAGCATATGCACTCATCTTCTTTTTTTAACAGGTCAACTATCTATCAATAAAACTTTTTTTGGTACTAACAATTTACAATTTTTCTTGGATTTTAATTTTTTTTTTTTTTTGGTACAGTATTTCTAATGACTTTGGAACTGCAATAATTTATCGGGTGTACCTGCTGTAGGTTCTAACAAAAGCAGCAACCTGTAATAGTGGAAATCTGGACTTTTTTTGCATTGTCTTATTGTTGCCAAAAAAATATCTTTTGTTTTCACAACCTGTACACGTTTAAAATATCTTTAACAAAGCCTGTAGCCTTGGTGATGGTTTTTGATTGAAAATATAATATAAATAATATAAAGTACTATGGGAGATCTTCTATAAAATTCCAACTGAATGAATCTGTTTTTGAGCTGTTGCTTTGAAATTTCTGTGACAATCCTCTCTAAATGTTACAGTGTTAAAGCTAATCTCTAGCTTTACTTTCACTAGAACTAGTTTGTTTGGGCAAATTATCCTCTGATTGAATACAAAGCTTCCTCTGATTGGCTGAGGAGATCCTCTGCCTCAACCAGTTAGAGAAAGCTTTGTATTTATTCAAAGAATATAAAACTGCCCATGAATAGCTTGGCGCCAACTCAGCCCAACTCAATGTTGTTCATTTTTTTGAGCGCCAGAACACAGTGATGTATACTGTATGTAGCTGAGGCTGCATACAGTTTATCCACTTAAGGACCGCCTACTGCACATTTACGTCGGCAGAATGGCACGGCTGGGCACATCAACTTATATATATATATGTTGGTTCTAGTACCAAGCCGTGGGTCACGGGTGCGCGCCCAGAGGCGATTTAGTTCGCATGTGTCGCGCTATATAAGTTTTTCATTAATTCATTCATTCATTATATGAGAGAAAAAAACGTGCTTAAAATGACAAAAGATATTGAAGCTACATGGACAGCCGCGACTCAGATGTGTGAAATCACAAAAACTGCATAATATAGAAGAGAGTCACACTTAAATAATATACACAGCATAAAACATCTAATAGTGAACAGTCCTTCTTATTGGAAAACGTGATATAAATAATAGGGTCATAAGTAGACACACAGACCAGTGGGACGTTCCTAACATTTCTTATCATCAGTGGTGGTCTCATATGGTGTCCATTACACAGGGCCTTGAAAGGGACTACTGTATATTGTGTCTGAAACTCTACACATGGACTACTAATTCCAAGATTTTGGCACTGCTGTCTACTTATTACCCTGCTTTTCACATCACATTTTCCAATAAGGTGGACTGTTCACTATTAGATGTTTTATGCTGTATATGTTATTTAAGTGTGACTATGTTCTATACTAAACGATTTAAAGTGACAGTAAACCTGAAAATCAGATTTAAAAGTGATTTTAAAGGAAGAAGGTTTTTATACCTTAATGCATTAATGCATTACGATAAAAAGCCTTTTGTGTGCAGTACAGTAGCCCCCATCAGCCCCTTACTGGAGGTCCCTCTAGATCTAGAGATGTTGCAGGAGTGTCTTGCTCAGGATTCCCCTCCTCATTGGCTGAGCAAGCACTGTGGCGTTGTTGGATCCCACTGCTGTCAATCAAAGTCAGTTAGCCAATCAGGAAAGAAAGGGGTAGGGCTAGGCTGAGGCTCCATGTCTAAATGGACACAGGGAGCTGTGGTTCTGGTGCCCCCATATCAAGCAGCTTGCAGTGGGGGCACTAAAAAGGAGGGAGGGAGGGGCCATGAGCACGGAAGAGGGACCTGAGAAGAGGAGGATCCGGGCTGCTCTGTGCAAAACCACTACATAGAGTAGGTAAGTATAAAATATTTGTTATTTATAACTAAAAAAATATATATTTTACAATTTTAAGTTCTATTCAGTCACCAAAAATATTTGTCATGATGCTTTATTAGGTTTGCAATAAACACTATGCTTAAAAAAAAGAAAGAAAAGAAAAAAAGTGGAAAAAAAATAATATTGTAGTATTTGACACATCATAAGCATATCATATGGTGGACTTGCATTTGTTTATAACATGTATGTGCATTTAAGAGCCAAAAGGTTAGTATTTTTCTGTTAAATGTGGTTTAATTCATTGAAGTCTATTACTACCACCCTGCCACATAGAGATCAATAGAGTTCCAGCACTAACATTTACTGAGTGTGCAAACATTGTTAGAAAGGCCCACAATCATGACTATGTGCCACTATAGGTACAATTAAGTGCTGTGTTTAAAACACAGTTTTAATCACATGGCTGACATCTCCTGTAGTGAAGATGGAATGTATACCTTCAAGATTTATAACTCAAGTGTGCTGCAGTGACAAGGCAACCAGGCAATTCCTAAAAGGAAAAAGTATTCTATAATAAACTGTTGAACCAAGCTAAATATATTTCTTTTACATAAAGGTGTTTTCTATAGTGACCAGGTTTAACGTTTTTTTTTGGTGATAACACATTCTCCATTTTATTGGCCATTTCATGTTCTTGCATGTTATGCGTGTAATTTTCTAGAAATTGTAAGCTATCCCTAGGTCTCCTGGAGCCTGCTTCACTCACAGTAAAATGTACTTTTCCCAGACGTTTATAGACTAGTCTAGATGTAGACTAGATGTGCAACCTAGGCCCTCTTCCTTATCAGATATTTTCCAAAGAAGGTCATTCCTCAAAGATGCAAGGAATAGGGCTGATGTGATGTTCTCTGCATCATTTTATGTAAATCCAGTGCACCACAGTGAGACCTCCTTGGGGGCAGGTCCATGACTCCATGCAATCACAAAATATCCTCCAAGTATTGAATGACACTTGGCATTGTTTAGACCTGAAGTCTGGCGACATATAGAAGCACAAAGGAATTGCTGTTAGGGAGCGCTCCAGAGAGGATGCAAGTTTTGCACACAAAGATGCTTTTAACACCTGCAGATGAACTATACAATAAAAACTAAAAACTGAATCGTGCTTTTGAGCATATTTTGTTTAGGTTTTTAGGTGCATTTTAGAACATTGTAAAGCACTTTGCATAGGTTTATCTAGCAATGTGTCTAGAGCACAATTTGTATATTTAGACCTTAACCACTTAAGACCCAGACCATTATGCAGGTTAAGGACCAGGCCCCTTTTTGCCATTCGGCACTGCGTCGCTTTAACTGACTATTGCTTCCCACAAATAGAGCTTTCTTTTTGTGGTATTTGATCACCTCTGCGTTTTTTGAAAAAAAAAAAAAACAATATTTTTTACTTTTGCTATAATAAATATTCCCCTCAGTTTAGGCTGATATGTATTCTTCTACATATTTTTGTTAACAAAATTTGCAATAATCGTTTATTGATTGGTTTGCGCAAAAGTTATAGCATTTACAAAATAGGGGATAGTTTTATGGCATTTTTATTAATATATATTTTTTTACTAGTAATGGTGGCGATCAGTGATTTTTTTCGTGACTGCGACATTATGGCAGACACATCGGACACTTTTGACACATTTTTGGGACCATTGTCATTTTCACAGCGAAAAGTGCTATAAAAATGCATTGATTACTGTGAAAATAACAATGGCAGTGAAAGGGGTTAACCACTAGGGGGCGCTTAGGGGTTAAGTGTGCCCTACAGGAGTGATTTTTACTGTAGGGGGGCATGGCTGTAGGTGTGACGTCACTGATCGTCGTTCCCTATAACAGGGAACAGACGATCAGTGACAAGCCACAGAGAAGAACGGGGAAGGTTTGTATACACTCACCTCACCCCGTTCTTCAGCTCCTGTGACACGATTGCGGGACACCGGCGGCGATCGGGTCTATGGCACGCACGCGACCTGTGGCTGGACACTTAAAGTGCAACATACCTGTACGTGCCTGTGCCCAGCAGTGCCATTCTGCCGACTTATCAGCGTTAGGTGGTCCTCAAGTGGTTAAGCACCTTCTTTAGGATAACATGTTTAAATTTAATTAGCACTCCCATTAAGAGGAAGAAAATCATCTTTTGAACATGTACCTCCCAAGGAGTTTTCAAGATATGCTGTAACTGCATTTATATGACCTGAAGTATGTATAGCTATCAATTGTACCCAAAGACATTTAGCAACTTTTGAGTTAGAACCTTTTACTTGTGTATTTTCTTTCCCTGTGCTAAGTAAGATGACATAACAGGCACAAAGCATATTGCTTTATTTATGAGAACATTGCCATCGGTTTACTCTGATCAAACACACCACTCTGAGAGCAGCAATCTGTTAAGTTTGATGGGGTTAGTTCACCAAATGGTTGAGTAGGTTTGCATAGAATATGAAATGTTCACCTTATTTTTTCCAATGTCATTGCTAGCCCAGCGGTAGGTTTAAAATCTTGTCAGTTTATCTGAATGTTTAAAATGATTTTCAGATTCCATCACTTCCTGTAGATCGCCTCTCAGCATTCATTTCCTGTAGGTCATCTCCCAGAAGCCTTTACTTCCTTGTTGCATCACAGAAGAGGGTGCAATAGTGTGTGTTCACCACTCTGGATCACACCTCCCCCATTAAAATACCACCTTCCACTTTCTATACAATGTAATTTTACAATCTACTTTAGATCTCCCATTAGCTATGTGGTACAAGGGCCTTGATTTGATACAAAGTGAATGACGCTGTAATCAATCAATATTCTCTTATTGCTATTTTTTTATCTAAGAATACATTGGCCTAAACTTTATTTTTTATTATCGAAAAAAGTAAAAAAAAAAAAATCAGATTTTTTTTGTTTATAGCGCAACAATTAAAAACTGCAGAAGTGATCAAATACCACGAAAATACATCTCTATTTGTTGAAAAAAGAGGACATCAATTTTGTTTGAGTACAGTGTCGCAGGACCGCGCTATTGTCAGTTAAAGCGATGCAGTGCCGTTTTGCAAAAAATGCACTGGTCATTAGGGGCGAAAATCTTCCGGTCCTTCAGTGGTTAAACTGATATAGCACAAAATATTTATCTTTCTTAGAAGCTATCTTCTATAAACTCTAGTTTGTGTCTGAGGATACATTAAAGCTATAATGTTTTTAAATTATAGTTATCCTTCCTGTTTGCAACATAAAGAATCATTTCAAATGATCAGGAGGAAACTTTCTGTTGGTCCCATAATCATAGGCAGACTTGTGTTCTTACTATTTCACAACATATTATCATTTGGAACTTAGCACTTTACCTTTACCATGGTAATTGGCTAGATGTCTGAACAATATCACTGGTCCACATCAGTCTTGAACCTGATAAGGCAAGAACAAGTCACCAGTGTATTTTTACACTTGTTTTGGCAATCAGTAACACAGTCATTTACTTCACTGCTCTGTGTGTAGTTTGCTTGCAGGATATTTGTCTGTGAGTATGAGTCCCAGGATACAGATTTGCTTGAATCAAATCTGTCCCTTTATAGTAATTTTCTGTGATTTAGCTTTGGATTCATGTAGATATTTTACAGTGTTGTCTGCTGCACTGTTCATCATTCTTACTGCTCAGAAGTTAAAATCAAACCCTGTCCACCTTCCATAAGGCTTTCAGGCATAGACATAGAAAACACAGCTTCCATCCATACTATAACCCTTGTTTATGGGAACAGAAACAGTCAGCAAAACACAGCTAATTTCACTCCCTATTGCCAGCATCATTAAGCGATCATTTTTCTGATCGCTGTATTAGTGTCGCTGTTCCCGCTAGGTATCTATTTTTTTATTGCGATTTTTTTTTTACTAAAGACATACAACAAAAAGTAAAAAATATTTTTTTTTAAAATGTCACTCTATTTTTGTATATAGCGCAAAAAATAAAAGATCAAATACCACCAAAAGAAAGCTTTATTTGTGGAAAGAAAATGACGCAAATTTTGTTTGGGAGCCACGTCGCAAGACCGCGCAATTGTCAGTTAAAGTGACGCAGTGCCGAATCGCAAAAAGGGGCCTGGTCATTTACCTGCATTTTGGTCCGGGTCTTAAGTGGTTAAAGTCTTTTTTTTCACAGTATGTCCAATCATGAACTTGCAAAAATCCTGTTTTTTTTTTCTGTGTCAGGTTTATATAATTTATTTAGATTCACTTTGTAAAGTAAACATATACTTTGTAAAGTAAACATTCACATTGGCAGGTGCATGAGTTCTTAACCTCTTTCCCACCGCGCCATAGGCATTTTACTGCTACGGCGCGGTGGAGTTATTTTGGAACGACGTCCTTGGGACGTCGTCCTTCACTTGCACGATTGCGCGTCCCCTGGGACGCGCTCGCGGAAGTGTCCGTGCTCGCCGGGTCTTCACGGATCACGGTAAATTGCCGCTGATAGCGGCCGTTTACCACGTGACCGTGCCGTCAAATGACGTCGCGATCACTTGTAAACAAACCAGCGTCATTTGATGACGCCGGTTCCTCCCTCTCCTGAGTCTCCTCTCTGTACCGTTTGGTACAGTGTGAGAGGAGGGGGGGGGCGGGGTGTCAGCAGCAGCGCTGTGGCTGGATCTGTGACAAATGCAGTCACAGATCCAGCCATCCATCCTAGCTCAGCCATCCCTGCCCCAGTAATAGTATAGTAATAGTATAGTACTCTGCAATACCCCAGTACTCTGCAATACCCCAGTACTCTGCAATACCCCCATACTCTGCAATACCCCAGTACCCTGCAGTACCCCACTACTCTGCAATACCCCAGTACCCTGCAATACCCCAGTACCCTGCAATACCCCAATACTCTGCAGTACCCCAGTACTCTGCAATACCCAGTACTCTACAGTACCCCAGTACCCTGCAGTACCTCATTAATCTGCAGTACCCCAGTACCATGCAGTACCCCAGTACTCTGCAGTACCCCAGTACCCTGCAATACCCCAGTACTCTGCAGTACCCCAATACTATGCAGTATCCCAATACTCTGCAATACCCCAATACCCTGCGCGATACTCTGCAATACCCCAATACTCTGCAATACCCTGCGCGATACTCTTCAATACCCCAATACCCTGCGTGATACTCTGCAATACCCCAATACTTTGCAATACCCTGCGCGATACTCTGCAATACCCAAATACTCTGCAATACCCATTTTTTTAAAGCACCCCTGTCTCCGTGTGCTCGCATGCAGAAGCGAACGCATACGTAAGTCCCGCCCACATATGAAATCGGTGTTCAAGCTACACATGTGAGGTATCTCTGCGAACGTTAGAGCGAGAGCAATCATTTTGGCCCTAGACCTCCTCTGTAACTAAAAACATGTAACCAATAAAAGTAATTAAAGCGTCGCCTATGGGGATTTTTAAGTAGCGAAGTTTGACGCCATTCCGAGTGTGCGCAATTTTGAATGGTGACATGTTGGGTATCATTATGAAAAAAATTGGGCTAACTTTACTGGTTTTTTTTTTTAGCACAAAACTGTTTTTTTTTAAAAACACGCGTTCAAAAAATTTCTACGAAAATACCATGCGAGATAAAAAGTTGTAACCGCCGCCATTGTATTCTCTAGGGTCTTTTCTAAAAAAGCATATATAATGTTTTGGGGTTCTACGTAATTTTCTAGCAAATAAATTATGATTTTTCCATGTAGGAGAGGAATGTCAGAATTGGTCTGGGTGTTCCAGAACGCCTGATGGCATTCCCTGCATGTTGGGCCTCTGTATGTGGCCACGCTGTGTAAAAGTCTCACACATGGGATATTGCCATACTCGGGAGGAATAGCAGAATGTGTTTTGGGGAGTAATTTGTGATATGCATATGCTGTGTGTGAGAAATAACCCGCTAATATGACAGAAACAAGATTTTTTTAGGGTTTTTTTACAGAATTTTTAGTCATTTTTCTTTTATAGTGCAAAAAATAAAAAAAAACAGAGGTGATCAAATACCACCAAAAGAAAGCTATATTTGTGTAAAAAAAAGGACAAAAAAATTCAAATGGGTACAATGTTGTATGACTGAGTAATTGTCATTCAAATTGTGAGAGCACCGAAAGCTGAAAATTGGTCTGGTTAGGAAGGGGGTTTAAGTGCCCAGTGGTCAAGTGGTTAAATCAACCCTAATATGCTCATAATTCACAATACCATCAATATGTTTTGTAAAAACTGAACATCCTATTTGGAATTAATGTTAGACTAACAGTTAACAAGCACTGGTACTGAAAATCATATTCTTGAAATATACATTTTTCATGTCATCTAAAATCATAAGTTCTACCAGGCATCTATGCTGTTCTACTTTAATTGTATTCAGAGTTAAATGTTATGCATCTATTCTAATTGCATCAAAAAGCCAAACATATTTTTGCATGCCATAGATCACAATCTAACATCATGATTTTTGTGCCTGTATTAATAATGAACTGATAATCAACTGTATATTGTAAGAACAAGAGCTGGAGTATGTAAAGTTTGGCAGTAAATGTCTTCCATCCAATTTGCATGCATCTTTGACAAATGAAAATCTGCATATACAGTATTGGAGTTATTGTTTAGTGAACTCTATGCCCAGGTGTCATTTTTACATCTTTGCTTACTGGAGTGTTCTTCACCTCTCTTGTTTTATTCTGTTTTATGGCATAATCAATAACCAGTCTAGTGACAACTATTAGACTCGGTAATTTGTCACAGGCTACAAACTGCCAGTATTCATATTCACATTTGTATGATAGTACCACAAAAAGAATTATATTTCTTTGAAGAGAACTTGGCTGTCATATATTTCCTTGGCCAATACATTAATATGAATTGTATAGCCATTTTGTCTTTTATTAATTAGAAATACTTTTCTGGAGCCAAAGCATGCATACTGTCTGAATGTACTACTTATGATCATCAAAACTTAAGCAGAGAGAAAGATACAGAATGAAAGGTGCTTCACCACCTTTAAATTCCCTTTCTCTATGCTAGAAAAGAAAAAGGAAAAAGCGCCTCTAGGTTATCTAGTATAATTTTAATAACAAATAAAAGTATCCAGCACTTACATACGGTATAACAGCAACAGAAGATGAAGTGCTGGCAGTCTAATGAACCAGGAGGTGTCGAGCGTTGGCAACATCCACTCAGGAGCTGGGGGGGGGGGGCGAGTATGTCACAGGCAGGGGATCGGAAGCTGGCAATCAAAGATAAGACAGCGGCTAATACAGGAATGTCCGTGGGATGTGCTGATTATTAGCTCAAAAGCCGGTGGAGAGCGGTGTCCACGATCGATAAGCTGGAGAAGGAGCAGCTCGTATGCCGTGTGTTGACGTCAGGAGGACGGTGGAGGACGGTGGCCGTTCAGGGCCAAAAAATAACACAACGCGTTTCAGAGCTAGCGCTAGTCCATAGAGAGAACCGCGCGCTCCTTTTTCAAAGGAAAAAGGAGCGCGCGGTTCTCTCTATGGACTAGCGCTAGCTCTGAAATGCATTGTGTTATTTTTTCAAAGGAAAACTGGGCAGACTCTAATCTTAAAATTCAGTTTTTTTTTATAATTACAACAAGTTAAATAGTTAAATTAATGAAAAGAATATTAATAACACGTTTCTGTCCTGCTGCTCGTGCCTCCAATCTCCAATCTCTTGTGGAGCTTACCATTCACAGAATATAGAACATTTAACATTTTCAAATGTGTCACATGCAACATAAGTTTTAAAATAAATTCTTTATTTAATATCTAAAAAGATTACAATGCAAATGAGAATCGCAGTTCTGAAAATAGTACATCATTATAGAATAATGTGGTTATGAAGAAGATGATTTTGTATATAGAAGATAACCATATTGAGCATTGCATCAATATAACATCAGAATGATTTTACTTTAGTGAAAGGGGAGGAAAGCACAATAGGGTGACAGAGAGTAAAGGGAGATAATGCCCTTAGCAAAAAACACAAGGGTGTTAAGGTAGGTAGACCTTAGCTTATTATAAATTATAACATAAACCATGAAAATCATAGGTAAAGGTGGATGTGTTTCAGATTTTTCCCAGTGGACCAGCCTGGTGGTGAGGGGTAGAGAAGAAAGTGAGGGAATCAGAAAAAAAATGGGGGGGAGCAGGGGCAGGGGTTGGTGAGTGGAGGTTTGTGTTTTTCAAATAATCCAGTAGCATGCAGGGTTTGTACAGTAGTCATCAGTGGTTCTATATTCAAGCCAATAAAACAAGGTGTTTTGCTGAATTTGCAACATAAGTGTTGCCGCTTTCCTTTTACAGAATTATTGCTTTTTTGGCAATGTTGAATCTTCTGTAGATAGCAATCATCTGAATAAGTAAACTCTACCAGAATAATTCAAAAGTATCCTTAATGGCACATTTCTGATGTTAGTTCCCTAAAGAACAACCTGCACCTAATTTAGGAAAACCTTTGCGCCAGTGTCTGTAACATTACCAACATTTGCAGCAAATTCAGGTGGTCCTTTTTACCACCACTTTAAGAACCTATCACTATGGCAGCAATACATTTCCTAAAGAATTAGCACCAATTGTCAATAGGAAATTGAAGATCAGCTCTGTTCTAGCATAAAGAGATACAGCAGTACGTGGTCCATGGCTTTGCTGGGAAATCATCATGAATGCCACAGCTTCACACTCGGAGCTGTATTTCCAGCCCCATTTAGCTGTTGACCAGGCTAAATGTAAACTTTAAAACAGGTCATGTTGTCATTACCCAAATATGGCAATGGCATATTTGGCAAATGACATGTCACTCAGGGGGTGGTGCCTGATGGGGAACTGAGAAACAAATTCCCCCTCAGATTCACTATACTTTTGCAGTGCATCTAATTTGTTTTAACATTGTATCTGCCTTGTTTATAGACACCATCGGTACCTTAAAAAAATGCAGTGGTAGATTTCTGAAAATAGTATAAACAGTTCTGCTTGGTGGCTACTCCTTCATGTTTTGTTTAGGCTTTTTTACCATCATGCTGTGAATAGCCTGGAGAACACTCCTACCTCTACTTCTAGCAAAGATGGACCCATCTGGATTTTCAGTCTGCAGAAGCAGTTGACAACTTCACAGGCGATGCTGACATATTTCAACAAAAAACTATAATGCTTGTGTCATGTGTCAAAGATAAATATTAAATATTTATTAGTTAAATATTTTATATAAACAATAAGAAATTTGAAAAAAAAAAAAAAACAATTTACAAACACATACAGTAAACTTAAAAATGATTATATTATTATATAATAATACATAAAATATACTAGAAAACATTATAGTTTCTCTTTAAACCAAAGCTGTGCCTGTGTTTCTAAATGTAAATTATTTGTTTCTGCTCAAATAGGCCATATGTAGAAACAGATCAGATTTTAGCATAACCTTGCCTTTAATCCTATCTCCATGTATTATAAAACCTCTATTTTTTTTATAAGGAATGACAGTCTTTTATATATAATAATGTATTATTTTCTGCATTCCAACAGCATGTTGAATGAAGATCTATAACCTGTTGTCAGCATGAAGTATTACATAAGCAGATGATTTGTAAAATCATATTTTTTTTTGTAAATTTGGTTATGAAAATACAATGTGTAAGAAGTATTCCAAATTTTGTTAAAAGTCTTTGGCAAATAACATGCAAAGCTTTCTAAAACTGGTAGCATAAAGACCTATTTGGATGCCTATTTGCACCCCCTTGTAAAAAAGCAAACATCTATTTTTACACAATATAATAGGCAGTGCTACAAAAAGATATTCAGCAATAAATATACGTGCAATACAAAATTAATAGGATTGAATTTAAAATTCTATAAAATGAGATGTATAAGAGAAGTCCAAAGAGCAATCCCGTAATCAAAACACAAGAAGAGGTCCCAGCTGATTAAAAACAAATTCCGTCCATGTTTTGCGGTAATCTGCCACCAACACCACCACTAGTAAGAAGTATGTGAGACCACCGTTGTTGAAATTACTCTGTACCAGATGGAACTGAAACAATAGCCTCAAATGATCACTGGTGCTAATAAATAAAAGGAACTCTCATCTCTTGAACTCTAAGGGGGCGGATCTAAAGCTGATACTCTCATGCAGAGGGAAAGGAATAATAGCAACAATAGCATAATTCTATTTCACTTTTTATTAATAAAAAAAAAACAAATCCCCTATTGAAATTGCGCTTACAATTTTGAATTTTAGTAAAGGCAATGCATCATATTAACATCCAACCACGTGCAGGAATGGTGAAATACCATAGCCGTGTCTCCTACCTGGCTCTTCTCACTCAACCCAGCTCACTAGCGCACACTAGTTACGATCAACGTGGTGACGTCATTTTACTGGCAGTCGTTATGTCCAACCCAAGTGATCACTAAGTTACTTTGTCATACTTGTCTCCTGATCATCACCATATAAGGTTCCTGTTCACCACTGTAATGGTCACCGCCATTTACGATATCCATTCCATCGCCCCAACCACGACAGCTTAGCCGACAGTCCAACAACCCATGTAGACATGATCCATTCCCCAGAATTAAGACGCGACAAGCTCCGTTCTCTCTGGTTTCAAATGAATGAACGCTTTAATGGCAAACTCAGCTGGTTCTTATACAGTTACAAACATGTCACAGTTACTCACAGGGACAATGAAACTCTCCACCCCCCTCATCACACAGTGGGGCTTCAATTACATTCTTTTAGGAATGACATTCAGAGGAGGTAATTATCCCCCAGACGTCCCGTCTCTGACAACAGCTATTCACCTTCAGAATACACATTCCTATGTCAGACGTTCGGGCCCCGAGTTAATTACTACAGCTGACAAGACGCATTCCACATACATAATGAGAGGTCTAGGAGCCAGGCTGACTCTGTTTCAATCCACAGTAGTAGTCTTAGCATCTCAACAGCCTCACACAATGCACAATGAAAGGTCTTAGGAGCTGACGCAATTAACATCTCAAAAGCATGTGTCCCCACATTGAATGAAACATTGACCTTTACTGCTTGTAATATGTCCAGATCTCCTGCAAAACATGAATTATCATTTATCAGCCATCCTATGCCCAAAAGGGGCACAGGGTGACCTTAGACCCAAGAGTCCTTAGTGACACTGGCACAGGAGTATCCCCCATCCCTTAAAAGTCTCTGGGCATCATGGGTCATTCCGTTACAACCACCATTCCATTGTTCTGATCAGCATCATAATAGCATCCTGATCACCTCCATACCAGCATCCTAATTAGTGCCATACCAGTGTTCTGATCATTGCAGGTAAGCCAGACTATACACTAGAAACATTGTCCTGATCATTACCAAAACCATCAACAGTTTCACAATAGCCTGAACACCATGTCCAAAGAAATGTACTCAAGCAAGGAGGCATTCCAGATTCTGACAGATGAGAGCAGCAGGGAACTCTCACTGTCAGACTCAGATTCTGAATATTAACCCATGAACATCAACAGCTTAGTAACCTTTCCAGAGGAGGAATGGGTCCCAACAAAAATAATGAGACATTCTGAGAAGCAACAGGTTACCACCAGCAGTGCAATACATACCTGGGAAGTGGTAAGCACAAGCAGTGCAATACACCCAGAAGAAATTCTAATTACACGCAGTGGAGTATGACGTCAGCCACTAAGGATTAGGGGCCATTCTAGGGTCCCAGATACGGGGTGAAGTCATGCAAAGTCTGTGAGAGGGCCACAGAGTACACATCTAACTTATGTGTTTATAAAGGAAAATACAGCCAGGTGGAGACTCCTGGATGCCTAATCTATATGGGGAGCAGTGAAAAAATGTGTGGGACCTTTTATTACCCCCATTCCACCAGGGGTACCACCTCTACATGGACAACTTTTAAACCAGCCTGCCCCTTTACCATCTTCTTTATCTCCAGTAAACTGTAGCCTGTGGTTTGACCCAATCAGAAAGGCTTCCCACAATATTTGTTAGCCACCAAGCTGAAAAGATTCAGACAATTTGTGGAATGAAGACATGTTTGCTCTTAAATTGAGGAATAGATGGGATGTGTATGTAATTTCTTCCATTTATGAAGACACTTCAGTGGAAATACGAAGAAGCCATGATTGTATACATGACTACAATCAGTTTATGGGAGATGTGGATTATAATGATTAAATGTTGCAGCCCTGCTCAGCCACAAGAAGTTAAATCCATTGGTACAAAAAAGTGTCCATATAACTTTTTGAATTGGCCATGTACAACTCCTACATCATCTAATATAAGTCCACAGAAAGTCCTGTCACTTTCCACACTATCAAGAGGAGCTAGTAGCAGCACTTGTATATCAAGAAAGCCCTGCACCTGAACACCTTCTGATGCAGTGAGCAGGCTACATGAAGTACACTTCCCTGATGTTATACCTAACTTCCTACTCAAACAGGTTTCCAACCTCCCCCAAAAATGTTGTGTATGCACCAGTACCAGAATTAGCTGTGACATACGATACTATTGTCCCTTTCAGGCTGTCCTCTGTATAGGAGACTGCGTCTCTCACTACCATACCTCACTACAATATTAATGTAGGTATTATGAAGATATTTCTCATGTGACTACCTGCCATTTCCCTGTATCCAATATCATGTGTACCGCACTCTTGCATCATTTCTGAACCATGATTCTGTCTGCTGCCTGGACTGACGATTTTACAGCATACTAACCCTGTCTCTGCCTGCCGCCGGAACTGACCCTGGTCAGTTTATTAACTATGTTTCTGCCTTATGCCTAAACTGACCTTGGCCTGTTAATCGGTCATGTTTTTTGCCTGCTGCCTTGACTGATCTTTTGCCTACTGCGAGGCAAGGTCCTGCAACTGAATTAATGGTATTGAAGACAATTTAGGTTTCTTACTTAGAATGAGGGGCTCCAGAGCTGTGTTTTGGAGGAGAGAAAATTAAGCTTTTGGTTTTCTCCTACTTTTTCAATTCCTGGATCCAATCCTGGAGTCTGGATGCTTTGAACAGCTTTGAGCAGGAAGAAGCCAATACTGCTGTGTTCAGTCTTACCTGACTGAGGCCCTAAGCCTGATGTTTCTGCGTGGATCAATCCTTTGGTTATTTGCTAACCACACCTCTGCCTGCTACCTGTCCTGACCCTGGTCTGTTTATGGGATGTTCCTGCCTTCATTGTGGGCCACTGCTTTGCCTGTTTGCTGATCATGTTTCTGCCTTGTATCAGTACTGACTCATCTACACTCCCCACTGGCTATGTTCTTGGAAGACACCGGTGCCACTCACCCTCTGCAGACAACGGCACTACTACAGCCACAGGTACCATTTTGTTTACCCTTTGTTTATTCTTCTGTACATACCGGCCAGTGAACACATCATTGTGCTATGGAGGCAGGCATGTACCAATATGTTAGGCCTGCTTGGCTTTTAGGAACAGGGACTGGTATAGCTACACTATGCTATATCCACTGACTATTCATACAGAGGTGACCATTATAGTACATTGTTTTCTATACAGTGTTGGTTGACATAATCAGTCAAAACATTGAAAAGGTCTTACACATGTGGTATCCCCAGGAGGAGTAGCAGAATGTGTGTTTGGGTATAATTTTAAGTATGCATATGCTGTGTGTTAGATTTAAATACCTCGGGCGGCGTACACACGACCGAGAAACTCGTCGGGCGAAACACATCGTCTTCCCCATTGAGTTCCTTGTTCGGCAGTCAAAAAAGTAGTCAAGCCAAATTTTCCCATTGCCCATCGAGGAAATGGAGAACATGCTCTTTTTGGCTCGACGAGTTCCTCGACGGGTTTATCGGCGAAAAAAGTGTACACGCGACCGGTTTCCTCGGCAGAATACGTCTCCCATCGAGTTTCTTGCTGAATTCTGCCGAGGAAACCGGTCGTGTGTACACCGCCTCAGACTATATGCTTTCTAAAACTGGGTCATTTTGGGGGTATTTGTACTGTTCTGGTATTTTAGGGCCTCAAGAAATGTCAATTAGTACAATCAGACTTTTACAAAAATTTACTTTGATTTAGGTAATTTGTTTTATATAAGAAATGTAGCAGAACACACTTTGGCCTAAATTTATAAAAACAGATTACAAACATTTAGAAAAATGTGTGTTTTTGTTTTTATAGCAAATGAAATGCCACCAAAAGAGAGCTCTATCTGTTTCAAAAAATGATATAAAATTCATTTTGGTATAGTGCTGAATGTCAGAGTAAATGTCATTCAAATGTGACAGCGCTGAAACCTGAAAACATGGCTGAAAGGGGATGAAAGTGACTGGACTTGAAGTGGTTAAATAAGTACATTTCATATACAGTACCTTTAAAAAAGCATTCTTATTTTACTTATTGTCTCTTAATAGGGAATATATTACTGTCTAGAATTTATAGAAAAGTCCAATTAGGGAGAACGTTTTATAAAATACTTACTAATATTAATATTCTAATATGTGATATTTAAATGCATTGTTCACATGTATAGGGCATTGAAATTAAGTGCAGTGGCAATATGAAGAATACAATTGAGGTTGCTTGTACATTTTTTTCTATTCTCTGCCTACTGAAAGTCAGGAAAAATGCCAGAGCTTTTTAAAACTGTACATTTATTTGATAGAGAGAGTGTTTGTATTTGATTTTTCAGCTTATTGCTCTAAATGTCACCTCGTAATATAAAGCACATATATTGAATCAGCAGTTTCGCAACATTGTTAATACTATTAGTGTTGCATCTGAGCCATTTTTGTTAAACATAAAACTTCAAACAAGTAGTCGCAGTGTTTTATGATTACATTAGGGAACCACTTACTGAACAATGTGTTTATCCTATCATGCTATAATACTGTTTTATCTTGAATACATTTTGTAAATAAATGTTCTTTTCCAATGGCAGGATGAAATGTATTCTTGGTATGTGGTTACATGAGGTTTTAAACTGTGATGTAAACAGAGATTTCACTTTGTTTCTTCAGCCTATGGGACATATTTATAATACATTCCCTGGCTGACACATTTGTCAATACTCACCCGACATGAACAGGTAAAATTTGGTATAGATAATTATGTAGTAAATATGCACTCTGCAAATGCAAAAACTGGAAAATGTCCAGAAAATGCTTTAAAGTACAGTAGCTGACTGCTGTTGGTGAATGAGACATTAAGAGCTCTTTATAATGCTGAGATTGTGTTTTCAAAATAGTTTCTGTATGTGTTGAGTTCATCTAAAACTGTATTTTCCTTTTTTTTCAGTAAAAAATGTGTGTATATATATATATATATATATATATATATATATATATATATATATATATATATATATATATATATATATATATATATATATATATATATATATAGATATAGTGTGATTCCCAAATGGTACCTGTTAGTACACTAGGCCTGTGGGTCTGTATCTCTAAAGCAACAGAGTGCAAGAAGCTTGCAGCTAAGAGCGCAAGAACTCACACATCTGAAAGAATTCCAATAAAACTGCAACATGTTTTATTACACTCTAGAAGTGGTGGAATTATAAAAGATTGATGCTCCCATTTAGCACGCATTTTCAGAAAATTTGTTTGCCTCACTATGTACAGTAGTGAGTCTTGCAGTTGTAAGCCTGTTTCCTGAATGTGTAATTTGGAATGGTGGCACTGATGTAAACAGCAAGGTATGCATAGGAGATTGCAGAAAAGATCGAGCTATAGCTATACTAATATCATAATATATTCAAATGACTATAATTGTTCTTTGACCTCTCTGGTGGAAGTCATTTATTTAAGCCTCATGTACACTGCTGCTACTGCTAAACAGACGTTAAGGCCCCTTTCACACTGGGGCGGTGGATGCATCCGTGGTAATGTACCGCTATTTTTAGCAGTATTTAACCATCAATTTTACAGCGCTATTCGGCCACTAGCGGGGTGATTCTAACCCCCGCTAGCGGCCAAGAAAGGGTTAAAACCAGCGCAACTGACGCTTTGCCGGCGGTATAGCTGAGGTGCCTATTCATACTTGGACATTCCAACATGACAATGCTCCAAAACACAAGGCCAAGTTGACCTGTCATTGTCTACAGAGGGAATAAAGTGAAGGTTCTGGAGTGGCCATCTGTCTCCTGACCTCAATATCATTGAGCCCCTCTGGAGAGATCTGAAACGTGCAGCTCATGCAAGACAGCCCAAGAATTTGTCCTAAACAATATATATTTTTGAGATATGACACAAGGGATACAATCCAGTGTTTGGCAACCTGAGTAGACAATAAAAAGAGTCAGTTTATGGTATATATTGTATAAATGAGTAAATATAGTGGTATGGTGTAGCATAGAACTCTTATGAAAAAGAGTTTAGCAGTTGTACAGAAAATGTGAAGTGCAGCAAACAGAGGTATACAACAGAGAATGTACATTGCAGCATGCAGGGGAAGGGTGTGGAGCAGAGAAAGTACAGCACAGCATGCAGTATGAAAATACGGAGTATGAGTATAAAATGTACAGTATGCATAATGCCCTATACACACGATCGGTCCATCCAATGAAAATGGTCTGATGAATTTTTCCATCAGTTATCCGATGAGTCAAAACGCGGTGACATAAAACACAACAACGTGCTGAAAAAAATTAAGTTTGATGCTTCCAAGCATGCGTCGACTTGATTTTGAGCATGCCTGGATTTTTAACCAATGGACGTACCTACAGACGATCGTTTTTTTTCTGTAGGTTTTTTATCCATCAGATAATTTTAAAACAAGTTCCTAATTTTTTAACCGATGGATAAATAACCAATGGGGCCCACACACGATTGGTTTAGTCTGATGAAAACGGTCCATGAGACTGTTTTCATCAGACAAACCGATCGTGTGTACGCGGCATTAGGGTTGATTTACTATAACTAGAGAGTGTAAAATCTGGTGCAGCTCTGCATAGAACCAATCAGCTTCCATTTTTTTTTTGTCAAAGCATAATTGAACTAGCTGAAGTTGAAGCTCATGGGCAACTTGCTTCTTCACAGTAAGCGCTGTGAAAATGTGGAATAGAGCAGGTTCAGACCGGCCCAATAGATTGTATTAAAGACCTGGATTTTTTTCCTGAAAAGTACATAATATAACTGGATACTAATATTGAATAGGTAAAGTTGTTTCTTGGAATATCTGATTGCCTGTTGGGGGATCAGGAAGGACCCCCCACTGTAGCAAATTGGATTATTCTTTGTTGGGGTTTTGTTTTGCCTTCCTATGGTAGGTATAGGATAGTGTATATAGACATTTTCTATTTGTGTGTGCGTATGTGTATTTTTCTGTGTTGGTTAAACTGAATAGACTTTTCAACCAGTGTAACTATGTAACTATGTAACCATGAAGAGCTGCACCAGATTTTGCACTCTCCAGTTTTAGTAAATCAACCCCATGGTGTACAGAGTGGAGGCGTGTGGAATATAGTGTTGCACCCTCTACTATAGGTAGGTGCTAGAGGTGAGGTGTTTGGGTGATATTTGCCAGGCAGGTAAATTTAGGCAGGCTTATGTTGCATGCTAGGCCTGCTTGTTTTGATCTGGGGGGCAGGGAGTGGTTAGTGTAGTAGTAGGTGTTACCACCTGTCTTTTGTTTCTGTGGCGCATTACCTGCTTCCAGGGAGAATGTTCTTGAAGAGGGGCAGGGCTGGGAATTTGAGTGACAGGGAGTTCATGTGAGGAGCCCTGACCAATCAACAACTGGAATTGGCAGGGGGCAGGCCTCCTATATAAACTTGGGTCCAGCCCACTGGAGGGGAAATTTGCGTGGGTGAAATGAAGAATGAAGTGTTAGACAGCAGTAAAAGGCTTAATCCCATCTAGGGGGTATAGGCCTCGGCGGGAGGAGCACAGGAGCTGAATGGGAGCTTCTCCTTACATGGTCATGGAGAAGGTGTTCTGGAACAGGAGCTGGAGAAGCAGTCGGTACACATGGTCCAGGTAAATTCTTCATGAAAATCTCCAGGCAGGAGAAGTTCTGTGAGTGAGGCACAGTGGATATCTGGAAGATGCATACCAGGGGAGCTGGGTGCAAGGCCAGAGGAGAGACTGTGTGGTTCTGTATCAAATTGCTGTGGCCTGAGGGCACAGGGTTTGCAAGTCGGACTGGCTGGGATCAGTAGTCCATCTATCATTTATTTCTGCTAAATAACTAGGCCGTCAAGTAGGGGTTCTGCAGGCCCCTGGGCTATCAGAATTCAGCAAGTTCAACAACAGCCAGGGTTTCTTCAGAGTGATCCTTGGTTCAGTTTAAGATGATGGAGCGGAAAGACTAACACTAGGACAGTGAAGTTTGTGCAAGAGGACACGAGTCCTGAGAGTAACAGTCTGCAGGAGTTGTGCAGAGGAGGAGTGTAAAGTCAAAGTCTGTCAATGTTAGAGTCCATCATTTTCCTAAGCGCTCTATCCAGAATATGCAAAGCACAACCGCTATAATAATTCTTCAAGTAAATATGGAAAAATCTGTTCTATGGGCATCCCATACCCTTTCCCGAACCAAGTTATATCCCCCAAATAAACAAAAACAAAACAACGCAAATGACTGTTCATTGTCTACTGGAGTGTGATGTACGGAAGTCTGGCAGCAGGGTGAATATGTGCGGATGATAGTAACTAGTAGCAACAATCCGCTACAATAGAATGAACAGCACAGCATTTAGAGGGTGAAAGTGTAGAGATGGCAATGGAAATTGAATAATTTAAATAGGACAGATTTTTCATATAAAAACTAGAATTTAACATTCATGTAATAGTGCTCCCTTTTTTAGAGTATGCAGAATTAAAACAATTTACCTAAAATTTATAAACAAGTTAATACCATTCTTTTTATTTATTTAAGCTTCCTTTTGGAATACTCAATGCAAATTGTAAACACGAAAATATGCTGTTTTTAAAGGACTTAAATGAGGAAATGTGTGGCTGTCTACAATTTACAGACTTGCAGAACAGATAAATGAGCTTCAAGTCTGTAAAAGAAAGATAAATAGCAACCAATTAATGTTAGACACATTCACTGTCAACACACTTGTTAATCTGATTTAATGTCTGCATGCCACGATCAAAGAATGTCTTAATTTACTTTTTACTGTTGGCATTTGTGACTAAGCAGGAATCATTGTTTGATTTCATTACAATGAGCATGATCAGAAATGAGAGGAACAATGCAAAGTTTTGTCATCATCAGATTTTAACAAATTAATCTATCTCAGATTGAAAAATAATTAGATTTACATAAAACTTTCTTAAAGTGCCTCTTTCATA
The DNA here is from genome assembly GCA_029574335.1 of Rana kukunoris. Classification (NCBI taxonomy): domain Eukaryota; kingdom Metazoa; phylum Chordata; class Amphibia; order Anura; family Ranidae; genus Rana; species Rana kukunoris. Next base: position 258,496,492 of record CM056050.1, on the reverse strand, counting down.
TTAACCCACTAGAAGCACATTGTGATCACCAAAGAGTGCCATATATGATTGTGCTTAACTTGGTGGGTATAATGTTTGATATATTGGTTTTGTAATATTGTGAATTGTAATACTTCTGAACCAGTACTTGACTCAGGCCAGGTAATGCACATGATTGACCAGGGAAAATGCTAAAAAATTGAAGTGTCATCCAATAAATTCACAGACTAATCATCCACTATATTATCAAATAGCAACTTCTAACGTTTTAAGGAAGAGTTCAGTCTAAAGTAAAAATGATTTTCAAAAATATAAACACATAAAAAAGGCCTCTATCAACCATATTAATACCAGGCACATTCGCCCCTTCCTGCCCATGAAAATGTTGAGCTTTCAGCACTGTTGCATTTTGAATGACAATTGCGTGGTCATGCAACGCTATACCCAAACTACATTTTTATAATTTTATTCCCACAAACAGAGCTTTCTTTTGGTGGTATTTGATCACCTCTGCAGTTTTTATTTTTTGCTAAACCAACTAAAAAGGCTAACATTTTTGAAAAGAAAATGTTTTCTTTGTTTCTGTTATAAAATGTTGCATTCTCCTTCACTGATGGGCACTGATGCGTTGGCACTGATGGACACTGATGAGTTGGCACTGATGGTCACTAATGAGGTGGCACTGATGGGCATTGATGAGGAGGCACTGATATGTAGAATTGATGGGCACTGACATGCAGCACTGATGGGCACCGATAGGTGGCACTGATATGCAGCACTGATGGGCACTGACAGGCGGCACTGATGGGCACTGATCGGTGGCACTGATAGGCAGCACTGATTGGCACTGACAGGTGGCATTGATGGGCAGCACTGATTGGGCAGGTACTGACAGGTCTTAATGCTGGACACTGATTGGCGCTGTGATGGACACTGGTTGGCACTATGGTGGGCACTTATTTGCACTGTGGTGGGCACTGATTGGCACTTTATTGGGCACTGACAGGGGGTTATGATGGGGCACTGACTGGGCACCGATTGGCAGCTGATGGATACATTTGATGGGGGCTAAGCTAATAATCTGTGTGCTGATTGTCAGCACAGACCCCCCACTGACAGAGAGAGCTGCCGTTTACTGGCACTTACTGGTTCACGCAATGATCAGCTGTGATTGGTCAGAGATCTGGTGTGTCATGGGCGTGCATTGTCATGATGTCCTGCTGGACGTCATATGACGCCCAGTCAGGATAACAGAACCACTTCCCGGCCATCAATCTGCAATAGGCCGGGTGGGAAGTGGTTAAATAATAAAACCATCTTATATGTTTCATTATTCTACTTACAAAAGTGGCTTACAAAAGTATTTTGTATACAGAATTCAATGTCTCAAGCCTAAAATTGCACACGCAGCTAAGTAAGCCAAATAAATAACTCACCCACCTTTCTGCTTTGTAATGATGAGGCAATACAGACTTTCAATAATAAAGAGGAGTCCTTAAAGTGTAAAAAAAAGGTTCAGTACATCTCTACAATACATACACTCTTCCCCATTATCTATCACTTTAAAGATCATGCAAAACAAACAATAAAAAACATTGTCAGTCTTCTGTAATCATCCCTGCCCAGTGTATTTGACTAAACTACTCAACCATTGCCACTCAGATCTCCACAGCATAAAAGCTAATCATTTTACAGTCTAGGGTAAAGACTAAGGCCTCGTACACACGATCAAATCTGTCTGCTGGAAACGGTCTGCTAGACCGTCCCAGCAGACAGATTCGATCGTGTGTACGGGCGAGCAGATGGATTTGGCCACCCGACAGATTGGAAAGCATGCTTACCAATCCGTCGGCTGGGTACCCGTCCGCCCGACATGTCTGCTGGTTAGTACGCTAACCAGCAGACATGTCTTCTCGCACACGCGCCGAATGGTTTCGACGCATGCGTGGAAGTGTTTTACTTCCTGGTGCGGTGACGTGGTGGCGTCAACGTCACCGCCACGTCACCGACACGTCAGCGCGCTGTCTGCTGGCAGGGATTTTGGTTTGCTCGTGTGTACACGCGAGCAAACCAAAATCCAAACAGACAGATTTGTTCAAATCGGTCGGTCCGACCGATTTGAACAAATGAATTGCCTCGTATGTACGAGGCCTTAGAGTGATAGAAAAATGTATAAAATAACACAGTAAAGTGTGCAGTGGACACAGAACAGTTAATTTCTCAAAATATCAAGAGTTGTCATTTCACTTATCAAACAGATATAACACAATGGTTTGAATGATATATTTATCAGACAAAAAGGGAGAAAATAATAGAAGTTCTTTGTTATGGCTTACATAAACTATGATGCCGCGTACACACGACCATTTTTGACGTGATACTTGTCAGGCCCCGTACACACGGCAGAGAAACTCGACGGGCGGAACGTCAGATTTGGCGACCCGCCCGTCGGGAAAGGCAACCGGCCATTCATCCCGACGGGCCATCGAGCAAATAGAGAACCTGCTCTCTATTTGCTCGACGGGTTTCCCGACGGGCGGGGCTCGCCGAGAGCGTACACACGGCCGAGGTACTCGGCAGAATGCGGCTCCCAGCGAGGTTTTCTGCCGAGAACCTCGGCCGTGTGTACGGGGCTTCAAGCCTGCCTTGCCTACACACGATCCTGATAAAAAAATGCTTGAACAAAGTGCGGTGACGTACAACATGTACGACGGCACTATAAAGGGGAAGTTCAATTCGAATGGCGCCACCCTTGGGGCTGCTTTTGCTGATTTCTCATTAGTAAAAGTTTGGTGAGAGACGATTCGCGCTTTTCAGTCTTCGTGCTTTTCAGTCTGTTACAGCATGACGAATGTGCTATCTCCATTACGAATGCTAGTTTTACCAGAACGAGAGCTCCCGTCTCATAACTTGCTTCTGAGCATGCGTGTTTTTTTCATGTCGTTAAAGCCTACACACGACCGTTTTTCATGGTGTGAAAAACGACAACGTGAAAAACGACGCAAAAAAATAGAGCATGTTCTAAATTTTTAATGCCCATTTTTCACTTCATGAAAAATGCTCTAGAGCCCACACACAATAGTTTTTAATGACATTTAAAAAAAAAAAAATTCAAGTCATGAAAAACGGTCGCCGTTATAAAAATAGAATTGTTGCTTATTTCTGACTGGTGTGGCTTCTACTTCTTGAGCCTGTAATTGTGCATCAGCACCTTATAGATTGATCTGTGTACTGGCACAATAGAAGTCTATAGAATTCTACTGCACATGTAAAAGAAGCAGGGCCCAGACCCATCCTTACTGAAAATACTACCAATCTTCTCTAACATCCAGCATTCCTTACACATACCAGCAATCAGTTTCTGTCACAGGAAATCTCCCATCACTAATAGCTTATTTAGGGGGTCTCTTGTCTTGAGTAGATCATGTAACAGGAAGGAACCACAAAAAATAAGATACAAGACTTGGAGCTGATTACCGATATCTGAAAAGATAGTATATGAAACAATTCAATAATGTCCTAATGCTTAGCACATGATCAGTGGCAACAGGAAGGTAATACTATTGTGTTGCTACTATGCATGATACATAGCATTGACATCTATATTTAGATCAGTGCCATCCACAATAGTCATGCACAGCAGGAAGCACATCCAGAGTGGTAAAGAAGGAGATCACCGCTCCAGGTAGGTGCTGCAAACTCTCAATCAGAGGGAATATTCGGAACACCAGGGTGCTGGCAGTGCACGTAGCAATGGGAAAAATAGCGATTTTTTTTTGGATAGCCACACTCCAGGGAACTTCCAGAAAAAGTAGTCTTTATTAATAAAAATCAGCAAAATACATCCAAACACAGCCACAAACTGTACAACTGACGCGTTTAACACTATAGTTTAGTGCTTAGCTGAGTAAGCACTAAACTATAGTGTGAAACGCGTCCGTTGTACAGTATTTTTTACATACAGAGTGGTCTCTACAGTTGGTGGTATGTGTTGCAATTGGACATAACCTTCTAATGTCTATCTCCATTAGCTCACACCACCTTCTACCCCCTGGCTTCTGCTGCAGCGTAGACAAACACAGTAATCTTCTGTCTGGCAGCTCACACCACCAGCACTTTGCTTTACTGTCTAACCTCTGCTGCTTGCTATAGGGACTGCATGTAGAGTTACAGCGGACAGCTCCTCTTGGAGTTATCACCTCCTTCACCACCACTGCACTAGAACCTGTGCACCTGTCACCCCCACAGCTGTCCCCCTCATTCCTCCTTTCACATCAACCTTCTCACCACTACACACTACTGCTCGTACCACCTCTTCCACATATCCCCACTTCACTAACCACTGTGCAACACCTGCCTCTGCACTCATTGCAGTCATCAAGCCTGTACCAATGCACAATTCTATATGCTAATGTAGTGACATACCCTACACATTCAGCTTGTTTGGCAACTGGATACACTTTTTTTTTTTTTTTAATGAAAGATAAATAGGACATTCATGCAACCACACAGTAAATCTGAAGAATTTCAGCAATAATTTAGAATGATCCCAGTTAAAAAAAAAAAAAAACAATACTAGTATACTGGTTTAGGTAGAACACAATTATAAAATAATAAAAAATTATAACTGGCAGTGGTTTGAAGAATGAAACTGTAATAATGAATCATCATTTTTGGGTGTTAGCAGATTATTAAATATTTCAACATACAACAGATCGTTTGCATGTTTAACATAAATAAACAATGGCTTGGTTACCACATCAGATTAATTTAAGCTGCAGCAGCATCATAAATCATTTAACAAACATAGAATTTCTCAAAGGAACAGTTGGTTGTGTGTACTGAAAATAAACTGTTTAAGCCAAATATGGTATCTGTCTGAATTCAGTGGCTTTAATAATGGTCATCATAATCATTATTATTAAGATTGGACCTCATCTACCAAAGAATCTGTATTTCTTGTAAAAAAAAGTGGTTAGAAATATACACAAACCTCTATTGTTTTTGTATTGCTTTTAATTTTTTGGAGTTTGTATTATTTTGGAAAGGGTAGTAACTGCACATTTTGTGGATTACTATTGACCATTTGATATGTAATATCCTGTAATTATAGCATTTTGCGCAGTAAGCTTGGTAATGGTCAGTAGGCAGCAATTTGTATTATTTCATTTTTGAAGTTCAATTTCACATACAGTATTATATTATATTTGTTGTTATTTTTGTATAAGTAATTGTTTTCATTCTATTTTATTAATAATTAGTGTGGCTCCTTGCCTGCATTACTTGTGGCCCATTAATAATGATGTGATATGTAATATTATTTATAGCCAGTAGTTGGCATCTAGCATTATACACTTGGTTTACTTATACTGTATAAGGCAATTTGGCACTTCCTATGATGTAAATATGACTACCCGCCCATTGGCAGTTATATGGAGTCAGGCCTTGTACACATGACCGAGGAACTCGTCGTAAAAGACACATCGTTTTCCTCGACTAGTTCCTTGTTAGGCTTGTCTTGAAACTTGACAAGCTTTCTTTGTGTACACACGGTCAAGACCAAATCTCCTCGTTCTTAAACGCAGTGACGTACAACCCATACGATGGTAGGGGAAGTTCGATTCCACTGGCACAACCCTTGGGGCTGCTTTTGCTAATCTCATGTTACTGCGTGTCAAGTAAAAGTTTGGTAAGAGACGATTTGCACTTTTCTGTCTGTTACAGCGTCACAAATGTGCTATCTCCATTACAAACGCTACTTTTACCGAAGGTGCGCTCCCGTCTCATACTTTATTCTGAGCATGCGCGGGTTTCTAAGCATACACACAAACGTGTTTCTCGTCGAAAACCAGCCCGACGAGGAACACGACGAGGAAATTGAGACTCCCGACGGGGAAAAAGGGAACTTGTTCTCTTTTTTTCTCGTCGAGTTCCACTTTTTCCAAGTTTTCTCGATGAAAAACATACACACGACCTCGGCAAAAAAGCTCTGCCACCAAGTTTCTTGATGGATTCTGTCGAGGAAAACGGTTGTGTTTACGAGGCCTAATAGTAATTCTGTGTCCATAGCCCCTGAGCATATCCTATTGTGATGAGATGTGTAGGGTGGAGGTTGATGTCATTATGCATGCTGCAGGTTATCCAGGTAGTTGCTTAATCTAAAATCACATGTGCTTTTATTAAAACATCTTTGCATCATATTAACGGTTGAAGTAGTCTTTGTTTTATGAACATCAGTGGTTTGATGTGGTACTGGAAGTGGAAGCAGTGGCTGTGATTGACTTGTGAATTATGTGTAGGGATTGTACCATACTCATGCGCTTTTACTTTGGGGTCCATCCCTCTGGTAAGCCTTTGATTTAAATGTGATGGTGTTTGTCTTGACATTCCCACTTTTGCTGCAGAAATCTATAGCATAGTGAAGGCATAAATATGAAACCTTTTTAACCACTTTACCCCCGGAAGGATATACCCCCTTCCGGACCAAGCCCTTTTTTGCGATACAGCACTGTGTCACTTTAACTGATAATTGCGCATTTGTGCAAGGTTGTACCCAAACAAAATTGACATACTTTTTCCCACAAATAGAGCTTTCTTTTAGTTATATTTGATCGCGTCTGTGGTTTTTATTTTATTTAATTTAATTTGTATTTATTTTTTGCGCTATAAACAAAAACGAGCGATGATTTTGAAAAAATAGCAATATTTTTTACTTTTGCTATAATAAATATCTGCAAAAATATATAAGAAAATGAATTTATTTCTAAGTTTAGGCCAATATGTATTATTCTACAAATTTTGGATTACAAAAAAAACGCAATAAGCGTATATTGATTAGTCTGTGCAAAAGCTATTGCGTCTACAAAATAGGGGATTGATTTATGTAATTTTTATTATATATTTTTTTATTAGTAATGGCAGCGATTTGCGATTTTTTATCGTGACTGCAACATTGTGGTACACAGATTGGACACTTTTGACACATTTTGGGACAATTGACACCTATACAGCGATCAGTGCTATAAAATGCACCGATTACTGTGTAAATGTCACTGGCAGGGAAGGAGCTAAACACTAGGGGGCAGAAACGGAGATAAAGTGTGCTCTAACTGTAGGGGGATGGGTTTACTAGAACATGACATAGATCACTGCTCCCAATCACTGGGAGCAGTAGATCCCTGTCATGTTGCTAGGCAGAACAGGGAAATGCCTTGTTTACATATGTATCTCAGGAATCTCTCCATTCTGCCTCTCTGTGCCACGATCGTGGGCCACCAATGAACATTGAGTCCGCGGGACCAATGGGCACGTCCCCGTGGCGTGTGCATCGTTTGCAGCATGTGTGCATCCGCTACCTGCCTATGACAGTGTGACGTATGTGGTTTTCCGCACCCATGCCACTTTCAGCAAGTGGTTAAGGCACATTGATGAAAGACATATCAGGTATAATCACATTAGAGGAGTCTTACTACTAGAGTTGCAGCATTTATATTTATAACATAAAAAAATATATATGTTGGTCTTTCTGTCAGCAGCTGATTTTGTTTTGTCATTTTGCACTATATGTATACAAGTTTGTCATATATTTTATCATATATTTACATCCCTTTTGTTCCATATTAATATAAAAAAAATAGGAAAAAACATATTCCAATGGGCTTCTAGCCACACTTCTATGCACAAGGTTTCTCTATTGTTAATGCAGAGCTAAACTAATCTTTTTAATGCAAACACTCATAAAAAAAGTAAAAATAGTGCATGCATGCACACTTTTTAAATTGTGTTTCTTGTAGCTTTCTTAACAGATCTCCCAGATTGTGCATTAATAACATCAGGACCTAGAGTTTTCTACGACCTCTGGTTTATTCTTCAGTTTTTTCTTTACATAACCCTGAAGGTTAACTTAATAATTATTTTCTCAATAAATTCTTCTTAGTGAGATGTATATTGGTTTTGTACATATCTGTCTTCCATATTTATTGTCAAGATTAAATATAAAACATTCTTAAAAAACATCATGTATTTTTTCATCCAGACAGCAGATGAAGCTCTGTGCTTCCTTTAACATATTTCCTCTATCGCTTTGCTCCATTCTTGTAAAAAGTCTGTTGTTTACAGAGATTATGAGCTCAAGATAAAATTTATACAAAGAACTAAATAATTAATTTATTATTGGAATGCAAAGTCTAATGCCGCGTACACACGATCATTTTTTGTGATGAAAAAAAACGAAGTTTTCTGTGAAGTAAAAAACGACGTTTTTGAAATGTCACTTTTCAAAGACGATGTTGCATACACACCATCGTTTTTTTCACAAAAAGCGAGGTTATGTTCACCACTCTTTTCCATTGAAGCTCGCTTCATAACTAGCTTCTGGGCATGCGCGGGTCACACGGTGACTTTTTGTGAAACAAAAAACTACATTTTGAAAAACGACACAAAAAATTCAAGCATGTTGGAATTTTGCCCACACACGATCAATTTAAATGACGTTTTAAAAAACAAAGTTTTTTTTCATCGCAAAAAACGACTGTGTGTACGCGGCATTAGGCCACGTACACACGATCAGACCGGTCCGATGAAACTGGTCCGACGGACCGTTTTCATCGGACCAGGCTGAAGTGGTCTGTTGGTCTGATGTGTGTACACACCATCGGACCAAAAATCCGATCAGACCAGAACGCAGTGACGTAGAACAAAACGATGTGCTGAAAAAACGAAGTTCAATGCTTCCAAGCATGCATCGACTTGATTCTGAGCATGCGCGGGTTTTTGGTCAGATGCTTTTACGTACTCACCATTGAATCTGTCCAACGGACAGGTGTCCGTCAAACAGATTTTAAACCGATGGGCCGTACACACAATCAAACTGGTCCGATGAAATTGGTCTGCAGACCAGTTTCATCAGACCGGTCTGATCGTGTGTATGTGGCCTAAAAGTTGCAGTCAGAAAGGGACAACCTAAAAACGGAGCTACTGCTGTGTTTTTTTTTATCAGGTAGCCCAAAGTGCTCAGGTAATCCTTTTACATTCAACATTGTTAATACTTGTTCGGAATTTATAAGTATAATTAACCAAATCCATAAAATTTTCCCTTTTATAAACAGCTAAAAATACATAAATATTACTTCATAAGCACAGTTTTCTGAATTACATACTTAACCAACTTTAACCACTCTTTCCTACTGACATTTATAAGATAACAAAACAAAGGTATGAAAGGTAAACATCCTATCCCCAAATCTATACACTGACATCAAGACAGATTTATCATATTCCCAAAAGTTTCTCTTATTCTAATTGAATAGAATATTATTATTATACAGGATTCAAATAGCGCCAACAGTTTGCGCAGCACTTTACCATATGCGGGCAGACAGTACAATTACAATAAAATGTAATACAGGAGGAATCGGAGGGTCCTGCTCGTAGATTTGATGTTAAACAAATTCCATCCCAGTAGATGGATATGTATTGAATAATACCCATGTAATGAAAATGTATTATGTTTGACACCTCTTACCTAAGCATCAGGAATGTTAATAAAATTCCTAAGTACCGAGACCTGTAGTGTGTCAAATGATTTCTTAAAACTACTATTATGCGAAGTGTGAGAAAGCAACATTTTCAATAAAGCTGATTTAGACATGGTGATCTGACAATTTTCAAAATGAGCACAATTTTCACATGATATTCCTGAGATAATCTACCAAAAACATGCAGCTCAAAATGAATAAAATATATTTCTTAATAGCAATAACTTGTATGATATAGAAAAAACAAAGAATAGGAAGGATCCGGAGGTCTAGAATAGGACACTCTAGAAACAGGATCAGAAGACCACATCAAATCAGACATCACACAGACCACAGGAGAATGGACTAGGGGACATCAGAGGGCGACAGACTAAGTGCTGTATTAAAATATTTTAATGGATGAATAGACAAATTGCAACATGCATAGGATAATGAAAATGGCACCTGTCGTCAATGATCCTTGTTGCAGCAGCTTCGCTTACTGTGGGTTTGCCTCATTCCAATCCAAAGCACATCCACTGGTTGGGTGTTAGTGATCTAACCACCTGTGCACTAGGAAACGGGGAGCTCATTGGAATGCAGCATCAGACCAGGAATGATGTCATAAGTACTAAGGACATGACTACATAACAAGACATGCAATAGGATTGAAAAATAAGTGCGATGTCTTCAAAACGCATAGCCATGACCCAATGTGTGTATGACATCATTTCTGGTCCAACTTTGCATTCCACAATAGTCCCTGCTTCCTAGTGCTCATGCGCTTCCTGGTTTACATCGCTATTACACAGGCAGTGGCAGTGCTTTGACTTCCTGGTATGGACTGACACAAATAAAAATGGAATCTAATGCCGCGTACACACGATCTGGCTTTTGCCTGGCCAAACCACATTGGAATTTCATCAGAAAAAAATAGAGCATGTTCTATGTCTAAACTCTGATGGAATTCATCGAAAAATGTAAAATGTACATTTAATGTCATGGGAAGAGTGATGCTGAATTGAACTGGCTAGAAACAGGGTATCTTTAAGTGTCCTAGATGGGCAGAGCCCAGATCATTGTTGTCACTGAACTACCACCCGATTTTATTATGATGCTACTGTATCTCTAAACATATAACCATCCTAGTGAAACGTTTTTTTTTTTTTAAATTTAGTTTTCTATTAAAATGAGATAATAAACTGTTACATCTTGGAATCAAAGCTTTAAACAAAGTGATCACACATACTATTTCCAAATATTTCTAACGCATATATGCAGTTTCATTTTTAACTTGATGTAAAATAACAGAAAAAGAACCTTGTGGATTTCAAAGACTGTAATCAAAGACAAACCATCTGTCATATATACTTTTAATTAGTTGTAGCTTAAAAGTTACCAAAAGAATCTCTCATCATTTGTAAGACAATGATAGCTTCAGACCAAGAATAAATCTTATCATCATACCAAGATGTCATGCTCAGGGAGTTTCTGCCGTTTTTAAACATAAAATGTGATTTCTCTCTTTTGGGGTAAAATCAATTGTTGCAGATGATTTCTTAGCATCACATCACACTAAACAGCAAGGAGGTGTGTCTAAAAAGTTTGGTGAATGGTCCAATATGAACTGCAGTGGCTGGTCTTTAAGTGGTTAAAAGGAAAAAAAAAATAATGTTTGTATATGAAGAAACCAAATGTACAAAACCTTTCTTTACCACCATCAATAATCAGTATTGCAAGAGTAATCACGTATTAAATATCATTTTAAATCCTGGTATACCCCGTTATAGAACTAAACCACCTAGAATAATTGGTCATAAGTTATTGCATCTGACACAGTTGGCTATAAATGACTGCCACTCACTGAATCATTTGCAATGAATCTTTATGGCCAGATAAACAGTGAATGGTGTCAGTCTGACCTTTTTGCTGTATGTGCCAGCCACTGAATAGATCTGCAGTAGTGCTGAAAATTGGATAAAACCTAACATGCAGAAGGAAGACTAAATTAGCATTACTATTTTCATTTTAAAGGGGTTAAGGATTTAAATGCATCACGGGCCAACCAGGTGAAAGTGTGTTCTATTAAGGCTTAGTGAAATGTAATTAGACTGTAGAGTACTAAAGCTGCTTTTCTGATATTCTGTCAAACATGCTCACATAGTGGCAATTCAAAAACTTTAACACAAGGATAGGGATCTTTAAATAAGCATGCTCCTGCAATTCTAAATCTCATTGCACTCTCATTGGAGTAATTGTCATTTCTTTTAAATATGGATCTGTATCCTTGTGTGTGTATTTTTTTTAATCAAGCCTAAAATATCAGTAACTATAGTCTAAAATACAGTATGGTAATCATAATCTTAATTCACTCAGGAACTACTCATGTTTAATGTCATGAACATGGGCATATTTAGTTTTAAAGTGGATGTACAGTACCTGTCGCAGAGCACCCCCCCCCCATTTTGAGGGCATGCGGCCTGGTACGTCGCTCGCTCGTCCCCACTCCTTTTCTGACCGGTCGGGTGGCATGCTTGGATACAGGTCTAGTATGGATTGTGGGGAAACCCCTACGCCATTTTTTTGGCGTAGGGGTTCTCCTTACAGTCCATACCAGACCTAAGGGCCTGGTATGCCCCTGGGGGGAACTCATGCCGGTTTTTTATTTAAGATTTGGTGTGGAGTTCCCCCTCATGACTCAGGCCCCGTACACACGGCAGAGAACCTCGACGGGCGGAACACATCGTTCCGCTCGTCGAGGTTCTCTGCCGGCCGTCAGAATCGGCGACCCGCCCGTCGGGAAAGGCAACCAGCCATTCAACCCGACGGGCCGTCGAGCAAATAGAGAACTCGTTGTCTATTTGCTCGACGGGTTTCCCGATGGGCGGGGCTCGCCGAGAGCGTACACACGGCCGAGGTTCTCGGCAGAAAGCGGCTCCCAGTGAGGTTCTCGCTGGTTTCTGCCGAGAACCTCGGCCGTGTGTACGGGGCTTCATACCAAATGCTGCAGCTGGAATTGGTGGGAATCTAAGTCGGATCCCTGTCGCTTCTATCGCGGCTTTTTCCCATTGCGGCGAGTCGGCTCGGCGCTGGCTCCCGCGACGGGGCTCGTAGGTCGTCAATCTCACCGAGAAAGGGAGCGAAATTGACACAATATCGCAGTCACCTACTGTAAACCCAATTTATTTATTTATTTTTGATGTCACAATGTACAGTATAAGATTTCCTATCATCTGTGCCCAGTCTTGCCACACATAGTTAATCCAGCTGTGAGCAATTCTCTTTTATTGTTCAGTGAGATAAAATAGACTTACAGAGAAAAACCTTAGTCCGTTCCACCCCCTTGCTGTGAGTGACAGGTTATTTACATATCTCATGCACTAGCCTGAAGACAGGCATTATTTTTTAATTCCCACCCCCACTTCTTTTCTGAAGTCATGTGGTTACTTTGACATGAAGGTTGGACTTGTGATTGTGGGCTACATAGATTGTCTGATTGAGAGCATCAAGTTCAGAAAATGGTTTATCCTTATGTAATTATGATAGTGGTAAGAACATTAAGCTTTAATGTCCACCTCTGGGAAACTTGAAACGTATCCCTTGCAGTGGGTCTGCACCCACAGTAGAAGAGTTAATTGCTTGCTTATGTCTAGGGTACTTGTTGAAGTAAATTTACTTACCTGATCCTCCTTGTTGCAAGACTGGTTCCTCAGTGGCTTCTCCCCTATGCTGCAGTGGTCTAAGTCCCAACATCATGCCAAAAAATGCAGGGTACATAGCCCTGCATTGTGTGTGATGAAGCTGAGGGAGAGTTCACCACCAGAGCACAAGCGAGTGCTACCTGTTATGCCCTGTACACATGATTGGTTCGTCTGATAGAAACTAACCAATGGATTTTTTTAATCAGATACCGATGAAGCTGACTTTCATCAGTCTTGCCTACACACCATCGGTTAAAGATCCGATCTTGTCCAATGCGGTGACGTAAAACACAATGACGTGCTGAGAAAAATAAAGTTCAATGCTTCCGAGCATGCATCGACTTGATTCTGAGCATGCGTGGATTTTTGACCGATGGATTTCCCCACAGACAATTGTTTTTTTCTATCGTTTTTTTTAACCATAAGAAAAATGTAAAACCCATTCTGTTTTTTTGCACCGATGGGAAAAAAACTGATGGGGCCCACACACGATCAGTTTGTCCAATGTAAGTGGTCCATCGGTCCGTTTTCATCAGATGAACTGATCATGTGTACAGGGCATAAGGGGAGCAGAGGATTGGCTAAGTAAAAGGACTTTAACTTCCCTATGGACTAAACAAGCAATTGACCCTTGCAGTTCTGGCACAGACCCACTGCAAAGGATTCATTTCCAAGTTTACTAGAGTTAGACTTTAAACAGTTTAGGAGTAAGTATTGCTGTAAATGACTCTCAGTAGGGTGTCTATATGCAAATAATAATAAAAAAAAATGAAGAAATGAATGAAATACCCTATTGTTACTATGCCAAACACCATCTAATTGGCAGTTTAGTATTATGTTTGTTTCTTTGGCAGCTTCTCTCAGCAGAAAGTGATTGATTGTTTTCTTGCAATTTTGTTATTTTGTTTCTCTTTGAATTGTAAAATTAATAGCAGTCCTGTGTTTGAAATAATAGCTCAACTCTAAAATTATACAAGTGCTATAACAGTAACTAACAGCTGCTATAAATATCTTATGTAGCAAACAACACATTTTCAAAAAAATGAATCTGTCTTGATCAATTATTTTTCTTTTACTGAAACGTTATTGAACGTTTCTGATCAATTATTTTTCATTCCTCAAGCAGTCATTACCTTTTGTTAAGCAGACTCAAAAAACTACTTGAGATTCAGCTAAATATTATACCACATAATAATTCAAGATCATTCCAAATATTTATTTATGATTGTATCCTTCTATGACTACTCAGGATTCAGGCTTAGGTCTTTGGTCTGGTCCATCAGACCATCATCAGCACTACTGTGCTCATGTGCCACTCTGCACCTCTCAGCATATTCAGCTCTCTCTCTTGGAGCGCCCTGCTGCTCTGTCCTAGCCTCTGGCCATGGAACCTCTTGTTTCCCAAGTGAAGCTCTGAACTTCTGCCAGGCCCTTGATTATAAGGGCTGTGCATATCTTACGCCCAGCCTGCAAGTCTCTAGTAAGATCTTGACAGATTCATCTGTTTTTTAACTCTTTGAAGCCTCTGCACTCCAGAACCCAATCCAGGGGCTACAAAATCCAGAGAAAAACAAAAATGTTTTTTCTGCACTCATAGGCCCGGATTCACTAAAGTTTTATGCCGGCGTATCTAGAGATACGTCGTCGTAAGTACAAATGTGCGCCGTCGTATTGTTACGCCGATTTGCGAAGCTAGATACGTTGTAAAACAAGGCTTCAGCCTCCCAATGTAACTTGCCTACGCTGGCATATCGTGGGCGCATAGTTACGCTGGACGCATTTGGCGTAAACATTTTAAATATGCAAATTAGTAAGATACGCTGATTCACGAACGTACTTGCGCCCGGCGCATTAATATACGTGGTTTACGTAAGTCGTACGTCCGGCGTAAACTTACCCCACATAAAGCAGGGGTAAGTCATGCAAAGGTATGGACAAGGGAACAGCCGTCGTAATGTACGTCGTTTACGTAGTACTACGTGAATAGGGCTGTGCGTAGGTTACGTTTAGTGATTCGACGTATCTTAGGCGTTTGTCCCGACATGATTCTGCGCATGCATACTGGGAAGCGTCCACGGGACGGCGCATGCGCTGTTCGTTCGGCCCTTCATTTACATGGGGTCAAGCATCATTATAATAAATCACGCCCACTTCCAGCTAATTTTAATTACGTCGGCTTACGCCGACAACTATACGCTACGCCGCCGCAACATTGCGCAAATTTTCTTTGTGAACACCTGGCTTGCCTCTCAATGTTGCGGCGGCATAGCGTAAGCAAGATACGCTACGCCAGAATAAAGATGCGCCCAGGTACGTGAATCCGGACCATAATAGTCATTTTGGAGCCCCTCAATCTGCCTCCTTAAGAACCATTTTGCTATTTACCTCTTTACACAGTAGCAGGGCCCAGCACTGTCACAGAATATAAAAACAACATTGATCATCTCTGCCGCTTGCCGTAGCGATGGAGATGATCCGGTCCTTTCCCCTCAGAGGCATGGAGTCAAGGAAGGGAATGATGGCCCCCACTCGACTCCATACTATTGGATGACAGGAGCGACGTCAAACGTCACTCCCCCCCCTCTTGGATCTTAAACGGGATTTTTTTTATTATTATTATTATTGCATTTAAGTGTAAATGTGAGATTTTAAAGTGTCAAAGTTTGTCGCCATTCCACGAGAGGGCGCAATATTGAAGCATGGTATCAATTTAGTTTGCGTAATATTTTCTTTCACAATATAAAAAAAAAACTAAACAAGGAAGAACTTCTATGGCAGAATCACAAGGTATTATTTAATTTAAAGATTTTAAATATTGAAAATTACTTTAGGAATTACATCAATATGCTAAAGCTTATTTTAGGCCGCGTACACATGATCAGACCGGTCCGATGAAACTGGCCTGAAGACCAGTTTCATTGGACCAAATTGATCATGTGTACGGCCCATCGGACCGTTGTCCATCGGACCAAAGTTTTAAAACTTGCTTTAAAATCTGTCTGATGGACACCTGTCTGTCGGACCAAAACGATGGTTAGTACACAAAAGCATCGGACCAAAAACCCGCGCATGCTCAGAATCAAGTTGACACACGCTTGGAAGCATTGAACTTTGTTTTTTCAGGACGTCGTTGTGTTCTACGTCGCTTTCTGGCCCGATGGGATTTTGGATGGTGTGTACGCACATCAGACCACTTTAGCGGTGGTCCGATGAAAACGGTCCGTCGGACCAGTCTCATCGGTTTGGTCTGATCGTGTGTACGTGTCCCCAGTGAGGTGTTTGGCTTCAGGAAAGGGTTAGTCTGAAGCATTCAGGGCATATTATCCACTTAAGGACCGCCTCCTGCGCATATACGTCAGCAGAATGGCATGGCTGGGCACAAGCACATACAGGTACGTCCTCTTTAAGTGCCCAGCCGCGGGTCGCGGCACGTGCCCGCAGCAGGCCCCCGCAACCCGGTCCGAAGCTCCGTGACCGCAGCCGTGGGACCCGCAAACCCGATCGATGATGGAGTCCCGCGATCGGTCCCCGGAGCTGAAGAACGGGGAGAGCTGTGTGTAAACACAGCTTACCCGTTCTTCACTGTGGCGCCGTCATTGATCATGTGTTCCCTGATATAGGGAAACACGATCAATGATGTCACACCTACAGCCACACCCCCCTACAGTTAGAAACACAGATGAAACACAGATGAGGTCACAGATGAGGTCCCACTTAACCCCTTCAGTGCCCCCTTGTGGTTAACTCCCAAACTGCAATTGTCATTTTCACAGTAAACAATGCATTTTTAATGCATTTTTGCTGTGAAAAAGTCAATGGTCCCAAAAATGTGTCAAAATTTACCGAAGTGTCCGCCATAATGTCACAGTCATGAAAAAAAAATCGCTGATCGCCGCCATTAGTAGTTTTTTTTACCAAAAATAGGTAGAAGAATACGTATTGGCCTAAACATAGGTGATCAAATACCAAAAGAAAGCTATATTTGTGGGGAAAAAAAGATGCCAATTTTGTTTAGGAGCCACGTAATTGTCAGTTAAAGCGACGCAGTGCCGAATCGCAAAAACTGGCCAGGTCCTTTACCTGCCTAAAGGTCCGGGTCTTAAGTGATTATAAACAAGGTATAAGTAATGAGGATTTGGAAAACACTTTAATGTATACTTGTTTGTTTTCAACTCTGAAAGCCCCACACTGAGAATATCTGCACTGGAACAAAAAAAAAAAAAAAAACATACTGCCTTCTGCCAAAACATATTTCCTTTACTCTTTTCTGGTAACATGTTCACATATAATAAAGACAATAATGTACTGGACATGTTGTTCCTAGCTGTAAGGAATTGAAAGAACTGAGCTGAGTTACTGCTAAAATGCATGTTAATAACTAACATGAAAGCCTAATGCTGCAGTTTTCAACACTTTCCACATATGCTGTTGAAGATAACAGGTTTTCCTGTTCAGTGTGAACTATAAATAATAACTGCAGTGATTTATAGTCTTAGCTGTTTGAATGTATATATATATATTTTTTTTTTGTAAAGAAATTGGCAATGCAAAAGAGTTTGTCTCAAAAGAATGTGTAAATAATCTACGCATTTTAAAAGTCTGTATATCATGAGAAATAACTACATTGGGGTCAACACTGAGAATCTAGTTTGTGTATACATTTTACTTACCACAAAAGAATTGTGTTGATTTTTTTGGCAACACAGTTTAACTATGTATTTTTGTTCATAAGATTATTTTCTACAGTATACAGTTTTTGTTACACAAAATATTAATTTGCATCTGTATAGGCTGTATAGGATGTTTAATTTCTTCATACATTTAGGCCAATATGTTTTTTCTGCTACATATTTTTTGGTAAAAAAAAAAAAAAAGCTTATATTGATTGGTTTGTGTAAATGTTATAGTGTCTATATGTTGGCGATCAGCGACTTATAGTGGGAAGGCTGTCCACAAGGTTTCAGAGTGTGTCTATGGGAATGTTTGATCATTCTTCCAGAAGCACATTTGTGAGGTCAGGTATTGATGTTGGATGAGAAGGCCTGGCTCGCAGTCTCTGCTTTAATTCATCCCAAAGGTGTATTGGGTTGAGGTCAGCACTTCAACGCGTACAGGACAGTCAAGTTCCTCCATCCCAAACTCGCTTATCTATGTCTTTATGGACCTTGCTTTGTGCAATGGTGCACAGTCATGTTGGAACAGAAAGGAGTCATCTCCAAACTGTTCCCACAAAGTTGGTAGCTTGAAATTGTCCAAAATGTGTTGGTTTGCGGATGCCTTAAGAGTTCCCTTCACTGGAACTAAGGGGCCAACCCAACACCTGAAAAACCCCACACCACAATCCACTATCCACCAAATCATATAAAGACATGGATGGGCATTTTTTTGGTGGAGGAACTTGACTGGCCTGCAGAATCCTGACTTCAATCTGATAGAACACCTTTGAGATAAATTAGAGTTGAGACTGTGAGACAGACCTTCTTATGCAACATCAGTGCTTGACCTCACAAATGCGCTTGTGGAAAAATGGCCAACAATTCCAAGACACCCTCCTAAACCTTGTGGACAGCCTTCCCAGAAGACTTGAAGCTGTTATAGCTGCATATGGTTGGCCAACTCAATATTGAACCCTACGGACTAAGACTGGGATGGCATTGAAGTTAATGTGCGTGTAAAGGCAGGTGTCCCAATACTTTTTGACAATATAGTGTAGTGTATATACGTGATTCTGCACAGAACAGCCACCCTATAGCAGTAAATCTGCATGGGATAGTCAGGAAGTAGACATGTGCACTCGTTTTCGTTGGAATGCATTTTCGTCCGAAAATCGGGTATCTTCGTTATCGTTTTAACGAACGAAAACTAAAGCGCAAGAAACGAAAACCGAAAGATCCGACATAAAAAAAATGCTTTATTTTCGTTTTCGTTCAGATCCAACGATTTCCGATGCTTTGTCCAATTTTCGACGTTCAATTCCTACCTATTAACTGTATTCAGTGAATACAGTGACTATAGGTCGGAATTTAATGACGAAAATTCGACAAAGCATCGAAAATCTTTGTTTTCGGACGAAAACTTTCCCGACGAAAATGAAATAAATCAAAATGATTTCGGGAGTAATGAAATAAATGTATTTTCCGGACAAAAACGAAATAACGAAACAAAATATTTCAGTCTGCACATGTCTATCAGGAAGTGTATACACTGCCAACCTGTTGTCTTCTGAGCATATTTCTTAAATAAAAAATGTCTTATTGATAAGGATCATTTAGTCTTTGGTGAAGTAATCAATAACAGCCAATCAGAATTCACTGTGTTTCAGACCAGTGCAGCACAGTTTTTGATTGGTTGGCATAGTGTTTGGTTTTTGGTTTTAGCAATGCTTCCAGTAAGATGGTATTGTCAGGGGTTCCCAACCTTTTGAAGAGTGAGGGCCACTTAAGTAACTTACTAACCAGTCGCGGGCCACATGGAGCGGGCGGATAACAGGTTACGGCTACTCTATAGGTCCTCCAATCCGCCCAGATGGAATGGAACAAATTCACTTTTGTTTTTGGATTGGAGGTAGGCGAGCATAAATGAACATCTGTCGCTCTGTAGAGGTGAATTGAGGGTCCTATTTGGTTGGGCTGATCGTGTGAAAAGGGCCTAAGACTGCTTTTACCCTGATGTGCTGCGGTTTACCCACAACGGGGGTGCAGCATAATGCACCTGTGTCTATCCTGCGGGTTAGCCTAACTTTGCCATAGACTAGCTGTAGAGAAAGCATCGGCTGGGGCTCTGCTCCGCAGCCGCTTTCTTCCTCTACCACCACCATTCACAACACTGATGCTTCAGTATGGCGGGTTGGCAACCTGTGATCTGGGCTTGTCAACCCACCATTCCAGAGCAGGCAGTCGCCGGCCACATCAGAGGACTCCGCGGGCCACATGTGGCCCCCGGGCCACTGGTTGGCCATTCCTGGCCTAAACGGTCCTATTTAAGACAGAAAAACAAAGCTGTGGTTCAGAACCTGAATAATACCAATTCAGTTTTCAGGTGCAGCTTTTGTTTCCTTATCCAAGTCAATCTTCCCTGGAACAAGAAACAAACATTTTCATAGTTGGCACATAAAGAACCATTATGCTTTATGATAGCTTTTGGTATAACACCTATAAAATCGCTCAGTAGGACTGTCACTGACTGCAGCTTTCATATAACATCTATTTTGTTACCAGGGTAACCGACTAGCTAGTTACATGCTCTAGTAGAGATGGTAATATCCTCTCTTGTTCTCTAATGTTTCAGTATTGCTTTTGCTAATAACATTCTCGGAGACAAGTTGCAAAACAGGCTGTTTACCTGTTACGTTTACCTATATAAAGTGCTTAACTAGCAATCTGCAGTACACCTACAAAAAGTTCATTCACTAGTAAGATGAGTTGTGAGCCACAATCACAAGAGAAGAAGTGGCTTATTCTTTAGGTTGCTGTCAAATGTACAGTTGGTGTACAGATTTTCCCCAGAAATGTAATTGTGTAAAGAACTCTGCACTAAGATACAAGTGAGGTTTTAGGCATACTCTACAACAAAATGTTAAAGGTTAAAAGAAAGACCTTTGTGCAAAAATGCACAGTATACCCCTCATGGACTTATAGACCATGAAAAATGTAGTAAAAACATATTTTTATTATACGTCTATTTTTTTTAATCCCCCAATTCCCTAACACATACCACTTCCCTTAAACAATTTTATTCCCTAAGGATTAGTCCATTTTCGTTGCTGGGGGATCTATTGTTGCTGCAGTGGGTCTAGTGTTGCTAGGGGTATCTATTATTGCTGGGATGGGTCTAGTGTTGCTGGGGGTGTCTTATGTTGCTGGGGAATGTATTGTTGCTGGGGTGGGATTTGTCATTGCTAGCTGCAGAGGACCTATTTCACTGCTTTTCTTGTTATTATTAACAAATACCAAACAAATTACTTGGCACCACAAAATACTGATACTGGGAGGTGGAACCAAGGGATAGTGCTTGGGGGTGTTTAAGGGGTGGAGGCAAAGAGTGACTCAGAAGGGGGGAGTTCCTGCACCTATTCTCTGAGAAAAAAATCCCTGGTTGTAAAACATCTAAAGCCAGAGCTAAGAAATAAGCCTATACCGAAAAAAATATTATATAGAGTGACCAATAAAATTTGAAGATATTAAACACATTGATATATAATTTTTTTAATTTTTTTTTTATAAAGTTTCAATATAGCAGTACTGTAGGAGTTAATTTATGACTGGATTTACCAGCAAGCTAAAGCCACCTTTTCTGTTATGTTGGTACATCACAGCACATTTTTATTAACCTGTGTTGAGATCAAGCACAGTAAATTATTTACAGAGTGCCTGCATCTTCTCCCTGCACAGATCTCCTGATCTGTCAGGCTGGGGATCGCGGCAGGGTGGAGGGGAAAGAAGCAGTGTGGGTGTGGGTGAAGTTGGGGCTTGGGGGCTTTAGTAAACATGTGTTTACTAAACTCCCCCATGTAGAAGAGGGGGTACATGCAGCAATCACTACTGTTCACTGCTATGTGCCCACTGACACTGAGGCCTTGTACACACGACCGTTTTCCTCAACAAAATACATCAAGAAACTTGGTGGCAGAGCTTTTTTGCCGAGGAAAACGGTCGTGTGTATGTTTGGAAAACTGTTGTGGATCTCGACGAGAAAAAAAGAGAACAAGTTCTCTTTTTTCTCGTCAGGAGTCTCAATTTCCTCGTCGTGTTTCTCGTTGGGCTGGTTTACGACGAGAAACGCATTCGTGTGTATGATTAGAAACCCGCGCATGCTCAGAATAAAGTATGAGACGGGAGAGCACCTTCGGTAAAAGTAGCGTTCATAATGAAGATAGCACATTCTTTACGCTGTAACAGACTGAAAAGCGCGAATCGTCTCTCACCAAACTTTTACTTAACACTGGGGCTACTAAAAGCAGCCCCAAGGGTGGCGCCAGTGGAATAGAACTTCCCCTTTATAGTGCTGTCGTACATGTTGTACGTCACCGTGTTTGAGAAGGACAAGATTTTATCTTGACAGTGTGTACGCAAAGAAAGCTTGACAAGATTCTCGACAAGCCTGACAAGGAACTCGTCGAGGAAAACGATGTTTCTTTAACGACAAGTTTCTCGGTCGTGTGTACGAGGCCTGACAGCTGACATATTGTAACCACTAGTGTTACAATGTATCAGACTGTCATGTTCTTTAGGAATGGAATCCCTATACAGATTCTCATTCATTCAAGTAAAGTGATAGAAAAAAGGGACTATCTTTAGTCCCTTTCTCTGTCTCAAAAAA
This sequence comes from Rana kukunoris, assembly GCA_029574335.1. Lineage (NCBI taxonomy): Eukaryota > Metazoa > Chordata > Amphibia > Anura > Ranidae > Rana > Rana kukunoris. The sequence continues at coordinate 258,473,979 of CM056050.1, read as the reverse complement.
TAGATATGGGGGACTATTTAGACCTCTGATATCTCACCAAAGACCCCCCTAAAAAATAGTAAAAAGTAAAACATATTTAATAAAAAACACAAAGAGCCCTTTCACACTGGCAGCGCCTGGGCTTCAGTGGTAAAGCACTGCTAGTTTCAAGCGCCACTTTACCGTCATTTTTGCAGTGCTTTTCTGCCACTAGTGAGGCACTTTAAAACCGCGATAAAGGGCGAAAAAAGGGTTAAAAGCAGTAACACCTTCTTTTAATCTAGAGGTCACATGCTTTCAAAATATATGGTTTTGTGGGTCTTTTACAAATTCTGAAAGCTGTAAGGGAAAAGACCTTTGTATCTATTCAATTTTTGCCATTTCGCAAGACGCAATTTAAAAGTTACAAATATTTCCTATTTATTTACTCAATACAGATTAAGCTTTTATATTTAGTAGGAATTTTGTCAAATCTGCTAATAATGGTTTTAGGCAAATATATTGGTTTGATAAACATTTGCGCAAATACTGCAGGGTCTAAAAAATCAATAGCACCTTCTTTTTATTCTACTTATGTTCTTTCAGAACATTTCCTAATCCTGTACTCAGACAGATACTCCCTAATAACCTGCTCCTGTTGATGCATTCACTGCAGCATGGCCAATGTTGGGTTCACATGTGGGGGCATATAATATATCAGAAAGTTGTCCTGTGATGCTGGTGCATTTCAACCAGATGAGCACTTGTTGGGTATGAATGACTAAAGTGGCTGCACACTCTTCTTGCTTGCTGCAGCACATCCTGAGAGCTAGGGTGCCTAACCAGGAATCACTGCACCACATTTAGGACATATGCCAGGCAAGGCACTTGTGTGAACTGAAGAAAATGTAACCACCCCAGCCCATGCTTTGTGGACATTTGGGTAAATTCACTAAGCTTTACCGCATGTGATAAGGGTATCATATTACTCATTTGCATACATTATCACATGCTGCAAATAAAGTCTAATTCATAACAAAAAAATACGATTAGACAGTATTTACAGTGGGAAAAAAATGTGCCGTTAAATATTGCATAAAAAGCTCTTAAGTCCAATTTACAAACGAACCATAGAGTAAAAAACATTCAATATTTACCACCAGGGTTTTGCTGGCAGTATCACATGCAGTATTTGTCAAAAAACAGGGAGGAGGGACCCCTAAGCTGTTTCTTGACACATAGCTGGTTGCTAAGGTGAGGGCTGGGAATCTGGCCATGAGTCCTAAACAAACAATGACTGAATGTAAAAAAAAGCTGCAATGCTTCGGGTCTGGTATGCATTTTAAGGCAAAATGTATAAAAACGGTGTGGGGTCTCCCCGAAAATCCATGCCAGACCCTTATCCGAGCATGCAGCCCGGCAGGTCAGGAAAGGGGGGGGGGAGAGTGAGCGCCCCAACCCTCATGAAAAACATACCAGGTCACATGCCCTCAACATGGGGGGGTGGGTGCTTTGGGGTGGGGGGCTCTGCTCCTACCACCTCAAAACACCTTGTCCTCATGTTGATGGGGACAAGGGCCTCACCCTCACAACAGTGGCTGGTGGTTGTCTGCAGGCAGGGGGCCTATCAGAATCTGCATCAGATTCTGGCCACCACATTTGAATGAGTCAAATCGAATACATAGTACTCCTACCCATTCACCAAAATAGTGACACACAGTAATAAAATCACACACACAGTTTTTAAAAACTCCTTTTTTTTGTAAATTCTTTGTCAATCAGGCTGCCCACTGGACCTGAAAAAAACAAAAAACAAATGCGCTCCCACTGTTGATAAAGGCTAGCCACCTACTGCAGGCCCTGCCATCTCAGATTTCTTATAAAGGTAAGTGACGGGCCACCTGGTTATGTCACCTGGTGGTTCCACCCGCTTGTGACATCGCTGACCAATGCATGCTGGGTCGATGATGTCACAAGGGGTGGGACCACCAGATGACATAGTCAGATGGCCCTGCCCCTTGCCGCGGTTCCAAAGATGGGGCCCTTGTCATGGTGCTTTGGGGTGGGCAAAGCACACCCTGCCCCAAAGGACCCACCTCCCTGTGTTGAGGGCATGTGGCCTGCTATTGTTCAGTAGGGGGGCTACCTCCTCTCCTGACCTGCTGAGCTGCATGTTTGTATAAGGGTCTGGTATGAATTTTGGGGGGACCCCACTCCATTTTTTTTTTTGGCATGGGGTTCCCCTTAAAATCTATACCAGACCTGAAGGGTAAGGATGTGGTGGCCGGCTTCCTGGTCTGCTCCTTAGCAACCAGCTCAATGGGATAAATTACCACATTAACCAATGCAGTAATTACCGCTAAATCAAACAAATACCGCATTCGGTTTTAACGCAAAATTCATAATGCATTGAACACTTGCACAATTGTTACCACATGTGGTATTTTACCTCGTTGTATGAGCCACTATTTAACTCTTAGTGAATTGACCCCCATGTGTCTTTGCTCATGTGCACACTGCTACTGACTGTTTAGTCAAGGAATACAGAGGCATTAGGTTCCACATGCTGGTAGAGGGAAGTAAAGGCCTTTTGGCAAAATATGGCTACAGCACAGGCTTTAAATGTGGAAGAGAACTGCTGCTCCTTCTAGTCCCCTGCAACCTGCCAATGCCCCCTTTCTTGCTGCAGTTCTACTGTTCCTTATATGAAATCTCTGGCATCTACGTACAGCTTGCTACCGCATTTCATTAGTCCCACCCTCCTGATCACTCAAGCCCACGTGACAGTAAGCTGCAGGGACATCACAGTCAAATGCTGCCCCCAGCTGGATGTACCCTCCTCTGAAGCTCTTGGCGCTGTTTTCTCCAGTATCCGATAATAAGAATTCTAGTGCAGAAAGGTACTGATGGTGTGCTGAAGTACTTCCAGGTTTCAGGGATACAGTGAATCAGCTGCCACTCCCACCCTATGTCACCTTTTTTCACCTGGTGTCAGGAAAACTTGTCAAAAGTGACTTTGATAGCAAAGTAAGGAAGCAGCAGACAGAAATTACTCTTAAGCCTCGTACACACAATCAGTCCATCCGATGAGAACGGTCCGAAGGAGCATTCTCATCGGTTAACCGATGAAGCTGACTGATGGTCTGATGTACCTGCACACCATCGGTTAAAAAAAACTATTGTATCAGAACGCGGTGACGTAAAAACACAACGACGTGCATAAAAAAATGAAGTTCAATGCTTCCAAACATGCGTCAACCTAATTCTGAGCATGCGTGGATTTTTAACCAATAGTCGTGCCTACTAATGATCGATTTTGACCTATCGGTTAGGCGTGAATCGGTTAAATTTTAAAGCAAGTTGGCTTTTTTTTAACCGAAGTTTAAATAACTGATGGGGCCTACACACGATCAGTTTTGACCGATGAAAACGGTCCATCAGACCATTGCCCTCTGGTTAACTGTTCGTGTGTATGCGGCCTTAGGGGTTGAAATACTCCCCAGTTTTAGTAAATCAACCCCTTATGGCTGTTAATTGAAACACGTACACAATATAGAGGGATATGCTTTGTTCATGTATTTCATGTCTGAAGTTTACAACCATTTTAAAGTTTCAGACCTTTCATCTGAAAATGCAGAACCTTCTCCTTCACTACTAGCTGTGATTGTAGAAACTCTGCATCACTCACCATGCCTGCCAGATATTAAGAGTACAGGGAATTGTCTATCTTTATTATCAACTATGTCAATAGGGTAAATAGGAATGTGATGCTTTGATGCATTGTGTAATGTGAGGATTTCATGATTTGAGGATTTGATGCACAAACATGTACCTCAAGTATGCAGTGATAGACTGCAAACATACTGTAGAAAAGCTTTGCCTGTGTCAATACACACTGTTGACCCTAAACAAAGGACACTGATACTGCTTCCCCCAAAAACACTAAAATGCTAAACTACAAACCTACATTGTGTGTGTGTGTGTGTGTGTGTGTGTGTGTGTGTGTGTGTGTGTGTGTGTGTGTTTGAAGCCTAACTGCAAGCAAAAAAATAAAGAAAGAAAAGTGTAATAAAAAAAAAACTGAAAAAAAACCTTCAAGTAGGTTTGCACACACAAAATGTTGTCCTAAAAATAACTGTTGGGTCTATACACTGTAATATAGCAAATATCCACCAGGGAGAGGGTACACATACATATATAGCCCACTACACTGCTGTTTGCTGTAATATAGCACAATGACACAATGGGGGTTATTTACGAAAGGCAAATTCTCTTTGCACTACAAGCGCAAACTACAAGTGCAAAGTGCACTTTAGATTGCACTGAAAGTGAACTTGGAAGAGCAGTCGCTGTACATCTTAGGGGTAGATCTGAAATTAGGGGAAGCTCTGCTGATTTTATTATCCGATCATATGCAAGCTAAAATGCTGTTTTTTATTTTTCTTGCATGTCACCCTCGCATCTACAGTGACTGCACTTCCAAGTGCACTTTCAGTGCAATTTCAAGTGCACTTTGCACTTGTAGTTTGCACTTGTAGTGCAAAGTGTATTTGCCTTTAGTAAATAACCCCTCTGTGTATAGCACTGCATAGCAGCAACTATCTCTCCCTGCAAACACACAGGCCCAGATTCACCAAGCACTTACGCCGACGTAAGTGCAAATGTGCGCCGGCGTATGTGTGCGGCAGACCCACAAACCAACATGCTCCTAAAAACAGGCTACACCCCGCTGACGTAGCTTGCACACGCCTGGCGTAGCGTGGGCGCACATATGGGCTGGACGCATGGTGCTGCTCCCATTGATTAGCCATTCAAACATGCAAATGAGGAAAATACGGCGATTCACGAACGTGCGTGGGACCGACGCATGCTACGCGAGATGCACGTAAGTTGTACGTCCGGTGTAAAGTTATTCCCCATAAATGAGGTGCAACCCGGCAACAGACATGCACAGGTCTGCACCAGGGAACGCAAGCCAGCATATTGTGCATTGGACGTGTGTCTGGCTGGGTGTACGTTATGTTCATGTCGTATGCAGTGCTCCGACGTAGCTTAGGCAGTTGTACCGGCGTGGTTGTGAGCAGGCACAGGGGGTGCTGTGCATGCGTCCACGTCATGGTGACGTCACGGCGCATGCGCAGTTCATGATACGCCGGGCGTATAACACAGTGCCACGCCGGCGTACTTGTCTGGTGCTCGGCCCATCATTTGCATGGGGTCATGCCCACTTCCACATACACTTCGAAACCCACGCTGGCACAGCGTTGGGAGCACTGGCTTGCTGAATGCAATGCTTGCCTCTCCGCACTATGTTGGCATGCCGTACGGTGTGTGCTCTATGGCGGCATAATCTGCGCCGTGCTCTCTGTAAATCCGGGCCATAGTTGGCTCTCCATATCTGCTCCAAGTCTCCAACACTAACATAAGGCTGTTGAAAAAACTTAACTGTTATATTGATGGTATACAAGAAAACCTCATTATTTGCCCATTGTTTGCCCTTTTAAGCCCCCAACCAGAGTTCAAAGTCCAAAAACTGCATTATTGGTAATTGGTTATTTTAGGTGCAAATGACCACATTCGTTGAGCTGCAAACATTTATAATTTACCACAAAATCATGTTCAACTCTTTCCTGGAGCTCATGTCTTATTGCGCAATATAAGTATTATGCACAACAGGACATATACAGTAAAAAAAAAATTGTTCAGGACAATGTGTTATGCCATGTACATACGATCATTTTTCAGCATGTAAACAACAACGTTTTAAAAAAATGTCATTTAAAATGATCGTGTGTGGGCTTCACATCATTTTTCGGGTTCTGAAAAACGACAAAAATAAAATATTTGAACATGCTGCATTTTTTAACGAAGTTTTAAACAATGTCGTTTTTCGGGTTGTATAAAATGATCGTGTGTGGGCTTAAATGATGTGAAAAACCTGTGCATGTTCAGAAGCAAGTTATGAGATGGGAGCGCTCGTTCTGGTAAAACTACCGTTCATAATAGAGTACAATGTAAGCACATTCATCACGCAGTAACAGACAGAAAAGTGCAAATCATCTTTTAGTAACACAAAATCAGCTAAAGCAGCCCAAAGGGTGGCGCCGTTTGAATGGAACTTCCCCTTTATAGTGCCGTTGTACGTGTTGTACGTCACCGCGCTTTTCTAGAGCATTTTTTTTAACAATCGTGTGTGGGCAACGTCGTTTCAATGATGAAGTTGGAAAAACCGTTGTTTTTTCTAGAGGCTGAAAAACGTTGTTTTTTACAAGCCAAAAAAATATCGTGTGTACGCGTCATAAGGTTTTCAAAATGCCTTTAATTACATACCAGCAAAATCACATTTCCAGCTTTTTGCTGGCACACCAGCTTTGTCAAGAAAAAAAAAAACGTACTTTATATATATATTTTTAAATAAAACATGTTTTTTTTTCTAATACGTTGATTCACAATGTTTTAATTTATGGTGACACAGAGAGTAAAAGATGATAGTCTAAAGCTTCGCAAAGCTCATCTGTCTGATAAGTTTGCCCAGAGGTGCCAACGCAGCTGTTTAATAATACCCTTGATTACCTAAAGTATGACTATTATTAGCTAGCTGATGCCTCTAAACAATTAATTTGAAATTGAATAAAGCCATCTTAAGTAGTTCTAAATTGGAATTGAATAATTTAAAATGTTGTTTACAAAGGCACAGTTTATTTGTGCATTTAAAACAAAAAGAGCATAAAAACAAAAACTAAACAAAATAACAGATATTGAAGACATTTTTGCTTTGCCTCAAAACAAAAAAATATTCTGTTTTGAATTTGATGTCCTCTAGAGCATTTTACTAAGATAAGCATTTTCTTTCATTGGAGAGAACTGTTTGCATATTTTATAGCTCCCTATTCTTGTTAGAAGTGCAGAACATACGATGAAGTGTCTCTTGTATGCAGTTTAGTGGTTAAAGCAACCGTAAAAATGTTGCATCTGTCACTCAGTTCTGTCAACTGAAATGCCCTTGCCTTAAGCAAGCTAGTTTTGTTTTTACATATTCTTGCTTTAGAATGACTTTTTAAAAAAAAAGTAAACTCATGGATGCAAATAAATAAATAAATAAAAGTTATAAAAAAAATGCAACTTACTGGAACTTATTACTAATTGTTAACAAATTCTTAACATTGTAGAATTCATACAAATAGTTTGCATCATAAAAAAATAACACATTGTGAGTTCTCTAGTAGCAATGTAGTACAAGTAGCATGTGGCACTTTTTTTAATTTTCCTGAAAATGAAATCAGCCAGCTGCTGGGAAAAAATAAAATAAAAATTCTGGGAATGGAGAAGAATGTGACTGTTAACCTTTCCATTCATTTGACCAAACTTCTTAGTGATTGGCCCAAGGAGGTAGAGGGAGGGAGTCAGCAGTCCTGTGAAAGCTGACATTTGTGCAACTGCCAGCTTACATGGGCTTATTTTGCTTGTTCACTGTGTCTGACACAATCAGCAGGGGAGCAAACAAAAAGTGTGTCCAGGGAAAAGGGCATTAAAAGAAAAGTAGGGTCCAACTTTTTTTTGTGCCAATTTTAACCAATTTAGCCCCGGACCATATTGCTGTCCAAAGACCAGAGCACTTTTTGTGATTCGGCACTGCGTCGCTTTAACTGACAATTGCGCGGTCGTGCGACGTGGCTCCCAAACAAAATTGGCGTCCTTTTTTCCCACAAACAGAGCTTTCTTTTGGTGGTATTTGATCATCTCTGCGGTTTTTATTTTTTGCGCTATAAACAAAAATAGAGCGACTATTTTGAAAAAAATTCAATATTTTTTACATTTTGCTATAATAAAAATCCCAAAAAAGATATAAAAAAACATTTTTTTTCCTCAGTTTAGGCCGATACGTATTCTTCTACATATTTTTCGTTAAAAAAAATCGCAATTAGCGTTTATTAATTGGTTTGCGCAAAATTTATAGCGTTTACAAAAAGGGGGTCGTTTTATGGCATTTTTATTATTATTTATTTTTACTAGTAATGGCGGCGATCAGTGTTTTTCTTTTCGGTACTGCGATATTATGGCGGACACATCGGACACTTTTGACACATTTTGGGGACCATTGGCATTTTTTTAGCGATCAATGCTATAAAAATGCATTGTATTACTATAAAAATGCCATTGGCAGTGAAGGGGTTAACACTAGGGGGCAGGGAAGGGGTTAAGTGTGGTCCTAGTGTATTCTAACTGTATGGGGGGGTGGCCTCACTAGGGGAAATCACTGATCTTCTGTCCATACATTGTATGGACAGAAGATCAGCGTTTCCCCCGCTGACCGGAACGAAAGGTATGTGTTTACACACATACCTCCCGTTCCCCGCTCTGTAACGAGCAATCGCGGGTGCCCGGCGGCGATCGTACCCGCCGGGCACGCGCGCGGGACTCGGGGGACGCGCGCGCCGCAGGCGTCACGCGCGCCCTATTAGCTGCTACAGGGAGGTGCTCCCGCGTAGCAGTGCCACCGCCCCGCAGTAATATGACGGCGGGCGGTCAGCAAGGAGTTAAGCATCATTTTCAGCATCATTAAGCTCACTGCTCCTTTAAAAACTGTTTAAGATTTTTTTTGCATTGAGACATGTCCCTCAGGGAAGTACCCAGAACCCTTCTTATGGCCAATAATGTGCATATTAGACTTCAAAATGGGGACTTTTGGTTTTCATGTTCTGCTCCCATAGACTTCAATGGAGTTTGTGGTTTGGGGCCAAACATTTTCTCTGTTCTGGAGTTCTAGGGTGAACCAAACTAAGGGGTGTTCAGCCCATCTCTATTAACAAGTTGGGTCTACTGCAGAGACAGGATCTACATCAAGTAAAATCTATATCTTCTGAACAGCTGCAGGGCTGTCTTTAATATTGACTGGACCCTGTGAAAATATTTCTTGGCCACCCCTCCTTCCATACAAGTTTCCTCTCCACCTGCTCTGAGTCATACAATAAATAGTAGCTAGACTCAAAATCTATATACTGAATCAGATAAGACAGTGATTGCCATTGGTTGCCAGAGGTTACAGTGTATCATTACCACCCACAGACTGGCTGTTACATCAAACATTATGGCTCACTGATTATTTGCTAGAGGTTACAGCACATAACTTCTGCTTGTTGATTGGTTGCTAGAGATTACTGTCCACCAATGCTTCTCACTGACTAGTTGCTAGATGTTACTGGACATCCTTGTCACTCACTAATTGGTTGCTAGAGGTTATTGCACATTATTACTGCTCACTGGTTCCTAGAGGTTGCTGTATATCTTTACTGCTCAATGATTGGTTGCAAGAGGTTAGTGCACATCATTACTGCTCACTATTTGGTTGCTAAAGGTTACAACACATCATCTCCTTACTACCTGCACACCATGGACTGGAGATGTTAGGGGACCCATCAATAGACAGAAAACTCCCAGGGATTTTAGGACTCCTGTGATCAATGGCAATGCTGGAGGAGAGTGATTAGTGGCAATGCTGGGGGGTTGATTGGATCAGTGGCAGTGGTGGGGGATAGGATTAGTTAGGATTAGTTAAAAGGCAGTACACTATGGCAATTACTGAATCATGTAGAGCAAAGCTCTGACCACCAATGTAATGACCACCAATGTGAGGGGGGATTTACACTGGACACCAATGTGAGGGGAAATTTGCACTGACCGCCATGTAACAGGGGATTTTACGCCACCCACCAATATAAAGAGGGATTTCTATACTAACACAAATGTAATAGGAGCATTTACACCAACCACCAGTGTAAGAGGGGATATAAAATGACCTCCATGTAAGGGGGATTTACACTGATAACCATTGTTGAGGAGATCTGTACTAATTACCAATGTAAGGTGATACTTCTACATCGACCACCAATGTTAGGGGGTACTTACCCTGACCAACGATGTAAAGGGGGATTTATACTAATCACCATGGCAAGGGCACTTCTGCACTTATCACCAATGTAAAGGGAAATGTACACTGGCAACCAAAGCAATGGGGGATTTTACATCAACAACCAATAAAGGGGGATTTCTACACTGGCCACCAATGTAAGGGGGGATTTACACTCACCACCAATTTAGATGGGGGATCTACATGGACCACCAATGTGAGGGATGATTCAAAACTTACCACAAATGCACTTTTGTTCCTGATTACCAATATTAAGAAAAGTTTCTACACTGGCCACCAATGAAATGGGGATTTACACTGACCAATAATGTAATAGGAGCGCCCACACTGACCACTGATGTGGTAGGGCATTCACACTGATCACCAATGTAATAGGAGCATTCACAGTAACCACCATGTAAAGAGGGATTTAAACTGACCACCAATGTAAGGGGAACATTCACACTGACTACTAGTGTGAATGAAAGGATTGAACACCAAGCCCCAATGTAATGAGAAGGTTTACACTGACCATCAATGTAACTGACACATTTAGCTTGTGTTCACATTTATTTTTGTCGGTAACGCATGCAAAATCACTTTCCTGACACCACAGAAGTGAAGGTGGATATGACCTCGGGTCATAAATATGAATGCTGACGCTATTTACATATCAATGCAGCCCGTCCGCAGCTTTTTACATTTTAATGCCCCTGCTATTTACATATCAATGTATGCTATTCGCATGTTAACACAGGGTCTGCAGGTCAGCCATCTGTACATGACAATAGGGCAGAGCTGGGCAGCATTGGTAAAAAAACTTCACACTGAGATATTGGGACAGAGCACAAGACTAAAACTTTAAGGGACAAGGAAATTTAAACTGGGATATTTGGCATATATTAGGCAGCTGCTTTGGGCCCTGCACCAATGATGGGGCCCAGGGCAGCTTCTCCTTTCCCCTGCCTTAAAGACAGCCCTGAACAGCTGCCTTGAAGAGAAAAAACATCTGGTACAACTATGCATGATAGCCAGTCAGCTTCAACTTCAGCTTGTTCCATTAAGCTTTAACCACTTAGCGACCAGTGCCCACACATATACGTCTACACAATGGCATGGGCAGGCAAAGGGGCATACCTGTATATCCCTTTAAATTTGCCACGCGTGCCTCGTGAGTACGCTTGCGGGTCCCGGGACCTCGATGTTCCCGGGCGGCCCGCTGTTGCCTTATAAAAAATGCTATGTCTAATCGCCACTAGCAACTGGGAATAAATGTACCTATAAATATACTAATCGATATGATAAGATGGGTAGTGTGAGGTAGAGGATTTCCTTAAAGAGTTAAGTGGTTTCACCGTCTTGTCTTTTCAATATCTATTCAATCTCCTCCATTTGATATTCAAAGAGGTATAGCAGACCGGTCGTCTCCCCTTACCTCTTTGAATTTCAAACGACCCAGGAAGAAATAGCCACGAGACGTCAGACTTCAGGGAGATGTCATAATGGCCTTCCTGTGACATAAATAGCCATTGTACAAGAGTCATTGTTAGAATGTTAATGAACACATGAAGGGATTCCTCTTGTCCACAAACTCTATTTACCCCTAAATTGAATTAAGGAAACACCGTATTTGGGCGCAAGACCCAGAGCCAATCAGAGTTGGCCCCCAGAGATATAAATTAAGTAGGCTGTAGCTAGTAAAAAGGTAGAGAGAGAATCAGTACAGAACCTGGGCCCAGGGAAGACCATTTTCAAGGCAATATCAAGGAATCCTCTCCCCCGCACTTACCATATCTTAATCATAATTTGTAATGTGTGATATTTTTGTGTGATGTACTTAATTTGTATTAGCAAACTAACTTTTACTCCTTTATTTTAAATACTGTAAATGTATGCAGTCAAACTAACTTTTACTCCCTTATTTTAAATACTGTAAATGTATGCAGTCAAACTAACTTTTACTCCCTTATTTTAAATGCTGTAAATGTATGCAGTGTATTAGATAGCTAATATCTTTTCTATAATAAATGTGTGTTATGTTAAAGCTTCCACTCTGTCACAGAACTCTCATTAAACCATATATCATATATGCGAGATAGTAAATCTCAAATATAATATTTTAAAGGTAACACCGCGATTGCGGTCGGCAAAGGCAGAACAGGGCCTAGTGACATGTCACCGATCAAATGTTCTCTGTGATCAGGAACGGTGTTCAGTTACGTGTCACTGGTAGCTCCTCCCTCTAACAGTTAGAATCCCTCCCTATGACAAACTTAACCCCTTCAGTGCTACATAGTGGTTAACCTCTTCACTGTCAGTGTGATTTTTACAGTAATCGGTGCATTTTTATAGCATGGATCGCTGTAAAAATGACAATGGTCCAAAAAATGTGTCAAAATGTGTTAAAAGTGTCCAATGTGTCCCCTCCCCCCCCCCCATAAAGTCACAGTCATGATAAAAATTGCAGATCGCCGCCATTAGTAGTAAAAAAATTGCAATAATGGCGTAAAACTATCCCCTATATTGTAGACGCTATGGCCCAGATTCACAGAGCAATTACGCCTGTCTAACTGGTGTTAGACAGGAGTAATTTCAAATTTTGCGCGCCGTATCACTAGTTTGAATCCTCAAACCATGATACGGCGGCTTCGGGCTTCGATCCGAGAGGCTTACATCCTCGTAAGCCTTCGGATCTACACTGCGATATTTTTGCGGCCGCTGGGAGGAGTTCGCGTAGTTTTCATGCATCGGGATATGCAAATGAGTTTTTACGGCGATCCACAAAGGTACGAGTGTCCCTCGCAATCGCCTACGTCATTTTTTGGCTACGTAATGTTAGAGGAGCTTTTTGCTGGTCTAACAGTGCGTAACCCATGTAAAGTATGGCCGTCGTTCCCGCGTCGATTTGAAAATATATATTTTTTTTTAACGTAACTCGTTCGGGAATAGGAATGTACGTAAACGACGCTACTACGACGTGACGACGTGTTTTTGCGCAATGCACGGCGGGAAATTTGCGAACGGAGCATGCGCAGTTCGATCGCCGCAGGAACGGGCCTATTTTAAATGCTTTACGCCCCCTACTTGCGCAGATGGATTGCGACGGGAGAAATACACTACGCCGCCGTCGTTTACTGGACAAAATCTACCTGGATTCCACGTAGAGCCAGGTAAAAAACGGCGGCGTAGTGTATTTCTGATACTCTACGAGAATCTAATTCTCTGTAAATCTGCCCCTATAACTTTTACGCAAATCAATCAATATACGCTTATTGCGATTTTTTTTTACCAAAAATATGTAGAAAAATACACATCGGGCTAAACTGAGAAATTGGTATTTATTTTTTTAAATTGGGGATATTCCTTATAGCAAAAAGTACAAAATATTGTTTTTTTTTTTTTTCAAAATTGTCGCTCTATTTTTGTTTATAGCGCAAAAAATAAAAGTGATGCCAAGTGACAGCAGCAAGAAGGAATAGTGGACGTAAAGATAATGGGGTTGGTTTACTAAAGACAAATAAACTGTGTACTTTGCAAGAGCAGTTGCTCCAGAGCTCAGTGAATGAGCAGAAGCTCTGCAGACTTAAATCCATCCAATCATGTGCAAGTAAAAATTTTTTTTTTCTTGCACATAATTGGGTATATTTTAGAAAAGTGCATCTTTACCTCATTTACTAAGCTCTGGGGCAACTGCTCTTGCAGAGTGCAATGTTTAGTGCCTTTAGTAAAACAACCCCTGTGTTTTAACTTTTGGCCCATTTTATGATTGTGTTTGTTTTCAAAGATTTTTTTTTCTTTTCCTCATAAAGTATTTTATTGTTTATGTTGATATTGCTAGAAATGTAAAAAGATTATAGTAGGTCCCACAGTATAGATACAAAAAACAGTCACTTCCAGTGCTAATAGGTCTTCCAAGGTGAGGAGTAACAGATGCCAGATAAAATGCTGGTGTGAAAGGCATATATGGTATCCCAGAACTAGGTGGATGCTGCCTTCCTCAGATGGGGTAATCCATAAGAAACTACTAGAAAAACAGAAATGGCGCGCTCACCTAGTGAATTACCAGAGATAATTTAATAATATAAATTTTAAATCATTTGAAATTAAAATAAAATACTTAGAGGTGTCCAAAGTTTAGAACACAGAGATCAACCGACCGGAAGCTTTAGGAATGCCAGGAGCGGAGGGGGGGGACCCGATAGAGACCAACGGGATCATCTCTGCTACAATGCACCGATCAGGGAACACCCAGTATCGCACAGGCACCTTGCCAGACCCAAGGGAAACCCGCGCAGTGCCAGCGGGAATCCACTTCCTGGAAACACCGGAAAACGTCAGAAGTGATGTCATTTAGGGGGCTGGGAAGGCACAATGGTGTTCCCATGGACATGAATGAGCAAAGGTAGGTGGAAGAAAAAAAATGTTTTATAAAAAAAAAAAATCAAAAATTTAATAAAATGCAAAAAAAAGCAAAAATGTTACTCTGACCAAACTGAACAAAAAAATATATAACAATAATACAAATTTAAATAAATAAAAAAAAATAATAATAATCAAAATATAAAAATATTGTGATTTACTTTTGCACAATAGATAATGATTCCCAAATATATAGCAATAAATTAAAAGCACTAAACCCTTACTCTGTGTTTTTATGGCCTTTGTGAGTACCTACTGTATTAAATAATCACCGGTAATGAACTAGGTGTGCACGCCTTCCATTTCTGTTTTTTTTGTAGGTCCCATAGTATGTCTCACAATAAATTGTAAATAAAGCACTCACATATTAGGTGTTTATGCTGATATATTTAATGTAAAGTCCACATATGATTACAATGATGGCTATTATATGTCAAATAGAAAAAAGGAGAATTGAAGCTGCTTTAGTTTTGTATTTCAAATGCTTTGTTGTACTTACTCTGAACAACTGATGTCTCTCAGCAAAAGCCTATCGAAGTCTCTGACACTCCTTTTTAATCAAACTTTTTCTTACCACTGGCTAGGCCTTTTATTCTGTGCTTGTATTCATGCTGATGTGAGACCAAATTAGTACCTATGCCTGTATCCTACAAAAGAATTATTGTCATACTGTAGTGTTATTATTGAAATGCTGACCTAAAAATAATGGCATGTATTTTCATATTGCTATAATTCTGGTTATGCATTTCAAGAGCGTCTCTTGATCACAACAGCTACATTTCAAATATACAATTTTCCTCCTAATAAGCTACAATGCATGGATCATAGAAACTTCCCCAAGTCATATCAGGAAGCTCTGATAATATAATACACCAGCTGCTTTTTTGTCCTCAGCATGTCCATTTTGTGATCATTACCAAGAGTCATTTTGCAATGCTTAATTGAGCCAACCTCTTCTGATAACCAGTGTCTGGCACACTGGAGCTAGAATTTCAGCTGTAAGACGTGGTCATTTTAGTTAGTAAATATAAAATAAATTTTTTCTTTCCTTATATAGAAGTTATATGTTGTCAGATAACTGTATTTTTTGATTATTTCAATGTCATCATCCTCACTAAAATTTGACTGATTTAATCAGAACAGTGTGGTTACTTAATTACAGCATTTAAAACAAAGACGTCATTGTATACAGAGAAGATAATTGGTATCATTATTTATGATCAGTTTAAAAAAAAGAACTCCAGATACTGTAACAAAATCATGCAATAAAATACTAATGCTATCCAGTGAAAATTGCAAGCATTTTTTCTTTGAGTTTTATAAATTACAATGCAGCCAGACATAACAGGCTTCTCCTATGGGTGAGGCTGTGCGGTTTATTTACTAAAGGCAATTAGATGGTTTACTTTGCAATGTAACTTGGCACAGGAATTTTTCCCTAGCTTAGTGAATGTGTTAAAGCTCTGATCACGTCCATCATTCGATTATGTGCAAGCAAAAATACAGTTTTTTTTTGTTGCCTTGGATGTGATCGGGTAATTTTTTTTTGCATGCTAGTTTCCATATTGGTTTTTAATAGGTTAATAAAAGTCCGAAAATTCTCGTACAAAAGATTAAATGGTATCGTGCGAGAAACATTTTCATGTTTGTCCCTTTGGAAAATTACGGATGGCAGCCATGTACTAACCATCAGATTATCATACAATCACGTAGAAAGTGTGTGCAAGGCTAAAGATAAAACTCCAGTGCAAAATGAACATCCTAGTTGTAGAAGATCAACCCCTGTTGGTTTTTTACTTGAACATGTGAAAAACTAGTATCATTCAGGCTGAATTACTAAGGATATAGCACACTTACACCAAGTAAGTAAAAAAGTACCAGTGGTGCTGCAATATCACTGGCGTGCGCAGATCCACCAGTGATGGACGAATAGTCTCCTAAATGCACCATTGTTGCTAGCATATCATAAATGATTAGTAAGTATCATGCCATGAAACTCATTTGAATTTTCCGGGTTAAAGATGCTTAAAATGTGCTCATTTTGGTGTGTCTTTTCTTTCTTTTTTTCTTCCTTGCTTATGATTGGGGTTGTTTAACCACTTAAGGACCCATTCATGCCGATATATGTCGGCAGAAGGGCACGGCTGGCCACAAGCATGTACAGGTACGTCGCCTTTAAGAGCCCAGCAGTGGGTCTAGTCCTGAGCTCTGTGACTGTGCCCGCAGGACCCGTGGACACGATCGCCGCCAGTGTCCCAAGATCGGGTCACAGAGCTGAGGAACGGGGAGAGGTAAGTGTAAACAAACCTTTCCCTGTTCTTCCTAGTGTGAGTGTCACTGATCATCTGTTCCCTGTCATAGGGAACGACGATCAGTGATGCCACGTGCCAAGCCACACCCCCACACAGTAGTAATGACTCCCTAGGAAACACTTAACCTCTTCAGCACCACCTACAGGTTAACCCCTTCATTGCCAGTGTCATTTTCACAGTAATCAGTGCATTTTTATAGCACTGATCCCTGTAAAAATGACAATGGCCCCAAAATAGTGTCAAAAGTGTCCGATGTGTCCACCATAATGTCTCAGACATTATAAAAATCGCTGCCATTACTAGTAAAAAAAATATTAATAAAAATGCCATAAAACTATTATCCCATATTTTGTAGACGCTATAACTTTTGCGCAAACCAATCTATAAATGCTTATTACATTTTTTTTTACCAAAAATATGTAGAAGAATACGTATCGGCCTAAACTGAGGAAAAATAAAAGGTTGTTTGTATATATTTTTGGGGCATATTTATTTTTTTCAAAATTGTCGCTCTATTTTTGTTTATAGCGCAAAAAATAAAAAAAACGCAGAGGTGATCAAATAACACCAAAAGAAAGGTCTATGTGTGAGAGAAAAGGACGTACATTTTCTTTGGGAGCCACGTTGCACAACCGCGCAATTGTCAGTTAAAGCGATGCAGCACCGAATCGAAAAAAGGGGCCTGGTCTTTTAGCTGCATAATGGTCCGGGGCTTAGGTGGTTAAGTGACTCTCCACTGTCCTGCAGTTGTTCTTTAAATTAATTAGCAACTCTTGCTCATTTGTGTTCCAGTTTTCATAAACAGAAACCAACAGAGGTGGACGATCATGTATGGCTAATTGTATCACATTATTCGGGATGGCACACATTGTGTTTAAAGTTATGTACTGTCAAAAAAGCCTCATATATCAATAGGAATTTGTCAGGTACATATTAGCAGGCAGCGAAACCCCATGTAAATATTAATATGTAAAATTGCGCTCCCTAGTGCAAACGTATACGTGCAAAAGATTTATCAATACAAAGCAATTGTTCACACTGAAGTGCAAATGAGTGCAACGTCCATATATTACCACCAGATGTCACTAGTGGAAATATAAAAGTGAAATTACATGTGCAATATTCAATATAAAAGTGCATATAAAAAGTGCTGCTGCATTGACTACCAATAGTCTGCCTACTCACTTAGGCTGGCTTACTAAAGGATGTGAGAATGTTCACACAATAAACTGTAAAGATTCAATTCATGTATCTAAACATGTGCAAATTAAATAAGTAAACAGGGATTTGCTTTTCACATGATTGGATAATTTACGTGAATCTTTGTACGCTTTACATCCTGGGCTTTCTTTAAATTTTTCACCTCAATTTTTGCGCAGATGTTTATCAAACACATATTTTCAGGAACTAACATGCTAAAATGAATTTAAGTGCACACAAATGCAAAATAATTCCATTTATGGTAAATCTAAAATAGCGGGGTGCATCGAGTAAACAGATATCAAATATATAAAGCCTTAAAATATGCCTGTGAGATGGCAACAAATTACAGTGTTCATAGGCAAAGCAGCTGCAGCCATAAAAAAATTGTTTTAACCACTTATTTATTAACAGCTTATAGATGGAACGTGGTTAAGTAAATCAGCCACACTGTCTGCAAGGTAAGGGCTGCTTGAAAATGTAATTCGGGGGGATGTGCCTAAGTTAATAGGAGTGAAGCTGCCTTCATTTTTCAAGCCTGGTGATGATGTCACGTGATGAAATAAAATTTAATTATCAGTACAAGAAGAATGCATATAAAACAAATGGTTCTAAGACAAACTCTAGAGGGGGAGAAGGAGAGGTTGGGGATACGCTTAGGTAATGCCTGGATGAAGACTTAAATTCAATTGATATATCATTCACAACTGAAAGTAAGAATCTGAGTGATTGAAGGATAAGGCTGATCTAGGTCTTTTTAAAAAAAAATCAATTAAATGCTGATATAGTTCATCATTCACATCATTTAGTGGTTCTAAACATTGACAATGAAGTTGATAGGAGTAACATTTTGAGCAGCAGCAAAACAGGAGAGATCCATGGAATCAACCTATTCCAGATGAACTGTGCTAAGTATTTCAATTTTAAAGTTTATATTATAATCAAATCTAATTTGTACAGTATAACCACTTTCAAAACAGAAAGCGACAAAGAAAATATGCCAAAAATCACTAAATTAAACTAAAAGTACGTTAGTTAAACTAATAAAGTAGCAATAAAAAAAGTTAGCATTAGCAATAAGTATAAGAATATACAGTATCACAGTGTGCTTATATTACATTTTGTACAGAAAACATATCTCTTTTAATTGTCTCTTTATCAGTTTTTTTTTCCCGCCTTACTAGATTTATCATGAGTTAACCACTTCAGCCCCAAACCATTTGGGTGGTCAAAGACCAGGTCACGTTTTGCGATTCGGCACTGCATCGATTTAACTGACAATTGCACGGTCGTGCGACGTGGCTCCCAAACAAAATTGTCGTCCCACAAATAGAGATTTCTTTTGGTGGTATTTGATCACCTCTACGGTTTAAATTTTTTGCGCTACAAACAAAAATAGAACGACAATTTTGAAACAAAATCTATATTTTTTTTTACTTTTTGCTATAATAAATATCCCCAAAAAATATAAAAAAAAATTTCCTCAGTTTAGGCCGATACGTATTCTTCTACATATTTTTGGTAAAAAAAAAAACGCAATAAGCGTTTATTGATTGGTTTGCGCAAAAGTTTTATGGCATTTTTATTATTTATTTTTTTACTAGTAATGGCGGCGTTCAGTGATTTTTTTCATGACTGCGACATTATGGCGGACACATTGGACACTTTTGACACATTTTTGGGACCATTGTCATTTTCACAGCGAACAGTGCTATAATTGTGAAAATGATTACTGTGAAAATTACACTGGCAGTGAAGGGTTTTACCACTACTAGGTGGCACTGTAGGGGCTAAGTGTTCCCTGCATAGTGTTTCTTACTGTAGGGGGAATGGGCTTTGTGTCACATGATACTGATCTCCACTCCGAGTAAACAGAGCCGAGATTAGTGTCATTGTCACTTGTCAGCGCGGGGAGATGCTTTTTCGCACAAGCATCTCCCCGCTCTATACCTCCGTAAGACAATCGCAGGAATCCCCATGGCGTTCGAGTCCACGGGACCCACGTTCATGACCACACGGGAGACATTTAAAGGGCCACGTACAGGTATGTTATTATGCCTGTCTGTGACATTCTGCCGACATATATCTACATGGGCCGGTCCTCAAGTGGTTAAAGAGGGTCTTCAAACAATAGATTGCTTATATATTATAAGGGTCATTGGGTGTGATTTAACATATTTATCA
Organism: Rana kukunoris; assembly: GCA_029574335.1. NCBI lineage: Eukaryota > Metazoa > Chordata > Amphibia > Anura > Ranidae > Rana > Rana kukunoris. The sequence continues at coordinate 258,453,999 of CM056050.1, read as the reverse complement.
TAAATTATCCATCTGCCCAAAGCGTGTCTCATTGTACTGTTCTTAGAATGCACTCAAATGTCAACCTGGGTCCATTACAAAGAAATTATCAGCTAATTTACAAACAATAGGACATTATAGTCAAAAAAGAAGAGGCTCAAATCAAATGTGTACTTACTGGACACTGATCTCTACTGTGATAGGATTCAATTTTTGTATTTATTATCCAATTTCCAGCCACACTTTTACTCTAGCCATACAATGAACACATTTCATCTAGTGGATAAAATTCTCTTTGTGGGTGGCCCTTTTGGCACCCTCCCAGCTGACATCAATTGACATTGATTGAAAAATTGATGGAGCCAGATAGCCAGCTGTCATTGAAATAGCAGCTGCATCCAATCAAATGTAGTCACTGTTCAGGTTTCTGACAGCCGCAGACACTGACAGTCAGATTACAATAGGCTGCATTGCAGATTTGTCTATCCACCCTGTAAAGCCAGTGTATGACCAGCTTTAGTCCAAGCTATCTGAACAGATACCTGCCTTCCTTGAATATCAGGGACAGCTCAAGCAGCAAAATTATTTGAAGAGCAGGTTTCTAATCAGTCATGCATAAGCACCTTTAATCCACAGACTCGGTATAACACGTTGGACAAGGTTACATTATCAATAGATAATATAGTTAAAAGGATATTTTTCATTTGTCTACAATATGTGAAATACCCAATTTCTTAAAAGAGAATTAAAAGTTTCATTTTTTTTATGTTTATCATTTATGAACTGATCTTTTATATAATATTATTCACTAATTAAAGGCTAACACTGCTTTTCACACAATGTCACAACCATATTTAGGGTTTAATGGGCATCATAGTACTATAACTGGCTCTTTGTAATTCCAACATTTTTATATAAGCTAGTCAACAGAGTGCCTTTCCTTTCAGAGGAACCAGATGATCAAATGACAAGTCCAAATAGAGTTTACTGCTTTCAATTCTCCACCTGGTGGTCGCAAATGGTAGATGTGAAATGTATGCACAGTAATTTTGTACAGGAATATTTTTCGTCTTTTATTGGTTATTTCTGAACATAAAAAATAAATAAAAAAAGTACAGTATACCAAAACACTTAAACACGTTTTGGCTGGAGTAAACCTAGTAGTTTCTGCTTAAAGGCTTTATAATGCATGCTCATTTAAGAATATCATTTGCTTTGTTTGAAAACTGGAAGAAAATGATCATAAGAAAATATTAGTTCTAAAAGCATTTCTTCCCAGCTAACTTGTTCTAGTGCATATAGGATATAATGCTGTATCATTCTGAATTGTCCCAGCCCTTTTGAAAAGTACAGTATATTGAACTGTTACTGCTGCTTTTTATTCTACTTTTGTCATCTACACTAGAGGAAAATAATAAATTCCCTCCATGTATCTATTAATTGTCAGAAGAGGATTTAAGGTGTGTTTGAGGCATTCATGTAACTTGTTCTCTGTTTGCTGCATATAGTTTAAATAACCTTTATGCCTTACTAAGTAAGGAGGATGGGAAAAGGTGTAATGCATAGGGATATCCTCTGTTATTATATTTAACCACTGGGCACTTAAACCCCCTTAATAACCAGACCAATTTTCAGCTTTCGGTGCTCTCACAGTTTGAATGACAATAACTCAGTCATACAACACTGTAACCAAATGACATTTTTGTCCTTTTCCCCCCACAAATAGAGCTTTCTTTTGGTGGTATTTGATCGCTATATATATTTTTTCGCTATAAATAAAAAAAGAACGAATTTTGTAAAACAATGAATTTTTCTTCATTTCTATTATAAAATTTTGCAAAAAAGTAATTTTTCTTCATAAATTTGGCCTAAGATGTATACTGCTACATATCTTTGGTAACAAAACAAAAAAATGTTGGATATTATTTAGTCTGGGTGAAAGTTATAGGGTCTACAAGCTATGGTACCAATTACTGAAAATTGATCAATTTGATCACATCTGATGTACTGACAGCCTCTCTCATTTCTTGAGACCCTAACATGCCAGAAAAGTACAAATACCCCCCAAATGACTCCTTTTTGAAAATAATACATTTCAAGGTATTTATAAAGAGGCATTGTGAGTTTTTTGAAGTTGTAATTTTTTCCCACAATTCTTTGCAAAATCAAGATTTTTTTTTATTTTTTTTTCCACAAAATGTTCATATTAGCGGGTTATTTCTCACACACAGCATATGCATACCACAAATTACACCCCAAAACACATTCTGCTATTCCTCCCAAGTATGACGATACCCCATGTGTGAGACTTTTACACAGTGTGGCCACATACAGAGGCCCAACATGCAGGGAGCACCATCAGGCGTTCTGGAACACCCAGACCAATTCTGACATTTCTCTACTACATGGAAAAATCATCATTTATTTGCTAGAAAATTACATTATATATGCTTTTTTAGCAAAGACCCTAGAGCAGGGGTGTCAAACACAAGGCCCGCGGGCCGAATCCGGCCCTCCAATCCATTTCATGTGGCCCTTGCCCTCCTCAAGACCCCTACTTTATGCTTTCAAGCAATGCATCAGCTTCTTCCCTGAAGCAGCTTAAGGAAAGGGGGGTTCACTGTGATGTAAGGGAGAGTGGGGGACCCAACTTCTGATGGTGGGGTGGCTCTTAACATCTAATATAAGGGGAGGGGATGCGCTGGACATCTAATCTTACAGATACAACCGGCCCTTTTGAGGGCAATCGTAATGCTGATGCGGCCCTCGATGAAATTAAGTTTGACACCCCTGCCCTAGAGAATACAATGGCGATCGTTGCAACTTTTTATCGCGCATGGTATTTGCACAGCAATTTTTCTAACGCGTTTTTTTGGAAATAAAACCGTTTTGTGCTTTAAAAAAAAAAAACAGTAAAGTTAGCCCAATGTTTTTGCATAATATTATAGATGAAGTTATGCCGAGTAAATAGATAACCAACATGTCCCCCTTCAATATTGCACACGCTTGTGGAATGGCGCCAAACTTCGCTACTTAAAAATCCCCATAGGCGACGCTTTAAATGTTTTTAATGGTTATATGTTTTTAGTTGGAGAGGAGGTCTAGGGCCAAAATTATTGCTCTTGCTCTAACGTTCGCAGCGATACCTCACGTGTGGTTTGAACACCGTTTTCATATGTGGGCGGGACTTACGTGTGCGGTCGCGTCTGTATACAAGCACACGGGGACAGGATTGCGGTAATTTTTATTTTTTATTGTTCATTTTACTTTATTTATTTTAGTTTGACACGTTTTTCCACAAAAATAAATGTTTTGATTACTTTTATTCCTAATACAAGGAATGTAAACATCCCTTGTAATAGGAATATAGCATGACAGGTCCTCTTTACAGTGAGATATGGGGTCAATAAGACCCCACATCTCACCTCTATGCTGGGAAGTTTCGCAGAGTATTGCGCCGGGGGTATTGCAGAGTATTGCGCCGGGGGTATTGCAGAGTATTGCGCCGGGGGTATTGCAGAGTATTGCACCGGGGGTATTGCAGAGTATTGCGCCGGGGGTATTGCAGAGTATTGCGCCGGGGGTATTGCAGAGTATTGCGCCGGGGGTATTGCAGAGTATGGCGCAAGGGGTATTGCAGAGTATGGCACAGGGGGTATTGCAGAGTATTGCACGGGGAAGGAAGGGGTTAATGCAGGGGTGGCTGAGCAGGGATGGATGGATCTGTGACTGCAATAGTCACAGATCCATCCCACAGTGCTGCTGCCATCCGCGCTCCCCTTCGCACACTGTACCGATCGGTACAGAGAGAGGAGGGAGAACCCAGCGTCATCAAATGACGCTGGTTTGTTTACATGTGATTGCTCCGTCATTGGACGGAGCGATCACGTGGTAAACGGCCGCTATCAGCGGCAATTTACCGCGATCCGTGTTCCGCCGGGTCCCCTGGACCCGCCGGTCACGGACATTCCCGGGTGCGCGCCCCTGGGGGCGCGTGGGAGCGCGATTCTGGGATCACGTTATATAACGTGATCCCAGAGTTAAGCAACCACCTTGCCGCCGTTATTTGACGGCGGCTGGTTGCTAAGTGGTTAAATATAAAAAAAAATCAAAGCCAGGGATAAATGTGTTGCATATATCATCTGTGCAATACAGAATATGCTTTATTACAGGGGTGCCCAACCTTTTGAAGAGCGAGGGCCACTTAGGCGACTTGGTAACCGGTCGTGGGCCACAATGAGCGGAGTGGGTGGATGGCATGTCTGTGTCTGCTTTGCATATGCAGAGCGGACACTGACACAGCCCACTATACTTTTTAGCGGATCATATTGGAGGTAAGTCAGTTTATGTCTGCCACTACTTAGAGGTGAATGGAGGGTCCAATTGGTCGGACTGACAGTGTGAAAGGGGCCCAAGGTTGCTTTAACACTGATGCGCTGCGGTTTACCCGAGCCACGGGTGCAATGCAGTGTACCTTTGGCTTTCCTGCACTTTGCAATAGACTTCTATTATTATATTTTGCAGGTTCGGTGCACTTTCAGAAAGCTCCCCAAACTTGCAGGTAATAATTGAAGTCTATGGCTCAGTGCAGGTAACCTGCAGGTAAACTGCTCTGCACCTGCGGATCAGTTTTAAAGCAGCCCAGTAACCACTGCGGAAAAGATATTCCCATATATACACTGATTTTAGTAATAAACTGACCATTAATAACAGTATTCTATTACATCCCATATCAGGAGGTCGCGGGCCACATCAGAGGGCTCCGCGGGCCACTGGTTGGGCACCCTTGCTTTATTATCTCTTGTATGCTAATGTCTATATATTTCGTTTATCTGAATAATGGTTGTTAAAAAAAACAAACAGAAGTGCTACTGAATGCTAAATGGCTTCTAAATCTAATATATGTTGGTTTATGTAGAAGTGTTTTAATGATTGACATGCATCTGTAAATGTTTTGAGAAATGATCAGTACTCGGTATATTTAAAATTCAACATTTGGGAGTGATGGGCTACAAAACACAGAGACATTTTCTTTCTGTCAGAAGGGTTTGTCATCCTTTACTTAGCCCCTGAGGATACACTTCCGCTTGTTCCTTCTACTGAGATTTAGAGGAGGAACAGTGATATTGGCGTCTATCTTCTGAAAATGCCTCTGATTATGCAACGCGTGAACTGATACTAAGTAAATTTGTGCATCTTAAAGCAATGTGATTTGAAAACTAGACCATATTAAAAGTCACTAAATGCACTGAAAGAGGATTAATACATCATTCTTTGGAAAACCAACCTAATAATGATCAACATGCTGAAAAGTTTGTATGAAGGACAAGGGATATTGAAGTTAAAACACATTATCTGTCGCAAAGCCACCCCTGTAGTAGCAGGGGTCCTAACATTGAAACAGGAAAGGGAAAGAGAAAAAAATAAATGTTTATATGATAGCCAATCCAAAGAGTGTACAAGTACAAAGTACATGTGGTGCACCTAAGAGAAGTTGCACATTCCTTGTTACTTTCATCTGTATCTGTAGACCATCAACAGGGTAGAGGAATGGACGAGGCAACTGGATGGCTGAACAGGAGAAGGGACAGAGACTGGAACCTCTGCAGCTCCTGCAGAAGATCTGGGCAGGATCACCTCAATGTAGAAGAAAATGATCAGCAGGGCACTAAGGGCAGTATCAAATAAAATAAAAAAACGTTATTAAAATAAGCAGAACACTTATATTGAAGTTAGCATTAAAAAAAACATCATGGTTAGGGAACACCTGAGACCAAGCAGCTGTAATCAGTGTGAGGCTGTAGGTATCACTGGGCAAACTGACACTGAGGATGACAGGGAGGTAGCCAGCTCAAAGTATGGATATTGACAGCAGGATTCTAAGCTGCACACAAAGGTGACAGCTGTCAGAATGCCTGGTGGATGTCGGGGGGGACTTTGCCCTCTTTTTCGGATGCATTTGAAAAAGAGGGCAATGTCCCTGGAAACACGTCATTCACACCCCCTCTCCCGACATCCACCAGGTATTTTGACAGCTGTCACCTTCGTGTCCAGACTAGAACGCTGATGCTAATATCCATACTTTGAGCTGGCTGGTTCCCTGTCATTCTCGGTCTCCGTTTGCTGAGTGATGTCAAAGCCTCACACTGATTACAGCTGTTTAGTCTCAGGTGTTCCATATCTATGCTGTTTCTTTTTAATTTGTTTTTATTGAAAATTTGCTTTCTCAAAAGAGACATATATATATATAAGCAATAACATCAAAATTCAATATACGGACAACGCAGGTCCTCACATATTCTTCCACTGGACATAGTGTGGACAGTGGTATACAAAGCAGGGTTACAGCATGTTTGCCAAGTGCGTAAACAAGGTTCGGGGGCTGTGCGTCCTACTACACAATGTGGAGCCACAGCTCCCTTTATAGGGAAGCAGCGGTAACCCGGCATTACCGCAAGGGTTGCCTACCTTATTATGCAGTTCGGTGCAGTATGACAACATCTGTTTAGGTGGGAAGCCTCCCACCTACTAGGCCACCCATAGGGGCACGTCGCGTGCGCAGGGCCATATGTTGCATGCAAGCAAGTTGTCAGTATAACCATAGTGTTCATATATCGTAAACAGGGAGAATAGCAAATTTTAACGGTGTAAATATACAACAACGTACAAAAAGGACAGAAAAAAAAAAAAAAAAAAAACAAAAGATAAAAAAAGAACAAAACACATAAAACAGAACTTTTGTACCAAAGGTTCATAGTAATGTCCATTAAACGTTGGAGGGGAAGCTATGGGTTGGGATATTTAGAGACCCAGGGCAACCATTGTGCAAGAAAGGTCTGGGAAGTCCCAGATTGGTAGGCGAAGTGTTTCTCGTATGAGTATTGGGTCGAGACCCTATGTATCACTTCGTTAAGGATGGGGATCTGGGTGGTTTTCCATTTAGCTGTCAGGGCCAATCTGGCTGCTATCAAAATATGTACCACAATGCTCCTCATGGAGGCTGGGATAGGGGCAGTAGTGATGTTCAGTAAAGCTAAAGGCGGAGCAGGATGCACCGAGATACCTATGACAGAAGTTATTAGTTTAAAAACTTCATCCCAAAATTTGTGAATGTGTTTGCAGGTCCATAATATATGGAAGATATTGCCCCTATCTCCACACAGTCTCCAGCAAAGGTGTGATTCTGAAGGGAAAATCAGCGATAGCCTAACTGGAGTGAGGTAGGACCTATGTACAATTTTCAACATGTTATCCCAATGATTGGTACAGTGGGTGTATCTGTAAGTCATCTTGATCGCTCTCGTCCACTCACCAGTTGAGAAGGAGATGCCCCAGTCTTTTTCCCAGTTTGTCATGTGTGAGGTCTTAGAAAATCGCTTAGTGCCATGTAATAGTCTATAAAACCAAGAAAGACCTCCGGGTTTATTATAGGATGAGCTGAGGTACGTCCATATGTCTATGGGCATGTCAAAGGTAAGTGTAGAATGTGACCTTTGGAAGTGTTGCAGTCTCGTGAGAGAGTATGCATGGGTACGAGGTTGTTTGGACAACACCTCTTGGACAGTTGTTAAACCTTCCTGTTTCCAAGCCGTAATTTTTAGGTCTGGGATGAGGTGTTCCACGGTCGTGAGGTCAGTGAGTCTGCGCTTATTTGTAGTCGAGGGGTCTAGATAGGGTTGGATATTTCCCCACGCTAATAGGGTAGCGTCAATAGAGGGTAGACTGATATGTTGTAGGGGTAGGTTCGTCACCTTAGCTAAGAGTAAAGCTGGGAGGTCTTTCCCTGTAATAATTGCCTTCTCAATCTTAACCCATAGTTTAGATGGGACAGGGTCAAACCAGGCCTTCATTTGATCTAGGATCGCTGCCCTATAGTAGTTGCGGAGGACGGGGAAGCCCATTCCCCCCTCCGTTCTGTGTCTTTGAACTGTAGCGAATGTTACTTTAGGCATTCTACCCTGCCAAATAAATTTCCTAAACATCTTGTCTGTTTGTAAGAAGAAGGATTCTGGAATTCTGATTGGGAGGGTTCTAAAGTAATAGAGAATTTTGGGCAAAAGAATCATTTTTAACGCAGCTATCCTGCCCAGCCACGACATCTCAAACGTTGTGATATGGTCAAGATCGGTTTTAATGGTTGCCAGAAGGGTGTTAAAATTCACCCTATAAGTATGGGTGGATGGAGAGACTAATCTAATGCCCAGGTAAGTGAGGGAGTTAGCCATCCATTGGAATGGGAATTTTTCTTTGAGGTGAGTAACCAGGGATTTGGAGAGGTTAATTGGAAGAATACAGGACTTAGTAATATTCAGTTTATAGTAAGATACTGCACCGAACTGCTGCAAGATTTCCTGAGCCTTTGCCAAGGAAGAAGCCGGATTTGTTACTGTCAGAACAACATCATCTGCAAAGAGACCTATCTTGTGGGTATCACCTGCAACCTCAATCCCCGAAATCTCCTTGGCCGACCTGATAGTTTCGGCGAGGGGCTCCATCATCAAGGTAAAGATTATGGGAGATAGTGGGCAGCCCTGGCGGGTGCCATTGGTAATATAGAATTGGTCGGAGATGGCACCGGACGAGAAAACTCTAGCTGATGGGCATGTGTACAATGCAGATATCGCTGACAGGATGGTGCCCTGCATGCCAAATTTCCTCAGGGTAGCCCTGAGATATCCCCAGTGCACCCTGTCAAAGGCCTTTTCGGCATCTAGTGCCAAAAAGGCCGCTGGGGCCTTCCTATTTTCCAGTATATGTATCAAATTGAGCAGCCTCCGGGTGCCATCTGGGGCTTGGCGCCCTTTTACAAACCCTACTTGGTCTGGTTTAACCAGGTGAGGGGTGACGTTGGCCAGCCTATTCGCTATAATTTTAGCATAGACCTTAAGGTCTGTGTTCAGGAGCGATATTGGTCTAAAGTTCTGTGGAGTATCCGGCTTCTTCCCTGGTTTGGGCAGGGTGACAATAGTAGCCTGTAACATTTCTTCAGGGAACTTAGAGGAGGAGGCAATACCGTTAAACAAGTCGCATAGAGGTGGGGCAAGAATGCTAGAGAACGTCTTATAGTACTCTGACGAGAAACCATCTGTGCCTGGAGACTTATTATTGGGGAGAGCCTGTATGGTGTCTGAAACTTCTGTGAGAGTGATTGGGGAGTTAAGCATAGATAGCTGGTCAGTGGTTAAAGAGGGCAAGGAGACTGCGTTAAGAAACGTATTAATACTTAACTCCGTAGGTTGTGTAGTGTCTGAGTCTTGTTGGAGGTTATATAGGTCTTTGTAATATTTCATAAAAGCATTGGCAATATGTGTTGGGTGGGTTACCATTTTGGCAGTGTGCGGGTCTCTAATGTTTATTAAGCGGGCCTGCTGCTGTCGTCTAGTAATGTATCTCGCCAGGACCTTCCCTGCTTTGTTGCCGTGGGCATAATACATCGCTTTTAATCTCCTTAAATGTGTTTGATGAGTGGTAATTAACAATAGACGGAGGTCATGTCTACATTTAAATAGGGAATCTTCTATCGCTGAAGTAGGTTGTGTTTTGTGTTGGGCTTCTAATTGTTTAAGTTTCTCCAGCAAGTCGTTTAGCTGTTTTGCCTTCCCCCTCTTTTGTCTAGCTGCAGCTTGAATTAACATTCCCCTGCTGAATGCCTTATGCGAGCACCATATTGATGCCATAGAGGCATCGCTGTTGTTATTAAAGGCAAAAAATTCTTTAAGTTGCAGACCAATCCTATCCGTTAGGACAGGGTTAGAGAGCAGTCCAACATTGTTCCGCCATAGGTAGGTCGGGGAAGAAAAGGATTCATCGCGTAGGAGAATAGACACAGGGGCATGGTCCGACCATGTTATAGAGTGTATAGTGACCTCTGAAGTCTTCTGCAGCAAAGGTAGGTCAGTGAGGATCAAGTCAATCCTGGAGTATGCCCGATGGGGATAAGAGTAGTGAGTATAATCCCTCTCCGAGGAATGCAGGCATCTCCAAGCGTCATACAAGTTGTGGTTATGGAGAAGCGATTGAATTTCTATCCTGCGGGAGGCCTGTTGTTGTGAGCAGTCCAGGGATTGATCAGGCACACAATTAAAGTCACCACATAGAAGCAGCGAACCTTTTTTGAGTTTGGTCACCTTCCTGAGCAACGAGTTTAAAAATCTTGGCTGGTTCTTGTTGGGTGCATAGACGTTAACTAGGGTGTAAGTTGTATTATTTAGATCACAGATTAGTATTATATATCTTCCGTTTGTGTCACACACTAGCTCATGCATCTTAAATGCCACAGTATGCTTGATGGCTAGCAGGACCCCCCTCTTTTTAACTGGAGCAGTAGATTGGAAGATATGTGGGTATGCTTTGTGCGTACATTTGGGTTGTTTGGAGGTCATAAAGTGCGTTTCTTGGATGCATAATACATCTCCTCGAAGTCTGGTCATTTCGGACCACATTGAGGACCGTTTAAAGGGGCTGTTGAGCCCATGAACGTTCATGGAGATTATATTTATCGACATTGTGGCAATAGAAGGATATGCTTCACATGTGGCAGAAAAGTCTCTGTATGCAGATGTAAGGAGGTAAAATTACCTGAAGGTGGCGCTGTTGCTCCAAAATTCGGTGGTTGAAAAGATCCTGTGGTATTAGCAATGTATGAGGTTTGTAGAGTTGCACAGAAGGGATCACATCCAGAACAGGGTTCCTTTGGTACATTGAGAGAAAAAGAAAACAACAAAAAAAAGAGACAGGTAACATGAGTCAAAACATAAAAAAAAAAACCGAACAGTTCCATTAAGTGCGATAATTCCGCAAGAGAAACAGGGGGGTACGTCTCCCCGAGACCCAGAGCCAGCCACTCTGGTATTGAATTCAGTAAGGCAACAGGGTTAGCTGTGTCAAAAAGGAGGAGAGGGGAGCCAGATTGTGCTCCATAGTGAAAGGTACTGAATGTCATTTCTTCTGCCATTCAGGTGACATCCTCTGTACATCCTGGTTCTGCCATGCGGCCTCTATATCCTCCGGGATCAGTTTCCATTTTTTGGCCAGGGCAATCCCATCCTCAACGGTGGTGATCGCAAACGTGCGACCCTCTCTAGTAACTAGCAATTTTGTTGGAAAGCCCCAGGAGTACGGTATTTTATGGTTCTGCAGGATCTTGGTCAGAGAGGACAGGTTTTTGCGCGCCATCATGGTGTGTTTAGATAGATCAGCAAAGACACTAATGTCCGAGTAAGGGCCTGGTAGCGGTTGATTCTTCCGCGTAAATCGCATGAGGTCATCTTTAACGTGAAAGAAGTGTATGCGAGCAATGACATCCCTCGGTACCCCTTCAGGTAGGTATTTAGGTTTAGGGAGGCGATGGGCTCTGTCTACTATGATTTCATTAGCAGAAGTATCAGGGAGCATGGCTGCAATGAAGGTTTGTACATAGGGCCTGAGTTCTGCGGGGGTCACCGTCTCCTCCACCCCCCTCAGTTTTATATTATTCCTTCTTGATCTGTCTTCTAAATCACTTAATTTTTCTCTCAAGGCCTGAATGTCACTTTCTGTATCATTATGTGCATCTACCAGCTCATTGTGAGCTGTTGTGAATTCGCCCATTTTGTCTTCAACATGGCAGATCCTATCCCCTATGGCAGACACATCTCTCTTCAGCTGAGTCACACATAGCATCATATCTTTATGCAGGGAGCCTCTAAGGGTGATCAACATATCCCTCATCACTGTATCACTGAGGGGCTGACCGGTGGTGGGGAACTCATTGATGTGTTCCACAAAGTCACTGGTGCTGTTCTGTGAGTTACACCCATCCCCCAGCTCACCTGCATACTTGTGGGTTGAAGATTTCTTTTGCGCCGACTTCTGTGGGCTGCTGATGGGCGATGCCCCGGGAGAGGACCCTCCGCTGGCGCTGTGATGTGGTCGGTTGTCCGTGCCAAATTGTGGGGACGATTCGTTGCTGCCTCCGTGGCGCAGGCCGAACCGCGAGTCCGAGGCTTCGCCGCCATCTTGCGGCCTAGGTGTGCTCGCGGACGGATAAAAGTCCGTCAGTTTTTTCGGGCCCCTCTCCTTTTTCCTTTTCCCCATCGTAATCCAGGGGTTCTCTGGGAGGTAGGTAGGCTGTATGGTGCCTCAATATGCTGTCGCAGTCGCTGGATGGAGCTGGCTACAGGTGGGTCTCGTGGAGCTCACTCCTCACACAGCCATCCGCCTCGGCTGCCGGCCACGCCCCCATATCTATGCTGTTTCATGCTAACCTCAATGTAAGTGTGCTGCTTATTTTAATAACGTTTTTTTTTAATTGATACTGACCTCAGCGCCCTGCTGTTCATTTTCTTCTATATGATAGCCAACATAGTGTTTTTAGATGGATCATGATACTGGGATAGGCACCTTTTTTTATATTCAGGGTTGAACTGGAGATTGTGACTCATACAGAGAAGAAATCAACAATAACAAGGGACAACTACAGAATATTTCTCTATATAATAATTATTGAATGTTTCAAATAATAAACACTTATCACACCCATTAACCACTTAAGACCCGGACACATACGCTGCTAAATGACCCAAGGTGTTTTTACAATTCGGCGCTGCGTCGCTTTAACAGACAATTGCGCGGTCGTGCGACGTGGCTCCCAAACAAAATTTGCGTCCTTTTCTTCCCACAAATAGAGCTTTCTTTTGGTGGTATTTGATCGCCTCTGCGATTTTTATTTTTTGCGCTATAAACTAAAATAGAGCGACAATTTTGAAAAAAATCACTATTTTTTTACTTTTTGTTATAAAAAAAATCAAATAAACTAAATTTTAGTAAAACATTTAGGCCAAAATTAATTCAGCCACATGTCTTTAGTAAAAAAAAAAAATCGCAATAAAAAAAATAGCTACCTAGCGGGAACAGCGACACTAATACAGCGATCAGAAAAATGATCGCTTAGTGATGCTGGCAATAGGGAGTGAAAGGGTTAACTAGGGCAGTGATCAGGGGGTTAAAACTTTATTAGGGGGGGTGGGGGGGCTATCCTGGACCTAACACTAACTGATTTTACACTGCCTGTCACACTGACACTAAATGCAGTGATTAGATCACTGCATTCAGTGACACTGTGACAGGGGGGTGGGGGGGGGGGGGCGATCACAAGGGGTTAATGTGCCTATGTGAGTGTGTGTCAGTGTTGTGTTGGTGCACACTTACTGTGGATGTCTTCTCTCATCAGCAGCGGTGGGAAACACCGCTGCGATGAGAGGTGACATCATTTCCTCCTTCCTGTGTAAACAGAGGAGGAGGAACTGAAACGAAGGGGGAGCGCTCCCATTGGCTGGGAGCGATCGCGGGGGGGGCGGAAAACACGGACATCCGCCCGCTCGTCGGCGATCGCTCCCAGAGCCAGGGGGACCCCCGCACGCCCCGAAACGCACGAAGGCGGGGACGTAAATGTACGCCCTTGTGCCTGTACGAGCCATGTTGTGGCCGTAAATGTGCGTGCGGGCGTCCTTAAGTGGTTAAAAAACAGAAAAAAAAGGAAAAGAGGAACTGCAGTGTGCTCACGTTATTTGTTATAAAACATATTTGCCATTCTAAAGCTTCCCCCCAACCACTTAGCGTATTATTTTATATATGCTGTGATTCTGAATTCGTCAAATATTCTGCTGAAATCCCCCTCCCCACCCACTGAATCTGGCAGCACCTATTTTAACTGTGGGCCACTGAGCCCAGGTTCACACTGGGTACGATTTAGTTCGATTTGAGATGCGATTTCACATGTGAAATCGCATCTCAAATCGGCGGCAATTGCCGGCAATGACACCGTCCTAATGGGTGCGACGCCGCATCGGCGCTGCACCGATTTCAAAAAGTAGTTCCTGTACTACTTTTTGTGATTTCAGGACGCAATTTACATTGACATCTGTGCAGAAACCTGCACAGATGTCTCCTAAATCGCGTCAAAATCGGGACTGCCAGAGGGAGTGAAATTGTGCGAGTTCAGCTGAAATCACGCAATTTCACTCCCGCAGCCCAGTGTGAACCAGAGCTGAAGCTGCTGCCTGTTTACTTCCTGGATTTACACAGACAAACAGAGGCACACCTCCAGCTGCTCCACCCCATGCAGCTCTCATTGCTCCTCCCATTGCTCCTCTTATGACTCGTCCCCCTCTCTTCCTGGCAAACTCTCAAAAGAGTTAGAGAGATAGAGCTGTGTGTTTACCAGACAAGAAACAGGAAGTGGACTGTATAAGGTATTTTTTTTTTTTAAACAATAGATTTTTATTGAAATAATACAATGTTATACAAAGATAGAACAGTTGGATAATACAACAATTGGTTCATTTCAAAGTTACAAAGCTGTAAGGGAGAGAGAGCACCTCACAATAAAACTGTGTATAGCACTTATTAATTAGCTGCGAACTTCCTCTATGGGATGACCTCCGTAGGAGGTTAGTCCTGTCACCCCTTACGGGTACAAACTGTGAGCAGGCTAAGCACAGGGACAATAGTCTGCAGCTTACCTAGGACCTTAACGAGGGTCCTTGGCGCTGTTCCGTTCAGAAAGTGTTCCCTCGGTGCGGCAGTATTCAGTACTAACAATAACAAGCTATAACAGGTCAACATTGAGTGTCAGAAATTCAACATAGGCAATCAAGACCATACCTAGTTCCGGGTCCTACCACTAGATGTCAGGATCAATAGTGTCAAGATCATGAGTGTGTATGTCACAAGTGAGAGGGGGCATATGGAGAAGTTTTCCATACTTCCCAGTGTTTGTAAAAGCTGGGCGATCTCCTTTCTGTGTACGCTAGCATTTTTTCCATAGTGTATTGTGAGTTCACCCGCGAGATTACTTCGGCAATACTCGGAGCATGCTGGGAGCGCCATTCTTTTGCTATTGAGATACGAGCTGCAAATAATATATGCACAACTACTTTCCTCATAAGCGGTGGATAATTCTCAATTCCCAGACTCAATAACGTGAATGCCGGTGTGAGCGTACAATTTACCGCCGTAACCTGTTTTGAAATAGAGTGCACTCTCTCCCAGAATCCCCGAAGGGCAGTACATTCCCAGAAAACATGGAGCAAGCTCCCTGTCGACTGGCAGTTCCTCCAGCACAGGGGTTTAGTGGAGTTGGACATTTTGTATAATCTGACAGGGGTAAGATACCATCTGTGTAACAATTTCAGCGCATTATCCCAGTGGTCCATACAGGCCAAAGATTTCCCATTGTATTTAATAGCTTCATGCCACTGGTGCAGCGGAAATTCTAATTGGAGATCTTGTTCCCATTTCAACATGGAGTGGCTTTTGTGTTGAATGTATAAGGGGGACGCAAATTTATAGAATAGGGAAATCCCCTTCCTTTTATTGGAGGGGCTGCTCCTTAGGAAATTCCAGAGGGCCTGTGGGATTTCAATGGGTCTTCTTTTGTTATCTTTAGAGTAGTGTCGCATTTGAAATATCCTGTATCTATAGCATTTTGCTCATTCGGGGGAGGCGTAGAGTAGTGCACCCCCGCCTTCTTCCATGTTGTAATCTCAAAGTCAGGGATAAGGTATTCATATGCTGCCATCGGGATATTTAGCGTTTGGACAGGGACATCAGTAAAATGTATGTTTGTGAGAGTAGACCATGCATTAACCGTAGCTTGAATGGTCGAGTACGGTGGGGTACTCAGTTTGTGGTGAATACTAGCAGCTATTGCTAATGCAGGGAGGTAATGACCAGGCGTGACCGCATTCTCAATTATTGACCACTGGTTGTCAGATTGACAGGAGAACCAGTAACGCGACTGGTCCAAGACTGCCGCTTTGTAGTACCATTGGGCGTCAGGCAGCCCAGCTCCCCCTAACGATTTGGGTTTGTAGAGCTGTGCTAACGCAACTCTGGTTTTTTTTTTTGCCCCAAATAAATTTTCGAAGGGAGGTTTCTAGTTGCACAAAAAAGTTCTGTGGGAGTGGGATGGGCAGTGTTCTAAAGTGGTAGAGTAGTTTAGGGAATACTGGCATTTGGTACGCCGCTATCCTACCTAGCCAGGAAAGGTGCAGAGCTCCAATTTGGGCAAGATCCGCCTCCACTTTAGAAAGTAGTGGGGGGAAGTTGCTAGTATAAATTTTATTTGAAGAGGCCGTTAGTTGGATGCCCAGATAAGTGATTGAACGAGGGTCCCAGTTGCAGGGAAAGATGTTTTGCAGGCGAGTTTTCTCATCCTTAGTTAGGTTCAGGGTTAGGGCGTGACATTTGGATGCATTAACTTTGTAATAGGAGGCTTTACCGAAGCTATGTAACAATAATTGGACTGTAGGTAGGGACTCAGCTGGGTTGGAGATAGTAAGGATTATATCATTGGCAAACAGCCCTATCTTATGACTCTTGGGGCCTGTTACTATACCTTTTATTTTATCGCTGGATCTAATGTATTCCGCTAATGGTTCTATCACCAGGGAGAATATGATAGGGGACAATGGGCAGCCCTGTCGCGTGCCATTAGAGAGAGTAAAAGCGTTGGATAATAGGCTGGAGGAGTAAACTCTGGCCGTAGGGTTTTTATATAGTGACATGATTGCCGAGTGCAACAGACCCGATATACCAAATTTTAGTAAGGTCCTTGACAGGTATCCCCAATGGACCCTATCGAAGGCCTTTTCCGCGTCAAGGGCCAGAAATGCGCTAGGTGTTTGCGTGGCCTCCGCCAATCGTAGGAGATCAAGCATTCTCCTAGTTCCATCCGGGGCTAGCAGTCCCTTTACGAAGCCCACTTGATCCAACCCAATAAGGGAGGGGGTGATGTCCAGCAGCCTATTTGCAAGGATTTTGGCATAGATTTTAAGATCCGAATTTAGGAGCGATATGGGCCTGAAATTTTGGGGGGTTGTTGGGTCCTTGCCAGGTTTTGGTAGGGTGACTATTACTGCTTGAAGCATTTCTGTGGGGAATGAACCTGAGGAGGCTGCAATATTAAAAATGTCCACTAGGTGGGGAGCGAGCAGTGTGGAGAATGCCTTGTAATATTCGGCAGAAAAGCCATCTGCACCTGGGGATTTGTGCATGGGTAATGACTCAATGACATCCATCACCTCCTTTAGCGTTATGGGTGAGTTTAATTTCTGCAGTGTGGGGCTATCCACAGAGGGTAGGTGCACTCCCTGCAGAAAGCCATCTATCTCCCCATCTGTTGGTTGGTGAGTGGTTGGGTCTGTTTTTAAGTTGTATAACGCTTCGTAATAGTCCTTAAAGACATTAGCAATATCTTTTGGGTTGTAGTACGTTGCGTTAGTCATATGATGTCTAATATGCGTCGGGTTGGAGCGAGCCTGTCGTTTTTTAAGTTGGGAGGCTAGTAGTTTCCCTGCTTTGTTATTCTGAGAGTAATAGGTAACTTTTAGTCTTTTAAAGTAGGTGTCGTAATCTGCCCTGAGTACCTGTCGAAATTCCTCACGACAGGCATTCAGACGCTGAAAAACGCCACTGGATCTGGTTTTGGGATTTTTGTGTAGCTCTTCCAGGTCCGTTATGGATTCCTGCAGCTGAGTCATACGTTGCTGCTTCTTTTTCTTTTCCCTAGAGGCGACCTGTATGAGGGCGCCCCTAATGAACGCTTTGTGTGCACACCATGTTGTCATAGGAGAGCATTCGTCGTTGCAATTGATAGGCGAAAAGTTGAAAGAACATTTCCTTATTTCATCCCTAATGTCGGGGTGCTACAGGAGAAAGGTGTTGTTACGCCACAACTGCCTGTTGGGTGGTTTGCCAGCATCCACAACCTCTATAGTCACATGTGCATGGTCTGACCATGTGATGCTGTGGATGTCGGCAGCTTGAACCTTTTGCAAAGTGTGAATATCAGTCAAAAAGAGGTCAATTCTGGAGTAGCTGTCATGTACAGTAGAATAGAAGGTGTAATCCCTCTCGGTAGACCTCAGGCACCGCCATGGATCAAATAATCCTTCTTCATGGCACAGTGATCCCAGAGAGGGCCGCCGCCTGAGGGAGACATCCAGCCCCTTATTCATTATCATATTAAAGTCACCGCACATTATTAAACCACCTTTCTGCAGCTGTTTAGCCTTCCTGATAACCTTTCTGATACATTTTAGTGGCCTGACATTGGGTGCATATACATTTACCAGTGTGTAGAGAGCATGGTTAATTTCTGCAACCTATATAAGGTAACGGCCATGGACGTCAGCATGGACCTGTAACAGAGAGAAGGTTAGCGTATCCCTACAGGCTATCAAGACCCCATTCTTTTTGGATCCACTCATGGCAGTAAAAATGTGCGGAAATTTGACGTGTACATTTCGGGGGATTTGAAATAGCAAAGTGAGTCTCCTGTACGCATAACACATCACATTTTGCGTCTAGTGCTGATTTCCATAGGGTTCTGCGCTTATATGGGCTATTTAGTCCTCTCACGTTGTGTGACAAAATTCTAAGGCCCCATACACACGATCGGACATATCCGATGAAAACGGTCCGCGGACCATTTCCATCGGATATGTCCGATCGGGAGTTTGATCCGATGGCGTGTACACACCATCGGATCAAATTCCCCGCCGCCGGACGGCGCGGTGACGTGGCGGTGACGCGGCGGTGACGTTGACGCCGCCGCGTCACCGCCACGTCACCGCACCAGGAAGTAAAACACTTCCGCGCATGCGCCGAATCCATTCGGCAGCGGCGCGGCGGCGGTGGGGGACGACATGTCTGCTGGTAAGTGTACTAACCAGCAGACATGTCGGGCGGACAGATCCCCACCGGATAGATTTCAAAGCTTGCTTTGAAATCTGTCGGGTGGACAAATCTGTCCGCTAGCCCATACACACGAGCGGAGATGTCTGCTGAAACGGTCCATCGAACCGTTTTCAGCGGACATATCCCCTCGTGTGTACGCGGCCTCAGTGTCATTCTTCATATACGTTGGGCTGCACCGCCATCTAGCGGCTAGGTATGTTAAAAATGCATAGCACAAAACTAAACAGAAAAAAAGTAAAAAGAACAAGAACAAGTGTCCCTGTGACTTTGGAACCAAACAAAAGTCCACAGCAGTCAGGCCGCTGGTTTTGCGGCAAATACGTTACGGAAGACATCTCGTAACCAAATTGAGGGGAAGTAATAGGAAAAAAAAAACACAGAAAAATAGCCGAACATCGGGTGCCATATAGGTGGTGAGAAAAAGCATCTAGGACACCAGTGGCAGACATGGCTGATAGGGATTGCAAACAGAAAGAGGAAAAATGAAGAACATAACAAAAATTGCACCAGTCTTTGGTGAGCATAGTAAGGCAGGCCTCAGGAGGGAGCATCAGACATTCTGGTTAGCTTGCAGGTAAAAGTTACTTACTCCTCCTGTTCTGCAGTTGGGAATTGCGATTCTGGGGAGAAGGATCGGGTTCCGCAGGGATGCCTTCAGCAGGGATCAGACGCCATTTTCGGATGAGTCCAAGACCTTTATCCAGCAACGTGATCGAGTGCGATTCGTTGTTCATGTCCACCAGAAGTTTAGCTGGAAAGCCCCATTTGTAGAGGATCTTGTGGTTCCGTAGGATCTTGGTGATGGGGACCAAGTTGTGTCTTGCAGCCAGTGTAGCTTGCGACAGGTCAGCATAGAGTGCGATTCCAGCAAAGGGATCAGGAATTGCAGGGTGTTGTCTGGAATAGCGCATAAGCTGGTCCTTAACGTGATAGAAGTGGATTCTTGCAATCACATCCCTAGGGATTTGGTCAGACAGTAAGGATGGCTTGGGCAGTCTGTGGGCCCTATCTATGATGATGTCGGCAGGGCTCAAAGTGGGGATGGCTGTCACCATCAGTTTCTGTAGGTAGGACGTGAGCTCTGCAGTTTTGATGGTTTCAGGGACCCCGCGGAATTTAATATTATTCTTCCTTGCTCTGTCCTCTAAATCCGCCATCCTGAGGAGCATAGACTTTATCTCCTCTTCCACCTCAAAGTGAGCATTCACCAGCTTATTGTGTGCTAAAGTAAATTCCTCCATTTTCTGCTCTACATATTCCACCCTTTTGCTGACTGCAGACACAGACTTGTTGGTAGTTTGCATGAAAGCTGCCATGTCACACTGTAGGGCCCCCCTCAGAGTTTGCAGCATCTCCTTCATTGTGGTGTCAATTATGGGCTGCCCTGATGTGGGGAATGCATCTAGCTGCTGGGCATATGAGGAGGATTCCTCCATTTCCTCCCCTGCAGTGTCAGCGTCATTCTGGGTGCCCCCCAACCCTCCTCTTTTGTTTGACCGGGCTGCTAAAGGGGGAAGCTGGTGCTGGGTGGCCATGGAAGTTTGACTCACCCGTGGATGACTGAGAGGAAGATGAAGCAGCGTGTGCTGGATCCGGAGCGCGGCTCCCCGTGCCGGCGCCATCTTGGATTTCTCGGCTCCCGGCTGGGGGGAAGAAATCCGTTAATTTTCGGGGTCCCTCCCTCTCCTTTCTTTTGGACATCGTAGCCACAGTGTTCCCCTGTTTCTCCTGTACCCCACAAGTGCTTTGAGGTGTCCGGATGTGCTGTGAGCCGCTGTGTGGCACTCGGTGTGTCAGAGCTCTCCTAACACACAACCATGAGCTCTGGCTGCCGGCTCCGCCCTGTGTATAAGGTATTTGGATAGTAAAACTTTTTTTTTCTATGAGTGAAGTTAAAAGAACAAGGGCAGAAGATTTAATGAGATGGGAAGTTGAAAAAAATTACTGAAGGTCTGCTTTAAAGATATAAACTTACAGGGGTCAGATCTGAGCATATATCAATAACTGGACTAACTGCATAATTGGTATAATTGGTAAGATTAATAGAAAAACAAAGCAACAATGTATGTCTGCTTAGTGTTTCATTTCTAAAAGGTGTTTAGAAATGTATGCATATTTTTGGTAATAGGCATATTGAGTTGAGCTCCATACCACATAAGAGATAATGTATAGTTTTGTTCTCTGTGAATGCTGCAGTCCAATAAATCTTGAATTATGTCTATCCATTGTACAATAAAGTGTATGATGATTTGAAATGTGCTTAAATGAGAAATAATTACCATTTTTACACTGGGATTTTACTCATTGGTATGCTACATCTACAGAAAAGTTTACAGATGATTATAGAGCTCTAATTAGTCCCGGGAGGGTGCTGGAAAGGCCGAGCTTCTGCTCATTAGTCTGCCTGCATGGTTGGAAGCTGATTTTAGGTACATTTAATGTGCATAATTTACAGTGAATGATATACACCTACTATTTTTTTTTCTCATTTCCAGATATTGCAACAGATCATCCTGACAAGAAGTCCATTTTAATGTATGTTACATCACTCTTCCAAGTCCTGCCTCAAAAAGTCTCCATTGAATCTCTTCGGGAATTGGACACCTTACCTCGCCAAATAGTTACTCCAGAAGAACATATTAGACATTATGACCAGCGGCATTTCTCTCAGCAAGTATGGTTATTTTGTTTAAAAACTATTAAAGTATCATCACCATTGCCATTTAAGTAATAGGAAACGTGAGAGAATTAAATCAAATGTAGTTTGTATGCTTCTCTTCTCTGTTTAAGCCTTTTTTTCAAGTTTATACTAGTTTACAATAGTCTTCATTTTATAACTACAGATCCAACACAGCTGTACCTGGTAAAATTTTAATGTGTACATTTGGCTCATTTTTTTTTTCATAGTGCAGCTTTAGGACATTTGATTTAAAGGTTATACATGGGAGTAGATTTTTATGAGAACTAACAAAGGTTCACAGATTTTAAACTGAAGAAAATAAGAAAAGAACATAAGCCTTTTTTTGTATGGATGTTTATCTTTTATGTATATTTTTTGTGTAGAATTTTTAACGTAAAATGTAACTATGAGCAAAACAAAAATGATATATATGATGTACTTTAATGATAGCATTAGAATAGCATTTTTTTTTTAGTCTCACTGTCAGAGTTTTAATACCTGCTGTTCCTGCCATTTGAACAGTGATTTTTCAACTTCCCAAAACTTAAAATGGCTAATTTTTTTTCTGGTCTGCTTGGCCTGTTACAGGAAGTGAACAAAAAATGATCTACAGCCAGGTTTAACGGACAACAGAGCAGTAAAATAAGTGAATATACTGCGCTAAACTAAAAATGTGAATACTCTAGGCAGCCAACACAACAGTGGATATGTGTAAAAGTGATGTGAAAAAAAGTGTAGCGCCCATAGAAATTAGTCCCTTTAGAAAGAGGGACCAATGACCTTAAACCACCTTCAGGTCATAAGTGGCCCGTGTGAATAGGGTAGGTGAATACCAATGGCCTTAAACACCTTCAGGTCATAAGTGGCCCATGTGAATAAGGCAAGTGAATCAAGCAAATCAAAGTAGATCAAAAATAAATCAACTAAAATAAAATAAAATAAAAAATGATTTTCCCCAAATGTATCACATAGAACTTAATCCTTGTAAAATAACATTGGACTGATGGTGAGCATATGTGCATTCAAACAGTTATGATACCAAATGTGATTCCAAAAATACCCTGCATGTGAGTCCATTCATATGGAGTGTTAACAAGAGATACACATGCATTCAAATGTATTCCATATATGTCCGTACACATATAGCAATAGCTGGTAAAGAACACTGCATCTGACAAATCAATTCAATGAAATGATGGCATAATCTCCAGTGAAGAAGTCCATATATGTTACATATAACTCAGATAGGTGCATTTAGAATTCTTGAAAGATAGGTTAGGTACTTCTTACCAGCTGTTGTAGACCCGCAGCTCACCTTACGGTGGGGGGTCCTATGGGCATTAGTAGGCCAACCGCCTATCTGGATCTCTCTTTCTCCGGAAGAATGGCTGGATGGATGTTTTGAATGCAGCAATCAGCCGTCAGGCGACAGATGTAAAATCAGCAATCCACCATATAGCCAGGGAATTCCAGTAATGATTGCCGGGGTTGGCTCACAGAAAGACCGATCATAGATGCAATAAAAAAGAGAGGATGCTCCTCATAGTGTAAAACTGTTTTAATGTATCCAAAAACACATCAAAAGCAACAATTTAAAAGTCAATAGTTCCCAAACTTGCATGCAGACCGCAAATGGTAAAACAGAAAAAAAGTCCAAAGACCATATCCTCAATAAACCAGATATGAACAAATTGCAAGCAGAAAGAGTAAAAAATCAGATCCAATCAAAATAGCAATTGCGCATGGAGTGGTTGGGGAGCAAAGAACCCGACCGGTTTCGTCTTAAGAGACATCAACTGGGGTATAACTCCCAGTTGATGTCTCTTAAGACGAAACCGTTTGGGTTCTTTGCTCCCCAACCACTCCATGCGCAATTGCTATTTTGATTGGATCTGATTTTTTACTCTTTCTGCTTGCAATTTGTTCATATCTGGTTTATTGAGGATATGGTCTTTGGACTTTTTTTCTGTTTTACCATTTGCGGTCTGCATGCAAGTTTGGGATCTATTGACTTTTAAATTGTTGCTTTTGATGTGTTTTTGGATACATTAAAACAGTTTTACATTATGAGGAGCATCCTCTCTTTTTTATTGCATCTATGATCAGTCTTTCTGTGAGCAAACCCCTGCAATCATTACTGGAATTCCCTGGCTATATGGTGGATTGCTGATTTTACATCTGTCGCCTGACGGCTGATTGCTGCATTCAAGACATCCATCCATCCAGCCATTCTTCCGGAGAAAGAGAGATCCAGATAGGCGGTTGGACTACTAATGCCCATAGGACCCCCCACCGTAAGGTGAGCTGCGGGTCTACAACAGCTGGTAAGAAGTACCTAACCTATCTTTCAAGAATTCTAAATGCACCTATCTGAGTTATATGTAACATATATGGACTTCTTCACTGGAGATTATGCCATAATTTCATTGAATTGATTTGTCAGATGCAGTGTTCTTTACCAGCTATTGCTATATGTGTACGGACATATATGGAATACATTTGAATACATGTGTATCTCTTGTTAACACTCCATATGAATGGACTCACATGCGGGGTATTTTTGGAATCACATTTGGTATCATAACTGTTTGAATGCACATATGCTCACCATCACTCCAATGTTATTTTACAAGGATTAAGTTCTATGTGATACATTTGGGGAAAATCATTTTTTATTTTATTTTATTTTATTTTAGTTGATTTATTTTTGATCCACTTTGATTTGCTTGATTCACTTACCTTATTCACATGGGCCACTTATGACCTGAAGGTGTTTAAGGCCATAGGTATTCACCTACCCTATTCACACGGGCCACTTATGACCTGAAGGTGGTTTAAGGTCATTGGTCCCTCTTTCTAAAGGGACTAATTTCTATGGGCGCTACACTTTTTTTCACAGACAACAGAACAGAACACCAAAATCTGCTAGTGACAGTCTGTTTCACATATGTAATAATTTTTTTCACTTTTAGCCTAGGTTCACATTGGAGCGATTTGTCATGCGATTTGAGACAAGTTGCAGCTTATTGGTGGCACTGTTCCAATCGGTGCGACACAGATTTTGTGGCGCCGCACCGATTTGCAAAAGTAGTTCCTGCACTACTTTTGCCGATTTTCAGGTGCGATTTCTATAGACTTCTGTGTATGAAGCCCCACAAATGTCTATCAAGTAGCACCTGAAATCGTGCTGACCTTGCTACTTTGAAATCGCGCTACTTCAAGTAAAGTAGCGTAATTTCAAAGTAGCATCAGTGTGAACCAGGGCTAAAGAAGAGTTTCTAGCTTCTTTTTTTAGATCTTAAAACATCTTTCTCTTACTGAGATCTTTTTGCACTAGCCCTATTACCTAAATGAACAGAACACCTGTCAACACTAAAATGTGAAAAAAAATAACATATACTGTAGGTAGTGTATAATCACAAAAAAATGTAATCTGTTTAAGGAAACGCACACATTCTGGCTTCCTGCACCCCCTGTGTATATACTGTTACCTGGTACAATTTGCACAAGGTTCCCTCTGAGTTTCCCTATCTGCAACACCTGCCCTGGATATAGTAGATAAGAAATTATTTGCTGCTGACTTTATAGATACCTACAGTATATGGAACTTTCCTTTTCTGAGAGTGGCACCTCTCACATTTTGTTTGCTCCTAACCCAGAGGTTGCAGCTCACACCCATAAACCTGAGCACATTTTAAGAAATTAAAGTGGACTTGTTACATGGCCAATAGTTACATAGTTATTCTGGTTGAAAAAAGGCACAAGTTAATCCAGTCAAACCAATAAAAGGGAGGGGGAGGGGGGGTCATGTAATCCCATATACACAATCCTATTGCCACAGTTGATCCAGAGGAAGGCAAACAAAAAAAACAGAAAAGCATGATCCAATTGGCTCCCCCAAGAGGCAATTGGGTATTCTCTGGATCAACTTTACCTATAAACGTTACCACCAAGTTCACTATATGGACCACTAATGTCACTTATTCTCCTCTTCTCAAGAGAGAATACATTCAGTTCCTATAATCTCTCTTCATAGCTGTGTTCCTCAATGCCTCTTATTAGTTTGGTTGCTCCTCTCTGCACCTTCTGCAGTTGCCCAATATTATTTTTGTGAACTGGGGCCCAAAACGGAACTGCATATTCCAGAAGAGGTCTTACTAATGATTTGTACAGGGACAAAATGATGTCTCTCTCTCTATGGAGTCCATATCTCTCTTAATACAAGAAAGCATTTTGCTCACTTTGAAACTGCAGCTTGGAATTGCATGCTATTATTAAGCTTATGATCTACCAAAACACCCACATCCTTCTCCACCATTAATTCCCCCAATTGTACCCCCCCCAGTATGTATGATACATTACATTTATCAACATTAAACCTCATATGCCACATAGTTGCCTAATTAAAGTGCATTGAGGTCTTTTGCATCAGTGATTTGTTTTGAATTCTTGGGGCCTTTATTTCCTTTTTACATATTTTTGTTATATCCTTTGTAACATTTAAACAATAAAGTGTTCCTTTATTTTTATATTTTCTAAAACCTCTTTTCTTAATATGTATAGTTTTTTTTAACTTTGTTCGTGAGCCACATAGTTTTTTTTAGCCTTTTAACGTAAGTTCACAAACAGTCTTTTTGAAGAATTCCCATTTCTGTTCTGTGTTCATCGATGCCAACATTTCCACCCAGTCTAAGTCTTGGAGAGCAGCCCTCATTCTTGGGAAATTAGCTTTCTTAAAGTTAAGTGTTTTTATATTTCCTGCATATGTTAGTTGTTCACAGATAACATTAAACAAAATCATGTTATGGTCAATGCTACCCATATGTTCTTTTATATGAACATTGGTAATAGGTTCTGTATGATTTGAGATTATCATGTCTAGCAAAGCATCATTCCTAGTCAGGGCCTCCTTGAACTGGACTATAAAATAGCTGAGTGAGTACTTTCAGCAGTGACATATATCTAGAGGCTTTTGGGTTAAGAATACTCCTACCATTGGCAGAACTGCTACTGAAATCTGTACTGTGTACGACACTGAACAAGTGCAGCTTTGATTTTATGCTACTTACTATTGTGTTTCTTGGTAAACAGCTTGTCTCTGTTTGCACAGACCTCACCAAGGAGGAACGTGTACATTCTCTGAAACTGCCTCAGATTTGGATTGGATTTGGAAATTTTAGGACAATGTGGCTAAGTACCAGCAGATTATTATTTCCTTTGAGGAGAAATAAACTTGCTAAAATGTATGATAAGAATATCAAAAACTGTGTCTGAGTGGATGTGTGGTTTAACCCCTAATTCATTTTTTTTTCAATTCTTTATTTAAATAAGGCATCAACGAAAACAACCAAAAACTCTTCTACCACAGTATCACAAGGGAGAACAACTCATGGTGGCAAACCCAACAGTGGGCTGCTGGGTCTGTGAAGTTTATGAATCCCACACATTTCTTTGAGGCAAAACACAGTGTTCAGTCCGATTGTAGAAAAATAAAGTATGACCCTAAGGCCAAACTGCAAAGAATAGCTAGAGAAAAAGCAGACAAACAGAGGAGGAAGAAGGGGAAAAAAGGGGGGGTGAAACTACCACCAGACTCTCTTATCAATGCTTTTCGACTCCCGAGAGAGTTAGGTCACCAGCTCTGTGTGCTCCTCAGAATAGACAACCTTGTGACAATAAAACCATTTCTCAAAGAACTTCTCTTGAACGCCCCTGCCTGTGGCCACCAAGTCCTCTATTGCATTTATTGCAGATACTTTTTTCACCCAGACAACTACCGCCGGCGGCTATGTCTGCTTCCAAAACGATGGTACGCAGCTCTTCGTTGCCGTGAGCAGGAGAGGCAAGAGAGATCTCCTGTAGATCTTGCTTGGAATCTCGTAGTGGGGCAAGAAGAAGAATGAAACACCTGGTTAGTAAACCTCTGGATAATGCTCTGGACCTCGGTCTAGTAAGGCAGCAAAGGCGACAAAACCAGAAGATGTGGAGGAGAGAACCCGGTTCCTCCCCATACCTCCAGTACAAGTCTGAGCTCTGAGGGAACATCCTATGGATTCTTAAAGATGTATAGTACCAGCAAGTCAACAACTTATATCCTGCCTCCTGCTGGTTTGCACAGATCAAGGTTTTGGAAGAAAATAGGAGAAGTCTCTCCACTTGCCTCTCCTCAAATTGAAGTCCCAAGTCTTGCTCTCGCTTAGAGATATAGGGAGGTCTGAAACCGGCAGTGGTGCAATTGATATGTTAGAAAGACTACATTGTGCACAGGGGATTGTTCTAAACACAGCATCTTGAAGGAAGTTAGTTTCCTTCTGAAGGGCTCTGGGGGGAGAGAACCAATGAAGTGAGCCAATTGTATTTTTGTCAGAATGAAAGACCTGCCAAAGCCGTGTCTTCCATGATTCATTGTCTGGTCATCCACTGACTATTAACCACTTAAGACCCGGACCAATATGCTGCCAAATGACCAAAGGGGTTTTTGCGATTCGGCACTGCGTCGCTTTAACAGACAATTGCGCGGTCGTGCGACGTGGCTCCCAAACAAAATTCACGTCCTTTTCTTCCCACAAATAGAGCTTTCTTTTGGTGGTATTTGATCGCCTTTGCGATTTTAATTTTTTGCGCTATATACAAAAATAGAGCGACATTTTTGAGAAAAAATCAATATTTTTTACTTTTTGTTATAAGAAAAATCAATAAACTAAATTTTAGTCAAACATTTAGGCCAAAATGTATTTAGCCACATGTCTTTATTAAAAAAAAAAAATCGCAATAAAAAAAAAATAGCTACCTAGCGGGAACAGCGACACTAATACAGCGTTCAGAAAAATGATCGCTTAGTGACAATAGGGAGTGAAAGGGTTAACTAGGGCAGTGTGTAGTGTAGTGTTGGTGCAGGACTTACTGTGTGGTGATCTCTCCTCAGCCGAGGGAGAGATCACGTCGCTTCCTCCTTCCTGTGTTTACACAGGAGGAGGAAGTGACAGGGCGGGCGCGCGCGCGCATTGGCTGGGAGCGATCCGGAGGGGGCGGACAAAAACGAATAGCCGCCCCCTCTTGTCCGATCGCTCCTGCAGCCGTGCGGACCGCCGCATGTACGGGGGGTCCGATCCCCCCCAAGGCACCAACGTATATATATATACGTTGATGTGCCTGTCGGTGCCATTCTGCCGACGTAAATGTACATGCGGCAGTCCTTAAGTGGTTAAAGAGGAAATGGTGGACCTGGGAACTTTCAAACCCCTTTTAGATCCTGAAATATACTGTTGCTGTGTACAGACTGAAGGCAGGGTTCTCAACGACAGGGGTGAGTGGTGAAAAAGTGGGCATGTTAGAAAAATCGCAAAAAAGGCTATCTGGGCAGTCCGCCATGTCACACCCACAGTGGGGTGGTCCAATATCCAGCATGATAGATTTGTCTGGCACCAGGGCAGCAAATCCAATGGAATGCCCGCCAGGAGCCACTCTATCTTTACCCACTGTTTCAAAGGACCGTGACAAAACCAGTCTATGATGTGTGTCAGGTGACAAGCCATGTGGTTGAGTCTGACATCTGGCAAAGCCATTCCACCCAACAACTTTGGCAGCCGCAAAATCAACTGAGCCAGTCATCTTGGTTTCTGAGCTCACGGGAAAGAGACTATCGCACAATTAACTGCCCTTAGAAATTAACTCGGGATTCGGACAGGAAGGGCCTGCAAATAATACAACAAGCGGTACATAATGTTCATTTTAACTATGCCACATTTACCAAACCATGAGAACATTCCGTGCTGCTAGGACTGTAGGTCTTTTTTAATGGCTATCAACAATGGAGTAAAATTGAGGAGGAAAATGTACTCAGTCCTACTCGGCAAGAGGATGCCCAGTAGGGATGAGTTGAAACATCCCCCGGTTCGGTTCACAGCAGAACATGCGAACAGGCATGTTTGAACACGTGAACACCGTTAAAGTCTATGGGACACGAGCATGAAAAATCAAAAGTTATCATTTTAAAGGCTTAGATGCAAGGAATTGTCTTACAAAGCATTTGGGGACCTGGGTCCTGCCCCAGGGGAAATGTATCAATGCAAAAAAAAGTTTTAACAGCGTCTGTTTTTTCGGGAGCAGTGATTTTAATAATGCCTAAAGTAAAACAATAAAAGTGAAATATTCCTTTAAATTCCCTACCTAGGGGGTGTCTATAGTATGCCTGTAACAGAAATGAGATTACTTAAGCCATGAAAACTTCTAAATACAGTCCATATCACATAGGCACCACAGAGGCTAGCTAGCAGTAAAGCTTCTCAGCATATTTTCAGATTTCAACAAAATGCAACACACACCCACAATTCCCTTATGCTGCGTACACACGGTCGTTTTTTTTGCGATAAAAAAAACGTTGTTTTTTTAAAACGTCATTTAAATTGATCGTGTGTGGGCAAAACGTTGTTTTTTGTCTTCAAAAAAACGACCAAAAAAAAATTCCAACATGCTTGAATTTTTTGTGTCGTTTTTCAAAACGTCGTTTTTTGTTTCACAAAAAATCACGGTGTGTAGCAAAAACGTCGTTTAAAACAAAGTTTTTCAACCCGCGCATGCCCAGAAGGTAGTTATGAAGCGAGCTTCAATGGAAAAGAGTGGTGAACGTAACCTCACTTTTTGTGAAAAAAAACGATGGTGTGTAGGCAACATCATCTTTGAAAAGAGAAGTTTCAAAAACGTCGTTTTTTACTTCACAGAAAACGTAGTTTTTTTTTCATCACAAAAAATGATCGTGTGTACGCGGCATTACTCTCAACAATCCCTCTCTATGGTCAGCCCTCTCTATCTTTAACCCTTGCTGCATATCTTAATGTGTCCAGCACCTGCAAATCTCTGCAAGTAGGGTAGCCCCTGTATTATAAATCACCATTTTATCAAGGGCCATCAACAAAACAAGTGGACCACACGTTATTATCTTTGATATGTACCAAGTTGCTCCAGAATAGCTTTAACCTCTTTGCATACTAGAATGATTTCAGAACATTTTCAGTACATATGAAACTTGCATTTGTTAAATCACTTGTAAAAAATATTTTAATTGTATTTTCTATAATAAGCACAAACATTGACACAAATGAGGAAAAAAAATATTTTTAATTTGTTTAATGCATGCCATATTTTGTATAACTAATATTTTAAATATTTTGCTAAATTACTTTCTCCTATTTATTCTGATTACATGGTCCCTAAATGTATAAAAACATCAGTGTTGTGTGGTAAAGGATTGTGTGTAAATACATGTGTAGATTTTAAACATTTTCCAGTACTGTGCTGTTCAATGCCTGTAATTCACCTAAAAGTAAAACATCCTAAAAGCTTCATTAAATAATTGGCCAAACACTAATTTGTCTCAATTAAAACACTAACCTGTTAACTAACCTAATATATTATTTCCCTTAGTATAACTTATAATTTAGCTGAAGCGGCTGTAAGTGAGAGAGAAGGGCATAACAATTGCCAGGAAGGAGGGAAAGTTTATTGCCCTACTTCCCTGTGATGGCCATTAGTGTTCTTTAAATATGCCTCATGCTTGAGATTTGAAAGGCAATAAATCTGGACCCCAATAAAGGCAATAGTGAAACATTCTGGTGGTTTATTCAAGCACATTGAGAGCAACTACAAAAGTCAAATGCAACAAAATGACACTGTAATGCAGCGTACACATGACTGTTTTTCATAACAAGAAAAATGCCAATTGGTCGTTAAAAACGGTTGTGTGTAGGCTCCAGAGCATTTTTCTCGTCGTGAAAAATGGCCATTAAAAATTTAGAACATGCTCTATTTTTTCTTGTAATTTTTCACATGGTTGTTTTCCTCGTCGTGAAAAACAATCGTGTGTACACTTTAATGATGGGGGGAAAAAGGTGCATGCTCGGAAGCAAGTTATGGCATGGGAAATTAGCATAATCAGCCCAAAGGGTGGCGCCATTCAAATGGAACTTCCCCTTTATAGTGCCGTTAAACGTGTTGTGTGTCACTGCATTTTTATCACGATTGTGTGTATGCAAGGCAGGCTTGAGAGGAGTCACGTAGAGAAAAACATTGGGCCAGATTCACAGAGCCCTTACTCCTGTCTAACTCGCATTAGACTGGAGTACTTTCAAATTACGAGCGTTTTTTCACTACTCTGAAACCTCAAACCATGAAAATACGGCTGCGGGCTTCAATCCGACTGGCTTACGTGTTCGTACGCTTTCGGATCTACGCTGCAATAAATTTGCGGCCACTGGGTGGAGTTCCCGTTGTTTTATGCGTCGGGGTATGCAAATTAGCTTTTGCCGACGATCCACAAAGTTACGAACGTCAATCGCAATCTCTTACGGCATCTTTAGTCATCTTTTTGCTGCGTAAAATTATACCAGCTTTTTGCTGGTCTAATATTAGACAGCCCATGTTAAGTATGGCCGTCGTTCCCGCGTCGAATTTCAACGTTTTCCGACGTCTTTTTTTATTTTTTACGTAAGTTGTCCGGGAATAGGAATGTCCGTAAACGACGCTACTCAGACAAAAAATGACGTAACAACGTTATTTCGCGCAATGCACGGCGGGAAATTTCTGAACGGAGCATGCGCAGTTCGATCGCCGCGGGGACGCGCCTAATTTAAATGCTTCACGCCCCCTAATCGCGTATTTCGATTACGCGGCGAGAAATACACTACGCCGCCGTACCGTAAGGGACAAAATCTACCAGAATTCGGTGTATAGCCTGGTAAAATACGGCGGCGTAGCGTATCTCTGATACTCTGCGCCAATGTAATTGTATCTGAATATGGCCCATTGTTTTTTTTCCATGACAAAAAACGGTCGTGTGTACATGGCATTAGCCCAGAAAATGCAACATGTTAAAAACAGGGGGAACACTGTGTACAGTGTTGGTGGGTATCCATTGTATGTGACTTCATGTGAAGAGCACAAACTATTTAATTTACAACTTTCTTTTTAGACGTATTTTTGCACATCTTGTTACATAATCACCAAGGGTCATTTATGAGACTCCTACAAGTGACACCATGTTGGCAGCACATACTTTGCTTTGTATGTCAACATTTTTTTTTAAATACCTTTGTTTGTACACAATATTATCAGCACAAAAACATTTTGAAAGAAATGTAAGTCAAATTAAATGATTTTCTCTTGTAGTATGAGCCTCAACTAGTTTCAGTTTAGCAAATGGTATTATTGTGCATTGATCCTTTCCCCCAAAAATTTTATTTTAACATTGTCAGTGGGAAAAGGGCAGTTGTGTTTGTAGTTGTAAGAAGAATAGCAAACTAGAAGTAGGAAGCCTTGGTTTAAAAGCAAAAAATTGGCCAGGCGTGAGAGCAGAAGGCTATTAATGGGTGTCTTTATCCACTTCATTACTGGGCACTTCAACCCCCTTTGTGCCCAGACCAATTTTCAGCTTTCAGCGCTGACGCATTTTGAATGACAATTGCGCAGTCATACAACACTGTGCGCTATAAACAAAAAAAGACAGAAAATTTGGAAAAAAAAAACACAATATTTTTGACTTTTGTTAAAATATCATCCCCATTTTTTTAAAAAAATATATTTTTTTCCTCGATTTAGGCCGATACATATTCTTCTACATATTTTTGTTAAAAAAAAATCGCAATAAGAGTATATTGATTGGTTTGCCTTATAATAAAAGTTATAGCGCCTACAAAATAGGGGATAGAATTATTATTCATTTTTTATTTTTTTATTTTTTACTAGTAATGGCGGCAATCTGTTTTTTTTTGTCAGGCCTGCGATATTGCGATGGACATATCGGACACTTTTGACACAAATTTGGGACCAATCACATTCATACAGCGATTAGTGCTATAAAAATGCACTAATTACTGTATAAATGTGACTGGCAGGGAAGGGGTTAACACTAGGGGGTGAGGAAGGGGTTAAATGTATTCCCTGGGTGTGTTCTAACTGTGTGTCAGTATCCATCCCTCATCTGCACTTTCTGATAAGAGACTTGCAGCTGGGAAGGAAAGCACCTATAGACATATTCTTCAAGCTCCATTTTTTACATGCAGTAGCCAATGGGGTCTTAATTTCAGAGCATGTAAGTGTCCGTGCTGGATCTGAAATATTTGTAATATTCCTACTCTGTAATGATTAGTGTTTTTAATGTGACCTATGCAAGGGTAATTCTGTGAGAATGGAAACATGAAGGAATTTATGTGCCTTGAACTGACTACCGTTGAGGACTTAGATTCCTGTGGGTCATGCAGCACAACAGATTCCTCTGGTTTATCCCTTCATCCATGGTCAAAAGCTTGGAAAAAAGATGGATAGTAGATGTGCAACCTCCTCCCCTTCCTCCTTTCCTGTACAGATACTCTCTGTTCCTCCCTCTGTGTCCCAGTAATGGAGACATTAGACATGAAGCCTGCTACTTTTAGCCTTTTTTTTGCCAAAGTCACTCCCCTTCAGTGTTTAGCACTGTTGTTGGCTGGTGTTACTTGACTGCTGTTGATATAATAGTGAAAATAGAAGCCCTTCCCCCTCTTTTTCCTTTGTTTTCTTTTTGGCCCAGTGACCCGAATCACCTATCCTTGAGCCCAAAGGGCATCTGTTCCAGGGATAGTGTGACTGATCACTGATCATTTTTGTCACTTACTTATGGAGATAGCATAATACACGCATCCTTGCTCTCTAGCCACTCTTGAGGAATAAAAAACCCAAGCTCGACATAGTTGATCAGGTGCTCCATGACAGCTGTCTATTGCTGGTAGAGCTACTGTAGCATGAATAAAGTTAAAGTCCAAAGTGCAGGGACATCACTGGGACATTGGGACATTTGGTTTGGAAGTAGATTGCATTGGCTTTGCACTTATATTTAAAAAGCAGTTTTCTAGCCTTATCCAGGCGCCGCTTTAAGCCTCAGTAGCCCCTCCCCATCCATGCGTCCGCCCTCCCCATCCATGCGTCCACCCCCCTGATCTATACATCAAGGTGCTGGACTATGGATTCCAGTGAGGGGGAGTATTTTTTTGGAATGCAGAGCACTGTGCCTCGATCCTACCCAGATCGAGGCACTACCCAGATATTGGCAGGCCCAGATCCTGCCAATAGCAAATACATTTTTTCTATTTTCACATTCAAGTTTATCCCCACCAATCAGGAGACACGTCGTGAGACCTGTTTCTCGATTGACCAACGCACAAGGCGATCCTACTGGATGCCTAGTGCTTACAGGGAACAGAGAGGAGACATACAGTGGAGGAAGCCGTGGGATGAAGCCGCCGCCTGCACCCCAGATAAGGAGGAGAGGACACCACAGCCCGACAGCACTAGATCGGGTAGGTGCCTTACGGCCGGCTACCTGGGGGGTTGTCCCCCCAAATGAAAAACTGGATCTTATATACTGTGATTTCTAACAACACTAAACATAAAAAACATGGATCCTGGATGCCTATATGGAAGTCTACCCACTTTCTGTGAGTCATTACTAAGGCCAAATTATTCAATGGCTATTAACTTTACATGCCCAAAAATAGTATAGATACTTTTCAAATATACACCTTGTTCCTTCTTTTAGAGAGATATCCTGGTCTCTGGAGAATCAGTCCACTACCACTACTAACTATGAATAGGGCATCTTTTTTTATGCCCAATAAATGCAATATACCTGTAATTGCAGGCAAAATGTGATGATGACACTTGTAGATGTACTGTATGCTCATGATACAGTAATATGCTATATCTACATAACCCCTACTTATTCTACATCATTGTGTAGGCCTAGCCTGAAAATTGTCCCTTTTAACTGAATCAGGTCACTATCTCATGTCTATGGGTTCAGCAGATGTCCACTGCCACTGGTCTGGACTAATGATTGGACAGATTTGAAAACCTTTACCAAACAATATTTTTCCTCCCCCACTAAGTAGTGCCAGACATATCTGTCATCTTCTCTGGAATAATGTCTGAAATAAACTGTAAGCAGCAACTAGTTTTGGTTTTGCTGCCATCATGGGTTCACAGTGTGGTGAATCCCTGGAATTCCCAAAGTTCATGGATCCTGAACTTTTAAATAGAATATTTAGAAAAGTAAACTGGTTCACCACCAGAATTAAAGAACACTCTATGATGTAGTTCATAGTTTTCCCCTGGTGAGTTTGGTTACAGAAGCCCATAGTTTGAAGGATTGGAGAACCCAGCCTATTTTGGATAGAAGGATGGGCTCACAGTAGTCATATTGTCTGTGTGTTGGAGCTGGCAATCATGTAGTGTTTGATATTGATTGATTGATCTATTGATTGATTGATTTTAATGTTGCCATTGGTGCTTGTTCCCCAATGGGGACAAAACAAACTATGAGATTTTGTTTTCTAGGGGGTTTTACATTTAAGTAGGCAATAACAAGGACCATAAGTAACAAAGCAAAATACGTTTTCTTTAAACTAGATAATATGTTGATGTTTAAAGTATCAATATGTCAGATGAATTAGAAAAAAAAAATAGAAAAATACTAAAAAAATAAAATCTATTAACCAACTGTATGTGATTTTTGTCCTCTCTTCTTCTCAGATCACTGTCAATGTAGCACAGGGACGTGTGCACACCCCTTCACCTCCTCCTAAACCTCGCTTCAAAAGCTATGCCTACACGCAAGCTGCTTATGTCATGTACCCTGACCAAATTGGGAAGCAGTTCCCTCCACAGGTCTGTTAAAATGTTTTCTTATAGAAACAGTTTTAACATGCTTTTGGGTGTTGTGTTATTTGTTGTGTTTTACTGTAAACTAATCTGCATGTTCATAAAAAAATGTGCATTAATATGCTTCCACTAATGCATTGCAAAGTAAAACAGATTTAATACAAAACACTTAGCTTATTCCTTTTTTTGTACACGCTAAGCAGTGTATGTAGCAATAAAGACAGAGGAATTTGCAGGTCTAAATACAGTGATAGACCGTTCCCTTGGTTCTCATGCTTTTGCTTCTATAGAAACGCAACCTTTTTTGATAAGGGTTCAAGGAACAATCTCATATAATGGAAATTAAGACAGATATATAACTGGAAAATAAAATAACCATAACCCTTATACTCATATTTTGTCCATGACGTCAACCAGGATTGCTTACATACCGTAGGACATTCAGCAAGAGACCTGTAATGTTCAGACATTATTGCAAAAACTGAACACATTCAGGAGCGGGTTGTCATGTCAGTGAGTCAACATTGCCAGGTAGCAGGTCATTATGATTAATCTGGATTTAGATTGCTGGACAACCTGATTGGTGTTATATTTACATTGCAGGACATTATCTTTTATTTAAAAAAAAAAAAAAAAAGGTGTTGCAGGTGTTTAAACTTCACATTTTGGGTAGAAATCAGTAGCAAGGGCTACTATCTACTCCATGATCACTCCCCTGGGTGGGCACTTGATACCCGAGGGCTGCCTTGTGTTAAAGGGATTACAGATTCTGATAAGTCCCCAACAGGAACCCACACAGCCATTTTGGGGGACAGATTGTGTGGATTTCACCCTCATACCGTTAATATGGAGAAAATAATCTTTGCAGCAAAGCCTCCAGGTATAAGGTATCTTTTCCCATTTTGAGGTCTCCAAATCCTATACCCTAAAGGGAATTTAAGAGATTGTGGTGAAGAACTTACTAGAATCTGGGAACCTCCTTTAGAATAAAGGGGCTCCCAGATATATGCCATACCTCAGTAAAATGAATACAAGGTACATAATACTCCTTGTTACCCAATCCCCCCCAAAAAATGTAAACTGCAAAAAAAATAAAACACACTGACAGCATTAAAAAGTAATTAATTTAAAAAAAAAA
This sequence comes from Rana kukunoris, assembly GCA_029574335.1. Lineage (NCBI taxonomy): Eukaryota > Metazoa > Chordata > Amphibia > Anura > Ranidae > Rana > Rana kukunoris. Next base: position 258,416,776 of record CM056050.1, on the reverse strand, counting down.
AAAAAAATTGCCCACCCAATTTAAATGTGATATTAAGATAGGAATCCTAGATCATCCTGGGTGATATCATTGCGAAAATATTCACCCTTTGTGATACCTGGCCTGTTTGTTTACTAACAGAAAGAGGGCCTGGGAATCTGTCATACAGCAGTGTTAGTACTACTACCATTAAATTACAGATCCCTGGGCACTGTTTTAAAAAAAAAAAAACATAACTTTCAAAGGGCTTAAAGTGATTGTAAGGCTTTGTTTTCTTGTTTGTTTTTTTTAAATAACAAACATATCATACTTGCCTCCACTGTACAGTTTGTTTTGCACAGAATGGCCCCGATTCTAGAATTCTGTGGTCCCCCAGCGGTGCTGGTAGTTCTCCCCGCATCGTATAACCCCCTAGGAAAAATGCTCTCCTTGCGGGCCCACTCCCAAGTCCAGAATTTGCGTCCATAGACACAGAATGCCGGCCCCATCCCCCGGAGCCCCAAGTCTGGCATTCAGCATTGAACGCTGAATGCTGGACTCATGAGCACGCCTGCAAGGTAACCCCCTTGGGAGAGCGCTTCCCAGAGGGGGTTATCTAATAAAGGGTGGAGCCGTGAGAGCTGTGAGAGCTGCCATGGTGTCCCAGAACAGGTGGATCGGGGCCACTCTGTGCAAAACAAACTGCAAAGTGCACAGATTTTCAGCTTTAAGCATTGTCACATTTTAAATTACTATTGCACGGTAATGCAACACTGTACCCATATAAAATTGTTATTTTTTTTCCACACAAATAGTGCTTTATTTTAGTGGTATATAATAACCATTGGGTTTTTTAAAGTTTGAAAACATTTTTTTTCATAGTTTATCATAACATTTTGCAAACAGGTAGTTTTCGTTCTGCAATGATGTGTGCTGTTGAGCCTGAACTGATAGGCTGCATTGATTGGCACTAAGGAGGCAGCACTAATGAGGTGGCATTGATAGGCACTGATAGGTGGAACTGGTGGGCACAGATGAGAAGGCACTGATAAGTAGGGATGAGCCGAACACCCCGGTTCGGTTTGCAGCAGAACATGCAAACAGGCAAAAAATGTGTTCGAACATGCAAACGCCGTTAACCTCCCTGGCGGTCTTCCCGTGTGTGGCACGGGGTGAGATTTTTAAGCTAAGATCGGTAACCCCGTGCCACACACGCGCTTACCTCGCTGGATGCAGAAAAAAGTTTACTTACCTTTTCTCTGCGATCCAGCGATGAATCCCCGCAGTACACGGCGGGCGGATGTCCGCCTGATGCTGTGTGTTCCGCCGATTCCCTTCCCTGCGAGCGTCGCGACGTAGGGTGGGGAACGGCGCCAAATTTAAAAAAGTAAACAAACACTATACATACAGTACACTGTAATCTTATAGATTACAGTACTGTATGTAAAAAATACACACCCCCCCATGTCCCTAGTGGTCTGCCCTGTGCACTACATGTCATTTTATATAATAAAAACTGTTCTTTCTCCCTGCAAACTGTAGATTGCCCATAGCAACCAAAAGTGTCCCTTTATGGCAAAAATTGTTTTAGAGCAGCTAAAAAACAGCGATAATAAATCAGAATCACTTGCAGAATTTAGCGATAGCGATTTATGGGGAAATTCGTCATAAAAAAAAAAAATAATGACAGCAAAAATTCTACAACTGAGCAAATTTCAGTGATTTTGATTTGATTACATTATTGAATAATTTTTACTATAATTATATTATTATTTGTTATAATTTTTTATAATTATTTATTATATTATAATTTTTAATAAGAAAAAAAAAAAAAAAATCATACCCAGGATGCCTATTAGACTCTTGTTTGGATAGATTTCAGTGAGTTATTCCTAAGAATTACAAGCCTACAGTATAAAACGCCAAATTCTCTTGCAAATAATGGTACCGCTTTTAGCACCTAAAATCTGAAAGAATCATACCGCCAGGGAGGTTAAAGTCTATGGGACACGAACATGAAAAATCAAAAGTGCTAATTTTAAAGGTTAATATGCAAGTTATCGTCATAAAAAGTGTTGGGGGCCTGGGACATGTATCAATGCAAAAAACGTTTTAAAAATGGAAGTTTTTCTGGGAGCAGTGATTTTAATAATGCTTAAAGTGAAACAATAAGTGAAATATTCCTTTAAATTTCGTACCTGGGGGGTGTCTATAGTATGCCTTATATAAGTAGCACAGTTTTCCCATGTTTATAACAGTCTCTGCACAAAATTGCATTTCTAAAGGAGACCCTTCAGGTCTGGTGTGGATTTTAAGGGGAACTCTGCGCCAAAATAAAAAAAATGGCGCGGGGTTCCCCCCAAAAAAACACACCAGACCTGAACCCCTTACCAATTCACATGGGGGCGGAATCAGGGGGTCTTCTTTGTTAAAGGGGGGTTCCAGATTACGATAAGCCCCCCGCCCGCAGACCCCCACAACCACCGGGCAAGGGTTGTGGGGATGAGACCCCTGTCCCCATCAACATGGGGACATCCTCCAGCAGCACCAGCTAAAGAGAGAGGAGAGGTGCAGATACCAGTCTCCATGGAAGACGAATTCCAAAGAAGGTTACAAGAGATGAGGATACAGCATAGAGGACCAGTATCAGAGGAAGCCCTGCTGGGATGGTCGGATGTGATTCGTTGCCAACTCTGGAAGGAAGCGTTAGCTCTGGAGCAGCAACACCAAGGAAAGGTCCTGCCGTCCATCTATGCAAGGTACTGGGCGCAGTATGACGTACGAATGCTGTTGTTGGGGAAACAACCAAAGCAGGAGTGGACAGCCGAGTTGAGCAGGCTGATCCGGGCAGAGATGCAGCTGGATGAAAGCTACAGAGCCCTCCAGTGGTATGTAGCCCAAGAGTTCCCGTGGCCAGCAGATGACAGCCCCACAGAAGGCTATGACTATGATGGCCTGGGATTATTGTATTGGAGGATGTCCAGTGATCCAGACTTCGGGAATGATCGGGAGTGGCGCTTGGAGGACATAATGGAGCACAGAGAGGAGAAATTGAATATCTCGGGAGGCCACTGGTCACAGGAAGATTTAGAATTTCTGGCCATTCAAGAATGGGAGCTGGAGGTCGCCTACAAACAGCTGCTAGACTCGGCTCAGCAGCAGGGTGGGGCTCCCATTGCCTGGAACTATGAGGAAAGTTCAGATGACAACTGTGAACTCCTGGCTGATGAATCGGCAGTGGAAAACATGGAGATTGCCATCCCTAAAGCCGAAGCGGATAGTGTGGAGTTCCAGAGAGCCGGGGCGGTTGGCCCCTCTCTCCAGCAACAAGCTGAGGTGGTAAAGCTTTTACCCCCAGCTGAATCACTGGCAACAGAGCAGGGTGCGCCAAGCCTCTGCTCCCAACTAGCAGAAGAGGGGGACCCTGTGGTAGTAGATGGGACTGTGGTCTCCACTCACAGCAACCCAGCGGAAGAGCTGGCAACAGAACAGAGGGTCACAGACCTCTGCTCTCCACTAACGGAAGAGGGGGACCCTGTGGTGGTGGATGGGACTGTGGTCTCAACTCACAGCAACCCAGCGGAAGAGCTGGCAACAGAACAGAGGGTCACGGACCTCTGCTCTCCACTAACGGAAGAGGGGGACCCTGTGGTGGTGGATGGGACTGTGGTCTCCACTCACAGCAACCCAGCAGAAGAGCTGGCAACAGAGCAGAGTGTCATAGGCCTCTGCTCCTCATTAACAGAAGAGGGGGACCCTGTGGTAGTGGATGGGACTGTGGTCTCCACTCACAGCAACCCAGCGGAAGAGCTGGCAACAGAGCAGAGTGTCATAGGCCTCTGCTCCTCACTAACAGAAGAGGGGGTTCCTGGGGTAGTGGATGGGACTTCAGTCTCCACTGGCACAACCCCAGAAAATGGTACAGGACTGGGACAGGAGGATGTCGGCTTTGCTTTGCAAGCACCGGGGGGATTTCACCAAGCACCAGTGGATGGGACTTCAGTCTCCACTGGTATACCCCAGGAAGGGGGGGCAGTTGGCCCAGACCCCCAACAGCATGATGGACTGAGCCCAGCCACCCTGCCTTCTCCCCAGCGGCAGGCGCATTCTCTGAGAGAGGCAGAGGTTGGCGGGGTGAGTAATGCTCAGTTTGGAGCCATTTATTTGGGGTACAGTATGGATACCAGCATTGGAGGACTGGAACTACTGACGGACTTCGGAGTCAACCCGTTTGGGGTTACCACCTGTGTCCGTCTCCCACCGAAAGGGGAGAGATGTAACGGAATGGCCCGTGACAGACTGAGATATTCCTATGTCTAGGGTCACCTTATGTCCACTAGGGCCATAGGGTGACAAAGAATCATAATTTATATATTACAGAAGATGGGACATTAATAATAATTCATGTTTGCATAATGTCTTCAAATATCAAAAGCTGTTAGCTCTTCAATCTGGGCACACATGCTTTTGAAATGTGTTAATTCAGGTCTACAAGACCAGAGTGAGTCAAACCTTTGTATAATATGCTATTGAAATATCTTAAGGTGTTGGCTATTCACTGTAAAGACATTCCGTTGAAGGTGTTAATTACACCCACTCTCACAAGACTCTGCCATTGTGTGATAAAGCTGTCTAGATAACTTATTCAACTAGATGTCTGTGTTACTATTCAAGGTTAATTGAACACTATTGAAGATACGGTGCCCACAAGTCTACATGGTTAGCTTACCTGAATGCCTTTTAGAGTGTGATTGAAGCCCCCCATAGTGTGAAGGGGGGTGGAGACTACATTGTCCTGTGACTAACTGCATTATGCTTGAGACTGTATAAGAAGCTGAGAAAATACCAATAAATTGTCATATCTTAAAAGCAAGTGCAGAGCTTGAGTCTCGTCTTGTTTATGGGAATGGATATGGATTGTGTATGCAAGATTGTCAGAGTGTGTCAGATAAGCTTGTCGTGGTTGGATGGAAGATTGTAAGCGGTGGTGACCGTTACAGCCGTGTACTGCCGATGAAGGAAACAAAAGGGTGTAGTGTTGGATGGATTTGTTACAAGGATTTTTTTCTTGTCTCTGTACCCACTGGGAAAGTTCACCCCTCTTTCTGTCCAGATGACCACTGCCACCAAAACAGTGTTATAGCTGTGTTTAAATATGTTATAGAAAAATCTCCCCAGTAGGGACAGGGAGTACTATAAAGACTTCAATAATTCCTTGCTTTATCAAAAATATGTTGTCTGAAGTTGCAGTTTAAGACAACCTTGTCTACCCTATTGCAGTAATCCACAGCTCTTTTACACAGTGCTAGATTCTTGCCTAGGTCAGTGGATCATTTACCCTCAGACTTATCACACGTCTCAACTGGCAGAGTGACAGGAAGCTGCAGAAAAATAAAGGAAGTGGTACATCCTTGATTTCCCTTGCAGCTTTGTGTCATGTGACAAAATGATTAATAGACTAATTCCTTACTGTTCACTTGGCCTTCAGCCACTAAATGACATTACTAAATTCACACTCACTCCATCTTAATATTGTGAGCAATGAAAGAGCATTCTGTCACAAGTGCTTTAATTTCCCCTTTCCTACTTTGTACTCCTGCAGTCACTTCAGACGCAGACTAGAACACGTTTTCAGTTAGTGGAGCCAAGCAGGAACAAAGCTATGGTATAGCAAGCACAACATTCATAAATGTTGTAATCATCCAAACTGATCATTTTCATCAAGTATTTAATACAAACAGTGTATACGCGTTAGAAACTCACTCTTTTGTTTGTGGATTTATTATCAAATTTATTTGCAATACATGTAAATCATTTTAATAATTTGCTTGTTATTATGTTTTACTTGTGGAATCATGGTCATCTGAGCAAGTAATGTGTTGCCTTTTGGTATGGTTGAAGCCATTTTGAGGCCCTCTCAATATATTTGGTTGTACACAGTCCTTTTTTAAAGTATACCTATCAATGTTTATTATTAAACTATTTTAGATTTAGGTTTTATTCAAAATTTTCCTGCCCTTTTGTAAGACACTTGCAGAGATATTTAAGTGGTTTAATATGAACCCTTTTTTTAATAATCATTCTGACATGCTTGACTCCACATATGAATATTTAATTGCCCTCAACCCTTTCAAATATGCATATCTCTTAGTTTCTATATTGTAAATGTTCATTTTAATTATGTTGCTTCTTGTGAAGCAATTCACTTTTATCTGCAAGGATTGTACTTTGATCATTTAAATGCTTCACAATACTTGAAATACCTTGCTTTACAGGAACAATAAATAGCTTTCCTGTGTTTGATGCTATTGTCAGAAATTAAATTTATATATATATATATATAAACAAAAAACAACACATATATCTGAACCTACAGTACTTCAATGCGAGTATGAAAACAAAGCTAAATAGCCCAGTGATGATATTTACAATTTTAACCAATGATACTTCACTTTACTAATATCAGGTAATGGAATAAATAATTCTGTTTTGTTACTTTGGTTTATGTTTTATGAATATGCAGTGCCTTAAAGTATTCATACCCCTTGAAATTGTCCTAATTTTGTTATGTAACAACCAAACACAAAGTGGCACATAATTGTGAAGTGGAAGGAAAATTATAAATGGTTTTAATTTTTTTTTTTTTACAAATAAATATCTGAAAAGTGTGGAGTGCATTTGTATTCAGCCCCCTTTACTCTGATACCCCTAACTAAAATCTAGTGGAACCAACTGCCTTCAGAAGTCACCTAATTAGTTTAACGAATGACACGTCTACCTCAATGCAGGTGGACACTATGGGCCAGATTCAGGTAGAGTTGCGCTGGAGTATTTTGATATGCGCCGCGTAACTGTGAATATGCGCCGTCGTTTCTATGTGGCCGTACCCACCAAACTAGATGCTACAGAAAACGGGCCATTTCCGATCGGCTTAACTTTCCGACGCCAGAGTCTCGTCAGCGCATAATTTCGCTTGGCGCATCAGTCGCGCCTATTGATTTCCCCTGCAAATATGCAAATGAGGGAGATTTCCCGATTCGAGAACGGATTAGCACCATACGCTGGCTACATGTGCCGCGCGTATCTCGTCCGTCCGGCGCAAAGTTATTTCTATAAATATCTACTTTATCTTTACTCCAGACGGCCACAGGTCAGCAGGAGAGCAGCTACAGCAGCGTTACCGACGATAAGAGCTAGCTGAGCACCCCCACTTGCAGGACAACACCTCTGTCCCTGCTTGTCTGTCAACTTTTACAGCCATGGAGGAAGACATCATAGGTCTCCATAGCCGAGATGACGGCTGACAGCTCCTGGCCTTTAAAGTTGAGCTTTCTCCTGTGTTTGCGGGGAACGGGAGCAGCCATCTCAGAACAAAAGTAACTTCACTGCGGAGAGGGGGAACAGGATATACTTTAGTGCCGGAATGACGCATCTACGGGCGCATTTAAACGTCCAACGGAACACATTGCGCTGACGTTTCCCGTGAAGTGGTGCCTACAGAAGTTGTGAGCATGCGCACAAGGGGGCGAGTGGAGCCTCACTCACTGCGCATGCTCCGTGGTTGATGCGCTGAACATAAGCCTCTGCGCTGGGCTCCGCCCATCATTTACATATGATCACACCCACTTCCACTTGCGTCGGGTTACGCCAGCGCATTTTCGTTACTCCGGCGCAAGTTTAGGAGCAAGTGCTATGTGAATAACAGTACTTGCGCCAAAAGTGTCGGCGGAGTAACGTAAATGAGAAACGTTACTCCAAAGTAAAGATGCTCCAATCTACCTGAATCTGGCCCAATGGGCCAGATTCAGGAAAGAGATACGCCGGCTTATCTCCAGATAAGCCGTCATATCTTTGCATCTGAGCCCTCCTATCTATGCGAATGATTCATAGAATTTCTAATAGTGATCAGTAATGAAAGAAAAAAAGGCGCACTGTTTTAAAACAGATCAAACAAGCGCTCTTGGAATATTAAGCCAACAAGACCCAAAAATTACTATATGTTACCACTTTCAGTGGTCAGCTGCTACCTAAAAATACCCAATTGGTATCACAGAATATTTGCACAGGGTAAATGAAAAAAAGTAAAAGCAATGCTTAAAGCGAATTAGCATCCACCAGGCAGCGCTAGTGTATATGTCTGTTGCAAAACATATATTAAGTCAATATCCTGGTTAGTACTTGTTCATGTTATAGAAAAGTATATCGATTTCTAAGAGAGGAAATAGTAGTAATAAAGCGTATCAATCAGTCCACTCAATCCCAAGAAGGTGAAGAAGAAAATCTTGCTGTTGCCAGAAGATACACCACCACTCGTGTAATGAGAGAGGAGGGGGGGTGTGGATAGCAGCCCCCTCTTAAGAAAGCCTCTTACCAGCGATCAAATAGACAAACGCCTTTAAGAAAACCGAATCCAAGCTGATCTCAATGTGTGTCTCCTCACTCCAAACAATTGAATGCTCAGCAGTTAACAAGCAAAAACAAAGGAAATGGACATAGCGTGATACTGTTTAAACTTTTAATCCAACTCTGTATGTATCAAAATCCATATAGATGTACACTTACAAACATTAAAACATAAACCAGCATGTAGTTACATTCATTGCGGCCGCTCTTTATAGGTCTATGGTCGGCGTCTCCTACCGCTCTGTGCTTTGCAGGCTGCAGATAGGTGGATGCGTTTGTTTCCCAAAGTCCTAGGCGTCCTTTACTCACTTTACTGATTCATAGAATTAGTTACGCATAGATTTCCATTAGATCCGACTTGTGTAAGTCTCTTACGCCGTCGAATCTTGTTTTCATATTTAGGCTGGACGCTAGGTGGCGTTGCGGTCTAAAATATGCAAATGAGCCTCTACGCCGATTCCCGAATGTACATTTTTTTTACGTCTTTGCATTAGTATAGGTTCGTCGTAATGTTACCTTTGCTGTATGAGGCGCAGCCAATGTTAAGTATGGATGGCGTGCCGGCTTTGCGTAAGTGAAGTTCACGTCGTTTACATTGCGTATTGGCGTCATGATTTGGAGCATGCGCACTGGGATAAATTCACGGCCGGTGCATGCGCAGTACGTTCGGCGTGGGATTGTGCGTTATTTAAATAATACACTCCCCCTATCCGCCCAATTTGACTTAAGACGGGCCATTTACGCTACGCCGCTGCAACTTTACAGGCAAGTGCTTTGTGAATACAGCACTTGCCTGTAAAATTTGCGGCGGCGTAGTGTAAACAGCATACGCTACGCCAACACAAAATTATGCAACTATACCTGAATCTAGCCCTATAACTAGCTAATGTGTGCTTCACCTATAGCAGCCCCCTTTCTCTTAAGACAAGCAGGCTTACCGGTACTCGGTTGCCCCCAGGACTTATACACAATGCTATAGTGCCTTACCACCACACTGGGCCAAACAAACAGAGCAAACAACAGACTACTTGCAGTTTAGCAGACAGGTAGCATGGTTCTAAGATGATCCAGGTAATAAGGCAGGCTGAGTTCAGGGAATAGTCCAATATCCGATCCAAAGACTGAGTTCAGGGAATAGTTAAAAATCTGATCCGCATCATACATAGCGAAATTCAACAGCAAAGCGACGCAGACAAACAGGAGGCTTGACCCGATACAATGCAGATAACTGTCTCTATCACAAACAAGGGATAGAGTGTTCAGTTTGCTTATATCAGGTGACTGATCAAATCAATCACCATCCAGTTGAACACAGGCAGGGGAAAAACAACAGCCAACACCTGGGTTCTGGAATGAGGAACAGGGGCACTAAGTGATTATGACATTACTCCTCACTTAGAAGGGGCCCCCGCATGAGCTGAACTAGCGCAACTGATGCAGTGGCCGACTGGGCCGCATCGACAGGTGTAGTGACTGTCTGAATCATATCACCAGAGAGTCCAAAATAAGAAAAAGCAGAAAGTTCAATGGGTTTGACCTGGACTAGCATAATTGATGCAGTGGCTGACTGGGCTGCATCGCCAGGCGTAACAATTGTCTGAATCGCATCACCATGTAGCAACTTACTAAATCGCAGCACTAGGTGTGGCAACTGTCTGAATTGCATAGCCAGGTGTAGCGACAGTGGAACTTGCAGACATGTTAGCCTGGCTGTGTGTTTAACCACTTCAGGCCCGCGCTACCGTCGAATGACGGCAACAGCGCGGGCCTGAATATCCAACATGCCGTCATTTGACGGCATCTCCTTCGGGCGTTCCCAGCGCGCGCTGTAGAGCGCGCTGCGGGGAAGCCCTGTGTTGTCCGTGTCCCTTTGACATGGCCAATCACAGATCGCGGCGAACGGCCAATCAGAGTGGCCGTTTGCGATGCGATCTGTGGGCGAATGAGAGATGATCTCATAGATCATCTCTCATTGCCGTTTTACACAGAGACAGCGTCCTGTCTCTGGAGAGGAGGAGCCCGATCTGTGTTCCTTCCTACATAGGGACACAGATCGGTCACCCCCCAGTCACCCCCCCTCCTCCCACAGTTAGAACACACCTAGGATACACATTTAACCCCTTCCTCACCCCCTAGTGTTAACCCCTTCAATGCCAGTCACATTTATTCTGTTATTAGTGAATATTTATAGCACTGATCGCAGTATAAATGTGAATGGCGCCAAAAAATGTGTCAAAAGTGTCCGATGTGTCCGCCATAACGTCGCAGTACCAATACAAATCGCAGATCGCCGCCATTTCTAGTAAAAAAAAAAAAAAGTAATTCTCTCCCCTATTTTGTAAGCGCTATAACTTTTGCGCAAACCAGTCGCTTATTGCGATTTTTTTATTATTTTTTTACCAAAAATATGTAGACGAATACGTATCGCCCTAAACTGAGAAAAAAAAATGTGTTTTTTTTTTTTTTTTAATTGGGATATTTATTATAGCAACAAGTAAAAAATATTGTATTTTTCTTCAAAATTGTTGCTCTTTTTTGTTTATAGCGCAAAAAATAAAAACCGCACATGCGATCAAATACCACCAAAAGAAAGCTCTACTTGTGGGGAAAAAAGGACGTAAATTTTGTTTGGGAGCCACGTTGCACGACCACGCAATTGTCAGTTAAAGCGACGCAGTGCCGGAAGCTGAAATTTCACCTGGGCAGGAGGGGGGTGTATGTGCCCAGTCAGCAAGTGGTTAAGGGAGTTTAGCAACAGTCAAAGGTAGGGAATTCTGAGGATTTGATTTGACTTCTGAGGATTTAGAGGAAGTTTCCAAACAGTGCTCAAGACTACAAGACAATTGATAAGCTCAATTTCTAGGAGGAGAGGGTTCAGGCTGTGGCCATTGTCTGGTGAGGTGGCCTGTAGAGAATTCAATAGACTTGGAGAAAGAAAGTGCAGCGCTATACTAATTAGTTTTGTGAAAATGCTGCCAAATTCACATGACATAATAATGTGAAATCAAACAAAAATTGTATGTAAAAACATAGTAAAAGACAATTGTATTCAACATGTGTGGAATACTAATAAAGTCCATGCATATGTTAACAAACTGATGAGTGAAGAAACCAACCAAACAAAATAAACAAAAATGAACAGTTCATAGGTGTGTCCCAAATGAATGAATGAAATCTTCACATATGATGCCAGTTCAAGGAAATTAAGACAACAATGATGGCTTGTCTGTAGTAACCTGCAGACTATCAAAATCAATGGAAATGGATACTCTTACCAGCTGTGGTGGACTCACATGTTAGTACTAACAGCAAGTCGGATCAGGCATGGTGGTCACAACGGACCCTGGGCTCTGTACGTGAAAGGTTTTGCAGCAATGGTCACTCCGGCTGAGATGATGGGTTCAATCTTGGTCGGATACCTCACTTCAGGGACAGAAACCCGGATAGCAAAGGGCCCAAATGGAGGAATGGCCAGGCTCATGTATCAACACATGTGTGGCATGGGAAAAAGAAAAAAAGAAATGCTCCCAATGGTGCAGATCAAAAAACCAATGAAGGCTTTATTTAAAATAAATGAATAAAATCACGTGAAAAATGTATCTAAAAGCAGTATGGGGTACTATGGATGTTACCCGACGCGTTTCAGCTCAAAGCTATCAACAGGGGCATCTGTCTGTACCCCCACACTGCTGAGTTTAAATAAGACAAGTAGTCCGGAACTCCACCCCTGAAAGGGAGGAGACAGGAAGTGGACAATCTAGACAGGATATAGTACATCAAAACAAATGCTCTAATATACAAATATAAAGCAGGATCTGTCATACCAATATTTGACATGATTGAACAATCAAAAAGGTAAACGTATAAAACATAAAGCATATACAGTATATATAATGGCATGTAAATAGTAATGAGCATCTAATTCAAAGTTTACCGAAACATATATCCCAATGGACAGCAAAGCAGCATACAATAAAACATAAAAAACATGCATGCCTTATAAGTAGTGTCCAGTAAGGGGCCGTGATCAGCTGCCATAAGCAACACTAAGCCACTCTAATGGACCACAGCACTACCCCATACAAAAAGGTCTGCCCAAAAACTAAGTTAATGCAGTGCATGATAATAAAGAAACAGGAACCGCATAAAAATCCGTCTGTTGGGGACACACAGAATAACCAATGAGAGCAAGGGAAGACTGAGGGTCGGTTCCGGTGATGTAGGAAGGAAATACATCCAATCCGCGTCACTCGTAGTTAACCGCACCCCCATGCCTGCCCAATGTCATGTGGAAAACTAGACGATGGACAGCACAAAGATCTATGGCAAATTCAAAGTAGGTGGGCGCGGCGCCGATAACGTCATCGACACCGCCGCTCACAACCAATCAAAGGGGAACCACATCCGTGACTGACAGGCTTCAGCAGCCAGACATGCAGTCCAATGGGCGGGCAAGACGATGGACAGCACAAACATCTGTGGCCAATCCAAAGTAGGTGGGCGCGGCGCCGATAACGTCATCAACACCGCCGCCCACAACCAATCCAAGGAGAACCGCATCCGTGACTGACAGGCTTGAGCAGCCAGACATGCAATCCAATGGGTGGGCGAGACGTCAAAAACGTCATCTAAACTTCCGCCCATTGATTTGAATGGATAAGCACGGTGACGGCTGTACGTCCCCATTGCCTCCGCCCATCTGGAGGCACAGGCGCATGGCCGATCGGGAAGTGGGTAAAACTACCCCCACTTCCCGAACGTACATGGATGCGTCATGACGTGACCCTCATGGACTGAAGACGAGGGGAGAGGGGTGGAAATCCATGTCTCCAGAGAAGGAACACTCCACCCTGGGCCATGAATTCCAACCCCAGGAGACACCCTCCCATATAAGCCATGAACAAACTAATAATGACACCAAGATGTATTTATGGGAGAACAGTAATGTTAATGTGTAAAACAACATAACAACAAGTTGTGCAAAAGCAAAACTTTAGTAAACTAGAAAAATAAGGACAACCAGTGTAACACCTAAATGGAACATGAACATCACAACTGGCCAATAGATGGACGCATATCCACAAAAAGGGGGAAAAAACACTGGAATGGGTATATAATTATATAATTCTTTCTTCTCTCCAAAAATTTGGACACATGAGCACAGGAGCTCACGCCCGGTTAATGAAGCAATTGACATCCCAATCCACATTCATACCGTGGGGCGTGTAGCTCCTGAGCTCATGTATCCAAACAGTCTCCAAACGGGAGACACCTCTAGTACAAGAGTCGCCCCTCCAGTGGGGGAAAAACTTATCAATGACTTGGAAGGAAGTACCCCTGGGGTCACTGGCGTGGTGCTCCAAATAATGTCTGGAGACAGTGTGTTTAGGGCATCCCTTTTTGATCTTACCCAAATGTTCGTTAACTCAAATTTCAAAGTTCCGAATGGTTCGGCCCACATATTGCATTTTGTAAAATGCAATATGTGGGCCGAACCATTCGGAACTTTGCCACTCGAGTTAACGAACATTTGGGTAAGATCAAAATGGGATGCCCTAAACAAAAACTGAAGTGAGGTATCCGACCAAGATTGAATCCATCATCTCAGCCGGTGTGACCATCGCTGCAAAACCTTTCACGCACAGAGCCCAGGGTCCTTTGTGACCACCATGCCTGATCCGACTTGCTGTTAGTACTAGTACTAACATGTGAGTCCACCACAGCTGGTAAGAGTATCCATTTCCATTGATTTGGATAGTTTGCAGGTTACTACAGACAAGCCATCATTGTTGTCTTAATTGCCTTGAACTGGCATCATATGTGAAGATTTCATTCATCCATTTGGGACACACCTATGAACTGTTAATTTTTGTTTATTTTGTTTGGTTGGTTTCTTCACTCATCAGTTTGTTAACATATGTATGGACTTTATTAGTATTCCACACATGTTGAATACAATTGTCTTTTACTATGTTTTTACATACAATTTTTGTTTGATTTCACATTATTATGTCATGTGAATTTGGCAGCATTTTCACAAAACTAATTAGTATAGCGCTGCACTTTCTTTCTCCACGTTCACTTTGACTTTGTTTGTCTGTGTGCTGGCTGCTACATTGTTTTTTGCTTTTCTTTGATAATTAGCGCAGTTGTTTTCCCCACTTTTACATAAATTCAATAGACTTGTCAGTGTCTTTTGTTATAACAGAGTCATATACAGAGTCAGGTACATGGTTATGCAAACTGTAATCACATTTGGAAACGTTGTTATGAACAGGATCTAAATGACTGGAAAAAAGGCACGTGATTGGTACTGGCCACACAATAGTTATACATGGGCAACTGGTCAGCGGTTTTAATGTAATTCTGGATGCAGGTCTGGAACCAAGACCCAATCTCCTCTGCAGCCCAGTCTAGTGTGGGTTGGCACTCAGTGATCATGACAATTAGTAACGGGTCCACCTGTGTGTAATTTAATCTCAGTATAAATAAAGCTGTTCTGTGAACCCCTTAGAGGTTTCCTAGCGAACCTTAGTGAACAAACAGCATCATGAAGGCCAAGGAGCACAACAGACAGGTCAGGGATACAGTTGTGGACAAATTTAAAGCAGGGTAAGGTTACAAAAAATATCCCAAACTTTGAACTTCTCCTGGAGCACTGTTCAATCCATCATCCAAAAATTGAAAGAACACAACTGAAAACCTACCAAGACATGGCCATCCACCTAAACTGACATGCTGGGCAAGGAATGCATTAATCATAGAAGCAGCCAGGAGGCCCATGGTAACTCTGGAGGAGCTGCAGCAACCCACAAAAGGTGGGAGAATCTGTCCACAAGACAATTATTAGTCTTGCACTCCACAAATCTGGCCTTTATTGAAGAGTGGCAAGAAGAAAGCCATTGTTGAAAGAAAGCCATATGAAGTCCCATAAGAAGTCATGTAGGGGACATGGTCAAACATGTGGAAGGAGGTGCTCTGGTCAGATGAGACAAAAATGGAATTGTTTGGCCTAAAAGAAAAATGCTATGTGTGGCAGAAAACTAACACTGCACATCACCCTGAACACACCACCCCCACAGTGAAACATTGTGGTGGCAGCATCATATTATGGGGATGATTTTCTTCTTCAGGGGGAAGCTGGTCAAAGTTGATGGGAAGATTGATGGAGCTAAATACAGGGAAATCTTAGAAGAAAACCTGTCAGGCCGCATACACACGATCGAACATGTCCGCTAAAACTGGTCCGCAGACCAGTTTCAGCGGACATGTTCGATCGTGTGTACGGCCTATCGGACAGTTTTCCAGCGGACAAAAGTTTCTAAACATGCTTAGAAACTTGTCCGCTGGAAACCTGTCCGTCGGACAGGTTCGATGGTTAGCATGATTGGAACCATTGAACTTCCTTTTTTCAGCACGTCGGTGTCTTCTACGTCACCGTGTTCTGGTCTGAGGGGATTTTGGACCGATGGTGTGTATGCACATCAGACCAAATGACCACTTCAGACATGTCCGATGAAAACGGTCCGTCGGACCTGTTTCATCGGACATGTCTGATCGTGTGTACGCGGCCTCAGGCCTTGTACACACGATGTAATATATCCGATGGAAACGATCCGACGTCACCGCACCAGGAAGTAAACACTTCCGTGCGCATGCGTCGGATCCATTCACAGGATACGACGCATGTGCGGGCAGATATGTCCGCTGGTTAGGCGTACTAACCAGCGGACATATCCGACGGGCAGCTATCCGGCGGAAAAATTTCAAAGCATGCTTTAAAAATTTTCCGCCGGAGGAATCCGGCCAAAACGGTCCGTTTGCCCCTACAGACGAGCAGATTTTTCGTCTGAAATGGTCCGTTGGACCATTTTCAGCGGAAAAATTCCCTCGTGTGTACGAGGCCTTCGAGTTTGCAAAAGACTTAAACTGAGGCAGAGGTTCACTTTACAGCAGGACAATGACCCTAAACATACATCCAGAGCTACAATGGTATGGATTAGATCAAAGCATATCCATGTGTTAGCATGGCCCAGTCAAAGTCCAGACCTAAATCCAATTAAAAATCTGTGCCAAGAAATGGGCAAAAAGATCACTGCAAGTAATTCTACAATGGTGAAAGGTAATTCTACAAAGTATCGGGCTAAATACAAATGCACGCCACACTTTTCACATATTTATTTGTAAAAAAAAATTAAAATCATTTATAATTTTCTTCCACTTCACAATTATGTGTCATTTTGTGTTGGTCCAGCATAAAATCCCAATAAAATACATTTTTGTTTTTTGGTTGTAACATGACAAAATGTGGAAAATTTCAAGGGGTATGAATACTTTTTTAAGGCACTGTAAATGAGCATTCAAAAAGTAATTGTAGCTGACTAAAGCAAGAGAACAATAGCAGAGATGAATTGCTATGGTATTCTTGCACAATGTGCCCACTGTGACTGGTTGGGGAATTAGCTCATTGGTAGCACCAAATGGTAAGTTTCAGGGCTTTTTCTGACCACTTTTATTTAATCACTTGCCTACCGTGCTATAGCCCAATGACAGCTATAGCACGGTAGGCTAGTTCTGGGATGCCGTCATTTAAGGCATAAGTCATGCTGTGATTGACCCCTCTGCTTGCCCGCGGTGGGGTGCAGGTGGCGCACTCTGTGATCGCAGTGTCCGAAGAAAGAGCCAATCAGTGGCTATTTACCATTTGATCAGCTGTGTCTAATCCCAGCTGATCATGGATCTACAGAAGCATGAGAAGAGCAGATAACAGAGAGCAGATAAGTGTCCTGATTATCAATGCAGTTCCAACAGTACCCACCAGTGCTGTCAATCTGTGCCGATCAGTGTTGCCTATCCATGCTGCCTACCAGTGCCCATGAATTCTGCATATCAGTGCTCATCAGTGCCTATCTGTGCCTCCTATAAGTGCAGCCTCATAAGTGCCTCCTCATCGGTGCCCACCAGTGCCCCCTCATCAGTGCCCATAAGTGAAGCCTCGTCAGTGCCCATGAGTGCAGCCTATCAGTGCCCATAATGGCAATTAGTGCCACTTCATCATTGCCCATCAGTGAAGCCTATCAATTCCCATCAGTGCAGCCTCATCAGTGTACATCAGTGAAGGTACCTGTTTCCGAAACCTATGAGAAAGTTATTTTTTTCGAAATTTTTAGTCTTTATTTGTTTATTCAGCAAAAAATAAAAACCCACTGGTGATTAAATACTACAAAAAACGCTCTTTCTGTGTAAAAAAATGATAAAAATTTAGTTTGGGTACAGTGTCGTATGGCCATGCAAAGTGTAACCGTGCTGGAAGCTGAAAATGTACCTGGGCAGGAAGGGGCTTTGCTTTCCTTGTGACAGCAATAAAAGTGGTCAGATCTTTTTTTCAAAGAGTCAGTGTAAAAAAATACACTTGGTCCCTAACCCAAGGAAAACGCATACGTAAGTTGCGCCCGCAAATGTAAACAGTGTTCAAGTAACACGTGAGGTATCACAGCGAACTTAAGAGTGAGAGCAATAATAAAACAAAATACCTCCTCTGTAACTCTAAACTGTTTAAATGGTCGCCAATGGAGATTTTTAAGTATCATAGTTTGTCACTGTTCCACCAGTGTGTGCAATTTTAAACCATAACATGTTAGGTATTTATTTACTCAACGTAACATCATCTTTCACAATATACAAAAAAAAATGGGCTAACTTTACTGTTTATTTTTTATTTTTTCCAAAAATTTCATTTGAAAAACCGCTGTGCAAATATCCTGTGACATGACATTGCAATGACAGCCATAAAGAATATATATGTATAATGTTTGGGGGTCCTAAGTAATTTTCTAGCAAAAAATACAAGTTTCAGAAATAGTCTTGGTCCAGAAGTGCTTACATACTGGGCAGGTTCTGGCAAGTGGTTCATTCTCATGACCCAGTAACCCAGTGGATCGTGACTGGAAAGCTCTCCGTGTCAGTCTTTACCCCTAAAAAATCTTCCACCATATGATGCAAACATTGCCGATGGGATGTGTAATCTCACAGCCCAGGGCATCAAGCATTTAAAAAAAAATTGAAAGGCATCACTGAGGCGGCCCCCTTCTCCACTGCTCAACCTTTGAAGAACAGAAGCCTCAAAACTAGCATTTCCATGAGACTGCAACCGAGTTTGGGAAGGTATTACATAAACACCTCTTTTAGGTGTCCTTAACCACTTGCCTACTGTGCACCTAGACCCCCTTCCTGCCCAGACAAAATTTTAGCTTCCGGCACTGCGTCACTTTAACTGACAATTGCGCGGTCGTGCGATGTGGCTCCCAAACAAAATTGACGTCCTTTTTTTCCCCCACAAGTAGAGCTTTCTTTTGGTGGTATTTGATCGCCCGTGCATTTTTTTTTGCGCTATAAACAAAAAAAGAGCGACAATTTTGAAAAAATACACAATATTTTTTGCTTTTGCCTACTATTAGTGATACAACACTTTATCTTTCATGGAGGCAACTGTCATGTGTGGGTGGGGATCATCGACCCTTGGGAGTAGTACGTGAAGGAGGAGGCATTTCCAGATACTGTTAACCTCAGTGACTCAGAGGACTCTGCTTCCCATTGCTCCACAAACTTGCAGTGCATGGCCTACCTTATGCTTCAAAGCCTGCAAAAGAACCCAAGAGTTTGTGGCATCAAGGAGAAGGATCATTATTGGTTGGCAACTCTCATTGACTACTGTTACAAGGGGAAATTCTCGGAACTCATTGCGCCCCCACAGAGGAAGCAGAGGATAAAATATCTTAACCACTTCAGGGGGTAACTCTCTGTTCCTGACAGCATGTCATATGACGTCCTGTCATATACATTGGCTAGGGGCACGCGCGCGCCGCTGGTGGGCCGCAAGCGCACCCGCCGCGTCACTGAGAAGCCTGTGCGTGTGCCCGGCGACCGCGATTGCCGACAATTGAGCTGGGACGTGCAGCTCTGTGTGGAAACACAGAGCTGCACGTCCCTGTCAGGGAGAGAGGAGACAGATTGTGTCCCTTGTACATAGGGACACAATCGGTCACCTCCACCAGTCACCCCCCCTCCCCCTACAGTTAGAACACACCTAGGATACACATTTAACCCCTTCCCCGCCCCTAGTGGTTAACCCCCTACCCTGCCAGTTACATGTATACAGTTATCAATGCATATTTATAGCATTGTTCACTGTATAAATGTAAATGGTCCCAAAAATGTGTCAAAAGTGTCCGATGTGTCCGCTATAATCTCCCAGTCCCAAAAATAAAAAAACGCATATCGCCGCCATTCCTAGTAAAAAATTAATAAAAAATAAATCATAATTATGTCCCCTATTTTGTAGGCAATATAACTTTTGCGCAAACCAGTCACTATACGGTTAATGCGTTTTTTTTCACCAAAAATATGTAGAAGAATACGTATCTGCCTAAACTGAGATAAAACATTTTTTTTTTTAAATGGGATATTTATTATAGCAAAAACCTATTTTTTTGCTCCTGTTTAAGAGATTTTAAAATCGATTATCTTTTTTGGCTGAATAAACACCGTCCTGGCCATGTGTGCATTGCATTTGGTGCAAAGTCATTAAAATAAGACTACACTTAGAGGTCCCCTAATGTTTCTGCATGCTGTTTCTGCTTGGTCCTTCAATCTCAGAAAAAAAGACACTTCTTTTTTCTTATTCCAGATGCAATCAGCTTTCTTACTTCCTCAAAAATTGCAATCTATGCAATAAAGGGTTAAAGAGTGTGTTAAAAATCAGAGCAATTTTTCAGACTTCACTCATAAAAAAAAAAAAAATAATAATATTTTTGAAATTAAATCTGTCTTCTCTCTCCCTCTGAAATAGCTGCCTTTCAAAAAGGTTTGAAAAAAGTTGTTGCAAATGTGTACAACTTTTCTGTTTTATTTGTCAGAAAAAAGACACCGTTGTTTGTTTATTCCAGATGAAAGTACAAATTCTTGCAAAATGTTCAGTGAGTCTGTACAATGATTATGGTTGCTGTCTTTAAAATATCATATTCTAATTTGTTATTTCTTGAAAAAATCTCCCCCTCTTACATTGCTGCTCTGGGCCCCAATCAAATTGTTTACATATTTTGTGGTTGTCTCTGGAACATAGAACTATATTTTTTTAGTTTGCATTAACAACTACCTAATCTCTTGAGTGTGAGTGTATGGTTTTAAGGTGTTCTGTAGCACTCTAGGTTGACATTTTGCTGAACTTTGCATACAATGCATTATGCTTTGAGATTTTGCCAGCTTTTCCCAATAGAACATGGGCAATGCTAACTCAAGGATCGCCACTCTCCCGCGCCCTCCGCCGCTTACCGTTGCCATCGGTAGCGGCGGAGGCGATCGGGTCCGTTCGGCTGCTGTGTGGGATGTGAGTGAGGGAAAAAAGTGACATCAAAACGTCAGTCCCGCCCAGCGTCTTAAAGAAACATTTTTTTTTTTGTCATTTGACCCCAGATCTCATATTTAAGAGGACCTGTCATGCTTTTTTATATTACAAGGGATGTTTACATTCCTTGTAATAGGAATAAAAGTGATCATTTTTTTTTCAGTGTAAAAAGTAATAAAATAAATAAAAATAAATAAAACAACAATTTTTTTTTAAAGGCCCCCTGTCCTGACGAGCTTGCGCGCAAAAGCGAACGCATACGCGAGTAGCGCCCGCATATGAAAACGGTGTTCAAACCACACAAGTGAGGTATCGCCATGATCCTTAGAGTGAGAGCAATAATTCTAGCCCTAGATTCCATCTGTAACTCCAAAGATGCAACCTATAGATTTTATTTTAATGTCGCCTATCGAGATTTTTAAGGGTAAAAGTTTGACGCCATGCCACGAGCGGGTGCAATTTTTAACCGTGACATGTTGGGTATCATTTTACTCGGCGTAACATTATCTTTCACAATATATAAAAAAAATGGGCCAAATTTATTGTTGTCTTATTTTTTAATAAAAAAAAGTGATTTTTTTCCAAAAAGAGTGTGCTTGTAAGACCGCTGCGCAAATACGGTGTGAAAAAAGTAAAAAACTGTTTTAGTCTTGCAAACACCAAATCTGAAAAACACCTAAGGTCCTTAAGTGGTTAACCAGTATGCTAAAAAATAATGACAAAAGCAGGGTTGGAGAATGATAGAGCTTTCAATATTTGTTTAGAAAACATCAATAATCAATAATCTTCCATATACTGATAATGACAGTGCACTCACATAGCTGTAAATGTAGAAGACCTCATAGAGAAAGTTAAAGAACAGAGTGAAAATATGGGAATTCAGCTATAACATCAAGAAAGGTCAGACCATGACATCATATAGTTACCTTTAGCGTTGCTAATGAAGGCATATTAATAGTAGACAATTTCTGCCACCTTAGATCAGTTATAAATAACAAAGAATCCAGCAGTCAAGAAATATAAATACTGGTACTAAAAACAGCAAACACCTAGAAAAGATCTTCAAATGTATATTAGTACTGAGGTGTCACTAAAAACAAATAACATAACTATCAAAACTTTGGTATTTTTGTCAAGTTATATGTTTGCAAAATCTGCATGAAGACACATAATAGGAAAATTACTTATGTCTTTAAACTTTGGTGCTGGCAAATCTAAGAATATTGTTCACAGCAAGAAAAAGCAAGAACAATAAACAAATGCATGTCTCAACTAATTAAGCCCAATGCTTGACTTGAAGTCCAGATCACTAAACTGAAGCTATCTTATTTTAGACATATGAGAAAATATAAGTCCCTGGAACAGACAATTATTTTCGGAACAAAGAATAGCATGACCAGCAATAGAATTATTAGATTGTCACAGATAATGTGAACATGCCTTTTTAAAGATGATTACCAACACAGAAGACATCAATATTGAGCTGAAATTGATATTAGATTTGGGTTAAATACTAGGGGGCCAGATTCACGTACATTGGCGCATATATTGACTGGTGTAGCGCATCTCCTTTACGTTACACCGTCTCAATTTGGAGGCACAAGCACCGTATACTCGTAGTATTTGCACACAAATTTGCGCTGGTGCAACGCAATTTCTGAGGCGTAAGGCGGTGTAATTCAAATTGGGAAGGACATGGGCGTGTTCCATTGAAATGAGCCGTGACCCCATGCAAATGAAGGGCCGGCCGGATTGCGCATGCGCACATGAAGCAGACCATGGTCAGCACCTCTTTGCACATGCTCACAACTCGGCACGGCGCAATCAGTGAGATTCTCATTGTGCCATGATTAATGTGTGTTTTAACGTGCAAAGATGCCTAATGTGAGCTGTCTCCTGGCTGCTCTTCTCTCAGAAGACGGGGGAGCCTCGGTTAGGGGGGGGATTGTCTGGTTCGGGGGTCAGGTCATCACGTATGTCAATCTCCAGGCCCTTTCTCACTGCGAAGTTGTGCAGCATGCAACATGCACCGATGATCTGACATACAAAGTTTGGGGAATACAACAGGGTACCCCCAGACTTATCCAGGCATCGGAAACGTGACTTCAAGAGGCCAAAGGTGCGCTCCACCACTGCACGGATTTGGGCGTGTGCTTCATTGTATCTTTCCTCTCCTGGGGTTTGGGGGTTCTGGAAAGGGGTCATGAGATGGGGTCCCAGTGCATAAGCAGAGTCACCTGGAAGGGAAAAGACAGGAGGATGTTAGTAGTGCATGTTACCCTTGCGATGTGTGCATCATGGGGGGGGGCAGTCATGCCTGCCACCCATGTCACTCACCAACCAGCCAGCTGTCCCCATACACGTTCTGTTCGAATTCCATTGGGATGGGGCTATGATTGTATATGTAGCTTTAATGGCTGGATCCGGGGTGTTTGGCACGGACGTGCCATATGAGGCATTTGGCATCGACTATCACCTGTACGTTGATGGAATGCCAATGCTTCCAATTGCGGTATATGTGCTCTGTCTCACGGCTGTAGTGCCACATGTGTGCAATCAATGGCCCCACGGTGCGTGGGAATCTGGCAATTCTGTAGAAATCTGTCATTGCCTTCAGCCGCAGGTCCTCAGTGGTTGGTTTGATGGTTGGGTTGGCCATGCGTCTGAGAATTGTAGGGATAACCTGGTGCACACATCTGCTCATGGAGGATTGTGACATCCCAGCCACCACTCCACTTGTTCTTTGAAAAGAGCCACTGGCAAGGAAATGGAGTGTTGCCAGGACCTTGACCAGTGGCTGCACTGCATGTGAGCGGTGTGTTGGGCTGGTGATGTCCTCCTGCAGGGTTGTGGTTAATTTCATGATGGCAGCAGGGGTGAATCTGAAGATGCGATACACCTCAGAATCACTCATGCCAAAGAAGTCTATGCGTGTGCGGTATATCCTCTCCCGTGCCCTCCTCTGTGCCCTCCTCCGTGCCCTCCTCCTTCTTTGCTCATCTAAAGTCAGTAGTATAGCTATGAGCAAGGATGCCCCTGGTATGTTGGCATACAGATTGTTGTCCTGCAAGTGTGGCTGCTCAGCTCATCCCTAACAGTGTTGCTTTAGCTGACATGTAGACGGATTGTCTAATTTTAAACCTGCTTTTATATGGTCTAATTTTAGACAGGACGTGCAGCTGATAAGCACAGCGCGTAGCCTGCGCCGCACAAACTTACTTTTGTGGATCGCTGTAACTCCCTCATTTGCATATTTGCCTAGCAAATCAATGGTGTGTCTAGAGCATTTTTGCGCGCACGATGCGCCGGTCTATCGAAATTACGCCGTTCGTAAAAATCTAGATTTCTGGCGTATATCGATTTAGGGATACGGCACATAGATACGCAGGCTCATATTTACAATTACGCTGCGCATCTCCTGAAACACCGGCTTAAGTGCTCTGTGAATCTGGCCCTAAGTGTTGAATCTAAAGTCAGTGTTGTATACCTACAGATCTGACCACTTAACCACTTTAGCCCCGGACCATATTGCTGTCCAAAGACCAGAGCACTTTTTGTGATTCGGCACGGCGTCGCTTTAAGTGACAATTGCGACGTGGCTCCCAAACAAAATTGGCGTCCTTTTTTTCCCACAAATAGAGCTTTCTTTTGGTGGTATTTGATCAACTTTTTTGCGCTATAAACAAAAATAGAGCGACATTTTGCTATAATAAATATCCCCAAAAAAGATATAAAAAAACATTTTTTTTCCTCAGTTTAGGCCGATACGTATTCTTCTACATATTTTTCGTAAAAAAAAAATCACAATTTGCGTTTATTAATTGGTTTGCGCAAAATTTATAGCGTTTACAAAAAAGGGGGTCGTTTTATGGCATTTTTATTATTATTATTTTTTACTAGTAATGGCGGCGATCAGCGTTTTTTTTCGGTACTGCAATATTATGACGGACACATCGGACACTTTTGACACATTTTTGGGACCATTGGCATTTTTATAGCGATCAATGCTATAAAAATGCATTGTATTACTATAAAAATGCCATTGGCAGTGAAGGGGTTAACACTAGGGGGCAGGGAAGGGGTTAAGTGTGTTCCTGGTGTGTTCTAACTGTATGGGGGGGTGGACTCACTAGGGGAAATCACTGATCTTCTGTTCATACATTGTATGAACAGAAAATCAGCGCTTCCCCCGCTGACAGGAACAAGAGGTATGTGTTTACACACATACCTCCCGTTCCCCGCTCTGTAACGAGCAATCGCAGGTGCCCGGCGGCATTCGTACCCGCCGGGCCCGTGCGCGGGACTCGGGGGACGCGCGTGCGCGCCCTACAAGCTGCTAAAGGGAGGACGTAGAGCTACGTGCTCCCGCGTAGCAGTGCCACCGTCCCACAGTAATATGACGGCGGGTGGTCGGCAATTAGTTAATATGATCAATGGTTGACAGTTTTCAAGGGCTGTGAAACATCCAGGATGCCATTCTCCCAACCTAATTTGTGTAGATGAGATGCTGGGTGGCCTCGGGCCAGTGCTACTAAACTTACCACCTGGTGGGTGGCGGCAAAACCCATCAGGAGGGTGTGGTTAGTGGAGTAGCGCTGGCTGAGGCTGCCGAGCATCTCACCTACACGAGTCAAGTTGGGAGAGTGGCAACCTGGATGTTTTACAATATTGTTTACCACTGGATGAATTAATAGGAATGCCAGCACCCCATATTTGTGGGCCTGTGGGAGAGTGCTTTTCCTGTTAATTCGAGTGACGCTTCAAGTTCCTTCCAGTTCTTTCAAGGGGTTACAGTATATAGTGAACAAAAACATCCAGGTAGAGTTATTGTGTACATATATGTTCTATCACTCCCATTCCATATTTAATATTTAATTTATGTTTTAACCACTTCCAGACCGCCTTACGAGTTTATACGGCGGCACTTTAAAGATGGATATCTCGGTAACGGCAGCAGCTGCTGCCACAACCGAAATATCCATCTTTAGTGTGAGCGGTCCTGTAAAAGATAATGGCGGTCTCCGCGGCGGATTCGCCACGAGATCACCGATATAGGCGGCGGTAGAGGGCCCGCTGCTCTCCCGCGCCCTCCATCGCTTACCGGAGCCGTCGGTAGCGGCGGAGGTGATCGGGTCCGCTCATCTGCTGTGTGGGGATGCGAGTGAGGGAAATATGTCCCTTACCCGTCCCCATAGCTCTGCTTGGCGGAAGTGATGTCAAAACGTCAGTCCCGCCCAGCGTCTTAAAGAAACATTTTTTTTTGTAAGGTTTTTTTTCCAGTGTAAAAAAATAATAAAATATATAAAAATAAATAAGATTTTTTTTTAAAGTGCCCCGTCCCGACGAGCTCGCTCGCAGAAGCGAACGCATACGTGAGTAGCGCCTGCATATGAAAACGGTGTTCAAACCACACAAGTGAGGTATCGCCGCGATCGTTAGAGCGAGAGCAATAATTCTAGCCCTAGACCTCCTCTGTATCTCAAAAAATGCAACCTGTAGAATTTTTTAAACGTCGCCTATCGAGATTTTTAAGGGTGCAATTTGTAAGCGTGACATGTTGGGTATCATTTTACTCGGCGTAACATTATCTTTCACAGTAAATAAAAAAATTGGGCCAAATTTATTGCTGTCTTATTTTTTAATTTAAAAAAGTGAATTTTTTCCAAAAAAAGTATTGAAATGATCACCATTTTATTCTCTAGGGTGTTAGAAAAAAATATATATAATGTTTGGGGGTTTTAAGTAATTTTCTAGCAAAAAAAATGTTTTAGTCTTGTAAACACCAAATCTAAAAACACCCACGGTACTGAAGTGGTTAATCAGGTATATCCTAAGAATCATTCTGTTTAAGGGAACTATACACGGGTAGACATGGGTAGATCTCTTTAGGAAGATTTAGATGAGAGCTTGCAAAGTGATTGAGACCTGTATATGTCTGTGGCAGCATTTTGCACAGCCCAATGAATAATAAAGGCATGGACTGTGTGGTGGTTGATTAAGCCACATTAGGCATATATTTTGTCATACATTTATGGGGATGAAACATCTACTAGATATTCTGCACTTTTACTACCTATTAACCTAACATGGGTCATGTTGACCTCCACTGCAATTGCAGCAAGAATTCTTGAATTTTCTATTGCAGGGCAGAACACATTTTCTGTTTTCACAGTAATTTCCCACATGATGAAATGTCTCTGCAGTCTTAAGAGCATCCAATCCTGGCAAACATAGAATTCATCTTGTTATTAATATATATACTGTATGTGGGTAATTTTATACAGTTTTCTTGAATCTATCTATTTCCTTCCAAATTGATTCATTTTACTTTTGTTCAAAGGAGAAAGTACAATATATATTCAGCAATTTGCCATCATTTTGTGCTAGAGAGAAATTTAAGAGTTTTAATTACCTGCAATAATACGACAGTGTGTTTAGCAGTGATTGAATATCTCTTTATGGATCTCTGTACACCCCTTACTTCAATGTCACACTATCACAAAACTGATCATTTGGAATACGTTAATATTTAATTGCCTGTAATTTCTCATGTGGTCGCTCATCACTGTAGCTAGCTATATTTTCAGGATGGCCAAGGATATAAACACATAACAATTTTTCCTCCAGTAGTCTAATCATTCCATCTACACACGCACAATTTGAAAACCCTCCAGGGCTATCTCAAGTAATCCATTTTCTCATAAAAATAACATATGATAGATAAAATCTGTAACTATCTTCTCCAGTATATTTTTTCTTGGTAGGGTGTTTGATTGGAGATATCTAAGACATCACTGTTATAATGAAAACAGCACTGACAATAAAAAATTGATACAAACAGCAGAAACAGAAAGTTCAGAATATTAGAGCTTCCATTACCTAAATACGAACCTAAAATGAATAATATAACATTTCAGATGGGACTTTCTTCCTATTTTTAATTACATGACGTGCAGTAGAGCAATACATTCATCATTAGGGTATTATACAAGACACAATAGATTGTTGGTCCTTTTAGTAATTTATATTCCTCCATAGAGTATGGTTTGACTGCACTAATAGCTATACAGTACTTCTGCCATGTGTTTATATTAGGGCTGTGCAAATTAACTTTTAATTAATCGATTAATCTTTAATTTTTTTGATCGATCAAAATCTTTTTGATCGATTAAAATTCTTTTGATTGGTACTCACCTCTCCGCCGGCTTCTGGGCCTTCAGGGAGTTCCGTCGGAGATCCGGTAACGTCACGGACACCGGTGGGGCTTGCTCTGTCCATCTGAAGGGCTCCTTTGCTGTGCCTTTATATCTGCATGCCGGCTGGACCTTACTGTCTGCCACACGCAGGGCTGTTACACTTCCATCTATCACTTCCCTGTATCAACCTGGGATTTTACAGCCATCCACTGGGAGATGTGATAGTTCCCTTCATGGGACATCTACATGCCGACGGACTGATGTTAACCTCTTCTCATCTGGATTCAGCAGTGGTATTGTTGTACACATTCTTATACCAGTATCATACATAGCTACATATTTTTCTGACTGCTTTTGGTACCGTTTGGTATTACTCGCACCATTTTTACAGTTTATGTAGCTACATCGATTTTTATCTCCAGTGCAATATTTATTTGGTTACCTATGGATTATTCCCAGCGAGCGCTGCCTTTCTGTGTTTCTTGTATTCTGCTATCCATTTTCCAGTGGTTGGTAGCTGCACTGGGAAACGGTCTGCAAGGAGATCAGCTAAAAGTAGTTGGATCTGTATATGCATTATAATTAATCAAAATTAGTCGATTAATCGATTAAAAAAAATAAACGATTAATCGAACACAAACATTTTGATCAGTAACAGCCCTAGTTTATATAACAATTGTGACAGGGGTATTCTTAAAAAAATATATATTATTCAATTTTTTTCAGGCAGCTCACATAAATAAATGTGGGTTTAATTCTAAAGCATACACTATCAATAATCACATAAAAACATTTGAAATTAGCACTTATTCATGCCTCTTGCTATAGAAAGTGAGTATGTCTTTTGTTGGTAAATGTGCTGCAGTAGACCACTTCTGGAACTGTCAGAGGCTTTCTCTACCAGAACATATGCACTGCTTCCTCCCTCCCTCCTCTATCTGTTAAGACTCTGACACCTGAGACTGTGTGTGGGAGAGCTCTTATGTCATCAGTGACAGCAGTGGAATACTCTGCCTGGGTACTACTGTCACTAACAGTGTCAAGGGCTTCACAGGCAACAGCTAGACACCCTGGTGATTGCATCAACTTTTGCAGCCTGATTCTTCATAGGCACTTATACTCTGTTTTGGAACCTTTTAACCCTTTCAAGAACAGTATCACTTCATTCCACTTTTCATCAGTATATTGAACAGAAATTAATGGTGTCCCTTCCACGAGTCCACAAAATACAATGGCTTGATTATTTTGTATATGCTATAATGAAATAAAAAATATGGTCTCTCAACTCTTGGTTTGGAGATCCTACTTTTATAGAACACTTCTTGGCTGCATTAGTGCAGTCTAGCAAAAGGAGGAGAGAGAAGCATCAAGCCAATTCTTTTAACAACTTAGGAATTTATTCAGTATATAGTTAAAAAAACAACACTAAAAACTTGCATTAAAAATGTTGGCACACTTCCAGAGTGCTAGAGTGTCTAGGAGCTACCATACCATACAGCAGATGCATGCCTTTTTAGTAACATGTTAAACTTGAATCTTTTTCATCAGATGGTTTAGCGCTGAACATTATACCAATATTGTGTATGTGTTTTTTAGAGACTGTAATTTTTAGGGGTTTATTTAGAATTTTTAATCCACTCACCATTCACATGGTTGCACCTTCATGTATCGGCATGCAGATGCATGCATTTTCATTTACATTTAAAATGTTAATCTTTTTTTATCAGATGGTGTAGCTCTGAACAATTTACCAATATTGTGTATGTGTTTCCTCCTTATATTAGTACAGTCTAACCTGTGTCATCAAACTCCAGTTCATATATTCCATACTGCGGGTGTAAGCCCCAGCCTTTGGGTTCCCCTTCAACCTTTTCATTCTCAATAGCAAAAAAAACAAAGGATCTAATCCTTAAAAGAAAGTATAAACGGAACTGCTTTAAGTGGGGAAAGCAATATACTTTAATGTTTTTTTTGTGTCTAAAATATGTACCACTGAGCTGTATTGCAATAGTCTTGTAAGTTAGGATAAATCACACTGCTCCTGATTTACCATATAATGTATCAACAAAAAGCTAGAAAATGTTTCAAGCTATCAGGAAACAAGGAAATCAATTCCAATAGTTTTTGTTTCTTATTTTTTTCCACGAGTAGAAGTGTTTAAAAGACATTTTCTTTGTGTGATGTTTCAGTTCCTTTTGCTAAAATCTATTTCAACTTCCGAAACCAGAAATCACATGTCATCAATCAAAAGCTTAGTGCTGCAAAAGACTTTTGATATTCCGCATAAAGTCTTTCTTACTCTCATACTCATACATACTGGCAAACAGTAACCTTGTTTTAGACTAATTGGATGAAGTTATTATGATACATGAGTAGTATTGTATAGTCTTTATTCACATGTCTGTTTATATGGGCATATGTATATAAGACTGAATCTAATAGTTTCAAATTTTATGTTGGGAACTCTACTTAGAGTATGTCTGTCTCCTTTTTAACACATTTATTGATCCCCAGTATATCAAAACTTTTCACAATATTTTTACACTTAAATAGAGATAATTCAAAGCACTCTAAATTGAAAATGGAACTACATTTTTACTTTTAGTATATGCCATATGTTAATTTCCACCTTTTTTACTGCATGTTGACATCACAACTTCCCATGAAAAACTTTTCTTAAATTGGAAATATAGCAATGGAAAAGACTATAATGATGAAAAGCAAAACATAATTCTTGTGAATTACTGTAACATAATACTTTTATTTTGTAAAACGAATAAAACAAAATGAAAAACAAAATGTAAAGTCCCTCAGCACATTTCCATATCAAAATGATTTTTAAATGTTCCCCTTCTTAAAATACAGTATACCCTTTAAAAAAAATGTATAGGGGGAAAAATAAATATATGTGTACCCTGTCTGTGGCTGCAGTGATGCAGTGGGTGATGTCATGCCAAAAGAAATCGGGCAATAGTGAAAACTACAGCACAAATGTCTTCCCAGCTAGATTTGGAGTACACTACATTCCCCAGATCTTGCCAGAAGAATGTTGATGCTACCTTAACCTAGGCCCACATATGAGAGGTTGGGAAAAAGGTAAATATACTATCTTACTTACCCTATATAGTTTTTTTTATATTTTTATGCTGCATTTCTAAAAGTAGGAGAGGGGGCCCATTAAAAAAAAAAAAAACAGACTTTGCATTATAGCTGTAAGGTGCACTTTAAGTATGTGTAAACTTCAGTTCATGCAGTCTTCCGTGTGAGTTTTTTCATTAATGGTACGGCTTTAATCATATCACTGTATTAAGAGCTACATTATTAAAATGCTCCAAAAAAATGTATTTTAAATCAGAAACAGGTGCATGTATATCTAAAGACAAAACTTTAGTGTGTCTAAAACTATGATGGTCACCAGGACAGAAAGGTGCTGTGAAATAAAAAATAAATAAAAATACAGTTGTTGTTGATAAAATAGACAGGTTGCAAAAATAGTGAAAGGTCTGAAAAATCAGAAGAGACTTTAGGAACTTAATATGTATCATAGGTATGTGGCACAGCCTATTGCAATAATGTGTGCATCCCAAAGTTATAACACACATATGTGTGTGTGTATATACATATGCATATGTGTGTGTGTGTATATATATATATATATATATATATATATATATATATATATATATATATATATATATATATATATATATATATATATAAAATGTGTGTGTGTATATATATATATATATATATATATATATATATATATATTGTGACAGGAAGTCAGGTAAATCTGTGGGTGTTGTCACAGACGAGAGATACATTTCCGCCTTGTTTAGACAATTCACCAATTACTATCAGGTGAGGTGGTTGTTGATTTTTCTGTGTGAAAAAAAAATCAAAAATACTATTGTTTCTCTGCTGTATGACCAGCAGTATCTGCCCAGCAGTAGGCTGTGCCAGACTTCATAGATAGGTTCCTGTGTGGTGAAGGTAGACGCCCCAAGTGGCCAGGGTTTATTTTATGTTTTGTTTTGTGTATGCTGTTTGGATGCTTGCACTTGTTTCCAGCAATATGGAAGAATAAACCAAACTCTTTTTTTTTAACCGTCTTCGGCTGCCTCTCTGTATAGTTCAGTGTGTAGTGAACCCATCCAGGGGGTCACACACCCCCGCTACCGAGCTAACCCCTTACACATGGTGGAGTGCCATGGGCAGTTAAAGTTAACCCAAAATGGAGGAGATACTGAAACAGCTGGCTATAACAAATGCAAATCAACAGCAGACAAATGCAGTTTTGCAGCAGAGCCTTGCAGCTCAACAACAGGCTCACACAGCTCAACAGGCTCACCAAGAGAGCCTTGCAGCTTACTAAGAGAGCACGGCAGCTCAACAACAGGTTTACCAAGAGAGCATTGCAGCTCAACAACAGGCTCACCAAGAGAGCATTGCAGCTCAACAACAGGCTCACCAAGAGAGCATTGCAGCTCAACAACAGGCTCACCAAGAGAGCCTTGCAGCTCACCGAGATAGCATTGCAGGCTTGCAACAGAGACACCAGCAGCAAATGGAGGCCATCTTAAACAGCTTCAGAGACAGCAGACTGAGGCTGGCGTCAGGCCAGTAACATACCGACTTTATCGGGTAACATATACACAAAAAATCACTGGCGCTAAATGTGGATACAGATAACCCTGATATAGTTTGTATGTAAGGTATAGGGTGGATAGTCCAGAGCTGCAGGATTTACAGTACCCGGAAGTACCCAACACGCAGAAAAAACGTCAAAACAAATCAGCGCTCATGGATATCTAAAAGTCCAATGATAAATATATCAAAAATAAATATATCAAAAAGGAAAAGATTGGTAAAAAATCCATTTAATAAAATCTACAGTTATAAGGAAATACTTTCCAGATAGTTCGGTGTGCAGTTAAATGCAAGACTGTAGGGCTAGATTGCCATACACACAGTGTGCAAATGTGATAAGTTTCACCGACAGTCACTTCTTAATTCATGGGTTTAAACATCCTGGGTTCAGTACACATGCCATCGTATAGAGAAAAATGTCAACAGTACCTTTGGGACAGGTGGCAAGCTTGTAGTGATGAAAAAATGGTCATCCGATCTATGGTAGGTGCCTGGCCTCAGGTAATCCACATTACCGGCGTGTCACTGCGGGGCAGAGAAGACGGAACCGTCCGACAAATCCTGCAGCAGGGGACATTTTCGGGTAAGACACCTATTGCCAAAGATGACTGCAGATGATGACCCTGAGATGTTTCTGACCACGTTTGAGAGAACAGTGGAAAAAGAGAGTTGGCCTAAAGAACAGTGGGCTGTACAAGTGGCCCCCCTATTATCTGGAGAAGCCCAAAAGGCATATTTTGATTTGGAGCTTGCAGACGCAAAAAACTGTGATTGGTTAAAAGAGGAAATATTGGCATGTTTTGGTGTAACCCTGGATGTCCGTGCTCAGCGGGTCCACAATTGGAGTGATCAGCTGAGGAAGCCACCTCGGTCACAGATGTATGACCTCATCCATTTGGCTAAGAAATGGCTGCAGCCAGAAACTCTGTCCTGACCAAAAATTTTGAAGCGAGTAGTCATGGACAAAGTTCTTAGGTCTCTTCCTAACACCCTGCAGAAATGGGTGAACCATGGTGATCCGGAAACCGCAGACTAACTTGTAGACCTGGTCGAAAGGTACCTAATAGAGAATTTGTCCTCTTTCACCAGAGACGCACAGACTTTCCACCCCAAGACCAGACCCTCCCCACCTATAGGTAAGACTGCATCAAGGGATGGGGGTGGAGAGGGGGACCAAAGAGCAACTAGAGGTATTATTGGGACTAATGCTAATGTTTGGCGAGAGCGGCCTGGAAGACCCATCCCACAGGAGAGGGACATGTAGCAGCGGTTTGCCCAGCGGGTGATGAACCCATGCAGTGTGACTTTCTGACAGAGAGACGACAGTCCCTTTTTGCAACCACATGCACTGCAGTAAAGAGGAATGAGAAACCTTTATGTAGAATGTGCTTAGATGGTAAAGATGTTGTGGTATTGTTGGATTCAGGTAGCCTGGTCACCTTAGTGAAAAGTGATCTAGTGGTGGGAAAAACCGTACATCCTAGGAAAATGGCTGTAGTTTGTGTACATGGGGACACTCGAGAATATCCGGTGACTACGGTTTCCTTTGAAACCTCCCTTTGTAACTTGTGTCACCAGGTGGGTTTAGTTCCCAAACTGCCCAATGACGCCATTGTGGGAAGGGATTTCCCAAAGTTCTGGGAACTCTGGGACTGCCCAGATTCCCCAGTAGGTGGTTCTTCTGAGCCTGAAACGTCTACTCCAGAATCCTCTAACTGTGAGGATTCTCCTGAGTTTCCATTCTCAGGCTTAGCAGGGGGAACACCAGTCCCTAGGGAGGGTGAGGAAGAGGAACAGCGGCCGATAGGGTTTGATGACCTCGAGGTGCACAGAGAAAATGTTATCACTGAGCAATTGAGGGACCTCACATTGCTAAGAGCCCAGGAGAATGTAGGTAAAGATAGATGGGGAGTTAGTCAACCCTGATGAGAGGGTTGCCCTCCCTTACTTCATTATTGAAAGGGACCTATTATATCGAGTGTCACAGAGGATAGAGGACACCATTGAGCAAGTGTTAGTGCCTAAACCATACCGCAAGATGGTTTTGGAACTGGCCCATGGGCACATTCTTGGGGGACATTTGGGAGCAGAAAAAACCCGGAAGAGGATCACCCAGAGGTTTTATTGGCCTGGGATCACTAAGGAAGTGGAATTGTACTGCTCTTCCTGTCCAGTGTGTCAGATTACTGCACCAAAGCCACATTTGTGCAATCCATTGGTACCCCTGCCCATTATCGAGGTCCCTTTTGAGAGGATCGGCATGGACTTGGTTGACCCCTTATTGAAGTCCACTAGAGGGCACCAGCACATCTTGGTAATAATGGACTACGCCACCCGTTACCCAGAAGCGATTCCTCTCCGAAAAACCTCTGCTAAAACTTTCAGGTTTTCAGCCGTGTGGGTCTTCCTAAGGGAGTCCTAACTGACCAGGGCACCCTGTTTATGTCTAGGGTGACCAAAGAACTTTGTAAACTCCTGAAAGTGACCCAATTACGTACATAAGTATATCACCCTCAAACACACGGGTTAGTGGAAAGGTTTAATAAAACCTTAAAACAAATGTTAAGGAAGGTGGTGGATAAAGATGGAAAGAATTGGGATTATCTGCTCCCTTATCTGATGTTTGCCATACGAGAGGTTCCCCAATCGTCCACAGGGTTCTCTCCATTTAAGCTACTGTATGGGAGGCACCCCCGGGGCCTACTGGACATTGCCAGGGAAACATGGGAGGGTGAGAGTTCCCCTCACCGAAGTGTGATTGAACATGTGGCCCAAATGCAAGATAGAATTGCCCAAGTGATGGCAATTGTGAAGGAACATTTAGCCCAAGCCAAATTGGCTCAACAAAGGATTTACAATCTTGGGACCCAGGTCCGTTCCTTTGCACCTGGTGATAGGGTGTTGGTGCTGGTCCCACGGTCGAAAGTAAATTCCTAGCCAAATGGCAGGGTCCCTGTGAAGTGTTGGAGAAAATGGGGGTGGTGAATTATAAAATTAGCCAACCGGGAAGACGAAAACCTGAGCAGCTCTATCATGTGAACTTGTTGAAACCATGGAAGGATAGAGAGTCCTTGGTCACTAAGACTACCCGATTTTCTGCTCCATTTAACCTGGCTGTCCCTGAAGTTGGCATAGCGGAGACTCTGTCCAAAACTCAGCAACAGGAGGTCAAAGAATTTGTGCTCCGTAATAGGGAGAAGTTTTCAGACCTGCCAGGTTGGGTCTCCGGAGTTGAACATGACATTATCACCAAACCAGGGGATAATGTCAAGTTGAAGCCTTATAGAATTCCAGAAGCCCGGCGAGAGGCAATTCGCCAGGAAGTAAAAAAAATGCTTGAGCTGGGGGTGATAGAAGAGTCAAATAGTGATTGGTCCAGTCCCATTGTCTTAGTATCCAAACCCGATGGAAGTTGGCGGTTTTGTAATGACTTTCGCCGCCTAAATAAAATCACTAAGTTTGACACCTATCCTATGCCCCGCGTAGATGAACTGATTGATTTCCTAGGCACTGCCCGATACATGACGACGTTAGACCTGACCAAGGATTATTGGCAAATTCCTCTCTCTCGGAGTCGGCCAGGGAAAAAACAGCATTTGTAACTCCAGACGGATCTTTCCAATATCGGAGGATGCCTTTTGGGTTGCAGAATGCTCCCACCACATTTCAACGCACCATTGATAAGACCTTTCGGCCTCATCGAGCCTATCCTGCTACATACCTCGATGACGTTGTCATCCACAGTGAGGATTGGGACTCACACTTACCAAAAGTTCAGGCTGTGTTGGATTCCATCTGGAAAGCCGGGTTTACAGCCAATCCAAAAAAATTTACCCTTGGGCTAGAAGAGGCGAAGTATCTGGGGTATACCATTGGAAGAGGTCTAATCTAGCCCCAAATAAACAAAGTTGAGGCTATTCAGGATTGGCCACGTCCCACCAACAAGAAACGCTTAGGGGGTACTTGAGGTTCATAGGACAATTCACCAGATTAGGGCATGGAGGAGAAGGAGGAGGGGGTAGAGCTGACAAATCTTGCATGATCACCAGCTGTATGGCGATGGGGGGCACAACAAGCTGCAGCACTGAGCTCTGCCCTGCATCCTTCCGAGTTGCAAGCATGAACAAAATATATCATCCCTGCCAATGCTTGCTGGACCACATGTCAGCAGTTATGTGGACTTTGCGACTGACTGCCTTACCAAACGATGCCACAACATTGCCTTCCACATGATGGTAGAGAGCTGGAATGGCCTTATGTGAAAAGAAATAGCAACTGGGAACCTGCCATTGTGGTGCAGCACATTCTGCAAATTCACGGAAGGGACAGAATTCACCAGGCAGAAAGATAGAAGTTGTAGAGACAGCAGCTTTGACAAGTTTGCATTTGGCACGCTGGGCATGTGGGTGGCAAGGACTGTATTTTTTTCCAGCTGCAGCAGATGGGGCAGAGAAATTTGCTGGCTATAGTCTAAAGCTAGTGGTGTGCTGCTGACAGATGTGCTGCAAGGACCTGAGACATCCTGCGCTATACCATCATCCCTGTCAGTGGAGGCTGCTGAGAGGTCATGAGTTATAGCAGGGACAGACTGAAGTGAGTAAGGAGGACAGAATTTTGCCCCTATTATGGGGCTTTTAGGTGATCTTGACAATTGGATGAATGGTGGGAGGGTAAATGCCTTGTCAAGCATGTGGTACCAAAATGGTTGGTGTCTTTGCCACACTTGATGTGCTTGAGACAAAATTTGCAAATAGCAACAGTGCGATCGGCTTTACATGTACTAAAAAAGGCCCAGACAGCTGAGCTGTGGGAAGTGGGCCAGGAGGTAATAGCTCTACAATGTGATGGAATAGGGTGGCTGCTCTCTACTTTTCCATGATGGCTGCCTCGTTGGGTTGTGCCTCACCCTCACTTTCCTCCCCTGTTCTATCCGGCAACCAAGTCGAGTCAGTGACCTTATCATCATCTCCTTCATCCTCATTACCACTGGAAACAGCTTGGCAATATGTTGTGGCTGGGGGAACATTAATGCCAATTTGTGTACCAGTGTTCTCCCCTCTCTGTAGGCTCATGTTCCTGCCTTCCTCAACCTCATAACCAACATCTGAATTGAGTAATGGCTGTGCATCATCAAGGAGCAAGTGGCTGACGCTGTATTGAAATAACTCTGCTTACTCCTTCATGCCTGATGTTGGGGCTATGGCAGGAATAGCTGTAGACAAGAAGGCAGGTTTTTTCTCTCCAGCAGCTGTAGGAGACTGCGCATTAGTCCCTGCTTGGGAGACAGAGGATGAGGAGGATGAGGATGGTTTAGTAAGCCAGTCCACCACCTCCTCTACATTCTGTGGCTGGATAGCACAGGCAACATCAATAAACATGGAAATGATTCCCGACCTGAGTACTGACCATGTCCTCAGGACACATTCGCTGCTGGCCTCCTTTCAGTGCCTGTCCTTGCTGTCCCCCCAGACATGATTGGGGGAGTGGGGGTGCTTATTAACAAAATGTATTAAAGATGTTTAAATGTGTACATGGATGCAATTTAATCAATGGGAAGTGGTATTTGGTGCACTTTAATTTGAGTATTTACTACGCAGACACAATCCATGGATAAACTATAATACACTGCAATATAATGCGTCAAATGTGCAGTAACGCACATAACTATATGGCGTTAAACTTGCAGTAACGCAATGAAATATACAGTGTTAAACTTTCAGTAAATCAATTAAATATATGGCGTTAAACTTGCAGTAATGCACAGAACTATATGGCGTTAAACTTGCAGTAACACAATTAAATATATGGCGTTGTACACTTGAAAATATGTCTTCTGATATATTTAACCCAAGGCACTGTGTTCAGCTTAGCTGCAACTTCCGAACCATGCATTGTTAGTTTCATGACAATCAACTATACCACTTGACAATTTTATGTATATTTTATTTTCCTAAAGTTTCCTTTTACTATGTACTCTTACTGTTATTTTTTAAGCATAATTTTTGCTGCCTGCTTTTGAAAAACAATAAAAAAAAAATTATAAAAAAAAAAGAAAAATACGTAGTTGAACTTACAGTAACACACAAAAGCACAGAACTACAGTATATGGCGTTAAACGTTCAGTAACACACAGCACTATATGGCGTTAAACTTGCAGTAATGCAATGAAATATATGGCGTTAAAGTTGCAGTAACGTAATGAA
Source organism: Rana kukunoris (assembly GCA_029574335.1). Classification (NCBI taxonomy): domain Eukaryota; kingdom Metazoa; phylum Chordata; class Amphibia; order Anura; family Ranidae; genus Rana; species Rana kukunoris. Next base: position 258,377,963 of record CM056050.1, on the reverse strand, counting down.
GAATACAGCGTTAAACTTGCACAGAGCTATATTGCATTAAACTTGCAGTGATGCAATGAAATATACTGCGTTGAACTTGCAGTAACGCACAGAAGCACAGAACTACAGTACAGGAGGTTACAAACATCTGACTTACAAATGACTTCTACTTACAAATGGAGGGAGACGACAGAAAGTGAGAGGAAATCTACCCCATGGAAGGGAAATTTAGACTTGTAAGAGCTATCATTTAAAAAAGGTACCTCCACTGATGCTTTATCACCAATCCTTGTTTCCACAACAGCCCCAAATTTTCAAAATCCAATTGTCGTGGTGACAGAAGGCGATCGGGTGCGCTCGTCTGTTCAGCGGGGATGCGAGTGAGGGAAAAAATTTCCCTCGTCCATCCCCGTAGCTCTGCTGGGCGGAAGTGACGTCAAACGTCAGTTCCAAACAGCATCTTAAAGAGACATTTTTTTTTAAATGTCAGTTGAAAAATGACATTTTAAATTTTTGATATTTTTTTTGCATTTTAGCCTACATATGAGATCTGAGGTCTTTTTGACCCCAGATCTCATATTTAAGAGGACCTGTCATGCTTTTTTATATTACAAGGGATGTTTACATTCCTTGTAATAGGAATAAAAGTGATAATTTTTTTATTTTTTTTATTTTAGTGTTAAAAATTGGTAAAATAAATACAAATAAATACGAAAACAAAAAAAAAATTAAATCGCCCCTTCACGACGAGCTCGCGCGCAGAAGCGAACGCATACGCGAGTAGCGTCCGCATATGAAAACGGTGTTCAAACCACACAAGTGAGGTATCGCCGCGATCGTTAGAGCGAGAGCAATAATTCTAGCCCTATACCTCCTCTGTATCTCAAAAAATGCAACCTGTAGAATTTTTTAAACATCGCCTATCGAGATTTTTAAGGGTAAAAGTTTGACGCCATGCCACGAGCGGGCGCAATTTTTAAGCGTGACATGTTGGGTATCATTTTACTCGGCGTAACATTATCTTTCACAATATGTAAAAAAATTGGGCCAAATTTATTGTTGTCTTATTTTTTAATTTAAAAAAGTGATTTTTTTCCAAAAAAAGTGCGCTTGTAAGACCGCTGTGCAAATACGGTGTAACAAAAAGTATTGCAATGACTGCCATTTTATTCTCTAGAGTGTTAGAAAAAAAATATATATAATGTTTGGGGGTTTTAAGTAATTTTATAGCAAAAAAAAATGTTTTAGTCTCGTAAACACCGAATCTCAAAAACAGGCCCGGGGCTAAAGTGGTTAATACATTGTTCTATATACTTTACTCCTGACTAATTTAACTCTTTGAGATTATGCAGTATGTATGCTTTTGTGATGCAATAAGTATAACTAGCTATGTTATTAGACTATGTAATTTGATTTGTTTCCAAGTAACACATTCTAGTGTCAAATTTATAGGGGATAACTGGCATGCAAACAACCTTCCTCCAACCTCCCTAACTTAATTGTTATAGGGACCTCATCATGTTGTTGAAAGGAACTGAATTTGCAGATATGCTGTGAAACATAGCAGAATGCAGCATGTCCCTACCTCCTACCACAACAATTATAAATGCTCCATGAAGTGTATCTGATTTCTTTTATAAACTCTTAGCTCTGCCCTGAGAAGCGTAACTTCTGTAATGGGAATTAGGCTTTGATAGCTGATATGTGGCTTAATTAAAAGTCAAGCAAAGCATAACCGAGATCTCTACTTTGGAAGGAGACCTAAGGTTCATAATTAGACTGTGCCTTACTTTTATTTAAACAGTCATGTCAAACTAAATATATATTTTTTTCTACAAAACTTTAAGTTTTTAATTGCCAAAACATAGCAACGTAGTTACATAATTTAATAAATATGTTTCTAGTGATATACTATTGATATAGCTAGTGTGTAGGAAAGTAGTGAAAACCAATCAATCAGTTATCTGTGCAGGTTAGAAAACGAATATAAGTATCAGAGAGAAAATCCATAAGTCACACATTAATAGTAGACTTCTGTGAACAGTGAATGTCAGCCTCACCCCCGTCTCTGACAAGGCCACACCCAATGCGTTCCGGTCTCCCCCTTGGAGCTTAGTTATGACTAAGCTCCAAGGGGCAGAGCGGAATGCATTGGGAGCATGGCCTAGTCATAGTCCAGGCTGAGGCTGCCATTCACTTTTTACACGGGCCTACCATTGATGTGCGGCTTATATGTTTTTCTGTCTGATCCCACTGCAGTTTGGAGCCGGGACAAGCTCCTTTTTCAGCACTCACTCACATACATCTAGAGTGGACTTTACCTCCCACCTGAGGGGCACCACAATATTTTTCATAGAAAAAGAGCATGTTATGTTGCTTTAGGAAACACCATGTTTGCAACCTTTTAAAGAGGGAATACATGATCCCTTCCATGTATCCAATGCTTTTCTACAAGCCCAGTTTGGTAACACAGCCTGTCAGATATGATCCAGAAAAGTGTTGTCTCTGATGATGTTGTTAGTTACATCATAACACAACAAAATAACTCCACAATATAAAATCTACAGTCATGATATTGCTCTAATATTACTGTACATCTTTAAAAACATTGGTTTTATCAACATGCATTTTTTGTATGACAGGCTGCTTTTAAGCCTTGGTCCAGAAGAGTGCCATGTTGCTAGAATGATACCCAACTGCAGTGGCCTGTTCTTGCTGGTGTTGGAATGTTTCTGTTAAAATAATATGAAGTTTAAAGTCAGTAAACAGAATGCATGTTCCTGAATTTACTTTGACTGGAATTTGGATTGGAGGGTTTTAGAGACATGAGACATGTATATTGGTGGGTGTAATTTACAAACTGAGCTCCTTTCTACTTATAACGCCAAGTTTACCTTGATAGCATAGGGTGGATTTGTCCATTCAAACATATCTGCTACCATAATGCTTATTACTGAATGAGCGTGAGTAAAACAGAACACATGCAGCAACATAACAGCACATAAAGAGTTTTTTTAGCCTATCTTGACTGCTGGGAGTTACCCAGATTGACAGGTATAACAACAGATACAAGTCTTATTTGATTTATTTATGCAAATATTATTTAACCAGTAAGGTGTTCGAATTCTATAGGTAACCAAAAACAAATTTTAAGCATATTTCTAATGTTATTCTAACCTACATTAGTGACAGTATGCACATGTTTTCTGATCATTAACTATTTATTTGCAATTTTTTTTACATCAGTAATCTCTGATCAGGGTTCAAATGTTCCCCCGGGCAAGTACAGCAGGCACAGATATAAGACACAAAACAGTTACCTGCCCTACAGAAAAATATGAACTTGCACTTCTTTCTTCTGTGATAAACTGATGAAGGCTCAAATGTGTATCGTTCACACAAAAAATCTATTCCCTTGCAAACCCTTGTGATAAATCCTACATTTATCGTTTATTACGGCTTTAGAAGCAACATCAAATAAAAGATGGATTTAAGCATATCCATGTTTATCAAGCTCTAGAACTTACTTGCTGTCTTCCAGTTTCTCAACTCAGATCCATTACAGTCATCATATACACATAAATCCATTGAGGAAAAGCAATATTAGATAATATAGCACATAGGAAAAAAACGAAAAAAATAAAATAAACGTTCCTATGAAACAATCATTCATTTTGCGATACTGAATTGTGTAAAATGTCCAGCAAACTATTTTATTATTAAAATATTTCCATTTTGTTTAGAGTTACAGCCAAATAATTTTTGGTTGAATAAAATACTTTGTAATGATTATAGCATAAACTGCAGCTAATATGGTGCTTTTTTCTCTGCAGCAAATACAAGGTGTGGATGACCGGCCATATGGCAGGTTAGTAATGGAACCGGAGGTGGATCTAGAAACTTACCAGTCAGCATTGGAAAGAGTGCTTTCTTGGCTTCTTTCTGCTGAGGATGCTTTACAGAGTCAAGGAGCAATTTCTGACAATGTTGAAGACGTCAAAGAACAGTTCCATACACATGAGGTAAGTCAAAGGTCTGCCAGGAATTTCTGTACTGTATGCCTATTACATTTTTTTTACATTCCATACTTTGAGAGTTGAAATAGTTTAATGCTGCCACATATAAGCTTACAGCTACTTGAATGGGGATTTTATTGCAAAGTAATAGAATTTTATTCCTACTTAAATTATTCTCTACTCTTTTATATTCTTAGAATTGAGATTTAGATAATTAAACTCCCCATTAAGACCACTTTCACACTGGAAGCATTTTTCAGGAGCTTTGGCGCTAAAAATAGCACCTGTAAAGCACCTGAAAAAGCTTCATCTGCAATCCCAGTGTGAATGCCGAGTGCTTTCACACTGGGACATTGCGCTGGCAGGACGTCAAAAAAAGTAAAAAAAAGTCCTGCAAGCAGCTTCTTTGAGGCACTTTAGGATCTCCTAAAGCACCCCTTCCCATTGAAATCAATGGGAAGCACCGCCAAAGTGACGGCAAAGCTCCTTGGCAGTGGCGCTTTGTGGGAGCTTTTAACCCTTTATTCAGCCGCTAGCGGTGGTTAAAAGTGCCCCGCTAGCACCTGAAAAACTCTTTAGCGGCCCTTTACCAGTTTTTTTTTTGGGCGGTGGCAGTGTGAAAGGGCTCTGAGGCCTCGTACACACGATCAAATCTGTCTGCTGGAAAAGGTCTGCTAGACCGTTTCAGCAGACAGATTCGATCGTGTGTACGGGCGAGCCGACGGATTTGGCCACCCGACAGATTTCAAAGCATGCTTTGAAATCTGTCGGCTAGGAATCCGTCCGCCCGACATGTCTGCTGGTTAGTATGCTAACCAGCGGACATGTCTTCTCGCACACGCGCCAAATGATTTCGACGCATGCGCGGAAGTGTTTTACTTCCTGGTGCGGCCACGTCACCAACACGTCAGCGCGCTGTCTGCTGGCGGGGATTTTGGTTTGCTCGTGTGTACACGCGAGCAAACCAAAATGCCAGCAGACAGATCTGTTCAAATCGGTCGGTCCGACCGATTTGAACAGATAGATTGCCTCGTGTGTACGAGGCCTTAGAGGACAGCACCACCAAGACATGTCTGACCCACCTAGCAAGCAATAAGCAAAACCCCCAGGGTCTGAGCATTTCCTTATCCACAATAGAAACATAATAGGCTGTCTACGTATATTACTTTCCTTCCTTTTCACCGGTGTTCAGGTAGAATAGTCTCTAGAATAGTAATGATCAATGTTTCTAATCTTCAAGGCAAGGATTGTCAAAAAAGGGCATGGGAAGCTGGTAAGTGGCATTGGGCATATGCCAATCCAAATAGGTAATTTTAATTACCTACAGCAAGGAAAGGTTTGGCAAGCAGCGTTACATAGTCAGGTTGAAAAAAGACACAAGTTCATTATGATTGATGTGAATCTGCATTGCTACACCACTTGATGATGGAATTAAAGATTAAAACAAAATGCCTCATTCACATGGCCACAGAGGGCTGCACAGCACCATGAAGAAGCATAGTTTTGCTTCTGGGAGTGTGTGTAAAGCTGTACAGCACATTTTAATTTAATTCACTATTTTCAAATTCAGAATTGTGGTATGGCTTAATTTCAGTAATCTAATAATTTGAGATGGTCCCATGGTTCGACTCAATTGTGAGTTTGACTTGAATATCGGGTGTTCACCATTCGCCAAATTCCATACATTATGGGGCATTCTCAGCAAATATACGCCCTGTGGAACGCCCCATAATGCACCGTGAGATCTCAGTGCATTGATGTCTGATGATTGGCCAAAGCATGCACCTGACCTAAATGCTTTGACCAATAACAGTGTGCTCTGCTGTAAGAGCCATGATTGGCCAAAGGCCACACCCCCACTATATAAGGCTGCTTATATGACAGCCACATATAATGTAATGATTGAGAGAATGTTAGCTAGAGGCAGGTTAATTAGTGGCGTGCAGGCAGTTTAGTATATATATATATATATAGTGTAGTCAGTGTAATGTAGACTATATATGCAGTGTATTAACAGGGCTCAAAATTTCAAGTCCTAAGCTACTAGCCAGGCCTCAAGGGTTACTCGCCACCAGTTGCCCCACCCAACCCCTACCCTGCCCCGCCCCTAATCGCGCCCTCATAATTTATATCATGAAATGGCATTTGAATGTTGTATGCAGAATTACATTACAAAAATAAAATATTAACAGCTATATCAGTTCCCCTCAATGCAGGCTCACTTGCGCCCACCATTGCAGCGTGACCTGCGCCCACCATTGCAGCGTGACCGGCGCCCCACCATTGCAGCCTCACCGTGCCCCACATTGCAGCCTCACCGTGCCCCAGATTACAGCCTCACCGTGCCCCACATTGCAGCCTCACTGTGCCCCACATTGCAGCATTCACACCTGAGCGTATAGTTTTTAGGCAGAAAGTCACACTATTTTTTCCACGATTTTGTACAGGTCAAAAGGTCACCAATGTACAAGAATAAAAAAAACTGTAATCTGCCAAAAAATAAGCTCCTGTACTTTTCTGAGCAACGGACGTTTTGCTTTAGATGACAAAACACTCAGATGTGAACAGGGGCCTTTGAAATTAATGGGATTTGTTTTTAAATCTATGGCTGAGAGCAGAAAAATGCCCAAAAAGGCCTTAGTGTTTGTCTGCTTTTTACATTGGTGACCTTTTGACCTGTACAAAATCAGGGCCAAAAACGCAGCAAAAATTGTGGTAAAAACACGTGACGTTCTGTCTGGGAAAAAAAATACGCTCAGGTGTGTGTGCAGCCTTAACCATTTAGGTAAACAGCAGAATACATGTGTTAATTAAGCCCGGGTTTACACTGATGCGATGCGGGAACCAGTGCGATTCCAGCGCTGGTTGCCACATTGTATCTCCTCTGTGGGCAGTTCACACTGCCCTCTGCGAACCGCTGCGGGTGGCAATACATTGTTAATGACACTCCTAGTTTAGTTCACAGATCGCAGTGTGAACTGTTAACTCACACAGAAATCAGATTGCAAAGGTGAGAACACTCATGTGAACTGATTGTAGTGCGATTTTTTTTTTTTGATGTACCAATCCAACTACAATTGTATGGCTGAACTTGCATCTCACAGACTTCGCATGCCATTGGCACCACAGGTGCGGGTGCAAATTGCATGCAACATCTCTAATCGCACTGGTGTGAACCTGGGCTGAAGCAGAGAAGAAAAGCACAGTTCTCTCCTAGCAAGGACACAGAGGGTTAATTACTAAAGAGTATTTATTTCAGATAACAGAGATAGGAGAAACAAAGTGGGAAAGCTGGGGCACATATAAGTCATGGCATGAGGTTTGCAAGGAGACACAGTGAGGTTCGGTTTTTATATCTGACCTGGCTGGAGGGGTAAGAAGACAGAATGTACACAGTAACTGGGTCTGCTGCTGAAGCCACGATCTGAGGGCTCCATCTTCCATGTGCACTGGGGTCACAAGTTCACAACACAGGAAGAGAAACTAACCAGCTCTCTCACTGGTCTCCCATCCTGTGCAGAGAGAAGGGGGAGGGGGAACTGTCACCACACGCTGTATGAGAGAGAGCTCTCTCCGAACGCTGCAGCTAGCAACTCCTTTTCCACATTGCGCTGGGAGAACGTCTTCCGATTAACCCCACCCGCCGACGGTGCTCGCGCTCTCCTCTCCCAGGCAGCCCAGCTCCTCTCCAGCCCTCATTTTTCATAGGCGATTGGAAAATTTAAGGGCTGGTATTAATATATATATATATATATATATATATATATATATATTTATATATATATATATATATATATAGCAGAAATTCACTGACCGGGATAGCTCCACAGTGGGAGAAAATCCTAGATGCAATTTCTTTGTGTTTTAATACTTATTTTGTATGTTTTTATTTCTTTTTTTATTTTCTTTGCACTGAACCACCTCTTACATATAATACTCCTTTGAAAAATTTGAATGGCAGATGATGGACTTTGTAGGCATAATACAGTTAAAACATGTATAGATTTATTAAAGGAGAAACAATTTGAATTAAAAAAGCATATACATAACAATAATTGCCGTTGCTAGAAAGGCCTAAGAACACAATCTCGTTCTACCATTTCGTTCTACCATTTCGTTCTACCATCGAGACTGTCACTACAGGCGGACAACCCTGGGCTTGCACAGTTATTGTCACCTTCTGTGGATAATACCTCCTTTGTGTTTGGTCAGTCTCCTAGCCAGTGAGAATATTTGCAACTATATTGTTGAGACTAGTTTGCCTCTTTGGCTCAGTTATATAATGACTGCTGCAATAGTTCCTTGCTATTATCCCATTAGAGGACTTTTCTAATCATTGATAGTTCCGTATGAAGCAATGAAAGAATCTGATTCCAGTGAAATTAGCTATGCACTTTGAATTTGAGTATATTCTCCGCCTGTTTTCCCTATCTTTACTTGTGAAATAACCTGTTATAAGCTTGTGAATAAGCGTTTCCTCCCTAATAACGTGCAACTTGTCAAGCTGAGCTGAATCATACATGGTACATCACCGTCTATTGATTTTATGGTCTTAGATATACAATAGGAAGTGACCGTGTGTCCTCCCTTCTTTTTAATATACTGTATCCTTTAGACTATAGGTATTGTGTTATGTTCCTTTGTGTTCTTAGGCCTTTCTAACAACGGCCATTATTGTTATGTATATGCTTTTTTAATTCAATTTGTTTCTCCTTTAATAAATTTATACATGTTTTAACTATATTATGCCTACAAAGTCCATCATCAGCCATTCTAATTTTTCAATCTGATATATCGGGATGTGGCACTGTTTTTTATTTTCGTATCCACAGTCCCACTCTGTGGTGATGCGATTTTTTATTTCATATAAGGCCGCATACACACGATCAAATTCATCTGCTGGAAACGGTCCGACGGACCGTTTCAGCAGACAAATTTGATTGTGTGTACGGGCAGACAGACGGGTTTTTCCAGCAGACAAATTTTAAAGCATGCTTTAAAATCTGTCTGCTGGGAACCCGTCCGTCCGACATGTCTGCTGGTTAGTACACTAAGGCGGCGTACACACGATCGGATATATCCGATGAAAACGGTCCGCGGACCATTTCCATCGGATATGTCCGATCGGGAGTTTGATCCGATGGCGTGTACACACCATCGGATCAAATTCCCCGCCGCCGGACGGCGCGCTGACGTAGTGGTGACGCGGCGGTGACGTTGACGCCGCCGCGTCACCGCCACGTCACCGCACCAGGAAGTAAAACACTTCTGCGCATGCGCCGAATCCATTCGGCAGCGGCGCGGCGGCGGTGGGGGCCGACATGTCTGCTGGTAAGTGTACTAACCAGCAGACATGTCGGGTGGACAGATTCCCACCGGATAGATTTCAAAGCATGCTTTGAAATCTGTCGGGTGGAGAAATCTGTCCGCTAGCCCATACACACGAGCGGAGATGTCTGCTGAAACGGTCCATCGGACCGTTTTCAGCGGACATATCCCCTCGTGTGTACGCGGCCTTACCAGCAGACATATCTTTACGCACATGCGTCGAATGGATTTGGCGCATGCGTGGATTTTTTTTACTTCCTGGTGACGGTGACGTGGTGGCGTCAACGTCACTGCCATGTCACCACGCTGTCTGCCGGCAGGGATTTTGGTTTGATCGTGTGTACACGATCAAACCAATCTATCCCAGCAGACAAATCCGATCAAAACGGTCTGTCAGACCGATTTGATCGGATTTATTTAATGGTGTGTACGCGGCCTAATACTCCTTTACCCCTCTTCTAAAGTGGTTAACAGGAACCCTATGACAGAATTAAGAAAATAAATGGCATGGCCATACCAGGCCATTTGGGTCTGGTATCGATTTTAAGGGGAACACCACACCAAAAATAAAATTATAAAACAGTGGGGGGAGTCTCCCAAAAATTCATACCAGGCCTTTTGGGTTTGACATAGATTTAAGGGGAACTTCATTTTTTTTAGGAAAGCCGGGATAAGGGGAGACGAGCAAGAACCCCCTCCTGAACCATACCAGGCCGATTACCCTCAAAATCGGGGGGTGCTTTGGGGTCCCCCCAAAGCACCTTGTTCTCATATTGATGGGGACAAGGGCCTCATCTCCAAAACCCTAGCCCAGTGGTTGTGGGGGTCTGTGGGCAGGGGCTTATCAGAATCTGGATGCCCCCTTTAACAAGGGCGCTTCACATCCCCCCTATGTTCTTGGGTATGGGGTACATTGTACCCCTACCCATTCACCAAAAAAAGTGTGAAAAATGTAAAACTACAAAAGACAGTTTTTGGCAAATTAAAAAAAAAATGTCCTGCGATGTCCATTCATCTTTAGTCACGCCGTCCGACAGACCAAAATAATAGAAATCAGAATTTCCTCCTCGATGGGAGGCGTCTCGCTAACTGCTGTCTTTTTTGCTGTGACAGCTGTTATATAGGCATGGGTGGGGCCACCCAGCGATGTAGCTGAGGGACCCCCGTCCCTTTTGACATCATGGGAAGCAGGGTCATCTGGTTACATCAGTGGGTTACCCCGTCCTTGCCTATATAACAGCTGTCACAGCAAAAAGACAGCAGTCTTAATAAAGCCATTGTCAAAAACTGTTGTGTGTTTAATACTTTTTGACACTTTTTTGGCAAATGGATAGGGGAACAATGTACCCCTACCCATTCACATAGGGGGGCTGGATCCTGCTGTTATCCTGCCTAAAACCCATAGGTATACTACCATCAATGTTGGAGAAAAAGGAACAATAATCTCAGATATACATTTATTTCTAATTTATTATTACGTTTATTACTGCGTACAGCTAATTTTATACAGCCTCACATATAATACATTCTAATAAAAGCAAATAGAAGATGAATTCAAGTGATTGTAAAGGCTTGTTTAAATAAAAATAAACATAACAAACATGTTATGCTTACCTCCTCTGTGCAGTTGGTTTTTCACAGAGCAGCCTGGATCCTCCTCTTCTCGGGTCCCTCTTTGCTGCTCCTAGTTTCACCCTCATTTGAGTGCCCCTCAGGCAGCAGCTTGCTATAGGGGCACCCAAGCCGAATACGAGCTCCGTGTATCCATTCAGACACAGAGCCCTGACCTAGCCCCGCCCCTATATCCCCTGATTGCCTGACTGACTTTGATTGACAGCCGTAGGAGCCAATAGCGCCACTGCTCTGTCTCAGCCAATCAAAGTTTTTTATCTTAATTCGGACTTCTACCCTAAAAACAAACTTTTCATTAACAGCTTGCCTTTAATGTAAAAAAAACTAAATTATTATTTTTGTTTTACTCACTTGTATATGGCTGTTACTAGGCAGATTTCATAATCTGCCTAGTTCCTAGTCTGCGGTGGTTCAACTTCCTGTCCTAAGACCCCATTGCCTCCTGGGAAATGATGACACTCATTTCCCAGGAGTCTCTGGGCATTACTGTGCCTAAAAATGCCAGCATGCACCTCTCTAGGGAAATCCAGGAAGACACAGGAAAACACAGGAACTGGCCACAGCTAACATGGAAATTACCACAAGATCACTGAGCAGATATCAGGTAAGTGTTTACACTGTTTTATGTACCGATTGGTAATTGTAAAAGAATATTGAATGCAATGTATTGTGGATTGCAAAAAATAAATAACAAATATGCCCGGAATCCCACTTTAATGCATAGAATGCATTAAGTTAAAAAAAAAAAAACTTCTGCCTTTACAACTCCTTTCAGTATTATGTGTGCATGTATGTATTGTTATAGTAACATTTTGCACAACAGAAAAAGTTTAAAACATATGTTGTAGAAAGAAATCACTACTTTTTTTTCTAGAATTAATGTCACAAAAACAGGTTTTATGCAGCAAAAACAGATATAAATGCAGAACAGCTTCACCATTGTCTTGTTTAGTCCTAGTAATTTTACCACCTACATTAGGTTGAAAATCAGCTTTATATCCCTGCATATAATTATACTGTTATAAAATTTTACTATTCTCCACTCCTGCTATAAAATTTTTCTTTATTTCTAGGGCTTTATGATGGAATTAACATCTCACCAGGGAAATGTTGGAGAAGTTTTGCAAGCTGGAAGTCAACTGTTAGCTATTCAGAAACTTTCTGATGATGAAGAGAATGAAATCCAGGAACAGCTGAATCTCCTCAATTCCCGATGGGAAAGTCTCAGGTTGGCAAGTATGGACAGGCAAAGCAAGTAAGTTATGATCATTTCATGATTTTTCTTTAACTTTTTTTTGTGTTATCACAAAGTGCTTAACCACTTGCCGACCAGTCACCGTCATTATACTGCGGCAGGTTGGCACGGCTGCATGAACTGCTGTAGGTGTACGTTGGCCGATTTAAGAGTGATAAGGTGCACGCACGGGCCACCAGTGCCCCTGCGCGTGGCCAGTGGCCGCAATGTCCGCTGGCCACCTGCAATTGCTCCACAGAGAGCCAGAACGGGGATCTGTGTATGTAAACAAACAGATCCCTATTCTGACAGGGGCGTAGAGAGAGATCTGCTGTTCCTTGTGATCAGGAACAGCTCTTCCAGTCAGTACACTCCGCCCACAGTTAGAAACCCCTCCCTAAAGAACACTTAACCCTAGGGTTAACCCATTTCCTGCCAGTGACATTTATACAGTAAGCAGTGGTTATTTTTGGCTCTGATCACTGTATAAATGTCACTGGTCCCCACCGCAATGCCGTTAAAAATCGCAGATTGCTGCCATTACTAGTAAAAAGTAAGTAATAACATTTCCATAAATCTATCCCCTATTTTGTAGAAGCTATAACATTTGCACAAACCAATCAATATACGTTTACTGCAATTTTTTACCAAAAATATGTAGAAGATACATATTGGCCTAAACTAATGAAGAATTTTTTTATATACTTTTTTTGTATATTTATTATAGCAAAAAGTATAAAATGTATTTATTTATTTTCAAAATTGTCGCTCTTTTTTTGTTTATAGCGCAAAAAATAAAAGAGGTGATCAAATCCCACCAAAATAAATATTAGAAAAATTTCCTAGGAAAAACACTGTGCTAACAAGTGAATATACATATAATGAATAGATTGAACTATTTAAAGGAAGCTGCCAGTACCTATTGCTCAAGATACCCAAAGCAAAAAAAAACATAAAAATACAAAAAAGGTCCAGCGCTAAAGTGATCAGTGATAACCAAACCAATTGAAAAAGAAACTGTGAAATTCCAAAAAACAAAACAGAGTAAAGGATGATATAAACCGAACGTTGAAACCGATGTTATATCAAAAAAATATAAGTATATATAATAAAGCCAAAGTAGTATTAAGGTAGGTGATGATGATGGGAAGTGAAGGGAAGTGCACAAAAATATCTTCTTCCACCAGAGGGGACACCCGTGTAGTGAGATGTAGTCTCCTTACCGAATCCCCTGACCGTTGGAACAGCGGTCAGTTAGGCACAGGGATGGTTATAGTCTTCCCAATCAGACTCTCTCCAGCAGGTGAATAAAGGGGCAGATCCTCAGCAACAGTACCCAGCACATGGGATATTAAGGCTCATAGATGGTGAAAAGATAAACAAAAACACTCCATAGTGAAGTACTGTAGAAAAGCGGGTTTAATAAAAGTTGGGTTACACTTACAATTAGGCTGAGTTAAAACGACATGGTACAAACAGAAAGCGTTTCCTCAGTTCGAATCCTATTAGCTGGTTTCCGTGGTTTAAGTGGTTAAAGTTTGTCTCTAACCAGTGATCAGGACAGGAACCAAAGCAATCTCCAACAACAACAAAGGCAGCAATAAAAACACTTCTGAGAAGGATAAAGCTGTAACACAATGTTATATTTGTTAGTTTATTGTTCTTTGTGTCCCTGAAGAAGATTGTCCCTCACTCCCTATCATCCCTTCCCCATGTAGCGTCAGACAACAATGAAAAACTGATGGAAGAGAGTCAATAAAAAAAGTTTTGGAGTTACATTTTTAAAAGGTTGCCATTTTTTTGTTAGTGAAATGGTTCTTCAGGATCCAGATTGCCACTGAACTGGATCTTCAGGATCCAGATTTCCACAGTAGCTGGATGTTTGCTTCAGATCAGTAATCCCCCAAATAAACCTAATATTTTTTCAGGCTCTTTATTTTACCTGAAATAATAAATAACTAAAAATGTTTTATTGATATACAGCATTTATTGTGGATTCATCAATACAAGTAGTGTTTGCCTACTGACTATTTACTGTCATGGATGGGTGCAAGTTGGACTAAAAATTGGACTAGTAATATAATCAAAAGACTGAATGACAGATTCACTGGGTTGCTGGAGAACAGAATATGTTTACCACTAGCTTTATCAAATACATATTTCAATACTCTTATACAGTAGGGATGGGCCGAACTGACCCCTGTTCGGTTTGCAACAGAACTTCTGAACACTGCTAAAGTTCGGATCCAAATAACAAACCCCATTGAAGTCAATGGGGTTCGAACATCAAAAATCAAAAGTGCCCATTTGAAGGCTTATATGCAAGTATTTGGGCATACAATGGTTATAGGGGTCTGGGTCCTGCCCTGGGGGTATCACTAAAAAAAGTTTGTGAAAAACATAATTTATAAATGAGCAGTGTTTTTTTTTTTTATTCTTTCCAATATAGTGCCTGGGGGGTCCCCTTAGTCTACATGTAACATAACAGGTCTGTACCATGTCTAGAATCTGCTGCAGCAATAATTGCATTTAAAAAGCCACAAAAAATGAATTTTCCCTGCAAGCTGCCTTTATTTTGCTCAGCTACAGCTGGGGAAACCTGTGTGTATGATGAGGCCACAATGTAGTGCACTGGGAACAAGATTCAAGTTTTTGTTATTACATTCTGATATCACTTGGACTTTGGATAGAAGTGTGTAAAAATTGGTCTTTGTTTGTGGGGGTGCCTTCCCACCATAACCCTATAGAGGTAATCTTAATGAAAGCAAAAATTTGCCTTGCTGTAAAAAATTTCAATGATATGCACTTGTCAAACAGGTGCAGAAAAATTGGTCTTTGGGTGTTGGTGGCGCCTTCCCACTGTAACCCTATAGAGGTACTCTTGATGAAAGCAAGAATTGGCCTTGCTGTAAAAAAATGCAATAATATGCACATGTCAAACATAACAATATGGCTTTAAACTGGCAGTAACGCACACAGAACGTTATGGCGTTGAACTGGCAGTAACACACAAAGAACTATATGGTGTTAAACTGGCAGTAAAGCACAGAAGTAAATGGTGTTAAACTTGCAGTACCGCACAAAACTTTATGGCGTTCAACTGGCAGTAATGCACAGAACTATATGGAGTTAAACTGGCAGTAGCGCACACAAAACTATTTGGCGTAAAACTGGCAGTAACGCAATCAAATAGATGGTGTTCAACTGTCACTACACTGACGCTATCTGAACTGTCCCTACACTAGCTGTACACTAATGTCAAGATTACTGACACAGTCTCACTTCACTACACTGAAACTATCTTAGCTCTCCCTACACTGATGTATGTATGAATGACACGGTTTCACTACACTACAGTGAAACTTTTTAAGCTGTCCCTACTCTAGCTGCACACTATGCAAAACGGAATGATGGTCCTCCTCACTACACTCACACTATCCCTAGAGTGACACTAAACTAATATTCTACGCTGAAAATTGAAGCAAATTAGCACAGTATAGCATACTAACTAAAATCACTGAACAGAGCCCTGTTCTATCTCTCTCCATGCCAAAATCATACAAAAAATGGCTGCCATTGAAAGAATACTTTTAAACTGTGGGGCAGGAATGAGCCATGATTTGATAAAGTCATGATGACAGTGTCAAATCATGACTCTGACAGTACTCTGTGCCCTGATTGGCTGAAGCTTTCACTGCTTCAGCCAATAAGGGCTTGCAGTGCACTGTTTAGCGCCACAATGCATTGTGGTCGGTTTGAGGGACTGAACAAACGGTCACATTACCTATTTGTTTGTCTGTTCACCGAACAACAAAAGTTCAGCCCGAACTTACGCTCAGGCCGAAAACGTTCGCCCATCCCTATTATACAGTGCATTGAAAAAGTATTTATAGCCCTTGATATTTTCCACATTTTGTCATGCTACAACCAAAAATATTAATGTATTTTATTGGGATTTTATGTAATAGACCAACCCAAAGTGGCATATAATTGTGAAGTGGAAAGAAAATGATAAATGGTTTTCAAAAGTTTTTACAAATAAATGTGTGAAAAGTGTGGCGTGTATTTGTACAGTATTCAGCCCCCTGAGTCAATACTCTGTAGAACCAAGTTTCGCTGCAATAACAGCTGCAAGTCTTTTTGGAAATATCTCTACCATCTTTGCACATCTAGAGAGTGACATTTTTGCCCATTCTTCTTTGCAAAATAGCTCAAGCTCTGTGTCAGATTGAATGGAGAGCGTCTGTGAACATCAATTTTCAAGTCTTGCCACAGATTCTCAATTTGGATTTAGGTCTGGACTTTGACTGGGCCATTCTAACGCATGAATATGCTTTGATTTAAACCAGTGGTTCTCAACCTGTCTAGTGCCGTGACCCCTAAAATTTCCCAAGTTATAGGGACCCCTAACGGTAAAATTATTTTTCTATCATGGGTTGTCGGCACCCAAGGTAAGACAAGTAATTTGCGCCCTTGACCCACGGAAATTTAGTGCTCCCTGATTCCCTTCCACTCGTACAATATTAATACCCCTTATAGTACATTTTAGGATGTACCACTCTCTCTCTTTGTTCCTATTTTCTTTCCCTTTTATCTCTCTATCCTAATTTCTTGTTTGTTATCCCCCATCCCTCTTTAGATGTCTTTCTTGATCTTTCTCTTATTTTTTCTCTCCGTTTTTCTTTGTTCCTCCCTTCTTTTCCTCTCCCTTCCATGTAGTCTCTATTTTTATTCCTTCTCTTACTCCCTGGTGGGGAGTATGGGATCAGTGGCAATGCTGGAGGGTTCTGATCAGCCAACTTAGGTGCTCATGATCAAGGTCATCTGCTGATCTGAGAACTGTAGTGGGGACTTTTAAGGGCAACTCTAATCACAGGTAGTGTTACTCACTGTGTATCCGACTTTTTGGTTTCTCGTAGCAGTGACACCTATGCTAAAAACAGCAGATAAGGTCTCCTCCAGCCCCTCCCACTTCACATTCCTCACCAGTCAGCTGACCTCCAGTCCCTGCCCCCCAGCTATGCCGTGAACTGAAGGGGCAGCTGTGAAGAGGCTGAGTGGGCGGCCGCAGACTTCAGAAACGGCTCAGGTTTTGGGGACCCCTGGCAAATCCTCATTTGACCCCCAAGGGGGTCCCGACCCCCATGTTGAGAACCACTGATTTAAACCATTCTATTGTAGCTCTGGCTGTATGTTTAGGGTCATGCTGGAAGGTGAACCTCTGCCCCAGTCTTAAGTCTTTTGCAGACGCTAACAGGTTTTCTTATAAGATTGCCCAGTATTTGGCTGTATTCATCTTCCCATCAACTCTGAACAGCTTTCTTGTCCCTGCTGACAAAAAGCATCTCCACATAATGATGCTGTCCCCACCATGTTCCACTGTGGGGATGGTGTGTTCAAGGTGATGTAAGTGTTATTTTCCCGCCACACAAAGCATTTTGCTTTTTGGCCAAAAAGTGAAATTTTGGACTCATCTGACCACAGAACTCTCTTTCACATGTTTGCTGTGTCCCCACGTGTCCCCACGTGGCTTCACACAAACTACAAACGTGACTTCTTATGGCTTTCTTTCTAAAACGTCTTTCTTCTTGCCATTCTTCCATAAAGGCCAGATTTGTGGAGCGCACAACTAATAGTTGTCCTTTGGACAGATTCTCCCACCTGAGCTGTGGATCAATGCAGCTCCTCCAGAGTTACCATTGGCCTCTTGGCTGCTTCTCTGATTAATGCTCTCTTTTGCCCAGCTTGTCAGTTTAGACCCCTGAGTGGTTTAGAAAGGCTCATGAGAACACAGTATTGTTTTTTTGCGTATTTTTAAAGGTGTAGGTTCTGGGTCTGCAATCCTGATCTTGGCTTCATATTATGTTACACACAGCCTGAGTTACTGGTCCAATACAATTGTGCAGGAAGGGAACCATCACCTCGTTTGCATCCACTAATGTGCTAAAAATGTGGTAACATCCAACAAGCAGTTGATGCGCCAAGTAGCATGAAGTGAAAATTACCAGGTGTGATGGAGAAGGTTGCAGAGGGGATTATAAGTGATGTAGGGGTGGGCTTCAACCAGTTCCCGACCGCCTCACATCTTTTTACTGGGGCAGAATGGCCCCCCTGCGTGAAACCCCATACTGGTATGGGGTTCCCTTTTAAGGGCGCACGCTTCCGCTGCACATCGGGGGACCCGATGCGCGGGCCCATCGGTCATGATCTCCGCTGGTCACGTGCAATTGCACCAGCATTGGGATTTGTGTGTGTAAACACAAATCCCTGTTCTGTCAGGGGAAGAGGAGACATGTCATTTATTTCTACTAACTGCACCAGCATGGGGATTTGTTTGTGTAAACACAAATCCCTGTTCTGTCAGGGCAGAGGAGACATGTCATTTATTTTTACTAAGTAGGAACAACAATATGTCTCCTCACCTTGCCATTTATATCCCCATACAGTTAGAAAAAGCTGAGGGAACACACATTTAACCCCTTGATTGCCCCCTAGTGTTAAACCCTTCCCTGTCAGTGACATTTATACAGAAATTAGTGCATAACTATAGCACTCATTGCTGTATAAATGTCAATGGTCCCAAAAATGTGTCAAACATGTCTGATCTGATCCATCACAACGTTGCGGTACCGATAAAAATCGTAGATCACCGCCATTACTAGTAAAAAAATAAAAATAAAAAAATGCCATAAATCTTTTCCATAGTTTGTAGGCACTATAACGTTTGCGCAAACCAATCAATATACGCTTATTGCAATTTTTTTACCAAAAATATGTAGCAGAATACATAATATCCTAAACTGATGAAGAAATGTTTATTTTATTTTTCAATGTGGGGATATTTATTGTAGCAAAAAGTATTGTTTTTTTTTTTCAAAATTGTTGCTCTTTTTTTGTTTATAGCGCAAAAAATAAAAAACGGTGATCAAATACCACCAAAAGAAAAATCTATTTGTGGGGAAAAAAAAGACACAAATTTTGTTTGGGTACAGTGTCAGATGACCAGGCAGTTGTCACTTAAAGCGATGCAGGACCAAATTGTGAAGAGTACTTTGTTTAGGAAGGGGGTACAATTTTATGGGGCTCTGAATGAGCAAAGAGACAGAGTCTCTTTAACCTCATTTTTTTTTTACTTCAGCTCACTCATTTGGTGTACCGAAAACAGGTCTCTACAGACAATAGGTTAAATCTATCATATAAAAAAAAATATGATTGCCTGTGTAGCCCCGTGGTAAAGGAAGTCTTAAGGAAGTTACATTATACAATACATGTGTTGTATATGCCTGGCATGTCAGATGAAGACAATATTTCTGTTATGTTTTCTGTGCGTATACAAGTAATAAGATTTGTCCTGGAAAGTAGTATTTGGTTTAGTATTATAAGACTGCTAAAAAAAAAACTTTTTTTTTCTGCATCACTGAGTAGACTAGAATCAACTCTGATCTCTTGGGATTGATTGCAAGTTTTATAAGAAATAGCATTGAATTTAACATGTAGCATGGGGCTTAGAGACCAGCGAAATAGTTGCTGAACTGCAATCATAGGATTGTCAATGTATCAAGTACCCTATAATATACGATAATTATTATTCTTTCCAAGTAGTTTTGTCTACTGGTAAGAAAACACTTTGGAGTTTTCAAGAGTTTTAGTCACTTATTGTTTCTCTACTCAGCAAAAGATTACAGTAAAAATGATCTGACCCAATGCATTAAAGAGCACACAGCACATACTGTATAAATTAAAGATGAACTCTAGGCAGATATAAAAGAGACCGATAACTGCAGCTCTCTATTTAATGTAGTTATAATTTAAGCTTTTTTAAATGCAAGCAGCATCAGGAGTTCATGGGTATCAGCCTTTTGCAGTCCCTGTGTAGTAGAGATTAGGTAGACGCAGTGCAAAGAGCCTATCTGTTCATGTGTTGACAAGGAGCATGCTGATATACGATAAGGAGAAAAAGAAGTGACAGAGAAATGATTACATCATTGTACTGCTTCTCTTTCACTGTTTAGTCACAGTCTGAGGGCAGGTCCATCATAGCCTTGGCTCAAAGATTGGTTTAAATGATGCTGGCTTTTATTTAACCCAGAAATTGAGTGGTGGAAAATAATTGTTATGAAGGACAGCTCTGTGATAAATGTGAGTATTGCAGCAATGTAAATTGTTTATCCACAAAAGGAAAACAATCCGAATATGTTCAGAACTAACTGTATATATAAAAAAGTAAATTTCAAATAAGAAAATGTATCTTGTGCCCAGATTCACAGTGCCGTGTGAAGGCAGACATATACTCTATAAAGAGATATTACAGCAGTGGCATTATTATCCTTGATTATGCCAGCCCTATGAGGATCACACAGCACTTTTTCTTAGCCAGATTGGATTTTCCAGTACTTTTCTCATACATGCTGTGACTTGGATAGTGGGTGGAGCAAGGTTCCCGTGATAAAGATCTTCCCATACCAGTGTCCTGGGAGTTTAGATGAACTTTATTGACACTTGATTTTTCCAGGGTGATTTTTTTCAGGGAGAAAACATTTAGTGCTTATAGGTTGTTCCTGATAACTGAGGTCCTCTAGTCTCCATATTCATTTAGTTGCCCTTCTCTGGACTCTCTCCAGCTTTTTCACATCCCTTCTGAGGATTGGTGACCAGAACTGAATACTCCAAATGTGGCCGAACCAGAGTTTTAGAAAGTGGCAAAATAATCGTTCTATCTCTAGAGTAAATTCCTTTAATGCATTCTAATAGGGATGAGCCGAACACCCCCCCATTCGGTTCGCACCAGAACCTTCGAACAGACCGACCGTTCACGCGCAAACATTTAGAACCCAATTGAAGTCTATGGGATTCGAAAATTTGAATTCAAAAGTGCTCATTTTGAAGCCCAATATGCAAGTTATTGTCGTAAAACGTCTTTGGGAACCCGGGTCTTGCCCCAGGGAACATGTATCAATTTCAGGAGCAGGACTCCTGAAAAAACGTTAGTCTTTAAAACTTTTTTTCCATTGATACATGTTCCCTCGAGCAAGATCCGGGTTCTCAAAGACGTTTTGACAGGCATACTATAGACACCCAGCAGGTACAATATTTAACCACTTTGCAACCGCCCTATGCCGAAAGTACGGCTCTAGGGCGGTTGCTGTATTCTAACTGGCCGTTAATTAACGGCCTGTCAGAATCGCGCTCCCGCGCGCCTCCTGAGGCGCGCACACGGGAACATCCTCTGGACCCGGCGGGTCACGGATCACGGTAAATCGCCGCTGATAGCGGCGGTTTACCACGTGATCGCGCCGTCCAATGACGGCGCGATCAGATGTAAACAGACCGGCGTCATTTGATGACGCCGGTTCCTCCCTCCTCTCTCTGTACCGATCGGTACAGTGTGAGAGGAGAAGGGAGGGAGCGGATGGCAGCGCCAGTGCTGCGGGCTGGATCTGTGACAAATGCAGTCACAGATCCATCCATCCCTCCCTCCCTGCTCAGCCATCCCTGCTGCATATACTCTGCAATACTCACCTGGGCATACTCTGCAATACTCAGGCATACTCTGGCAATACTCTGGCAATACTCTGGGCATACTCTGCAATACTCAGGCATACTCTGGGCATACTCTGCAATACTCAGGCATACTCTGGGCATACTCTGGCAATACTCTGGCAATACTCTGGCAATACTCTGGCCATACTCTGGCCATACTCTGGCCATACTCTGGCCATACTCTGGCCATACTCTGGCCATACTCTGGCCATACTCTGGCAATACTCTGGCCATACTCTGGCAATACTCTGGCCATACTCTGGCAATACTCTGGGCATACTCTGCAATACTCTGGGCATACTCTGCAATACTCTGGGCATACTCTGCAATACTCTGGGCATACTCTGCAATACTCTGGGCATACTCTGCAATACTCTGCAATACTCTGGGCATACTCTGCAATACTCTGGGCATACTCTGCAATACTCTGGGCATACTCTGCAATACTCTGGGCATACTCTGCAATACTCTGGGCATACTCTGCAATACTCTGGGCATACTCTGCAATACTCTGGGCATACTCTGCAATACTCTGGGCATACTCCGCAATACTCTGGGCATACTCCGCAATACTCTGGGCATACTCCGCAATACTCTGGGCATACTCCGCAATACCCTGGGCATACTCTGCAATACCCTGGGCATACTCCGCAATACTCTGGGCATACTCCGCAATACCCTGGGCATACTCTGCAATACCCTGGGCATACTCTGCAATACCCTGGGCATACTCTGCAATACCCTGGGCATACTCTGCATACTCCGCAATACTCTGGCAATACTCTGGGCATACTCTGCAATACTCTGGGCATACTCTGCAATACTCTGGGCATACTCTGCAATACTCTGGGCATACTCCGCAATACTATGGGCATACTCTGCATACTCTGCAATACTCTGGCAATACTCTGGGCATACTCTGCAATACTCTGGGCATACTCTGCAATACTCTGGGCATACTCTGCAATACTCTGGGCATACTCCGCAATACCCTGGGCATACTCCGCAATACTCTGGCAATACTCTGGGCATACTCTGCAATACTCTGGGCATACTCTGCAATACTCTGGGCATACTCCGCAATACTCTGGGCATACTCCGCAATACTCTGGGCATACTCCGCAATACTCTGGGCATACTCTGGGCAATACTCTGGGCATACTCCGCAATACTCTGGGCATACTTAGCAATACTCTGGGCATACTTAGCAATACTCTGGGCATACAGCAGCCCCTGTCCCCGCGAGCTTGCATGCAGAAGCGAACGCATACGCAAGTCCCGCCCACATATAAAAACGGTGTTCAAACCACATGTGAGGTATCTTTATATCATGTTTTGGGGTTTTATGTATTTTTCTAGCAAATAAATGATGATTTTTACATGTAGGAGAGAAATGTCAGAATTGGCCTGGGTGCTCCCTGCATGTTGGGCCTCTGTATGTGGCCGCACTGTGTAAAAGTCTCACACATGGGGTATCGCCATACTCGGGAGGAATAGCAGAATGTGTTTTGGGGTGTAATTTGTGGTATGCATATGCTGTGTGTGAAAAATAACCTAATAATATGAAAATTTGATGAAAAAAAAATAAATCTTGATTTTGCAAAGAATTGTGGGAAAAAATTACAACTTTAAAAAACTCACCAGGCCTCTTTCTAAATACCTTGGAATGTCTTCTTTCCAAAAAGGGGTCATTTGGGGGGTATTTGTACTTTTCTGGCATGTTAGGGTCTCAAGAAATGAGAGAGGCTGTCAGTACTTCAGGTGTGATGAAATTGATCAATTTTCAGGATTTGGTACCATAGCTTGTAGACCCCATAACTTTCACCCAGACTAAATAATATCCAACATTTTTTATTTTTTTTACCAAAGATATGTAGCAGTATACACTTTAGGCCAAATTTATGAAGAAAAATTACTTTTTTGCAAAATTTTATAATAGAAATGAAGAAAAATTATTATTTTTTGCAAAATTTTGTTCTTTTTTCATTTATAGCAAAAAAAATAAAAACCGCAGAGGTGATGAAACACCACCAAAAGAAAGCTCTATTTGTGGGAAAAAAAGGACAAAAATTTCATTTGGTTATAGTGTTGTATGACTGAGTTATTGTCATTCAAAATGTGAGAGCACCGAAAGCTAGCTGAAAATTGGTCTGGTTATTAAGGGTGTTTAAGTGCCCAGTGGTCAAGTGGTTAAAGGAATTTTTCATTTTTTATTTTTTTTATTTAAGCATCATTAAAATCACTGCTCCTGAATCTTTAGGTGCAAACTACAGAGCACACGGCCAGTACACACCAAGTAGCTTTAGTTGCAAACTACAGATCACACGGCCAGTATACACCAAGTAGCTTTAGGTGCAAACTACAGATGACACAGACAATAAACCACGTGAGAATACTGCAGCTAGCACAATCACCTGCCTGCCAGTAAATTAGGAAGAACTGATCTAGCTAAACCATACAGTGTATAAATATATGTACAACACCTGGGATGTATATATATCCTCTACACACTGTAACATTAACTGACTATAGACTGCCTGCCTGCTCTATCTACCTGCAAAAAATGACAATCTTTCTGTCCTTTCTTAACCACCACAACACACTACACAAGGCCGACCTGCAGGTGGCTTTTATAGTGTGGGGCGTGTACTAAACTCCCTGAGCCATAATTGGCCAAAGCCACCCTGGCTTTGGCCAATTATGATCTACGAACTAGTATTTCGACGAACGATTGAACATACGATATTCGAGTCGAACATGAGTTCGACTAGAATACGAAGCTCATCCCTACATGCTAATATTCTGCTGGCTTTGGTAGTGGCTGCTTGACACTACATGCTATTTCTCAATCTGTCTTAGGAACCCAAGATTCTTCTCCACCCTGGAAGGTCCTAGGGGTTCTCCCCCTAAAGAGTAACTTGTTTTTATATTTTTACCCCCCAAAGTGCATTACCCTACATTTACCAGTGTTTAGCTTCATTTGCCATGTAGTAGCCCATTCCAATAATTAATTCTGCATATTTTTGTGTCATCAGCAAACACTGAGATCAAGTTATTTATCCTATATATCATTTATAAGTAAATAAACAGAATTGGTCCCAGGACAGAGCCTTGGGGTACCCGACTAACCATTCTGAGTACACATTATTTATCACAACCCTTTGGACACGCCCTCGTAGCCAGTTTTCTAACCAGGTACCTACCCTATGGTCCTTGCCTATAGACCTCAGCTTGTGCATTAAGCGTTTGTAAAATACAGATACACCACATACACCGGCCTACCTTTGTCCAGATGGCAGGTCCCTTTCTAGTAAAGGTTAGTAGGTTGGTTTGGCTGATTTCTGCTAATGATGTTATTTTCATCAGCACATTTTAGGATATGGTCTCGTATGATCCCCTCAAATAGTTTACAAACTATCAACGTTAGACTGACAGGCCAATAGTTCCCTGGAATGGATCTCTGCTCTTTTTTGAATATTGGTGCCACGTGGGCTTTTTCACTAATCAGCTGTTACCAATTCTGGCAGTATGCTGTCCATGAAGATTCGCAATAGCGGTTTGGCTATAACCTGAGTTCTTTAACCACTTAAGAACCGCCGCACGACGATATTCTTCTCTGTGGCAGTGTCAATGATCGTCTGTTCCCTGTCATAGGGAACGATGATCAATGACATCACACGTCCAGCCACGCCCCCTGCAGTAAGAAACACACATTAGGTCATACTTAACCCCTACAGCGCCCCTTAGTGGTTAACGCCTTCACTGCCATTGTCATTTTCACAGTATTCAGTGCATTTTTATAGCACTTTTCGCTGTGAAAATGACAATGGTTCCAAAAATGTGTCAAAAGTGTGTCAAAATTGTCCGATGTGTCCACCATATTGTCACAGTCACAAAAAAAAACATCGATCGCCGCTATTACTAGTAAAAAAAATATTAATAAACACTATGGGCCAGATTCAGGTAGGACAGCGGTTCTTTATTTCGGAGTAACGTAAGTCATTTACGTTACTCTGCCGAAACCTTAGGAGCAAGTACTGTTATTCACATAGCACTTGCTCCTAAAGTTGCGGCGGCGTAGCGAAAATGAGCCGGCGAAATTCAAATTGGGCGGGTAGGGGGCGTGTATTATTTAAACTAGGCGCGATCCCGCGGCGAACGTACTGCGCATGCGTCGACTGTCAGTGCGCATGCTCCAAGTTCTGTCAGTGAAAGTCAATGACGTCAATCCCCATTCACGGACGTTTTACGCAAACGAAGCTAACATTTTTAAATTCGACGCGATGATGACGGCCATACTTAACATAGGATACTCCACCTAGGGGGCATGTTTTTCTTTACGCCGCATATCGCTTACGGAAACGTCGGAAAGTCACTGCGTCGGGCCCGCGTACGATCGTGAATTTCCGTCTCTCACTGATTAACATATTCTCGGCGTTAATCAGCGGGAATGCCCCGAGCGCCATTTTTAAAATTGCAGTTCCGATACGACGGCGAAATACAATTACGCCGCTCGTATAGGAACTCCAACCCGGCGTTTCTTGTTTTCTGCTTACAGAAAACAGAAAGGCCAGCTCAAAGTGAGAGTTATGCTGGCGTATCACTGATGTATCGGCCTAAACTGAGAGAAACAAATATATATGTATTTTTTGGGGATATTTATTATAGCAAAAAGTAAAACATATTGATATTTTTTTTTTTAAATTGTCGCTCTATTTTTGTTTATGGCACCAAAAGAAAGCTCTATTTGTGGGAAAAAAAGGACGTCAATTTTGTTTGGGAGCCACGTCGCACGACCGCGCAATTGTCAGTTAAATCGACGCAGTGCCAATTTGAAAAAAGGGGACAGGTCCTTAACCTGCATAATGGTCCAGGGCTTAACTGGTTAAGAACATAAAGTGCAATTTAGTGCAATATCATAAGTGACCACTGGATGTCTAGTAGATTAGCATGAATTGCTGTATGTAACCCCTGTAATGGTAATCATATAGATCTGGTGAGTAGGTTGTATGACAGGTATTGTTGGAGGAACATCCATAGTCCTCTTAGTGATGGATCAACACAACTGTATGCACTTGATGTAAGTTTTGTACACTGCACTTTTCATATGATTAATTTTATTGGATATTGGACTTTCAACTTTGATGCTCACTGGAGATATCTGGGGGCAGTTACGTGTATTTATTCATATACACTTATACACTTTAGAGTTTATATTTTATGAGATTTCGCCAAGATTGCATGTTTATTTATGGCAGTTCATTCATGCTAATCCACTAGAGACATCTAGTGGTCGTTTATAACATTGCACTAAATTGCACTTTATGTTGTTAAATATAAGTAGGGAGCGCGGTTTATCACAAATTTCACATATTAAAGGTATTACCCTTCGAACAAGCATCCCCCATAATTAAATTAAACTAATCACCTTTGTGCAGGTAAGGGAATCGCATATAGTTTAATTTTGCCCTTTTAATTTAGTTCTTTAGGAACTCTCGTGTGTAAGCCATCAGGTCCTGGTGACTTATTTATGTTAAGCTTCTCTAATCCTTTTTGGAATCTGGCCTCTGTTAGCCACAAGGGTGGATCCTGTGGCATGTTGCTAACAATACTGTCATGGTTGTTATGACAAAAATAAAAGTGCAGCACGGTAAACGTCCATGTACTGAAATAACAGTGATGAACACCCAGTGATGAAGGGAATCTTTAAACGATAAGTGACATGTCCTCCACCATAAGAAGAAAGGCCTGCTTACCAGATGTGGTGGACCATTTGAGTGAACAAGTGGTCAAATGCGTTTAAATCCACTGAGAAGGTGAGTATAATACAGCAGCGTAGTGTGGACATCAATGCATGGCAGAAGGTATGTGGAATAAAAATATGGAGACGATCTAAGTGCAGACTGATTGTTTTATTTCCACATAAATTACAAGCAAGACGCACCGGCCAAAAGACATGCAATCCACAGCCTGTATAGTACAGTCCAACCGGGCTAGGCACAACGGCCAATGTAGTAAAATACAAAAGGTAAAAACAATAAATGGTAAGCGGTGAAAACCGCAGACAGCACAGGATAGGATGCGGGTGACGTCACAAACAAGCTCCTCCCCCGTAGTTGTTATATCCCTCCTGTTCCTGTGTGAAGACTGAGGAGAAGAAAGCATTTAGCACAGCTGGCTTTTCTTTGTCCATCTGTAATCACCTTCCTCATTCTTTATGGGGGGTATTTGTTCAGTCCTCAACACTTTAAGCCATGTACACACGATAGGTTAACCAGAGGACAATGGTCTGAAGGACCGTTTTCATCTGTCAAAACCGATCGTGTGTGGGGCCCATAGGTTGTTTAACCATCGGTTAAAAAAAAGCAAACTTGCTTTAAAATTTAACCGATGGATTGATAACCGATAGGTCAAAACCGATTGTTATTATGCAAAACCATTGGTTAAAAACCCACGCATGCTCAGAATCAAGTCGATGCATGCTTGGAAGCATTGGAAGCATTAAACTTCATTTTTTCAGCACGTCGTGTTTTACGTCACCGCGTTCTGATACGATCGTGTGTGGGCGGGACAGACCATCAGTCAGCTCCATCGGTTAACCTAAGACAACTGTCCTTTAGACCGTTCTCATCGGTTTGACCGATCGTGTGTACGCAGCTTTACTGTTCATTTATTTGAAAAAACTTATTGGGATTATTTTTACTTTCCCCCGTTATGTTTCTCCGCTGTATACTTTATCAACTGCTGTAAGTAAAATTTGATAAAAAGAGGCCCAGTGATAAATGTAGTACTTTTTTTTTTTTGTATTAATTAATTCAAACTTGCTGGTAGGTAGTTAGTTATTCATAAGGTAACACATGCCAGCTGCATTTGAATAAAATATATGGTGCTCATTCTATTCTATTGAACATGCCTAAAAGTAATATTTAAAAAATTAAGTTGGTTTGGTCCTTTCTCCTCTCCATTTGAGCTCAGGAACAGCATTCTATGAAACGAAATGGAGACCCCCAGAAAAACAACAGACAATAACAGAAACTGCATACCCCAAACTTCCTTTTTTCATTTTGTTCCTGAGGGATTTCAAAATGAACGCTAAGAAATTAGACAGTATATATTGCATCCATTCACTTTGGAGCCTTTTTTCATATGATCATTTTGAACAAACTCCTTTGAGATTTACTGTATAGTGTAATGTCAAACTACCACACGAGGACCAGGAAAATAATCTGTATCTTATGATTGTTTAAATGTTCCTAAATTATTTATACAGCATACTGCGAGAATTATGTCTTTCATTTTGTACCCAATACGTGGATTCAAATGTTTGCAACCTTGAATACTGGTACTATATACTGGTACATATATAATAATATTTCTAATGCTGTTCAAAGTTTCTAATAAATATCAGAGATAAATGCTCATAAAAATGTTCTTAAAAAATGTTCTTATTAATGAAACTGTTGTTTCTGAAAAAAATATGAAATAGCATAGGAGTTGCAGGATTAAAGATACAATGTGTCCCTCAATTGTAAATAGAATTACAGCTTTTCTGTTCCTGAGATGTCAAGAACAGCTCTTGGGAAGATGAGAATCAATATATTTCTATACAACTAATCTTTACCAATATCTTTTCTAATAGCTTACCAACTGTTATATTTCCCAGCCTGTTATTCGTACACACAGGTAGCAGTTATCAGGCATTGTACAGAAGTAATATGAGTCACATAAAGTCTACAACATTTTTGCTTTTACAGATGGGTATTTTGTACAGTAGAGAATAAAAATAAGAGAGTGAGAGTGAGTGAGAGTGAGTGAGAGTGAGTGAGAGTGAGTGAGTGAGAGTGAGTGAGAGTGAGTGAGAGTGAGTGAGAGTGAGTGAGAGTGAGTGAGAGTGAGTGAGAGTGAGTGAGAGTGAGTGAGAGTGAGTGAGAGTGAGTGAGAGTGAGTGAGAGTGAGTGAGAGTGAGTGAGAGTGAGTGAGAGTGAGTGAGAGTGAGTGAGAGTGAGTGAGAGTGAGTGAGAGTGAGTGAGAGTGAGTGAGAGTGAGTGAGAGTGAGTGAGAGTGAGTGAGAGTGAGTGAGAGTGAGTGAGAGTGAGTGAGAGTGAGTGAGAGTGAGAGAGAGAGAGAGTGAGAGAGTGAGAGTGAGAGAGTGAGAGAGTGAGAGAGTGAGAGTGAGAGTGAGAGAGTGAGAGAGAGAGTGAGAGAGTGAGAGAGTGAGAGAGTGAGAGAGTGAGAGAGTGAGAGAGAGTGAGAACTAGCTTCAACTGGTAGCACAGGAGTTTACAAAACAATTGAGTATATGCTTCCTGGCTTATGCATGCAGCATGTGTGCTCTGGCCTTGCACTCCAGGCTCTTGTCTATCTCTTACAGACAGTCTTCCCACAAAAGCTCCATCTCCAAAAAAATTGAGGTAAAATTGTGTGACATTCTGCCTGAAAACTCTATGCTCAGGTGTTAATGGGGCCTAATTCCTGGACAGAGACCTCCTCTGTCTGCCGGGTTGGAGCCCAGAACCATAATCATGTTTCTACTAAAAGTTCTGAAGAAACCTGCACATCAGGGTGCCTGTTTTCTGTAAAACCTAGTCCCAGGGTTGAAGACTTCATCCCATCCAATTCTCTACGAAGTCTCTAGACTCCAGGTCTTTACCAGGTCTTACTATCCACTGAGGAAAGCCAGTTTTCGCTGACGGACACCAACACACTGTAGCTCTCCCACCTGCCTTGATGACAATCCTTGGTGAAAGAAAACCATTTCCACATAGTGACAGGGCAAAGCACATAAAATACATACAAACATACTGTATATATACACACACACATATATATATATATATATATATATATATATATATATATATATATATATATATATATATATATATATATATATATAATTGTGTAAAAAATCTGTGTCACTGAAATTAGAGACAGTTGAGTGTAGCCCTCAAAAAATAATATTTTGCAGTCAGGTAATCATCCCTCTTGCGGGAATAGATCTATTGCAGGAGCAAACTGTCATGTGAAAAAATGGTATTGTTTGTTACATTTTCAAGTGATAATATATTTATCTAAAAAAATAAGTGCATAAACATTTAAACATTAATTGTACTGGCACCCTTGCTATTATATATGGATAAAGCAATGGGTAGGATAACATAGTTATTATTTGTGGAGAGTTGCTCCTTTATCAAACATGTGGCTAACATCTTAGGCCGCGTACACACGATCAAATCTATCTGCTAGAAACGGTCGGCCCGACCGTCCCAGCAGACAGATTCGATTGTGTGTAAGGGTGAGCAGACGGATTTGGCCAGCCGACAGATTTTAAAGCATGCTTTAAAATCTGTCAGCTGGGAATCCGTCCGCCCGATATGTCTGCTGGTTAGTACGCTAACCAGCAGACATATCTTCTCGCACATGCGTCAAATGGATTTGACGCATGCGCGGAAGTAATTTACTTCCTGGTGCAGTGATGTGGCGGCGTCAATGTCACCGCCACGTCACCGCGCTGTCTGCTGGCGGGGATTTTGGTTTGATCGTGTGTACAGTGATCAAACCAAAACGGCCAGCAGACAGATTTGTTCAAATCGGTCGGTCTGACCGATTTGAACAAATCTATTTGCTCGTGTGTACGGGGCCTTAAGCATTTTATTATATGATCTTTGCTGAAAGAAAGGACTGAGCAATGTCTGACATGGCAGCAGTGGGAACTGGCCCTTAGTCCCTCTCAGGCCTTCTGTGTAATTTATTTTCTTACCTGAAGTGTGCTTCCACTGTCTCTACTGAATGACCAGAATGACCAGAATGATGCCTCAGAAGCTGACAACATTTTTCCTGACTGTGGTCACATCAATCAGAGAACTAAACCTCTGATGCTAGAAAGTAGGACTAAGGCCTCGTACACACGATAGGATAGCCAGAGGACAACGGTCTGATGGACCGTTTTCATCGGTCAAAACCGATCGTGTGTGGACCTAATAGGTTATTTAACCTTAGGTTAAAAAAAAGACAACTTGCTTTAAATTTAACCTATGGATTCCTAACCGATAGGTCAAAACCGATCGTTAGTAGGCACGATCATCGGTTAAACATCCATGCATGCTCAGAATCAAGTCGACGCATGCCTGGAAGCATTGAACTTCATTTTTTTCAGCACATCATTGTGTTTTACGTCACCCCATTCTGATACGATCGTTTTTTTTAACTGATGGTGTGTAGGCACATCAGACCATCAGTCAGCTTCATCAGTTAACCTAAGACAGGCATGTCCAAAGTCCGGCCCGGGGGCCAATTGCGGCCCCCCTGGTGATTTAATATGGCCCCCTGGGGATTTGGATATATATAGCCGTTGCAGCCTCACATGTGCCCTGTGCCCTAGGGGCCACAAAAGATATATACCGTTTTTATTGGCGCTGCCTCGGAGGGGACAGGACGTGCGCAGTCAGATTACATAAAGAGAATCTCCTGTTTACTCAGTGGCATCTGTAATAGGAAGTCCCGCTTCCTGGGATGCCATTGGATGACTGTTCTGTTTGTCATAGGAGGCGGGACTTTGTATTAAAGAGGCCACGATTAAACAAGAAATTCTCCTGTTTGTAATCTGATGACACTTGTCCCTCCCCCTCCCTGTCCCCTCTGAGGCTACAGATGGGCATCGATCAGGCTGCACTGATGGCAATGGTAAGGCTGCATTCATGGCACTTATGAGGTTGCATCGATTGCAATGGTAAGGCTGCATTCATGGCAATGATGAGGCTGCATTCATGGCAATGATGAGGTTGCATTCATGGCAACGGTGATGCTGCATTCATGGCAATGGTAAACCTGTGTGAGTTATATACTGATAAATACGGTATATCCACATAACACGCCCAATCTCAACCTTAGTCCTGAGCAGTGCTCAGGGATTTGTTGGGGCCACAAAAGAGATATATACAGCATATTCAAATAACACACCCAAGATCATCTCTTCACAACACACAGCCACAAAGGCAAGAGAATTTTTGTTGGGCAGTGTATTATTGATTGGGCAAACACACTTGGATCAAATTTTAATAGTTCAAAGAATGTCAGGCAAAATGGTCGGCCCTCGAACATGTTCACTTCATCAAATGTGGCCCTGTTTGATAAAAGTTTGGACACCTCTGACCTAAGACAACGGTCCTTCAGACCGTTCTCATCTTATGGACTGATTGCGTGTACAAGGCTTTAGTCTCCTAAAGACTTTGTAACACCTCCTCACAAGCATTGAAACTAGCTTTTATCATAATGGCCAAGTGTTTTTTAAATGATTTTAGCAAAGGCAGTCTCGGTTTTTCTCTTGACAAATTTACTTTAGGGTCAAAGGTTTTGATAAAAGGTTTCCACTAAAAATTAGAACACTGTTACTGCTGCTATTGTTGTTATTACTGCTAATACAAAATAATCAGGTCCAGAGTCCACATCTTTTTAAAAAGAACTAATGATACCCTTGTTTAACCACTTGAGGCCCGCGCTACCGTCGGATGACGGCAACAGCGCGGACCTCAATATCCAACATGCCGTCATTTGACGGCATGTCTTTCTGGCGTTCCCAGCGCGCGCTGTACAGCGCGCTGCGGGGAAGCCCTGTGTTGTCCGTGTCCCTTGGACACGGCCAATCACAGATCGCGGCAAACGGCCAATCAGAGCGGCCGTTTGCAATGCGATCTGTGGGCGAATGAGAGATGATCTCTCATAGATCATCTCTCATTGCCGGCTGACACAGAGACAATGTCCTGTCTCTGGAAGGGAGGAGCCCGATCTGTGTTCCTTCCTACATAGGGACACAGATCGGTCACCCCCCCAGTCACCCCCCCCTCCCCCTACAGTTAGAACACACCTAGCATACACATTTAACCCCTTCCTCACCCCCTAGTGTTAACCCCTTCAATGGCAGTCACATTTATACTGTAATTAGTGCATATTTATAGCACTGATCGCAGTATAAATGTGAATGGCGCCAAAAATGTGTCAAAAGTGTCCGATGTGTCCGCCATAACGTCGCAGTAAAAATAAAAATCGCAGATCGCCGCCATTTCTAGTAAAAAAAAAATAATAAAAAATAATAATTCTCTCCCCTATTTTGTAAGCGCTATAACTTTTGCGCAAACCAGTCGCTTATTGCGATTTTTTTTTTTTTTTTTTTTACCAAAAATATGTAGAAGAATACGTATCGCCCTAAACTGAGAAAAAAAAATGTGTTTTTTTTTTTAATTGGGATATTTATTATAGCAACAAGTAAAAAATATTGTATTTTTCTTCAAAATTGTCGCTCTTTTTTGTTTATAGCGCAAAAAATAAAAATCGCACAGGCGATCAAATACCACCAAAAGAAAGCTCTACTTGTGGGGAAAAAAGGACGTAAATTTTGTTTGGGAGCCACGTCGCACGACCGCGCAATTGTCAGTTAAAGCGACGCAGTGCCGGAAGCTGAAATTTCACCTGGGCAGGAGGGGGGTGTAAGTGCCCAGTAAGCAAGTGGTTAATAATTTACATTAAAAATGTTTGGTACTTTCAGTACATTGTTGCTTTATAAGACTTTTAAAAAAAAAATAGGTGTACAGAAAAGCATGTTACAATATTTACAATAGTTGAATATTCAATAATTTCAATAAAAGCTTGCTGTTAAATTCCAACCATGCAATGAATGCAAATCAGATGACAAATCACACAGCTTGTTAACAGTGCTGCTTGATCTGCATCTATGAAAACATTGCAGTGAATCCTGTTATGACAATTACAAATAAAATAATCATTTTCTGTAACTTTATTTCTGAGATAATTACTGCCAGTGGGAAGCTGTCTGATTTATAGAAACTGATAAACTAATGTTCTAAATTTTGACATAAAATGAATGGCAGATAAGCACAGCAAATATTTCTATGCTTGTTTTAGTGGGTAAGCAAACACATTTAGAACATAATACTTTAGGTTTAATAGGCTGCCAGTTTTTAGTGTGCTGATGAGGATAGGAATTTTTTGATTATCTGTAATTGTATATACCATGTTTAATGTTCTTCCAAACTAAAGCATATGTCAATTTAGCCAACATTGCTTTTTTTATAAGTAATATACTGGTATGAAAACATGGTATAGGTCAAAGCCACAACCAAAAAAGTGTCCTCAGGCAAGCTGTTAACATTAAAGGCATTTCATTTTAGTACAATCAACTGTAAAAGCAGCAGTAGTAGAAGTGTAAAATTATATAATAGTAAGTCTATTTCGTAAGAGTACGCCTCACTACAATATCAGCTCAATATGCCTGCATGGCACCCTTTGATATTTAGCAGCATATTATATAGTAGTCATATTACCAGTAGGTAAGGTGTCACAGTAGCATACCTTTGCTAAAAAACACTTCCTGAGAACAGACATTCATTTAAGTTATTGTACAATCTTCCCACTGTGTGACAAAAATGTACAGTATGTGATACATGATAATAGTAAGTGGCAATAGTTTGTACATTATATGTCAATATGATGTATGTTGATACATAAGAGATATCTGTGGCATAGAAATAATAAATCAATACGAAATACTAAATCATGTAAGACACATGTTTACATCACAATATGTTTTGTCTGTTACTGGTGGAACAAGGTACAGTATATATAAACAGATGTTAGTGACTGGTGGATCAGTTCTAGCTTCCAGGTTCCTTAATTTCCATGTTACTATTACCAAACTTACCAACTTGTTGAGATGATAAAGAGGGAAACATCTTAGCACACATTTTGCAAGGAAAGGACTTCCGTACACACGATCGGAATTTCCGATGGAAAAAGTCTGACGGACTTGTGTAGCCCATCAGGGTTTTTTTATCGGAAATTCCAATGAATTTCATCGGAGTTTAGATATAGAACATGTTCTATTTTTATCTGATGAAACTCGAAACTGTCGGAATTCAGATGTGCTTTGGCCGGGCAAAAGCCTGATCGTGTGTACGCAGCATTATTCCCCAAGTTGCAGAAGTTGTATATAAAGTTTAAACAAAATAACATATTTAAAAGTTAAACAATACATTTATGTACTAGCAGACAGAATGTAAATGAAAACACTACAAAAAACACTACAAAAAACAATGGTATGTTTAAGTTGGGATTTAAAAAACATTCACAGATTTATTTTTTTGACTTGAGCTTACTTTTCGGAAACAGACTGGTTTTGAGTTTTGTTCTACTTTAGGTAAAAGTATATTAGCAGAGTTCACATTTACTCACCCTATTTAGATACAGGCATGGACCATTCTTACTACGTTCCCACAACTCCCTGGGTACCCAGACATGCTAAGCAGTTTAGAGAGGTCACTTTGGAGGAAGAG
The DNA here is from genome assembly GCA_029574335.1 of Rana kukunoris. Classification (NCBI taxonomy): domain Eukaryota; kingdom Metazoa; phylum Chordata; class Amphibia; order Anura; family Ranidae; genus Rana; species Rana kukunoris. The sequence continues at coordinate 258,341,889 of CM056050.1, read as the reverse complement.
ACATACAGTAGGTAGCTGGAAAAGTCATCTGCAGTGGGGTGAGCAGTTATTTACTGTAATATCTGGCATACAGGCTTCTCCAGAAGACCCATCTACTGTGTGTGTTTGTGTGAGTGTGTGTGTGTGTTTTGGGAGGGGATCTGCTTGATTGCTACTAAAGTACTTTGTTCCTGGGTTTTGTCTCTCTCCAGTTGTTCACCTGTGTTACCAGAGTTACCCTGGTCTTCACAGAGAGGGTAGATGTTTATAAGGATTACTGTTCATAGTGATTCTCAGATAGACACTTATAGAGACTATGCTATGCAGCCATATGTAACCCTGTTTGAGCCACATGAATGTTGCTGCTATGTTTGCGTGGCTTTCATAATCTGTTTTGTATTATTTCGTAGTGTATGCATAGTTTTTGCCATCTTAAGCATTGCATTATTACTATCAACTGCACTGCAAGATATAAAAAGGGGAGAAAAAATTTGCCTACTAAGTGCAGTATGTCAGGTAATGGTGGATTTATTTATAAAAACAGCCAAATGGCTACTCACTAAACAGTAGTACAAATGTGCTCATAGGGAAGGAAGATGGAGTCACTATGGTTTGTCAGCCGATGCTCCGTGTGACCCATAGTGACGCCATCTTCCTTTCCTATGAACACATTTGTACAACTTTTTAGTGAGTAGCCATTTGGCTGTTTTTTTTAAATAAATCCATTATTACCCGACATACTGCACTAAGTAGGCACCTTTTTTAATCCCTTTTTGTTATTACAGAGATTTGCTTCACTCCTTAAGTGCTGCCAAGGTGCATATGTCATTCTGAACTTTGTCATAAATATACAGATTTTATTCCATATTGGGACTCTCATCATCATTATTGTTATTACCATCCTCTTCTTTTCCCTCCCCCTATTTTTTTTTGTGTACTAGCTACACATATTATCATTACTATTATTATTATTTTTCAGTTATTATTATTCTTCATTCATTATTCATTATAACTAATTAATTTATTTATTTGTGGTATTGTGGTTCTGATTTCACTTTTGCGCCGTCATTGTGTTTGTTTTTACACTACAAAATATAGTTCTTACCCGTCCAATCATTCAGATGATTACCTTTTATATTAAGTAACTAATATACAGTATATACCTTACACTCTGTATATTTTATTTGTTCCATTGAGCATGTTATTTTTTTTTATAATACATTCTTGTGACCCTGATTGTTTTGTATTATTAGCCTTATCCCTACTAAAATCAAACCACAAGTAATAATTGTACTCTTCATTATAGACTTTTATCCTCTGCATCTTTAGTAAGTGTTCCCTCATTCCAAAACCCAGCTACATGTACATATAATATAGGCATTTTGGTTCCTCTTTTCATAGTGAGTAGTGATTTGTTTTTGTTTTTTCACTTTGAAAGATTTGTTTGGACCTTTTAAATGTAAGTGTGATAGTGGTACATAAAACTATGCTTGACTGCCACGATAATGTTTTCTAAAGGGGTAGATTACTACATACAAAAAACACTGGACCACCAAAAGGAAGTAATGTATTGCAGCTTGCCAATTTTTAAATGCGATAGTTGCATTTGTTTTCTTTTTAAAGGGGTTGTAAAGCTAAAAGTTTTTTTTTTTTTTTATCTTAATGCATTCTATGCATTAAGGTAAAAAGCTCTCTATGTGCAACAGCCCCCCTAAGCCCCATAACACCTACCCAAGGTCCCTCTCTGTCCAGCAATGTGCATGAGTGTCTCAGCCATTTGGCTAAGACACAGCAGTGGTGACATTGGCTGCCACTGTTGTCAATCAAAGTCATCTAGCCAATCAGGGGAGAGCGGGTGGGGCCAGGTCAGGGCTTTGTGTCTGAATGGACACAGGGAGCTGTGACGCAGCTTGGGTGCCCCCATAGTTAGCTGCTTGCTGTGGGAGCACTGAACAGGAGGGAGAGGCCAGGATTACAGAAGAGCATATAAAAGGAGTGTGTGGGACTTTAAATGAGGCAAGGACCAGGGGCAGTCACAGGTCTCCATCCCTGGGGTCATGAAAAAGAAGGGGAGAAGCAGGACTTTGAATGAAGCACACAGTTATCAGTGAGGGATCAAGACAAGGTACATTTATTGTATACCATGCAAGTTCATACAGTTCAATAAATAATGGCATGGTAAAATTCATATATATACAAAAGGGAACATGATAATACATGACAGTGAGAGGGGATCTTTCCTGCATATCCTGAGAACTTCCCATTGTAAAAATTCATTAAAACTTGTGGTCATCACAGACTGTATATATGAATCAAGTGAGTGGTACAGTCGATGTAAACATTGCGTGTACAGAGGCTCTATGCATTTCGTGAAGTGTTTATATTCACTCATCAGAAGCAGCAATGTCAATATCTGAAATAGAGTGTGTAAGTTGAGGGGTCACTACCATGCATATGTCCCAAGAAGGGATTGAAGATGGAGAAACAACAAACCCTAATTATAGGGGTACTCACAATCAGCATGCAACAGTTAGCATATGAGAGCTGGAGACTCCCCGTTGGGCAGTCTGGTCCGGCAGTTGTGGAGGCAAAAGGCGTGCAGAGGAACCCAAATATCGAAGCCAGAGGGGAGGGAATCCCCAGAGTAGTAAGATAAATAATAAGGGGCAGCATACAAGATATCTGTAAGATATACAGAATTATGTATAATATAGTAAACAAGGCCTCCTAGAAGAGGGGGGGACCGAGGGGACTGAGAGAAAAATAAGGTGAGGGGGAAATAAATAGAACATGATTGAGAGAAGAAGAGGAGAATAGAAGAAGGATGTCAAGGGTGCCCCATCTGGAAATCCAGGGTTTTCAATGCCTAAAGCAGTGAAATATTTTGTTTCCTTATGTTCACTTATTATTTCTCAACTTCTGCAGACCAAGCTGTTTAACAAGTGACAGTTAGAGAATGGAAACAAACCAATTAATACTGACAGGGATGCAACACTAGTTTGCTTTTATTCATGTATGTAAAACTTTAATCCCAAAAAGAAAGAAAACAACTCTTGCTATAACTGTCTAAAAAGTGTTATCTTTAACTTGGATTTATAGTGTTAACCTTTTCCTTACTGGGCACATATACCCCCCTCCTGACCAGGTGAAATTTCACTGCACTGCATCGCTTTAACAATTGCGCGGTCGTGCGACATGGCTCCCAAACAAAATTGGCGTCCTTTTTTCCCCACAAATAGAACTTTCTTTTGGTGGTATTTGATCACCTCTGCGGTTTATATTTTTTGCGCTATAAACAAAAAAATGTGACAATTTTGAAAAAAAAAATATATTTTTTACTTTTTGCTATAACAAATAGCCCAATTTTTTTAAAGACATTTTTTTCTCAGTCTAGGCGATACGTATTCTTCTACATATTTGTGATAAAAAAAAAAAAATCGCAATAAGCGACTGGTTTGCGCAAAAGTTATAGCGCCTACAAAATAGGGGACAGAATTATTATAATTTTGTATTATTTTTTTTTTACTAGTAATGACGGCGATCTGCGATTTTTATTGGGACTGTGACATTATGGCGGACACATCGGATACTTTTTACACATTTTTGGCGCCATTCACATTTATACAGCGATCAGTGCTATAAAAATGCACTAATTACTGTATAAATGTGACTGGCATTGAAGGGGTTAACAGCAGGGGGTGAGGGAGGGGTTAAATGTGTACCCTGCATTGTGTTCTAACTGTGGGGGGAGGGGGGTGACTGGGGGAGGTGACCGATGCTGTGTGTACAAGGAACACAGATCGGTCTCCTCTCTCCCTGACAGGACGTGGATCTGTGTGTTTACACACACAAATCCACGTCTATGTCTGTGTACCACCAATCACGAGTGCCTGGCGGACATCGCAGCCGCCAGGCACGCGCATCGGCATGCCAGTGATGCGGCGGGCACGCGAGCACCCCTCAGTGGCGCGGAGGCTGTAAAAAGACGGCAACCTGGAGAATTAGAACCACTTTGCGGCCGTACAAAGTCGTAAAGCCGTCAGCAAGTGGTTAATAAATTCCATCAACATTTTTGTGCTTCTAACACTGCTCTCTACATGATGACAATGCTGCTGTCTCATGGATGGTTCAGTCCCCCCCCTCCCTTTCCCTCATAGTGTGGAGCTACCCTAAGGCAGGAAATGTGTTACTGACCAGATCACCAGGTGAAAATAAAGAAAATGAATACAGCCATTACATGTAAGGTTTGGTAAACTGCAATATGTTGCATTTTATGTGGGTTTGGATCTAGTTATTTTAACTACTGGAGAAAAATCAGCCTGCCAAGCACAATAGCAGATGTTAATATTTTGCATGCATTTATGTAGCCATAATATTGTTTTCCATGTATGGCTTGCATGTTTTACTCATTGATCCTGCATCTTAGTAGATACATAAAACATCTATCTTTATTTTCACATATGGTCCTGTTTAAATTCTTTTCATCAAATGGAGATGTGCTGTGTTTTTATGTGTATCATTTTGTTTTACAAGTATCTATTATCCAGCTGAAAGATGCAATCAGACATAGAATTTTCTATTGGTATACTTTGAAAACAGATGGTTTATAAATTGTATGAATTTTAAAGGCATAAGACAAAAAAAACCTTTACAGACATTTTTGTTAACAAAAAGCTACATCTCTAAAAATAAAGTGTATCTATGGAGAAAATGTAAAATTATATATTTGTATTTAATTATCATTCGCCTACTCCTATTGATTTGAATGAACTTGAAATTAGTGAACTTAGTTTGTGCAGATCATCGCACATTAACTGCCTCGATCTCTGTGCCATGAATTTACTATGCCCTGTGAGCAGCAGCTGCTTGAACTAATGGAGGCACAAAGTGGAGTCGTTTTAGGAGGCATAGTCAGTACAGGAATAGCCATTTTCAGATAGCATTGTACTATGGGATATGTAGTCCTTGTAAATTGAAAGTAAACAGTAGTTGAGAAGCAGAAAAGCATGTAGGGAATCAAGGAAGTTGTGGAAAAAGATAGCCAGCAGATAGGCAGCACTCACAACAGGAACAGAGATTTTTCAAGTAAGCTTACAATATATTGAATTGTCAATAATAACTAATGTCTGCATTGGTAATATTGTCTTAGTTAGCAAGAATGTATTTTTTCATCTTAATATAACATTATGAAAACATTTAATGTAAAAAAAGTTTTTCCTTAAAAAAGTAATTAAAAAGTAATTAAATATAACTTTGTTCAGTCTGTGCCAACCAAAAGCGTTATATACACTATATTACCAAAAGTATTGCTACGCCTACCTTTACACGCACATGAACCTTAATGTCTTAGCCTTTAGGGTTAAATATTGAGTTGTTCCACCCTTTGCAGCTATAACATATATATATGCGTATGTATACAATATCTCACAAAAGTGAGTATACCCCTCATATTTAATTTTATCTTTTCATGTGACAACACTGAAGAAATGACACTTTGCTACAATGTAAAGTAGTGAGTGTAAAGCTTGTATAAAAGTGTAAATTTGCTGTCCCCTCAAAATAAGTGAAAATATCATTTTTTTTTTTTATCCAAACGACTTTGATGTCCAAAGTTGCTTGACAAGTCGCACACATGTGAATAGAGCCTTATACATTAGATTGTGTTTATGTACAACAAATGTATTTACTAAAAATATAGATTTGACAAACAGTAGCACACATATGATGTGATATATAAACTGCAAGTACATCATTTTATTTTACAGGGTCTCTGCTTTCAGAAAATATATAATATTTTGTGGGTTTTAAGTACGCTTGGTGCCTAAAATGTGCATTTTAACAAAAAAAAAAAAAGATCCAGCTGCTAAAGGGTGAACATCTTACAAGACTTAAAGAACTATGCTAAACAAGCTTTTTTTATGTATGTTTTTTTTTTTTTCTTTTTTTTTTTTTAAAAAAGCTCTAAAATGTGACATAGTGTCGAAGACAATACAGTTTATATAATGTATTATGCAAGAACGATATTAGCTTTTAAAAGAGAATCCAAACACGGGGCATATGTAAGTGGAATACCTCCCAACAGGCATATGCAACAGGTCAGAAATGATGTCCTTGTGGCCCAGCATGCACCAAAAGTTCTGCTTATATCAATCTGTCAGCAAGTGGATAATTTGGCAGGTTTATATATTCTCTGTTACCAGTTTGAAGCGTACTGATCCCAGATGAACAAGGCATGTCAGATAGGCTCACGGTTGATTGAGCAGGATGTGGCAGTTTAGCATTAGTCCTTTCCTATGCTGTAGCTGAAGGCAAAGTGATTTTTGTGTAGTGATTCCTTTTATACACTCTCCGACATCTGCAGTGAACAACTAGCAAAGTATCTGGAAGGCTACTGGGAACAAATAATAATGCTGTGCCTTTTTGCTTATTGCACATAATGGTGTGATTATAAATAGATGGAGACGTGGTAAAACATAATGACAGAAAAGTATGCATTAACCACTTTCTTACTGGGCACATATACCCCTTCCTGACCAGGTGAAATTTCAGCTTGTGGCACTGCGTCACTTTAACTGACAATTGCACGGTCGTGTGACGTGGCTCCCAAACAAACTTGATGTCCTTTTTTCCGCACAAATAGAGCTTTCTTTTGGTGGTATTTGATCGCCTCTGCGGTTTTTATTTTTTGCGCTATAAACAAAAATAGAGCGACAATTAAAAAAAAAAAAAATTTAATTGTTGCTGTAATAAATAGCCCATTAAAAAAAAAAATCTCAGTCTAGGCGATACGTATATTTTTGGTAAAAAAAATAATCGCAATAAGCATCTAGTTTGCGCAAAAGTTATTGTGCTTACAAAATAGGGGACAGAATTATTATTTTTTATTATTATTTTATTTACTACTAATGGCGGCGATCAGCATTTTTTTTGTGACTACGACATTATGGCGGAAACATCGGTCACTTTTGACACATTTTTGGCACCATTGACATTTATACAGCGATCAGTGCTATAAATATGCACTAATTACTGTATAAATGTAACTGGCATTGAAGGGGTTAACACTAGGGGGTGAGGAAGGGGTTAAATATGTACCCTGAATTGTGTTCTAACTGTGTGTGGAGGGGGATTGACTGGGGGAGGTGACTGATGCTGTGTCCCTATGTACAAGGGACACAGATCGGTCTCCTCTCTCCCCTGACAGGACATGGATCTCTGTGTTTACACACAGAGATCCATGTCTTGTCCCTGTAACCACCGATTCCGAGTGCCTGGCGGACATCACGGCCGCCAGGCACGCGCATCTCCACCCTGTGGCCGTACAAAGTCGTACGGCCGTCGGGTAGTGGTTAAAAGAGAAGTATGTTTTTTTTTTCCCTATTCATATTTACCTCGGTGGATGTAGCATCAGACTGATGCTACATTTGTCCCCCAGCGTCTCTGCACTGAGAACCGAGCCGCCCAACACCGCCGATGGCTCGGTTCTGACTCCTTCCCTAGCAAATCGATGCTGACTGTCAGCATGGCTTCTGCTTTACTTCTCAGCTGAGAAGCGGAGGGGCGGGAGTGGCCAACTCAGCATCTCAGCAGCTTGCTAAAACTGTTGTCAATCAGGGCAGCTGGCGGATCCCAACTTGGAAGTCGTAATGATGCGTTGCCCCTACTGATGGCAGTGACGTCAGCGGAGAGTGGACTTCAGACCACTCTCCACTGAAAATGGATCACAGGAGTGCAAAACGAATTGCACTGCTGTGACCCAGAGGGGAAGCCAAGCCTAAAAAAACTCAGGCTAGACTTCTTCTTTAAATATCTTTTTTTGGTGAAATTGGGCAATAACAAAATCAAAACTTTTTTTTTCTTCTAAACCGGTACTTCACATGTATAGCCTGATTTTAAATATATTTACAGTAAATATACTTTACTAACTTTACCCTATCAGTCATTTATGGTAGCTGGTTGAAAATAGAAAACTTAGAATAATTGTTTTCTTTCCTGAAGGTTATCATCCTATATTAGGTTAACTTGAATTATAGTTATTTGCCATCTCTTTAAGTGAGCAATTTTTACAAAAATGATAGTCTTAATGTGTTGTTCAAGTCTGTCTAATGACAATGTTGTTTACATTTATTTTTCTGAACTTAGGTCAAATGATACTTGCCACTTTAGGCTGGATTCACACCTATGCAGTTTTAGTGCTTTTTGCATTTTGTATATTTCCACTACAATCCATTTAACCACTTAAGACCCGACCCTTTAGGCAGCTAAAGGACATGGCCGGTTTTTGCGATTCGGCACTGCGGCGCTTTTTTCCTCAGTTTAGGCCGATACGTAATTTTCTACCTATTTTTGGTAAAGAAAATCGCAATAAGCATTTATCGATTGGTTTGTGCAAAATGTATAACGTTTACAAAATAGGGGATAGTTTTAATGCACTTTTATTATATTTTTTTTACTACTAATGGCGGCGATCAGCGATTTTTTTCGTGACTGCAACATAATGGCGGACACTTTGGACAATTTTGACATATTTTTGGGACCATTGTCATTTTCACAGTTTACTGTGAAAATGACAATTGCAGTTTGGGAGTTAACCACAAGGGGGCGCTGAAGGGGTTAAGTGTGACCTCATCTCTGTTTCTAACTGTAGGGGGGTGTGGCTGTAGGTGTGACATCATTGATTGTGTTTCCCTATAAAAGAGAACACGCGATTGATGACGCCGCCACAGTGAAGAACGGGGACGCCGCCACAGTGAAGACCCCACGGCTGGGCTTAAAGGGCAACGTACACGTACGTTGATGTGCCCAGTCATACCATTCTGCCGACGTATATCGGCGTGAAGGGGTCCTTAAGTGGTAAACATTGTTTCCTATGGAACATGTTCTGTAGTGCAAATCTGCAAAATGCAACAAAGCACTAAAAAGGCATAGGTGTGAATCCAGCCTAAGGCTATGATTATGAGCTTACTGTAGCACTTGCTACACAGCGAAAAGAAAATCAACATTTAGTGCTAGTTCACACCAGATGCAGTTCCATTCAGTTCCATGCACTTTTTTTCTGCACAAAATGCATGCACAGAGTATTCCATGTATTTCAATGGCTCTGGTTCGCACCATGCAGTCAGTTTCCGGTCAGTTTCTGCACTGGAAACTGACTGCATGGTGTAAACTACAGTACATGGTAAACACTGTGCATGCATTTTCAGTGCAGAAAAAAAGCACATGGAATTGAACGGAACTGCATCTGGTGTGAACTGGCCCTTAGTAAATTAGGCCATGTACACAGGACGCTGCTAAACATACGTTCAGAGGCAGTTGGACGTTATTTTCAACTGCCCCTGAACTCATTCAATGTTATCCTATGTGACCATGTACACAGTCTCGTTTATTGCCGATTTTAGGCAGTTGCATTTAACAGCGTTTCTTTGAGAGCAAAAAAATGCTTTTAGAAGCCGAAGATTTCCACGTTTCAGCTGCCTAACGTGGCTAAGCGTGACTAAACGCGGTCATCCGCGTTTAGCAGCGTTTCATTTATAGGAGTTTTTAGTTTTTGCCCATTTAAAAAAAGAAATAAAATATATTTTTTTAAATGCTTCTAAATGCAAACATGGTAAAATGCCGCTAAACGCAGAATTTATATGCAGCAAAATGGACGTTTTAACCACTTAACCCCCGGACCATATTGCTACCCAATGACCAGAGCACTTTTTGTGATTCAGCACTGCATCGCTTTAACTGACAATTGTGTGGTCGTGCGACGTGGCTCCCAAACAAAATTGGCATCCTTTTTTTCCCACAAATAGAGCTTTCTTTTGGTGGTATTTGATCATCTCTGCAGTTTTAATTTTTTGCGCTATAAACAAAAATAAAGCGACAATTTTGAAAAAAATTCAATATTTTTTACATTTTGCTATAATAAATATTCCCTGCGACATTATGGCGGACACGTCGGACACTTTTGACACATTTTTGGGACCATTGGCATTTTTATAGCGATCAGTGCTATAAAAATGCATTGGATTACTATAAAAATGCCATTGGCAGTGAAGGGGTTAACACTAGGGGGCGGGGAAGGGGTTAAGTATGTTCCTGGGTGTGTTCTAACTGTATGGGGGGATGGACTCACTAGGGGAAATTACTGATCTTCCGTTCATACATTGTATGAACAGAAGATCAGCATTTCCCCGCTGACAGGACTGGGAGCTTTACACAGAAAGCTCCCGGTCCCCGCTCTGTAACGAGCAATCGCGCGTGCCCGGCGGCGATCGCGCACGGGCCACCGCCGGCGACGCATGCGCCCCCTAGTGGCCGCAAAAGGAGCCAACGTATAGCTACGGGCTCTCGCCCAGGAGAGCCGACCTGCCGCAGTAAAATGACAGGGGCTGGTAGGCAAGCAGTTAAACGTGGGTTACTGTCTGTCAAGTTAAATTATTCAGGAGCAGTTGTAAAAACGTCCCATGTACAGCCTTAGGATAACCAGACAAATTTCTCACCGCTCCAGGTGAGCCCCGTGTGCAATCAAGGGTTGTTGAACCACCAAGGTGCTGGCAATGCTAATGATAGCAAATTGAAGGACGAAAACTGGACAGCCGCACTCCAAAATCACTTAAAATAAGTTGTCTTTTATTTTTCAACTGTACACACAGTCACTGCAACCAACAAAATACAGTATGGCATACTGTATTTTGTTGGTTACAGTGACTGTGTGTACAGTTGAAAAATAAAAGACAACTTATTTTAAGTGATTTCGGAGTGCGGCTGTCCAGTTTTCGTCCTTCAATTTGCTACAGCCTTAGGATACAGCCTCACGGGTTTGAACATCTGCATGGGTATCCCTTAAACATTTTTTTCAGTTCTATATGAAATAAATTAAGCATGGGCTACTTCCTACTCTACTTCCTACCCTAATGACAGGATTTACAAACAGAGAGACAAAGAATCCTGTGTAGAGAAAATATTAGCCCAGAAGCCCAGGAAGGCATCAATATATAGGGTTAGTTCAATACCATATAAAAATACTATCATTAAGAGAGAGCACCCAAAACCGGAGTCCACCGTCATCCACACCCCTAAAGGGATCAAACTGTGTAGATGACCAGAGGTCAACGGAACAGTTTCAATTATAGACAAAAGGGCTGTTCTGAATGCACAAAATCTCAGTCAAATAAAAAAACAGAAAATAAACATCCTGACTTAGACCACACAAAAGAAGAAAAAAAGAAAAAATATGGAAGGAGGAAGAAACAGACAGAAGAGGGAAAGGAAAGGGGAGTAAAGCGTCAGGGAAAGAAAGGGAGAGAAGAAAAGAGAACCAGAAAAGAAGCACCTCCGCCGGACCAACTATCACAAAATACAACAAAAGACCCTCCTACAAGGATATCAAGGGTTCAGATAAGTGATCCAAGGCTTCCAAGGCTCCCAAGTCTCCTCAAACCGCTGAGATGTATCTAAAAGAAAACTCGCCAGCTTCTCCTGTGACATAATCCAAGAATTTTTTTGTTTCGTGGCCCGAAGAGAAAGGGGAGCTTCCAAGATTTTGCAATGGTGAGCTTAACTCCCAAAAATATAAAAGATATCCGCTTTTGTGTGCATTTGGGAATCTTGGGAATTCGGAAATTCAAAAGAGCAATCGAAGGAGACTCCGGAACCCTGACACCCGTAACCTTAAAAATCATATTAAAAATTCTATGTCAGTAGACCCTAATCGTAGGGCAAGACCACCAGACATGCAGCATGGTTCCCTCCAACTGACATCCCCTAAAACACAAGGGAGACGTTGAATTGAAGATTCTGGACAGTCTGGTCGGCGTCAAATACCATCTCGTTATAACTTTAAGGCAGGCCTCCGTTAGAGAAATGTTAAGTATATCCTTATAAGAGCGAAGGAAGGCTACGTTCCAATCCTCAACATCCCAGCTGTCCTGTAGCTCAGTCTCCCAAGCAGTCATATAACCAGTTTTCACATCAGAATGGGCAAGCGACGAATATGGGGAAAAACGGGGCGGGCAAGGCTTAGATTTCCAAATTGAATGCAAAAAGTGAGAAATTTGGGAAAATCGAAAATGTTCAGAAACAGGGAGATCATATTTTTGAATGCATGTTGCAAGGGAAATCGGGCCTGAAGAGGTGAAAAAGTGACCGATGCGGAATAATCCCTTATTCAACCACCAGCTAAAAGCCTTTATCTCCATACCCGGGGGAAAATCTGGGTTGTGGAACAAATGAGCAAGGGGTTTGTAAGGAGAAACCAAGGAGGAGGGCAGTTTGAGTTTATACCAGAAGGCCAGAGTATGAGAGAGGGACGGTGATAAAATTGGAGGACGAGATTTAGGAGAACACCAAGGGAGATAATCAAGTGTAAATGAAGGAACAGACCATCTCTCCATGTCCACCCAGTCAGGTCTACCCCGCTTTAAATATATTGTGGACAATTGCGCTAGACGTGCAGCCTGAAAGTACCAAAAAAGGTTAGCCAATCCTAAGCCTCCTGCTTTCCTCAGCCGAAATAAAACATGTTTAGAAAATCTATATCCCTTGCCACCCCAAATAAACTTGAGAATATGACTTTGGAGAGAATTCAGTTGATCTTTCCTAATCAAAAGTGGGAGGGACTGGAAGAAATACAGCAACCTGGGGAGAAGGGTCATCTTGATTGAATGTATCCTCCCCAACCAGGAGAGCTGAGTGTTAGACCAATTATTTAAATCTGCCTGCAATTTCCGAAAAAGCGGAGGGTAGTTAGCTGAATAGAGTTGTTCAAATGCAGGAGTGAGATTTATTCCCAAGTATATAATATAAGTGTCAGACTAGACATGTGCAGACTGAAATATTTAGTTTCGTTTTTTCGTTTTCGTTTGGAAAATACATTTATTTAGTTACTCCCGAAAATCGTTTTGATTTATTTCGTTTTTCGTTGGGGAATAGCTTCCGTCCGAAAATCTAATAATACTTGGTTTCTGTCGAATGGTCAAAAGAATATTCGACGGAACGTCAAATCTTTTTGGCTGATGTCGAATTGTCAAACGAATATTCGACGTAACGTCGAATCTTTACGAATCGTACATTTCCGTTTGAATATTCCACCTACAAGAATTCTAATGTTGTATGACTAGTAATAATGTCGAATCTATTATAAACGCAGAGTTCAATTGTTCCTCTAATGGGGCACCTCTAGTAGTATGGTTAAAGAATCTAGCCAAAAAGGGGGCTACCGTGATACCGAAGGTCTTGTAATAAGCCACCGAGAATCTGTCTGGCCCCGGGGCAGAATTCGCCCTCAGATGTTTAATTACTTCTAAAACCTCTTCCGAAGAGAAAGGAGCTTCAAGCCTATCCCTATGTTCTGGGGACAGACTAGGAACTTGGATATTATCAAAAAATGAACTCTGTAGTGGGGAACTTGCTCCTTCGTGGGAGCTATATAAATTCTCATAGAATCTATGGAATTCTTCCATAATGTTAACAGGATTAGAGGACAAATGACCCCCCCATAACCTGATTTTAGGGAAAACACAAGATTTGTATCTAGGAGTAAGTTTAGAGGCCAAGAGTGAACCCACCTTGTCTCTCTGATAATAGAACCTTGCTCCATTCCAACGAATGTTCTTTTCTGCAGAAGCTGTTAGCGCTAGGTTCAAATCTAAACAAGCTTTATCTAAAAGGGCTATAGGCACGTGGGAGGGGTCTTTCTTGTGCGCTCTCTGAAGGGACAAGAAGGATTTCTCAAGTTTCTCCACCTCAAGTCTTCTAGATTTTTTAAGCCGAGATGAGATTTGGATAAGTTTACCTCTTATGGTGGCCTTGTGCGCTGCCCACAGCGAATCTGCAGAAATCTCCTCAGTATCGTTAAGAGCGAAGTACTCAGAAATAGCTTCTTCAACCTCAGTCTTAACGGAGGGGTCAGAAAGGATAGACTCGTTAAGTTTCCAATGGAACTGTGTGTTGGAGTTCACAGTCAGCCTGTCGACAGATAAAACTACTATGGAATGGTCTGACCAAACCGTGTCAACAATGTACGCTTTAAGAACTCTGGGGATCAGTGCGCTAGGGACCAGGATATGGTCAATCCTAGCATAGGATAAATGAGCATGGGAAAAATGGGTATAATCAACCTTAGAAGGATTAATTTCCCTCCAAATGTCCACCAGACCCTGCTGAAAAATCAACTTAGCAACCTTAGAACTGATCTTGGCTGGGTGAACAGATTGGGCATGCAGAGGCTTAGATTTATCTATACCACGGTCAAAATCCAGATTAGAATCCCCACCAAAGATAACTGTTCCCTCTATATGGGGATCAAGGATCCGAAAGAGATTCTGAAAAAATTTGGATTGGCCTGAGTTAGGGGCATAATATGACACAAAGGAATAAAGGTGACCATCTATCGTTCCTTTCACTAAAAGAAATCTGCCCTCTTCATCCCCATATTCAGCCTTCAGAGAGAACCTGCATCGTTTCGAAAAGAGAACTGCCACCCCCTTAGTTTTGTCCTCAGCATTAGAGGTGAAAAACAAAGGAAAATGAGCGTGAAGAAATGGAGGTTTATAGCTGGCCGGGAAGTGAGTTTCCTGGAGAAAAGGGACATCTATTTTACAGGAATTCATAAAATCGAGAACTTTTCTGCACTTGATAGGTGAATTTAGGCCTTGAGCATTGTGGGGCGCCACTCTCAGTGGAGAGGTACAATCAGGGGATTTAGCCATGGAGCACAGGAACTAGAACCATCAACAAAACTTTGTCACTTACCCTTTGGGAGACCATCTGACCACTCGGATGCTCAGCCACAAGAAGAACAACAATTCCCTGGGAGAAGAACCTTGTTAATGGAGACCGGCGGAGGGCTGAAAAAGAGAAAACAGTAAGAAAGAGAGCAAAAAGGAGAGACAAGAGGAAAAATCTCAGAACTTTCACAGTCCTGGAGGAACCCTGGGGGTTAACTAACCTAACTAACTAACCACAAAAACACCACACCCCAAAAAGGGGGTAGTAACCCAGTCCACAGAAAGAGAAAAACTCTGACCATGGAGTAGGTGGAGGCACAGCAGAACTGCCGTGACAACTTACCGCCTAAATAAGAACGGGAGCTAAGTAAAAACTGTGCTATGGGGAACTAGAGTAGAACACCTATGGAAAACAAAACAGCATAACATTGGAAAAGTCTAGATACTGCAAGACCAAAAACTGTCCCAAAAGAGCAAAAAAAAAAAAAGGAGAAAAAAAAAAGGGGGGGGGGGGACCGTGCAGAGAAATTTGTCATCTTGGAGGTTCCTTAAAAAAGGAAGGAAAGGAAGTAGCACCAATCTTCCAAGCCGTAAAGAATCAAGGCGGACGGGTGTCTTTGGGTTTCTTGGTCTTGGGTTTGTTCCAGACACTGGAGAGAGGACTCACAGGTGAAGGTCGTTTAGCAGAACCAGGATTGGAGTTTGACAAGTCCATCACCGTGTCTTGTGAAATGAGATGGAGGTCCAGCAGAAGACGTTCTCCTTCCTGGAGGCTGCGGAAAGAATAAGACTTGTCCTTGAAGTCAAACTTCAGATCAAACGGGTATGCCCACTTGTATTTAATCTCTCGGCGTTGCAGGACAGACAACAGGGGTTTCAGGGATCGCCTCTTTTGAATCGTCGATGGTGATAGATCGGCGAAAACCTGAATTTCATGACCACGGCAAGAAAGGTTTGGTAGAGAGCGACTCAGTTTCATCACTTCCTCCTTGACAGAAAAGAAATGAGGTTTCACCACTATGTCCCTAGGGAGGCCATCCTTCCGTAGAGGCCCCAAGGACCTATGCGCTCTGTCAATCTCCATTTTTTGAGGGGGATATTAGGTATCAGTTGTTTAAGAAAATCCTGTACTACAGAAACAGTGTCTTTGACCGACTCAGGGATGCCCCTAATATGAAAATTTTCCCTCCTGGACCTGTTCTCAAGGTCATCTATTTTAGATAACGCTATGTCCAACTGATCTTGAAGTACCTGAATATGATCAGAATTTTGGATGGTTCTTGAAACCGTCATATCCAACTTGTTTTCAATGTTCTCCATTCTTACCCTCAGCCATAGGCGTGCGCACAGGGTGTGCCAGGTGTGCCCAGGCACACCCTAATTACCATGTGCAGCATAGATTCCCCTTACTGCCCTAGTAACCCTTCCACCCACCCTGTTGCCGGCTTCCCTTCTCTCCCTCTGGCTGATGCTGTGGGGATGTTTTAGGCTGATTGGGGAAGGGGCCGGTAAATATGTCATTTACTGACCCCTACCCTTTCTAAATGAACACAGCGAGCGATCATTTGTGTATGTTTGAGCTTTGGGGGTGCACACCCTAATGCATTAGGCTGCGCACGCCTATGCCCTCAGCATTTGAAAATCCTTCCTGATATCCCCTGTTATCTGGGCAGCAGTGTTTGTTAGGCCTTTGTCTAGTAAAGCAGTAAAGTGGGAGAGAAAATCAGACACTGTGAGTGCAGCAGCCTGAGACAGTACTATAGAAGCAGGCCTGACTGCTGCCTGAGCTAGTGTAGGCCCCAGAGGGGAGTCTGATAATTCCTTCATCGTCTGCTCCAGGAGCAATTCCGTAGAAGCAGGGCAATGAGCTCCAACTAGGGGGTTACTCACGTGAGTGGATGGGGGGTAAAACAGTGCCGCAGGAGCCAGGAGCTGCCGAAAGCCGATCGTGTCCCCAGGGCTTGTCGCGTTATGTGCTGCAGCGCCCGCCATCTTGGATTCGGTCCGCGAGGCTTCCAGGCTAAACTGCGGTCCCAGGTCCCTACGAGCCAAGCCTGAAGACATCGGGAAAGACCCTGGTCGTCACGCAGGCTGCCAATGTCTGGGACGAGCAGTGGATTGTTCTGAGTTCCCCACTATGCGACCCTATCAGCCACGGCAGAGCGGAGCTCCGGGATCAGGCGACCATTCCTGGGCCCGCCGCGCATGCGCCTCCTTAAAAGTGATTTTAAGCGTATATAAATGCAGTATTATCCCTGAAGATGATATTATACACAAAGATAGTATTACACAAAATTTTTGATTGTGTGATAAAAGCTTAACCACTTAAGCCCCGGACCAATATGCTACTAAATGCCCAGAGGCGTTTTTACAATTCGGCACTGCATCGCTTTAACAGACAATTGCACGGTCGTGCAAATTGGCTCCCAATTAAAATTAGCTTCCTTTTCTTCCCACAAATAGAGCTTTCTTTTGATGGTATTTGATCACCTCTGCGATTTTTATTTTTTGCGCTATATACAAAAATAGAGCGACATTTTTGAAAAAATATCAATATTTTTTACTTTTTGTTATAAGAAAAATCGAATAAACTAAATTTTAGTCAAACATTTAGGCCAAAATGTATTTAGCCACATGTCTTTAGTTAAAAAAATCGCAATAAAAAAAAACTAGCTACCTAGTGGCAACAGTGACACTAATCCAGCGATCAGAAAAATAATCGCTTAATGACACTGGCAATATGGGGTGAAAGGGTTAACTAGGGCAGTGATCAAGGGGTTAAAACTTTATTAGGGGGGGTACGGGGGCTACCCTGGACCTAACACTAACTGCCTGTCACACTAACTGTCACACTGACACTAAATGCAGTGATCAGTAAATATATGATCACTGCATTCAGTGACACTGTGACAGGGGGTGGGGGGTTGATCGGAAGGGGTTAATGTGCCTACATGTCCTGGTCTCAGTGTAGTGTTGTGCAGACTCACTTGTGATGTCTTCTCTTCTCAGCGGCGGTTGAAAATACCGCCGAGAGGAGAGATTACATCACTTCCCCCTTCCTGTGTTTACACCAACTGGATATCATTTCCATCACATCTTTCCCCTACAGGAATTGAGGGAAAATATTTTCAATGGCAACACAGACTATCCCTGTCTTGCTTTGTCCAAAACTAAAATAAAAGTTTTGATTTGATTTTTATTGTAATGTGCTGTATGTTGCCTAGATTAGCACATAGGAGACTGGTGTCTACAAAATAAATTTCCAGGTAGGTTGGAAGGGGCTTTTGTCAGAGAATAAGTGCAGGTACTCCCTCCTTCTAAGTTACTAGTAATGGCGTTGATCAGAGATTTTTAGCGGGACTGCGATATTGCAGCAGATACTGTAAATCTGACACTAATGCCCCGTACACACAATCAGAGTTTCCAATGGCCTAAAATCCGATGAAATCTTGTGTCGGAATTCCGTTCAAGCTGTCTTGCATACACACTGTCAGACCAAATTCCTACCGTTCAAAACGCAGTGACGTAAAACACTATGACGAGCCAAGAAAAATTAAGTTCAATGCTTCCAAGCACGCGTCGACTTGATTCTGAGCATGCGTGTGTTTTTTTTCCGTTGGAGTTGCACACAGACAATAGAGATTTTCTAACTTTTTTTTCCATCTGAAAAAATAAAATAAAACATGTTCTATTTCTAAACAATGATGGAAAAAAGTCTGATGGGGCCCACACATGATCCGAATTTCCAATGAAAAAAGTCCACCTGACTCTTTTAATCGGAAATTCCAATCGTGTATACACGGCATAAGGGGTTAATTTACTAAAGGCAAATCCACTCTGCACTGCAAGTGCACTTGGAAGTGCAGTCACTGTAAATCTGAGGGGAAGATCTGAAATCAGGGGAAGCTCTGCTGATTTTATCATCCAATCACGTACAAGAAAAAAAAAACTGTTTTTTATTTTCCCTTCATGTCCCCTTCGGATCTACAGCAACTTCACTTCTAAGTGCACTTCCAAGTGCCCTTGTAGGGCACTTGTAGTGCAAAGTGGAGTTGCCTTTAGTAAATAAACCCCTAAGTGACACTTTTTGGGGACCAGTGACACCAATACAGTGATCAGTGCTAAAATAAAATGCACTGTCATGCCGCGTACACACGGCAGAGAACCTCGATGGGCAGAACACATCGTTCCGCCCGTCGAGGTTCTCTGCCGGCCGTCAGATTCAGGCGACCCGCTCGTCGGGAAAGGCAACCAGCCATTCATCCCGACGGGCCGTCGAGCAAATAGAGAACCTGTTCTCTATTTGCTCGACGGGTTTCCTGACGGGCGGGGCTCGCTGAGAGCGTACACACGGCCGAGGTTCTCGGCAGAATGCGGCTCCCAGCAAGGTTCTCGCTGGTTTCTGCCGAGAACCTCGGCCGTGTGTACGGGGCTTCACTGTATAAATTACACTGGCAGAGAATGGGTTAACATCAGGGGCAATCAAAGGGTTAAATTGGCTCCTAGGGAATGCTTTACAAATGTGGGAGGAATGCTGTGACAGGAGGAAAAGAGAGATTTGTGTTTCTGATTAGCAGAAACACAAGATCTCAATTTTCCTCTCTCACAGAATGGTGATCTGCCTTGCTTACATAGGCAGACCACCGTTCTGCCTGTCCTTGGAATTATCAGCGGGTTTCGGCTGGCGTCTCAGTCAACGAACCAGCTTATTGGCTCCCACTGTGTTAAATCACAGCGGGAGCGGGGCTTCGTATGCGCACACGTGCCCTTTAAAGAAATCTAAAACCATTTTATAGAAAAGCATCTCTTCACCTCTAAGTTAAGATTCACCAATTTTAAACAAGACGAATCCCTTTGTGAATAAAACCTTGGCAGAGTCATTCATTACTACATGGCACCCAATAGGCCTTAAAAAATTCAGCTGACTTAAAAAAAAAAAAAAGTATTTTCTATTGTTCTTGGAAGACTGCTATAATTTAATGGACATTGGTCATGAAATTGTCTGACAATCGTTATATTTATTGGTGTCTGCTTGCAAAGATAGTTGTCAATGTACTGTATTAAAAAATAAATAAAATAAGGCTACCGATGAATTTAATATGTGTGATTTGAACCCATGTTTCTGACACGTTCATTTTTTTCTTCATCGGTAAAATGTTTGCTTTAGTCTCAGTGGGATTTTTGCTCTATGCTGTTTAGGTGTAGGAGCTTAAAGCAGACCTACGTGAATTACACAGCTACTGCACATATTCAGAAATGTCATTTCTCAGCTAGGTACCTGCGCTATTACAGATTTTATGGGAAAAAAAAGATTATTGGTTTGTTTGGTTTTATATGATTGAAAGAGCCATGAATAGTTAGAGGTGGGGAAGAAAAATCAAAGGAACAAATAGCAGTAGACATTGGCAGAAAGCAATACTTACCAAACTGTGCATATTGTATTATATTTGACACTGTCTCCTGGATAGAACTATACATGAATGAATAAAACATGTACTGATTGTTTTCTATTATACCCTAAATCAGACTAAAGTTTGTTTTTAAGTTATTTATTTTTTAGGGTTTTAGTTTTACCATTTTTCCCCAGTGGTAAACTTGTATTACTTTTGTCATATTTTTATTGTTTTCTGCCACTCCACGTAGGATAGTTACATTCATTTTTGTCCCTGTGATAATTACAGATTTTCTCATACTTTACATACTTCTGCCAGAATTTGTAAAATGCAGACTATTAAAGAATAGTACAACTATTAACCGATTATATTAATAAAGGGAAATAGTTAAATTGTCCTGTTCCAAAATGTGCATACTCTCAGCTCTTAATACTGTGGGGGTTATTTACTAAAGGCAAATCAGTTGGCAAAGGCGGATCTACAGTGACTGCACTTCCAAGTGCACTTTGCACTTGTAGTGCAACATGGATTTGCTTTTCGTAAATAACCCCCTACTGTGTGTGTTGTCCCCTTAGCATCAATGCTAAGCTTGCAGTCTTTTGTACGTTTTAAATAAGGTCCTTTATTTTTTAATTGGGGTGAAACTGTTCATCCTTTTTGGCAAGGTTTTTTTTGTAAAACCTTCACTTTTCTGCTGGGGGTCAATAAAGGGTCAACTTTGCCCTTATGCTTAGAACCATTGTCATGGTGGTAAATGAATGTCCAACGAGTACCAATGTTCCTCCATTGTGCTGCATTTAGCTTGCCATCACTTATAGCTAAATTCCCTGGGCTGCTGTAGTTGGCACACTTCAAATCCACCTTCATGCTTTATGGAAGAGATAAAAAAAATATATATATTGTTTTATGGATTCTCTGGGTACTGTTTAGCATATCGTAAGCAGACTGTTCTGTGGCATTAGTGCAGCAAAATGGCTAATCTTTTACAAACTATATACTTTGGATAACTAAATGTTCTGGATAGACTTAGACGTAAATATCTGACAGACCTTCTAGCCCTTCATGAACAAATTGGCAGAAGTTGGGTTTTATCATACAAATAACTTCTGATTTAAAGACTGATGTTTCTTAGAAGTCCTCTCTGTCTGAAAGTCTTTTGAATTGATTCATTTCCTTACCTAAAAATAAAAAGAGAAAGGAAATAAAGTAATGTTTTTTTAAGTTGTTTAAAAAATCTTAGCATATTACTTAGGACCAGTTAGACCAGGGGTCAGCAAATATTTTCCACTTAAGGGCCGGATTCAATGCATGTGAATGCATGGAGGGCCACATTCACCTGCTAATGAATTCAGATAATAATAATCCTAACGTATTAATAATAACAGTACAGATTTACCTTAGTCAACTTAAGGGAGCATGTGGCTGGGAATTTGTAATTAACTGCCCCCTCCCTCATCCTGGCACCCAAGGGCGGCTAACATTAGCCCTGCTAGCCAGCACGGTCTGGAAATTGGGTTCATGTCCCTAGGAAACATGGGGTGCCTGCCCTTAGGAGAGATGGGGGCCCCATCTCCAGGGTGATAGGGGGTCTCTGTCCCCATGTGTGAAGGGGTCCCTGTCCCCAGGGGAGAAGGGGTCACTGTCCCCAGGGGAGAAGGGGTCCCTATCCCCAGGGAAGAAGGGGTCCCTATCCCCAGGGGAGAAGGGGTCCCTGTCCCCAGGGGAGAAGGGGTCCCTGTCCACAGGGGTCATGGGGTCCCTGTCCCCAGGGAAGAAGGGGTCCACTAATAGTGCCCCCCCTATTGAAGTGTCCTCTGTAACCCTATAGAAGTTTCCTCTGTCCCCTTTCACATCACTCCCATAGTATCCTCTGCACCCCCCCAGAAAGTTTACTGTGCCCCCCAAAGCAGTGTCATCTGTTCCTTGCACACCCCCACTGTAGTTTCCCCTGTACCACCTATACCAAACCCCTCCCTACACAAACACACACAGTGTAGGTAGAATTATCTTACCTTACACAGGTGCATAGTGACCAGAGCAGAGATTGAAATCACAGATCTGGATGGGGGCTGGAACTGCTGAAGTTAACTTTTTACATTAACAGGCTGTTGATTGGTTGCTAGGATCGCCTGACAACCAATCACCTGCTGTTTAATGTAAAGAGTTAACTCCAGTGGTTCCCGCCCCCATCCAGCCCTGTCATACTGGCCGCTTGCTGCTGTCCAATGAAGAGGAGAGCAACGAAAATGTGTGTCCATGAATTAACCACTTGACCACTGGACACTTGAACCCCCTTCCTAATCAGATCAATTTTCAGCTTTTGATTCTCTCACAATTTGAATGCCAATTACTCAGTCATATAACACTGTACCCATATGAAAATGTTGTGTTTTTTTCACATAAATAGAGCTTTCTTTTGGTGGTGTTTAATTGCCATTGTTTTTTTTTTGTTTTTTTGCGCTATAAAAGAAAAAATCCTGAAAAATCTGTAAAATCTTGTTTCTGTTATAAAGTTTAGAACATTTTTAATTTTTCTTCATAAATTTTGGCCAAAATTTATACTGCTACTGTACATATCTTTGGTAAAAATAAGTACAAATTGGTGTATATTGTTCGGTCTTTGTGAAAGCTATAGAGTCCACAAGCTATTGTGCCAATATCTGAAAATTGATGACACCTGAAGTACTGATGGCCTCATTTCTTGAGACCCTAACAAGCCAGAAAAGTACAAAAAAACAACAAATGACCCCTTTTTGGAAATAATACATTCCAAGGTATTAAGAAAGAGGTATTGTGAGTTTTTTGAAGTTGTCATTTTTTTCCCCACAATTCTTTGCAAAATCAAGATTTTTTTTCTTTTTTTTTTTCTTCACAAAATGTTCATATTAGCGGGTTATTTCTCACACACAGCATATGCATACCACAAATTACACCCCAAAACACATTCTGCTATTCCTCCCGGACTTTTACACAGCGTGGCCACATACAGAGGCCCAACATGCAGGGAGCACCATCAGGCGTTCTGGAACACCCAGACCAATTCTGAAATTTCTCTCCTACATGGAAAAATCATCATTTATTTGCTAGAAAATTTCATAGAACCCCAAAACATTATATATGTTTTTTTTAGCAAAGACCCTAGAGAATACAATGGTAGTCATTACAACTTTTTATTTGGCACGGTATTTGCGCAGCAATTTTTTGAATGTCTTTTTAAAAAATAAAATAAAGTTTTGCGCTTAAAAAAAAAACGGTAAAGTTAGCCCAATGTTTTTGCATAACAGGAAAGATGAAGTTATGCCGAGTAAATATATACCTAACATGTTAAGCTTCAAAATTGCACATGCTCATGGAATGGCAACAAACTTTGCTACTTAAAAATCCCCATAGGCCACCCTTTTTTTATTATTATTATTGGTTACGTGTTTTGAGTAACAGAGGAGGTCTGGGGCCAAAATTATTGCTCTCGCTCTAACGTTCACAGTGATACCTCACATGTGTAGCTTGAACACCGTATTCATATGTTGGCGGGAATTACGTATGCGCTCGCTTCTGCATGCGAGTACACGGGGACAGGGGCGCTTTAAAAAACAAAACAAAACATTTATTTTTCATTTTACTTTTACGCTTATTTTAGACTTTATTACGTTGACGCCTTTTTTTGAAAATTTGGGCGGACTTTGTTTTTCACCTTCAAAATGAATACATTTTCTTGAATCTCTTACGGCACCTTATCATCCTATATATTTTTGCTGGTCTAAGGAATGTCGTTCCTCGAAACGTTTTTCGATCCCTTGTGTTCGTAAACGCCGCTAGAATGACGTATATTTCGCAATGTAACAGAATGCAGTTCGGACGGGTGGCCCCCTACTCACGTATTTCGGGGGGCGATGATGCGTATACCTGTTCGGCGTAGGGTGATTAGCAGGGTATTGTGAGTATTGCAGATCACTTTTATTCCTATTATAAGGTATTGTAATAGGAATATAGCATGTAGAAGCACCGGGTGGCGGGGGGATGATGCAGAGTATTGCAGAGTATTGCACAGGGTATTGCACGTGGTATTTTTAAGTATTGCACAGGGTATTGCACAGGGTATTTTGAAGTATTGTACAGGGTATTTTGAAGTATTGCAGAGTATTGCACAGGGTATTGCAGAGTATTGCACAGGGTATTGCAGAGTATTGCACAGGGTATTGCA
The DNA here is from genome assembly GCA_029574335.1 of Rana kukunoris. Lineage (NCBI taxonomy): Eukaryota > Metazoa > Chordata > Amphibia > Anura > Ranidae > Rana > Rana kukunoris. The sequence continues at coordinate 258,317,599 of CM056050.1, read as the reverse complement.
GAGTATTGCACAGGGTATTGCAGAGTATTGCACAGGGTATTGCAGAGTATTGCACAGGGTATTGCAGAGTATTGCACAGGGTATTGCAGAGTATTGCACAGGGTATTGCAGAGTATTGCACAGGGTATTGCAGAGTATTGCACAGGGTATTGCAGAGTATTGCACAGGGTATTGCAGAGTATTGCACAGGGTATTGCAGAGTATTGCACAGGGTATTGCAGAGTATTGCACAGGGTATTGCAGAGTATTGCACAGGGTATTGCAGAGTATTGCACAGGGTATTTTGAAGTATTGCACAGGGTATTGCAGAGTATTGCACAGGGTATTGCAGAGTATTGGCAGGGATGGCTGAGCATGGAGGGATGGATGGCTGAATCTGTGACTGCAATTGTCACAGAACAGATCCAGCCCACAGCACTGCTGTTGCCATCCGATCCCTCCCCCTCTCTGGTTTGTTTACAAGTGATCGCTCCATCATTTGACGGAGCGATCATGTTTTAAACGGCCACTATCAGCGGCAATTTACCGCAATCTGTGATTAGTGATGAGCAGAATACGCCATATTCGATTTCGCGATATTTCGCTTTATAAAATATAGCGAATATTCGTAAATATCGAATATTCGTGATATTTTCTAAAAATATATAAAATTATAAAATATAATGAATATTCGTAAATATCGAATATTCGTGATAATTTCTAAAAAAAAACGTGAAATTTCGCATTGGCGAAATTTCGCGCTTTTTTTTTTTTTTTTTTTATAAAATATCACGAATATTCGATATTTACGAATATTCGGTATATTTTATAAAAAAAAAAAAGCGAAATTTCGCATATGCGATCGCGAATATTCGTTAATATCGAATGTTCGTGATATTTGATAAAAAAAAATAAAAAAATTGCGAATTTTCGCCAATGCGAAATTTCACGATTTTTTTTTTTAGAAAATATCACGAATATTCGATATTTACGAATATTCGCTATATTTTATAAAAAATAAAAAATAGCGAAATTTCGCATATGCGAAATCGAAAATGATTGCGAAATTTCGCTATTTTTTTGGGATAAAATATCACGAATATTCGATATTTACGAATATTTGCTATATTTTATAAAAAAAATTAAAAAAAAAATGCGAAATTGATTGCGAAAAATTTATTGCGAAATTTATTGCGAGGTTTGAAAAATACGAATATTCGAAATAGCGAATATTCGCCGCGATATTCGAGTTATTCGCGAATACTCGAATATGCAATATTCGTATCGAATATTCGCAATGCGAATATTCGTGAGCAACACTATCTGTGATGCGCCGGGTCTTCTAGACCCAGCGGTCACGGATGATGGAGATCCATGGACATCCTCCCATAATTGTGCCCTCTTTGGCATGTGGGTGGCGCGCTCTGTGATATCTCCTTTAGACTCAGCGGATCACAGATCAGGGCAAGGGCCAATCACAGCGGTCCTTTACTATGTGATCAGCTGTGTTCAATGACAGCTGATCATGGATATAAACACACAGTAATCAGCTTTTCATTCCTTACACTGAGAGCAAAAGCCAATAACTGGCTTGTGTTAAAGGGACATTGGCACTGATAATAAAGTCAATGATTACCAGTGTCTTGATTATCAGTGCATTCCCAACAGTGCCCACCAGTGCTGCCAATCAGTGCCCGCCAGTGCTGCCAATCGGTGCTCATCAGTGCTGCCCCATCTCTGGCTGCTGCAACATTTATTACATAACTTTCTAAAGGCAGCAGTCTTCTGTCGGCACTGAACGCTCGGTGCTACATTTATAGTGGTGGTTGCAGTAGACTAAGTACACTAATTTTTTTTTTTTGCAATAAAATGGTGTAACCGTAGCCCTTCCTTCAATGTAACACCACTCAGCGCTTAGGTACACCACCTCAAGGTATCTAAAAATAGAATATCTGATATGCACATGAATAGCTGCTGCTGAATAAAAATAGAACAATGTAAAAACACAGTACAATAGACCAATGGAACCCAAACAAGTTGAGAACTAAAAAGTTAAAACCTAAAAGAGTCCATAAGTTACATAAAATACTGTAGCAGCGCTTAATCTTAGAATCAAATCTGAGATTCTTCTAAAAGTCCAAAACAATCTTTTAGGGATAAGATGATAGTGCAGATGGTATAAATACAAAAGACAGTCCTTAATTAAGTGCTCCTTTCACCAAGAGAGGGGGTGTTCACCACGTGGGGGGATGATTAATCCCCAGTTGGGGATGCACTCACCACAAGACTGGATCAAAAGGGCCTGGATTATATATCTGTATAAAGCCTGGAAGATGCACTCTCCACCCACCGTCAGGGATGTAAAAGATCAAAACCGCATACATATAGGGTAAAAAAAACTCATATAGTGTGATACCGTTTTAAAACATTTATTAAGCCCAAAACATCCCAAATCATATATTGTGCGTACCACAATGTAAAATCATCAAGCATAAAACGAATAATCTGTACTGTGCCTGTCAGCTTCTCCCTGTGGATCTATGGAGATGTAGGTATCTGCTACAAAAAGTCTCCTGTTCCTGCTCTGGAGGCTGCACAGCGTTTCTGGTCAGTGATAAGCGTCACGCCCTGACGCGTTTCGTCATTGGTTAGACTTCAACAGAGGGCGTCTGTTGAAGTCTAACCAATGACGAAACGCGTCAGGGCGTGACGCTTATCACTGACCAGAAACGCTGTGCAGCCTCCAGAGCAGGAACAGGAGACTTTTTGTAGCAGATACCTACATCTCCATAGATCCACAGGGAGAAGCTGACAGGCACAGTACAGATTATTCGTTTTATGCTTGATGATTTTACATTGTGGTACGCACAATATATGATTTGGGATGTTTTGGGCTTAATAAATGTTTTAAAACGGTATCACACTATATGAGTTTTTTTTACCCTATATGTATGCGGTTTTGATCTTTTAACATCCCTGACGGTGGAGAGTGCATCTTCCAGGCTTTATACAGATATATAATCCAGGCCCTTTTGATCCAGTCTTGTGGTGAGTGCATCCCCAACTGGGGATTAATCATCCCCCCACGTGGTGAACACCCCCTCTCTTGGTGAAAGGAGCACTTAATTAAGGACTGTCTTTTGTATTTATACCATCTGCACTATCATCTTATCCCTAAAAGATTGTTTTGGACTTTTAGAAGAATCTCAGATTTGATTCTAAGATTAAGCGCTGCTACAGTATTTTATGTAACTTATGGACTCTTTTAGGTTTTAACTTTTAAGTACACTAATTAACGTGGGTTGTTCGCTCAACGCCTCCTCCATTCATAAAAACCTTACATTCTTTCAATGAACTGAAGGAAATGTGTATAATTGTCCCATTGTTGGGGAGTGAATATCAAGACACACATCGTGAGAGCCAAATGACCAAAAGTCATTTCGGACCATAACTGAGCTTTATTAAAAATCCCCAAATGTATTTTTTGGATGACCAACATGTACAAAAACGATAATTGTGCCACACATATTAGGTATTTTTGCAAACACTGGAGTGAGAGCAGTAATAATAACAGGCCATTATTTACTATTAACTCTAAATTGATGATCTGCAAAGGAATTTAAAGCATTTTCTATGAACAATTTTGGGTACCATTGATTTTCATCTTTTCTTGGGTGTGTACAATTTTGAGAATTGCTCTTTTAGTGTCTGTTTACTCAATGCAACCTCATATTTTATATATTACCATACAATTGGGCATCATGTTTGTGTGCTCTGAAGTGAATGAAAGTGTATTTATTTTACTTAAAATATACATTTGATAAAAAGTACTACAAATATCACTTGCGGTAGACATTGCAAGTGGCACTATATAATTCTACAGGGTCCTTATTTCAGAAAATATATAATGATTTGTCTTTTTTTTTTAAATAATCTTAAGTCTTAAAATGTACACTTTAACATTTGTGCAAACAAATGAAAAAAAACAAAAAAAAACAACCTCATGTCTTCCAATACATGCAAATCTACATTGACCTCCCTGGCGGTTTTACCGAGTGGAAATCCAGTACCATTAGTGGTATCCCCAAGCCAGACTCGGGATTGCATTGCAGTCAATGGCGTATCTAGGGTATGGCAGCCATGGCAATTGCCATGGGCGCCATATAAGGGGGGCGCCGATGAGTGGCTGGGCAGCAAGGCACTTACCAGGGTCTGAGGGTCTCTTCTTCCCTCCCCTCCTCCCGAGCATAGGCAGGATCTCTCTTTCAGCACCTTTGCTAATGGACAATGGCAGCGCTATCCCTGCTGCATTCAACCACAGCCCTCCCCTGTTCTCCAAGGCTCTCCCATTCCATCTGGTCGGATTGGCAGCACACAAAGAAGAAGGAGGAAAATCAGATTCTCCCTCTCCTCTGTGAAAACTGAGGTCTTAAGTGATGAAGATTTCATCACTTCCAGTATTGGTTCTGGATTTACCTGGCCTTAGAGGGCAGAGGAGGGATCAAGGGTCTAATAAACCCCAGATTTCTCCATAAAGAGGATATGTCACTACCCAAGGAATCACAAGAGATGATAAATATCACTAGTTTTGTTAGCTGTTTTTTTTTGTTAAGGTTATCTGAAAGATGGGTTTCAAATGTTTCAACAGGGGCGCAGTTTCAGTGCTTGCCATAGGCGCTATTTTCACTAGATACGCCTCTGATTGCAGTATCCACAGGCATAGTTACTTACCTTGTCCCTGGGTCATACGATGCCTCCCCGCTGTGTGATCGAGCTGTGTCCTCTTCGCTTGATTTACACAGTGCCCGTGTGCCGGTGAGCACTGTTCCCTGCGACGTTACACAGTACACATACAGTATACTGTATAAAATAATTACACATCTCCTTTGTCCCTAGTGGTCTGCCCAGTGTTCTGCATGCACTTTTATATAATAAATACTGTTCTTTCTGCCTGGAAACTGGATATTGTCCATAGCAACCAAAAAGTGTCCCTTTACATTAAAAGTACTTTTAGACCAGCTAGAAAACAGCGATAATAAATTAGAATCACTTGCAGAATTGAGCGATATCGATTTGTGGGAAAATTCGTCATCAAATAATAAAAATAATGACAGTGACAATTCTGCAACTGAGCAAATTTCAGTGTTTGATTACATTATTGAATATTTTTTATTATTATTATATTATTATTTGTTATAATTATTTATAGTTATTTATTATATTATAATTTATGATTTTGTGTTATATTATAATTTATGATTTTGTGTTTCAAACGTTACCATACCCAGGATGTCTACTAGACACTTGTTTGGTCAGATTTAAGTGAGTTATTCCTAAGAATTGCAGGCCTACAATATAAGACGCCAAATTTCCATGCAAAATAATGGTACCACTTTCAGCACCTAAGAGGAGAGCGGGACTGTGTCTGTGTCTGCTCTGCATATTGGAGCGGAAACGGACCTGTCACCTGCCTGCTCAGCGGGGATCAGCTGCCTACTCAACGGGGATACCCCACTCATCAAGTGGATTCCAATTAGCAGAGGCACTCATTTTAAAGGGGAGTTAGTAAAATCAAAGTTGTTAAATGTGACATTTATTTAAAGATACAACAGTTATCTGTAAACCATACAGTTATAATTTTGCTGGCTTTAGCGGCAAAAGGAACTAATTTCATCTAAAAGGCAGAGGGTGTCAATTCTACAGTAACTTCAGTGCAGAATGAACTGCGCTGTCATCATATTAAAGAATGTGGAAAAAAAAGTATCGATTGTCAGGATCATTAGGTTAAAAAACTTTGTTATGGGCTGGACTCAAGAAAACTGCTGTGTTAATGCTAATAACTGACTGCAGCAAATACAGTATGTCATTTTTGTTTTTGTCCTAATTTTATTTATTTTCCTACCAAGTGTTACACAACACTTTAAAACCAGAACAGTTTTGTATGTGTGTGTTTAGAGGCATATGTAAAAGGTGTGTTAACCATATCCCGACCGCCCACCGCAGGTATACGTCGGCACTTTAGAGATGGATATCTCGGTAACGGCAGCAGCTGCTGCCACAACCGAGATATCCATCTCTTCTGTGGGCGGTCGGGTAAACGATAATGGCGGTCTCCGCGGCGGAATCGCCGCAAGATCGCCGTTATCGGTGGCGGACGAGCGTCCCCCCCCCTCCCGCTGCGCTCCCGCGCTCTGCGCCGCTTACCGGAGCCGTCGGTAGCGGCGGAGGCGATCGGGTGCGCTCGTCTGGTCAGCGGGGATGCGAGTGAGAGAAAAAATTTCCCTCGTCCATCCCCGTAGCTCTGCTGGGCGGAAGTGATGTCAAACGTCAGTTCCAAACAGCGTCTTAAAGAGACATTTTTTTTTAAATGTCATTTGAAAAATGACATTTAAATTTTTTTTTTTTTTTTTTGCATTTTAGCCTAAATATGAGATCTGAGGTCTTTTTGACCCCAGATCTCATATTTAAGAGGACCTGTCATGCTTTTTTCTATTACAAGGGATGTTTACATTCCTTGTAATAGGAATAAAAGTGATAATTTTTTTTATTTTTTTATTTTAGTGTTAAAAATTGGTAAAATTAATACAAATAAATACGAAAACAAAAATTTTTTTTTAAATCGCCCCGTCCCGACGAGCTCGCGCGCAGAAGCGAACGCATACGCGAGTAGCGCCCGCATATGAAAACGGTGTTCAAACCACACAAGTGAGGTATCGCCGCGATCGTTAGAGCGAGAGCAATAATTCTAGCCCTAGAACTTCTCTGTATCTCAAAAAATGCAACCTGTAGAATTTTTTAAACATCGCCTATCGAGATTTTTAAGGGTAAAAGTTTGACGCCATGCCACGAGCGGGCGCAATTTTTAAGCGTGACATGTTGGGTATCATTTTACTCGGCGTAACATTATCTTTCACAATATGTAAAAAAATTGGGCCAAATTTATTGTTGTCTTATTTTTTAATTTAAAAAAGTGAATTTTTTCCAAAAAAAGTGCGCTTGTAAGACCGCTGCGCAAATACGGTGTAACAAAAAGTATTGCAATGACTGCCATTTTATTCTCTAGAGTGTTAGAAAAAAAAATATATAATGTTTGGGGGTTTTAAGTAATTTTATAGCAAAAAAAAATGTTTTAGTCTCGTAAACACCGAATCTGAAAAACAGGCCCGGGGCTAAAGTGGTTAATATAACATTTTTATTTATTTTTTCTAATTTCAGTTTACATAAAACTTTGATGGACCTGCAAAATCAACAGCTTCAACAGTTAAGCAACTGGCTTTCGCAAACAGAAAATCGGATTAAGAAAATGGATTTGGAAATTTTGGGTCCTGACTTGGAAGATATAAAGCGCCAAATAGAAGAACATAAGGTTTGGTTTCTTGTATACTAACCACTTTACTATTTCTAATATTTCCCAATGACTGGTTCTGTGTACCTGCTGCAGTAGGGACCATACTCTCTCTTTTGGATTTTTAATCCTTTTAATTTAATTGAGAATCCACCAGAAAGAGATGGAATAATATATGTAAGCATGAACTCTCCTAGAGTTGAGGAAAAAGCAGGAAAATTCCATATGTCAGTATAAAACAAAGAAAGTTATGGGCAGTGACTTACTCCGTCTTAACCAATAACTAGAATATTACTTTTGGGGTCAGCTTTAATACCTTTTATGGAAAATATAAACATAAATTACTATACATTTAGCTTTTTTTACATTTATTTTATTTGTTCTTTAACCACTTAAGACCCGGACCAAAATGCAGCTAAAGGACCTAACCCCTTTTTGCAATTCGGCACTGCATCGCTTTAACTGACAATTGAGCGGTCGTGCGATGGCCTCCCAAACCAAAATGGCGTCCTTTTTTCCCCACACATAGAGCTTTCTTTTGGTGGTTTTAGATTACCTCTGCGGTTTTTATTTTTTGCTCTAAAAAAAAAATAGAGCGACAATTTTGAAAAAAAAAATCATTTTTTTTTTACTTTTTGCTATAATAAATATCCCCCAAAAATATATAAAAATAATTTTTTTTCTCAGTTTAGGCCGATACATATTCTTCTACCTATTTTTGGTAAAAAAAATCGCAATAGGCGTTAATCGGTTGGTTTGCGCAAAATTTATAGCGTTTTTTTTTTTTCTACTAATGGCGGCGATCAGTGATTTTTTTCGTGAATGCAACATTATGGCGGACACTTCGGACAATTTTGACACATTTTTGGCACCATTGTCATTTTCACAGCAAAAAATGCATTTAGAATGCATTGTTTACTGTGGAAATGACAGTTGCAGTTTGGGAGTTAACCACAAGGGGGCACTGATGGGGATATGTGTGACCTGAAGTGTGTTTACAACTGTAGGGGGGTGTAGCTGTAGGTGTGACTTCATCGATTGTGTCCCCCTATAAGAGGGATGACATGATCGATACAGTGAAGCACGGGGAAGCCATGTTTACACACGGCTCTCCCCGTTCTTCAGCGCCGGGGACCGATCGCCGCACTCCATCGGTGATCGGGTCTGCGAGTCCCACGGTCCCGGAGTTACGGACCGGGTCACGGGAGCTTGCCGCAGCGCGCTCCCGTGACCCACGGCTGGGTACTATTACAGCATGTACCTGTATGTGCATGTGCCCAGCCGTGCCATTCTGCCAACGTATATGTGCAGGAGGCAGTCCTTAAGTGGTTAAAACAATTGGGCCATATAACATTGTAAATAGCCAGTAAAATAAACTTTCATACATACTGACTGATTAAACTGTTGTATCAGATTGACCTCTCTTTTTCCTAGTGCATCACTATGGGGGTTACTTACAAAACGCAAATCCACTTTACACTGCAAGTGCACTTGGAAGTGCAGTCACTGTAGATCTGAGGGGAAGATCTGAAATTAGGGGAAACTCTGCTGAGTTTATTATCCAATCATGTGCAAGCTAAAATTATGTTTTTTATTTACCTTGCATGTCCCCCTCTACAGCGACTGTGCTTCCAATTGCACTTTCATGTGCACTTGCAGTACACCTGTAGTGCAAAGTGGCTTTGCCTTTCGTAAATAACACCTTATGTCTTTTTTTTTTTTACACTTTTAGTCAGTTTCAAAGACACTTTGGCTATAACAAAGCTGACCTTGATTTGTTTGTGCATCATAGAAACCACTGGTTCGTTACCATTATTCTAACTGAAAGATAACCTTCAGAAATACAGCTGAGTTCTGCTGTTTTGTAAATGCATCTTTATAATTTTATTTTTTCAAAACTGTAGGCTTTCTGTATTATTAAGTTTGTGAAATATAAAAGGTCACCTTAGGTAATTTGAAACGGTAAGCTTTTCATATAAAATATTTTTCCATAAAAGGAATGGTGAAGCCTGTTGGTTAATACCTATCTTCACTTGTGTTCTAATAGTTTAGGCTTGTTTTACTGTGTCACACTCACTGCCTTATCTGTATACTTCAGTTGTGTTTTGTTGGGTCAAATAAGGTATTGTTTGCTGGCACTTTTTGGTGCATTCCCAAATATTAAAATTGGATTGACTTTGGTAGAACCTAATTCTTATATCTTTCAGGAAAAATATTTAAATATATCTAAAAGTTGCATGGTGCAAGGAAATTTTCCCCAGAGCTTAAAGGAGTTGTAAAGAATTTATTTATTTGTTTGCCTAAAATGAATGTCTGCAAGGTAGACAGACAGAATAGTGTAAGGATTCTGTTAAAAAAAATGAGTAAATACCTATTAAATTCCTTCATCTATATCAACTCCGGCATTCTAGTTTCTGTTCTCTCATTCACTTCCTGGTTTGCGGCTCTCGTTCATGTAAGAACTACATTTCCCAGTATGCATTGTGGCACGCCCAGTAATTCACACCTCCTTGAAGTCTCTAACACATAGAGAGCGTCCTGCCACACTGATGTAGTTCCCAGGAGGGAGCGAGCACGTCACTGACCACCGCAGTAAAGCCTCCCTTCACGGTGGTCAGTAAAATCAGACAAGCAGGAAATGAACAGAACAGAGAAGAAATAGAGCAACTTCTGAGCAAAAAACGAACAATGAGGAAGTGAAAAGAGGAATGCTTATTATGAAAAAAAAAATCCTTTACAACCCCTTTAATGAATGTTGTTAAATTTCACTTTGCAAATAATACCCATTCATGTGCAAAGAAAACAAAACAGCATTTTGTAGCTTGCTTGTACATATTGAATGATTGAGGTCAACGGAGCGTCACCTCATTTGCCTGGTTCTGGGGTAATTCCCTTGCAAAGTGCAACTTTTCTTGCAAAGTGAACACTTTATTTGCCTTTAGTGAATTAACCCCTTAGTTGCTGGCAGGAAAATAAAAGTAATTGCTGGAGATTACATCATTTCACTTTGATGTAACTCTTTCAATCCGCTCACAGAAAAGTTGACAAGATGCTGTGTTTTTAAAGCAGTCACAGGGAAGAAGTGTGTGCAGGTAGGCGTGCTTGTACAATTTTTCTCTAGCTATTTTACAGGTTTTTAATAAAAAAAAAAATTGTTTTGTTTTAATCCCATAAAATAATGTTTTCACAGTAGTTTTCCCTTAATCAAGAGTCATGTAATACTTTAAACCCCAGTGGATGTTGAGTTCACTTTACAGCCTGTCTTGCTAAAAAAACAAAAAAACAAAACATATCTCCTTTTGTAGACACATATTTGCATAGAGTTGGAGAATGTGTCAGTAGCAAACATGGGCTGCATAGCAAAAAGACCGTTAGGTTAAGCGGCCATATAGCATTAAAGAACCTGACAGAAGAGAAAAGAGTTTAAGTACAGGAAGAATATTCTTCAGTTCATTAGTAGCTATTGTAACTGCCTGGAAATCCTTTTTATCTTTCATGAATGGACTTCCTCTTCAATTTTTGAGTTTTATACTTCTTTTGTCCATTGCCACCTTTTACTTAAATTGTGAGAGAGAGGAGGGAGATTGTATTTTGACAGAGCAGATAATTAGACAGTCTAGCCTAGTTCTATTACTTTCATTTATTACAAAAAGGAAAGATTGTGTTTAACACAAGCAGATAACTACTAAATTACTAAATGCAGTCATGCTGTTAATAAATGGTTTGAATAAGATATTACTCATAGCAGCAAAAGCAAGAAACAGTTGTTTTCTGTGTGTTCCATGGCATAAACTATTAATATAAAATGTGTCATGTTTATTTTACAAGTCCAGTAATTTTTATTTTCCATCATCTGAAATATACTCTCACATAATGAGGTAATATACACAGATGTGTAAAGTGTACTATGTCACATTGATTTATTTATTAATCACGTGACCTTCAAAAGGTTTTACCCTTTTTATCACCAGGGTATTTTTACTATTCAGCACTGTGCTACTTTAACCGATTGCCGCCCGCCGCATGCAGATATATGTCTGCAGCATGGCACGGGCAGCCAAAAGGATGTACATGTACACCCCCTTTAACCACTTAAGCCCCGGACCAATATGCTGCTAAATGCCCTGAGGCGTTTTTACAATTCGGCACTGCATCGCTTTAACAGACAATTGCGCGGTCGTGCCACGTGGCTCCCAAATAAAATGTGTGTCCTTTTCTTCCCACAAATAGAGCTTTCTTTTGATGTTATTTGATTGCCTCTGCGATTTTTATTTTTTGCGCTATAAACAAAAATAGAGCGACATTTTTGAAAAAAAAAAAAACAATATTTTTTACTTTTTGTTATAAGAAAAATTGAATAAACTAAATTTTAGTCAAACACTTAGGCCAAAATGTATTCAGCCACATGTCTTTAGTAAAAAAAAAAACAATAAAAAAAAATTAGCTACCTAGCAGCAACAGTGACACTAATACAGCGATCAGAAAAATGATCGCTTAGTGACACTGGCAATAGGGAGTGAAAGGGTTAACTAGGGCGGTGATCAAGGGGTTAAAACTTTATTAGGGGGGATACAGGGGCTACCCTGAACCTAACACTAACTGACTGTCACACTGCCTGTCACACTGACACTACATGCATTGATCATACATATATGATCACTGCATTCAGTGTATAAATAAAAAAAATACCAAAATGTTTAGAAAAACATATTTTTCTTAGCTTCTAAACATTTCCAAACAATTTTTTTTTTTTTTTTTTTTTTAAATTTAGGCCAAAATGTAGTCTGCTACATTTCTTTGGTAAATAAAACCCAAATCAGTGTACATTATTTAGTATGTGTAAAAGTTATAGAGTCTACAAACTCTGGTATATATACAGTATATTTGAAACAGGGGGTGGGGGGGTGGTGATCGCAAGGGGTTAAATGTGCCTATGTGTACTGGTGTAGTGTTGGTGCAGACTTACTGTGCCTCTTCTCTCATCTCGGCAGTTTGAAATTACCGCCGAGATGAGCGCTGCATCACTTCCTCTGCCTGTGTTTACATTTTACAGGCAGAGGAAGTGACACGGCGGCGGCGCACAGGATTGGCTGGGAGCGATCACGAGGGGGCGGACAGAAACGAACCACCGCCCCCTGGAGTTGGATCGCTCCCGGAGGTAAGCCGCCCGCCGCACGCAGTGGAGGGGGTCCCGATCGGACCCCAGAACCGCTAGTAGGCAGGGACGTAAATTTGCGTCCATCTGCCTGTCCGAGCCCTTTTGTGGACGTAAATAGGCATGCGGCGGGCGTTAAGTGGTTAAGAAGCGGCTGTTGCGGGCACGCGCAATGATCTCCGTGAGCGCTACTGAGGGTCCCGCGGACTTGATCGTCGTGGGCATACCCGTGATCGTCTCATAAAGAGATAGAACGGGGATGATGTTAGTGTAAACACAACATCTCCCCATTCTGCCTCGTGACACTGTCACTGATCGTGTCCCCTGTCATCCGTAACACGATCAGTGAAGTGTCACAGCAAGCCACACCCCCCTACAGTAAGAATCACTCCTTAGGGAACACGTAACCCCTACAGCACCACCTAGTGGTTAACCCCTTCACTGCCAGTGTAATTTTCACAGTAACCAGTGCATTTTTATAGCACTGATCGCTGTAAAAATGACAATGTTCACAAAAATGTGTCAAAAGTGTCCGATGTGTCCGCCATAATGTCGCAAGTCATGATAAAAATTTCAGATCATCATTACTAGTAAAAAAAAATATTGATAAAAATGCTATAAAACTATCCCCTATGTTGTAGACACTATGGGCCAGATTTAGGTACCTTTACGCCGGCGTATCTGGAAATACGCTGCCGTAATTTCAAATGTACGCCGTCGCATCTTTGCGCCGATTCAAAAAGCGTGATACACCGAAAAACATGGCTTCAGCCGTCCGACGTGACTTGCCTACCCCAGCATATTGTGGGCGCATAGTTACGCTGGACGCATTGGGCGCTCCCATTAAAAATATGCAAATGTGCTAGATACGCCTATTCACGAACGTACTTGCGCCCGGCGCATTGATATATGTCGTTTACGTAAGGGCGTTCAACCGGCGTAAAGTTACCCCTGCTATATGAGGCGCAGCCCATCTTAAGTATGGACGTCGGAACAGCGTCGAATTGTACGTCGTTTGCGTAAGTCGGACGCGAATAGGGCTGAGCGTAAGTTAAGTTCACGTCGAATGCATTGAGTATTTTCAACGTGATTTTGGAGCATGCGCACTGGGATACGTCCATGGGCGGCGCATGCGCCGTTCGTTCGCCACATAATTTGCATGGGGTCACGGTTAATTTTAATACAACGCGCCCCCTACCTGCCTACTTTGAATTACGCGCACATTTACTCTACGCCGCCGTAACTTAGAACGCAAGTGCTTTGTGAATACAGCACTTGCCTCTCTAAGTTGCGGCGGCGTAGCGTAAAGAAGATACGCTACCCCCGCACAAAGTTACGCTGGGCTTTCTGAATCTGGTCCTATAACTTTTGCACAAACCAATCAATAAACGCTTATTGCAAATTTGTTTACCAAAAATATGTAGAGGAATAAGTTTCTGCTTAAACTGAGGAAAATAAAATTATATCTTTTTGGGGGATATTTATTATCGCAAAAAGTAAAAAAATAATGTGTTTTTCTAAACATTTTGGTATTTTTTTTATTTATACAGCAAACAATAAAAAACCTAGTGGTTATTATGGCAACTAAAAGATATCTATTTGTGTGAAAATGTATATATATATATATATACACATTTCATTTAGGTACAGTGCTGCATGACCAAAACAATAGCCAGTTAACCACTTAAGACCCGGACCATTATGCAGCTAAAGGACCAGGCCCCTTTTTGCGATTCTGCACTGTGTCGCTTAAACTGACAATTGCACGGTCGTGCGACGTGGCTCCCAAACAAAATTGACATACTTTTTTCATACAAATAGAGCTTTCTTTTGGTGGTATTGATTACCTCTGCGGTTTTTATTTTTTGCGCTATAAACAAAAATAGAGCGATAATTTTGAAAAAAATTCAATTTTCTTGGCTTCTAAACATTTCCAAACAATTTTTTTTATATATATATAAATTTAGGCCAAAATGTAGTCTGCTACATTTCTTTGGTAAATATAACCCAAATCAGTGTACATTATTTAGTATGTGTAAAAGTTATAGAGTCTACAAACTCTGGTATATATACAGTATATTTGAAATAGGATCAATCCTGATATACTGATGGCCTTTCTCATTTATTGAGGCCCTAAACTGCCAGAACAGTACAAATATTCCCCAAATTACACCTTTTTGGAAAGTAGACAGTCCAAGGTATTTCGTAAGAGGCATGGCAATTTTTTTTAATTGTAGTTTTTTGTCACAATTTTTTGGAACATTAAGAAGTTATATAAAATATTTTTTTTTTACCATGCAGTACAGCATCATTATATGACTGGTAGGCCTCGTACACACGGCCGAGGAACTCGTCGTAAATGAAACATTGTTTTCCTCGACGAGTTCCTTAGGCTTGTTGAGAAACTTGACAAGCTGTCTTTGCGTACACACAGTCAAGACCAAATCTCCTCTTTCTTAAACGCGGTGATGTACAACACATACGACGGCAGGGGAAGTTCGATTCCACTGGCACAACCCTTGGGGCTGCTTTTGCTAATCTCATGTTACTGCGTGTTAAGTAAAAGTTTGGTGAGAGATGATTTGCACTTTTCAGTCTGTTACAGCGTGACAAATGTGCTATCTCCATTACGAACGCTACTTTTACCGAAGGTGCGCTCCCGTCTCATACTTTATTCTGAGCATGCGCCGGTTTCTAATCATACACACAAACGAGTTTCTCGTCGAAAACCAGCCTGACGAGGAACACGACGAGGAAATTAAGACTCCTGACGAGGAAAAAGAACTTCCTCGTTTGTTCCACATCAGTTTTCTTGATGAAAAACATATACACAACCGTTTTCCTCGGCAAAAAAGCTCTGCCACCAAGTTTCTTGATGGACTCTGTCGAGGAAAGCGGTCGTGTGTACGAGGCCGTATGGCAGGGATCAGGAATACTGACTGGTGACAGTATGTAAAAAAAAAAGTTGTATTCAATTGTTTTAACATGTTTTTTCTTGTTTAAACAATTGAAGAATAGCGTAGTTATACATAGAACATTAAGGACAATTCCCATCTGCAGGGAAAATAAGACAATGCAGTGACAGGGATGCAGCCCTCAATAAGTTAAGGTTTGTAAGAGAGTATATGCAAAATAATCATGCAACATCTCAATTCTAACATATGTAGAAGGTTATAAGTAGCAGTAGCATAGTCTCGGATATGTATGGAGGTAGGTATGCCAAGTAACATCTTAGAAATGTTAGCTCAAGGGAACAAACCTAGTGTGGAACAGAAGAGAGAATGATCCATTGAATAAAGTTTTATCATTTTTTTTTACACTGTGATTGTACAAAGATGATCACTGTAACAGCAATTGTTTAAACGTGGCGTTCATTCATGACTCTTTGGGGTTTATTTACTAAAGGGAAATCCACAAGTGCACTTGCAGTGCACTTCGAAGTGCAGTCGCTGTATATCTGAGGGGAACATGCAAGAAAAGAAAAAACATTTTTGCCTGCACATGATTGGATGATAGAAATCAGCAGAGCTTCCCCTTATTTCGACCTTCCCTTTAGATCTACAGCGACTGCAATTCCAAGTGCACTTCCAAGTTATCACATACAAGGTGCTGTAATTGGCCCAGGTACCATTTGATCACCGATGACCTTTCACAAATCACACAGTAGTAAACAATGATGACATTAATGAATGAATGAAGAACTTATATAGCGCAGCACATGCAAAGTAAATCGCCTCTGGGCGCTTGTTGTTCCTGTCTCCTTTGAGATCAAAAGAGATGCGTCTTAATCTTTCTCCTGAAGACTAAATAGTTCTCCTCCAGCCGAATGCTCGCTGGTAAGGCGTTCCATAGTCTGGGACCTTGGACAGCGAATCTCCTGTCTCCTTTGGACTTGTATCTGGCTTTCGGTATCTGAAGCCGATTTTGATTGGTGGATCGTAGAATACGATTGGGATTGTGGACTTTTAATTTTTCGCATAGATAATGGGGAGCATTCCCATGGATACATCTATGCGTTAGACATGCGTTAATGGATTCCATTAATGACTGTTGTTTACTAGGTGACGTGATTGCACAATGATCACGTGGTATCTGAGCCAATCACATTGGCCCAATACGAAGCACCACAATCTCCTGTGAAAACATTGGCCGCATATCACATACTGTGTGCTCCGGGGGAGCTGCACATTGCACCTGAGCAGAGCAACATACGGGTACTTTGCAGTGCCTGCACAGGCCGCCAATCAGTGGTAAAAAACAAAATTGTTGGCTGGTCAGCAAGAGGTTAATATTATTAGCAATATTTGTATTACTATTGGAATGTATATAAAGTGCTCTTGATCTTCATTTTGTCATATTACTTCTTAATTCTTGTTGTGACTCTGAGCCCTGGTTCACACTGGTGCATTTTGAAATGCGATTTGGCATGTCAAATCGCATGTCAAAACGGCAGATTTTGCCGCAAATTGCCAGCAATGACACCGTCCTAATCGGTGCGACGCCGCATCTGCGGCATTGCACCGATTTCAAAAAGTAGTCTCTGTACTACTTTTTGCGATTTCAGCCTGCGATTTACATTGAAACCTGCACAGATGTCTCTGAAATCGCGACCGAAATCGGGACTGAGAAACGGGAGTGAAATCGTGCGAGTTCAGCTGAACTCGCACGGCTTCACTCCCGCAGCCCAGTGTGAACCTGGGCTTAAAAGGGGAAATTCCCACACTTGGACACAGACAGAAAAAAAAGGGGGTTTAATCAATACTTACTCTTTAAAACAATGCTTTGGCATTAGATATGCTTTCATTTTTTTCAAGTCATATTTCTCTCTAATGTTTTATTTGTCTTTTTGTCTTTATGTAGATTTTGCAGGATGACTTAGAACAAGAGCAAGTCAGAGTAAATTCTCTTACTCACATGGTGGTGGTGGTGGATGAAGCAAGTGGAGATAAAACTACAGCTGCCTTAGAAGATCAATTACAGGCAAGTACAAAAGTGATGCAAATATACTGTATGTCTGCATATATAAAATAATATACCATGCTTTTAAGGTAAACAGTTATGGGTGGTCCAATCGGTTCAAATGTGTAAAAGGGGTCCTGCTGCAGGACCATATTCAAGGGCCCTGTGATAGGAGAAAAGGACACCAGGATCATTAAAAAGGGCCCCAGGACTCGAAGTCAGGAGGCCCTTCATGGTTACTTGCATCGGGGCCCTGAAGATTCTAGTTACACCTCTGTATATCATTAACATTTAAAAAAAAGTTAGCTCTGGATATACTATAATGAAAGCCATGCTCACTTGGTGCAGTTTTATGTGTATTTGAAAACTCTGCCTATTTATACACTTGTCCATTTTGATGCACAACAAAAACTGCATTCCATTGCTAGAAACTGCATTTTAAGTAGAAATCCTATTATTTTCTATGAGATTGTTTCACAAGTTCCATCTGAGGATTAACCCCTGCAGGACCCTGGTCCATAATTTACAAATCTGCCAAGCTTCCCTCTCCAACAGTCTCTGCTGGCAGTCACCCCCCAGGGGCCCGAGTTGACTTGCTCTATACCACAAAATCTAAAAGAGGAGAGATCTCCCCCATGGTGTTGCTTAAAATTTCTTGATGCATTGGACATAAATTTTACATTAGGATTGCATAAGTCATAGTAATGTTTTCTGATTCATAAGGATTGGGTAGTACATCCTACATTCTGTAAATGGCACAAGGTACAATCAGATACACCACATGCATAGCTTGTACCACAATTTATGTATTGTTTAATCCTAAATTGTTCCCCACTGACCTGACATTGAAAAGCTTCATACTCAAATTGAGATGACAGTACCTACAAGCACAGTTTTTTTTCAGAAAATAGGTGCAATAACTCAACCACGACCCCGTTCAGATTTCACAAACAGTAGAAGGGTCTTAGAGGGGCATTAAATACCAGGATTGCATTACATACATAATGCAGAGTTCAGGTGGTTACACACAGAGTGCAGAGATGTCACTTGTAAACACAGAAACCAGACTTCTGTGTTTACAAGTGATTGTGGTGAGTAGGCACCAAAGGGTCTGAGCCAGAGGTAGTGGAACTCAGTTCCCCCAATTTCCCCCCCGAAAAAAAGCCCTGCCTACAAGTACTCAGGTCACAGGGGAAACACCCTGGATAGGATAGTTATTTAGGTTGTGTTTTTATCAGCAGATGGAAAATGTAAATGGGTGCAGCAACTTAAGAATCTGCAGCCTCGCTGCAAAATTGTAAATATATCTCTATCTATAAGATGGGTAAGTTTCTCTAAATAAACTCTACAAGCCGATCAAATTTTTTTGGAATATATGGTTACAAAGATGACAGCCCATTCATCGGATATATGTCTAGGTTTGTTGCCATGAATACTACTCCCCCTTAGATAAGATACGATTTATTGTTATTGTAAAAACAAATTTACAATAAAATGACATGACTAACTCACACATTTTAACATTTCCCATTACAATTTAAAGCCATAATATAAAAGCCCTCTTCCTATGATTCACTTTTGGAATGCTCTCTGTGCTAACTAGGCGCATACACTATCATACTCCTTATGGAAAGCAAAACCAGTACAGCAATTTCTACAGGCTCATGTAAATTCTCCTACAGGAATATTCCTGATAGGGTGGGATGGATGACAACTTATAACATACAAGGTAGCATCACCCAAACAGGGTTTACAGTATGGCCTTGTACACACGAGGGGATATTTCCGCTGAACATGGTCCGACGGACCATTTCAGCCGAAAAATCCCCTCGTCTGTAGGGGCAAACGGACGCTTTTTGCCGGATTCATCCTGCGGAAAAATTTCAAAGCATGCTTTGAAATAATTCCGCCGGATAGCTGGCCGTCAGATATGTCCGCTGGTTAGTACGGCTGGATCCGATGCATGCGCGCGGAAGTGTTTATTTCCTGGTGTGGTGACGTGGAGGTCACGTGGCGGCGTCAACGTCACCGCCGCGTCACCGCGCTGTCCGCCGGCGGGGAATTTGATCCGATGGTGTGTACAGCCATCGGATCAAAACATCCCGGCGCAAATATACGCTGTAAACGGTCCGGGGACCGTTTACAGCGGATATTTCCCCTCGTGTGTACAAGGCCTATGAGTAGACAGATCCCATCTCTATATGATCCTGTAGGGTAACTTTTAGGAAATCTATAATATCAGAATGACAAGTGCTAGTGAGTTGTAGATTATAACTGTTATTGTTTATGTAAACCACAAAGCTGTCAAGTTACCTGGAATCACCTGCTCACACCATCAGGATGTCATTACTATAGTGTCCTTACCAATGGATGTTCCTGACCAAAAGATTGGAGGTCCCTCCCAAAGCTTTGCACAATAAGGGCGAAGAAGGCAATGTTCAGCGCTGAACACCCTGCAAATTCGGGTGTTCCCCCACGAATGGGGCGAACTTTCAGCCAATATTAGTTCTAGGATTTCAACACTACCAACAGCCTATTCTACACTGACTTCAGAAGCTGCTCTCTTTACATTCCCCGCTCAGTTTCTTCACATGGGTTCAACTCCCATTCTCCATACCACCTAGCAAGTTTAACACCTTCTTACTTGGACACATTTTAGGTGTGTTTCCTGCACTTGGCTAGCCATTTTTTTCCATTAATGTCTCTGCTACAGGTTGCTGTAGCCAATGTTTTATTTAGCCCAAAAGCTGCAGTTCAGCCTCTGGCACTATTTCTTTCAGACTCCCCACAGTATTTTGATGCTCTAGTAATAAAGTGTTATTCACACTACTATTTGTATCTAGTGACTGTCAGAGACCATCAAAATGTTGCTAGGGACTATTAGGGACTATCATGTTCCTAAAAACTTCAAGGGACCTATCAGAGACTGTCAAGGACCAACAACGTTACAGATCATAGAGATGAGAAGCCCAATACAAGAAACAATCACAGACCACACATATTTTGCAAGGGACTATTACTATTAGAAACCACAATATGTTGTATAAGGCTACTAAAGACCACCAACATATTGCAAGAGACTTGCAGAGGCCCCCAATATGTTCAAAAGGCTACCTATATGTTTAAAGAGACTACTATAGATGGCTGACATGTTTAGATAATCTTGACATGCTAAGTCATTTTAATTACATGACAATGTCAATAAAAGCAAGACTTACATGGACAGGAATCTCCAGCCATGTAGGACAATTGGTGGGGAATGGAAAATTACATGAATGCCTATAATTGGGCATGGCGTGTGGCAGGTCATCTTTTTTTTGTCTGGCAAGTCAGCAGTGGTGGGCATTGTGATTATGATGGAGGGTATCTGGAGGACCCCTTATTATTAAGTGGGGCTTCTAGGTTCCAATAAGCCCCCAACCCGCAAAGCCACACGCGTTTTGACATGGGGACAAGATGCTTTGATGGGGATCCCCCTTTTATTAAAAAGTAGACAACATATTAGGGGTGTTTTTACTGACCCAACAATTTAGAGCCTCCAAAAATGTGATAGGTAGTCAGGAAATTAATGGATTTTGCGACTCTCTATGTGGCTAGGCTGATAAACTAAAAAAAGATTTTTTGGTGGAATATTATTGGCTTTTCAAATATGGCCATGTTTTTTTGTGAAATTACTCATTAAAATGAGAACTTTATAGATTTTTTTTTTATTTGTACTTTCAAAAAATGATGATAAACCACAAAATCTTCAAAATATTCACCATGCTTCTTATTAAATACTTTGGGGTGTCCACTTTTCAAATGTAGGGTCGTTTTGGGGATGTTTCTACTGCCCTTTAGGGCAAGGGTCTCAAACTGCTGGCCCAGCTGTTGTAAAACTACAGTTACCATCATGCCTCTGCCTGAGGGAGTCATGCTGGTAACTGTCATTCTTGCAATGCCTCATTGGACTTGTAGTTTTGCAACAGCTGGAGGGCCGTCAGTTTGAGATGCCTGCTTTAGGGGAACTAAACCCATGAATTTTGTTTTCCTTTTAAAAGTATTTTATTTATGGTAAACTCATCAGTTTAACAGTTTCAAGAAACAGTTATATTTCCAGCAAGCTGAGAATGCCAACTGTCACATTGGCTTTCAACCAAACTGTCAAACCATCAAATTGCTGTTGTCATAACTGATCACATCATGGCTGTTGCAAATCAAACAGAGGCTAGGATGGCAGCTTGCTTGGCTGAAAAAGATTAAAGGGATTTATTTCTGTTTTAATTTTAGGTCCCCAAGAAGTGTGATAGGCAGTCAGAATATGGGCTTGATAATTTTGAATACCTTTATACAGAGCTTGAGATGATGAGGGGGACCTCTTGCACAGTTTCCATCTGACCTGGATGTTGAGACAGGGACTGCAGGGGTTAAGACACAAGTGCCAAGGTGTAGATACTCTGAGCAGGAACTTAAAGTGAAGGTCCACCCTAAAGAATAAAAAGAGAGGAGAAGCTGGGTCAAGAATGCACATCAAAACTGGAACACAAGAACAAAGCTGAATACCATACAGCAAATAACTAGTGAAAACTTCAGGTTTAAATGGGCTACTAGGCTCCTGTGGATGTGCACACGCGTCCGTGCTCCTATGCGTGGGCAATGATGTGCAGTCTTTCTTCTATGCTCATAGAAATGTACATGTCTATGTCTAGCCAAACAGTGTAGGAAATTGAAGAAACCCGCTGAACGGCCGCACTCGTGGCAAAACAGTGTAGAAAATCCAAAATCTGTTACATCATGGTGATGGAAGGTACACACATCAATATTGATGCTTAATCATAGCTGGTGACCACTAATCAGACTAGAGTGGAAACCAAATGTGCAAAGAGAAATGGGCAGCACAAAAAAACAGAGAACCAAAAGGAATAAGACCTCTGAAAAAATGACACTGAATTAATGTTTACTTAGTAAAGTCAGAATAGAACTGGTTCACTCTATTAGCTTACTGTCCATTAGCAGATAATATTGCTAGAAGAGTTCTAATATAGATACAATATACAGTACAAAAACATGACAAGGCACTAAACAATGCATTAAATGTATCTGCACATCTGAGCGCAATCAAACATAACGCAGACAATAGTAGAGAGAGACAATCTCTGCCAGTGAACCGAAGTTCACTAATGTAAGGCCCAATTATAGAACATTAAGTAACAATCAAGGTTGTATCCGAAACTGCGTCACACGTAAGTGAATTTTCTTTTTACAAAATATAAGCGAAAAGCCATAAAATATATGATGAGACCAAGTGAGCGTACTCACCTCTGCCATGTAAGTGGTAAAGAAGAGGGGAAAAACCCTATAAAAAATAAACAGTTTATGAAATAGAAGGAAAGGAGATGACAAACAAAGGCAGAAACATAGGAAAGTAGAAGAGATGATTTCAGGCAGAAGTCAAACAAATAAAGCAAATGGGCTACACAGATGCCACAAGTGTCAAAAGTATACCAGCTTCTCGAATTAAAACTGTCACAGATGAACAAGTGGCATACTATATAAAAACAGCATATTGTATACATAAGACATACATAAGTATCCATAAAAGCATACGGGCATTCTACTCCAACCAGCCAGGATATAACATGCATGAGCCACAGCAGTATAAAGCAACACCATTTTTTGATATCGTACAGATGATCATATAGACCATCCCTCCAGTGTTGGGTGGTCCTTACTAAATACTGGATCTGGCATGCGGTGCCTGTAATAACATACACCACATAGCACGTGTTGCAGTTAATAAAGAAACCGATCCTAAAAGATTTACCTGTGGGCAACAAAGTGACAGGATGACCTGTTTTAACGAATGAGCAATATGAGCAGCTACTGACACCACACTTAAAAGTGCCTTTAAACTTGAGCCAGTGCACGGGTGGCCATGCACTAGTATATAAACTGGGTTACAGACACCTGCATAGACTTGGCTCTCTTGTAAACGACCTGTATCCCATCGGATAAGATCTGTACATATATGAGTTCATTGGTCAAAACCAGAAGGTACGTCTTAATAACTTTTTTAATTCTCTCAAACTCTATACTGTAAGGTGTTGAAAATACAGGGATATTAGAGAATTGTGAAAATTTCAATTTACGACATTTATTGCAAAGAGACCCGCTATTCAATAAAGCATCACATGGGATGTTCTCAGCAACAACCAGGGCCTTATTGATGACAGAGTTGGAATACCCCCTGTCCTAGAATATGGATGTCATGAGAGTAGCTTCCCTCTTGAAATCAGATTCCTTACTACATAAACGTTTAAGTCTGCAAAACTGGCCAACTGGTATACTCTTAATGGTGTGGCCCAGATGATTGGAGTCCTCTCTCAGGAGGGTATTACCCACACATGGCTTCCTGTACAAACTAGACACTATTTGGTCCCCTATAGCTGTGAGAAAAACATCCAAAAATTCAATAGATAGGGAATCAATATGGCCGTGAATAGGAGGTTAACCTTCCTAGTGGTATTCCTGAGTGTGCAAAATAATGGTACAGCTTTCAGCATTAAAAATCTGACATAAACATACCATCAGGCAGGTTAAGCTGGTTGTCATTCATGAAATCCATCCACTTCTCCAGAGAAAAGTGTGGCCCGGAGGAAATAAACAGCAGGTCATCTATGTAGCGACAGTATAGTACAGTGTCTGCTTGGCGGGGACTGTCAGCTCCAAAAATGCCTCATGCATTAGCCAAACAGAGTGACCGGCATCATGTTCCTGACACTAATGCACTGGCCCCCATAAAATCCTTACCAGACCTTTAATTTGAGGGATGAGCATGCACTCCCCACCTGAATCATACTAGGCCACATCCCCTTAACAGGAGGAGGTCAAGTTGATGAGGACAAAGGCCACTTCCACGCAACCCTCATTTGGTGACAGGACTTAGCCTGAGGTTTCCCAGGAAAACCATACCAGATCCCTGTGCAAAACAGGGGAGGCCCCATGAAAATCCATCAGTGGGGGTGAGTGTGCACCCCTCTTCCTGAACCATACCAGGCCATATGCCCTCAACATAGGTTCTGGCCTGGTGGTTGTGGGTGTATGTTGGCATGGGGACTTATCAAAATCTGGAATACCCCTTTAAAAATATGTACTACTACTCATTTACAAAAATAAATAAGAAATCTACAATAAAAACACTCAAATGTTTGACAAATCGTTAAAAAAATACAATTCCCCAAAATCTCTTATTATAAATTCAAAGTTAGTTGTGATGCCCATAGCATGCCAACTCACCGAAGGAAAAAATATAACATACCCAGCACACATGACCACTTTGCACTTGTAGTTTTCACTTGTAGTTTGCACTTATAGTTCCAGTTCATTTATTTCTCTGCACAGCTTGCTATACACTATGGGGGTGATTTACAAAAGGCAAATCCACTTTCCACTAAAAGTGCACTTGGAAGTGCAGTCACTGTAGATCTAAGGGGGACATGCAAGGAAATAAAAGAAACCGCATTTGAGCTTGCACATGATTGGATGATAAAATAGTTTCAGATCTTCCCCTCAGATGTACAGCGACTACACTTCCAAGTGCACTTTCAGGTGCACGTGCAGTGCACTTGTGCAAAGTGGATTTGCCTTTCATAAATAACCTCCTATGTGAACCACCGCCCTAGTAAATCAGCTTCCATGCATGTATTACTTATTTGTAAATAAAGGAACATTTCCTCTGTTGACAAAAATGTCACCAAACGGAAGGTGATGGAAAATGCACAGCAGGGACACTGTCCAAAAAAAATCACCCAAAAATAAAATCTAGGTTCTAGCCCTGTCATACTCTTGTTATTTGTGTATTTGTTGTTCTTGGAGAGTTTTGATCACTCTTGGTCTGGTAAAATGTGGTCAGCAAGATGGGAAATGAGGAGAGGCAGTCTTGAAGTCCTGCATAGTGTTAAAAACTTGAAAGGGCTTCTAATCCTTCCCCAATTTATCCAAAAATGTAAAAAGAGGTTTTGACTGGAGGTGCACTTTCACAAATTATTATTTCAACTGTGTTTTTTTTTTTTTTATGTAGCATGGCGTAATAACTATTCTACAATTATCAATATTTAGTTATATTAATGGCTAATTTAACAACAACAGGAAAAAAATATATATGTTATAGATTATTGCACTAAGGCTTTAATTATTCTGCAATGAAATAAGCACTACACCAGCCTCTTGGGTTAAATTGTCTGTAATTTAACTCGGAAAACATAAATTAATCATGAGCACCACTGGACAATTATGAATACACACATCAGTAGTACCTTATTATAAATTATGCCATTGTTAATTTGATAAAATATTATGTGTATGGTCTGCGGTCTTAAATAAAAAATGCTGGATACAAATGGGAGGCAAAAGAGAGTAATCTATTTGGCCTCAGTTTTGAAATATGGCCAACCATAACAAATCAGTATGCTAACATTTTTAAGAATAGCATGAATCAGTGCTCTAAGCACAGGTGGCTAAAAGGCTCTAATTAACTTCCCACAATCCCTGATTAGACCTCAACACATTATTATACCTAAAGGGTTGGGATTGTGTTCAACTGTCTTTTATATTCTGGAGAACATTGCACCTTATTGTATCTCTATAATATTTGAATTGCTTCTTTTGTACTTTGGGTGATTCAAGCACAATTCAAAGTCATGTAAAAACATATATATTAAAAAGTCAGTAGGTGTTATTAAAGCTATTTTGAACAACAAAACACTGCATCTTGTTAGACACATTTTAATTTTTTTACATTGGCATTACTGTTAGAGGAGAACTGTGCAAAACCCCAGTCATTAGGATTACCGTTCTCCAAAGGGTATTTCACAAAGGATTTACTGCATTTATAATCTGAATTTATAATAATAATAAAAGATTACGGCTCACTGTATCAAAATTAGCTTTAATGTTTGCATCTATCAGTAATGCACCTGGTAAATATATATTATAAGAAATCGTCTCTGGTTAAAGGCGTCTTAAATACTATCACGTTTAAAAAGGTGTGGCAAGGGTTATAAATAGTCCCAGCTGAAAGAGACTGTATTCCCACAACAGCTGACAAAGAAAGCATTCCCCATAATTGTATAGTTTCCTGATCTCTGCAGTACTGCCAACCTACAGATTACGGGCCAGATTCAGGTAGAGTTGATCCGCCAGCCTAACTGTCACTTTAAGCCGGCGTTTTTGTTTTCTGTAACCAGAAAACAAGAAACGCCGGGTTGGAGTTCCGATGCGATCGGCGCAATTGAATTTCGCCATTGCATCGTTACTTCAACTTAAAATGGCGCCGGGGGCGTTCCCGCCGATTTACGCTCAAAAAATATGTTAATGAGCGGGAATCGGCAATTCACAATCTTTTTCGGGCGCGACGCAGTGACTTTACGACGTTTCCGGAAGCGATACGCGGCGTATAGATAAAGCAGCCCCCTGTTGGAATATCCTATGTTAAGTATAGGCGTCGTCATCGCGTCGGAAAAAAAACAAATTGCGTCGCTTGCGTAAAACATTCATGAATGGGGATGTGACGTCATTGACGTTCACTGACAGAATTTGGAGCATGCGCACTGGGATGCATTGACAGTCGACGCATGCGCAGTACGTTCGCCGCGGGATCGCGCTTAGTTTGAATACTACACGCCCTATACCCGCCCAATTTGAATTCCGCCGGCTGATTTGCGATGCACTGCCGCAACTTTAGGAGCAAGTGCTTCGTGAATAACAGCACTTGCTCCTAAAATTTCGGCAGAGTAACGTAAATGAGAAGCGTTACTCCAGAGCAAAGATGCTCTGATCTACCTGAATCTGGCCCTACATGTTTAACTCTCAACATGAACTTCTCCTATTTGCTTAGCTATGGTAAAAAAAAATATCAACAGCCTTTTTATTATATCTGTTTAATAAGTGCAGTGTTAATCCTGCCAGAAATCCAGTGCAATTCTGTTTCTCAACCAGTCCTATTTTTATGCCTAGATGACCTACAGTATGTGAACTACATAGTTACATAGTAGGTGAGGTTGAAAAAAGAAACAAGTCCATCAAGTCCAACCTATGTGTCAGTATTACATTGTATATCCCTGTATGTTGTGGTCATTTCGGTGCTTATCTAATAGCTTCTTAAAACCATCGATGCCCCCCGTTGAGACCACTGCCAATGGAAGGGAATTCCACATCCTTGACGCTCTTACAGTAAAGAACCCTCTACATAATTTAAGGTTAAACCTCTTTTATTCTAATGTTAATGGGTGGCCATGTGTTTTGTTAACCACTTCAATACAGGGCTTTTATACACCCTTCCTTCCCAGACCAATTTTTAGCTTTCAGCGCTCTCACACTTTGAATCACAATTACTCAGTCATGCTACACTGTACCCAAACCAAATTGTTATATATTTTTTTTCACAAACAGAGCTTTCTTTTGGTGGTATTTAACTGCTTGCCGACCGCCCGCCGTCATATTACTGCGGGACGGTGGCACTCTTTCGCGATAGCACGTAGCTCTACGTCCTCTCTTTTTCGGCCACTAGGAGGGTAAACACAAAGCTCTCGTTCCTGTCAGTGGGGGAAACGCTGATTTTCTGTTCATACAATGTATAAACAGAAGATCAGTGATTTCCCCTAGTGAGGTCACCCCCCCCCCATACAGTTAGAACACAAACAGGAATACACTTAACCCCTTCCCTGCCCCCTAGTGTTAACCCCTTCACTGCCAATGGCATTTTATAGTAATACAATGCATTTTTATAGCATTGATCGCTATAAAAATGCCAATGGTCCCAAAAATGTGTCAAAAGTGTCCGATGTGTCCGCCATAATATCGCAGTACTGAAAAAAAACGCTGATCGCCGCCATTACTAGTAAAAAAAAATATTAATCAAAATGCCATAAAACTACCCCCTTTTTTTTAAACGCTATAAATTTTGCGCTAAACAATCAATAAACGCTAATTGTGATTTTTTTAATGAAAAATATGTAGAAGAATACGTATCGGCCTAAACTGAGGAAAAAAAATGTTTTTTCTTTCTCGTACATCACGGGACACAGAGCGGCATATTCATTACTATGTGGGTTATATGGAGTACCTTCAGGTGTGGACACTGGCAATCTCAAAACAGGAAGTCCCCTCCCTATATAACCCCCTCCCCTAGAGGGAGTCCCTCAGTTTTTTCGCCAGTGTCTTAGGTGTTGGTCACGGAATAGCTTTGCTCCACATCCTTGGGATTAAGGGCGGGCTAACCGGATCTGTCCAAGGAGCCTCAGTGCCAAAGTGGACAGTACCCGGGCCCCAAGCCGTGGGGTTTTGCCTATAATGCTCCTCTTTGGAGGGCTGGACCCTGGGCCCAGGACTTGGAGTTTGTAAAAACCATAAGTTCCTGTTTGCCAGGGTGCTATATAGGTCCAGGACAGTGGGTACCTTCATAGGACCCCAGGGCCTGAAGGTCTACTACGCTACCCACGGAGATGGGAGAAGATTGGATCAGTTTGCTGGACAAACATCCTGCAGCATGGAGCAGGTAAGGGGGAGCCTGCGGGACTTGGTTCGACAGCAGGCTCTCCGGGGTAACCTAAAAGGGGGATAGCCTAAGTATGCTCTGCATGGGCAACCTTGTTCACTATGTCTAAGAGAGACAGGATGACACCCCTTTTCTCCCCCATCACTAGGTTCCCCGGTCTAAGAATGTGTTGCTAGCTAAACCTGCTGTTTCTTCCTAGGGCTAGTAAGGATCCCTAGGGGCCTTTGGAGAGTCCTACCTGACCGGGGGTTTGAATCTGCCGCCTGTTTCTGCGTTCCTGGATCTCCAGCAGCGCGGCTCCTCCATGTTCCTCCTGTCTTATAGACGTTTTTCGCGCCGTTCAGACAGGAGGGCGGGGGGGGGGCGTGCCTGCGGCGTCATACAGGGGCGCGCCTTTGTGCTGTTATAGACAGCAGGCATTGTCAGTGCTCAGTCTGAGGCTGATTTTCAGAAGGAGAGGACGCAGAGCGGCAGAACAGTGACTCCCGGTGGCGGAAGAGGGGTAGTACATGCTGGACTTTGTTCCAATGCCTTTTTTGTTAAGCCAGGAAATTCCCCTTTTTACAGCAGGTTGGAGGCTGGCAAACTTAGTTTGGGGTCACTGTATGTGGTAAAAAAGAAAATATATAATATATATTTAAAAAAAAAAAAAAAAAAAAACATACGGGATCCCATCAGTTTTTGGGCATTAGTGATCTATTGTCCCCTAAACTCTGGTTTTGTACTCCTGCCCACTACAGTCTGTTGTGTGGGCGGAGTCCCTCGATTTTGTATTATGGCTTCCAAAGGTTCGGGGTCAAAGGGTACAAAAAAGACCAAAAAAACAAAAGGGTTCCCTTTCTGATTCTGATGATATGCCGATACTTTCCCCGCAACTTATTAACATAAAAAGCGCCTTGGATGAGCCATTAGGGGGATCTGGTGCGGAGGCTGGCCCAGATCAGCCCAGCCCTGTGTTTATCACAGAGGAGATGCTAGCCGTATCCCTAGGGGGGCTAGAAGAGAGAATAGCAGCATTGATCGCTAGAGCTATTCCTGGTAAGAAACGGGTTAGATCCCCATCACCAAGAGGTGTATCCTCAGATGCTGAGATTCTCTCTCTGGAGGAATTGGAATCACAGGAGGATCAACTAGACCTGAACCAAGAGGGTTCAGGGATTGAGGGGTCTGCCTCGGAGGAACCATTTTCAGACTCCCAGACAGAAAGACTGTGGGTACAGTCTTTGACGGACATGGTCCGCTCGGCATTTAGTTTACCATTGCCAGAGCCTCAGGTTCCTCCGGTATCCTCTCTGGGCTCTTTGAAAGCTCCGTTAAGCAACGCAGTTTTTCCAGTCCATCCTCTTTTGGAGGAATTGATCTTTCGGGATTGGGTACGGCCGGACAGGATTTTTCTGCCACCGAAAAGATTTGCGGTCATTTACCCCATGGAGGAAAAATTCTCCAAGAGGTGGAGGCTCCCAGTAGTGGATGCAGCCATCTCATGTGTGAATAAATCACTAACTTGCCCGGTGGAAAACATACATATGTTTAAAGATCCGGTTGATAAAAGGTTAGAGACACTTTTAAAAGCATCCTTTGCTACGGCAGGAGCAGTGGTGCAGCCAGCGGTGGCTGCGATTGGTGTTTGTCAGGCGTTAAAAGACCAGACAAAGGAAATGTTAAAGGACATGCCTATCCAACAAGCAGAAGAGTTTTCTGACATTCCCAGAGCTCTGTGTTTTGCTGTAGATGCTATAAAAGATTCCATCCAGCAGGCCTCTCGTTTATCACTATGTTTGGTGCACATGAGAAGGCTCTTATGGTTGAAGAACTGGGCGGCGGAGCCCCCATGCAAAAAGCTTCTGGCAGGGTTTCCCTTCCATGGAGGACGACTCTTCGGAGAGGATCTGGATAAATATATTCAGACTATTTCAAATGGCAAGAGTACCCTTTTACCGGTCAAAAAGACATTCCGGGCTCCTACATTTAAAAGGCAGCTCTTTCCTGTCTCGGGGCCCTCAAATTCCAGGCAGTATCGACGGCCGCCTGCACGATCCAACGTTAACAGTAGATCGCAGGGACAGGCCCCTGGGGGTAAGAGGCCGTGGTATCGCAAGCCGTCAAAGACAGCCCCTAAGTCGGCCTTATGAAGGGGCGCCCCCACTCTCGCGGGTGGGGGGAAGGCTTTGTTTCTTCTCAGAAGTTTGGGAAGCCAAGATCCCCGACAAATGGGTCCGGGCATCTGTGACCACAGGTTACAGACTGGAGTTTCTAAGGTATCCTCCGCCTCATTTTCAAGAATCAAGGCTACCAAGAGATCCAGCAAGGAAGGCCTCAATGCTGGCAGCTTTGGATCACCTGCTTTGCCAGGACGTAATTATAGAAGTGCCAGCCCGAGAGCAAGGGCTAGGTTTCTATTCCAATCTCTTTGTCATACCAAAGCCCAACGGCGATGTCAGGCCAATCTTGGATCTAAAGAGGTTAAACGGTTACCTAAGGGTTCGTTCCTTCCGGATGGAATCCATCCGGTCAGCAGCCGCCGCGCTTCAGAAGGACGATTTTCTGGCCTCCATAGACATAAAGGATGCTTACCTTCATGTACCAATCTTTCAGTTGCATCAAAGATTTTTACGCTTCGCGGTGGGGCAGCGACACTTCCAATTCAGGGCGCTCCCCTTCGGGCTGGCCACGGCCCCCCGGGTATTCACGAAGATCCTAGCCCCAGTTCTGGCCAATTTAAGGATCCAGGGGGTCACAGTCCTAGCATACTTGGACGACCTTTTAATCATAGATCACTCACGGTCGGGTCTGCAAAAGGCAGTAAACCTCACGGTTCGGTACCTCGAAGAATTCGGCTGGGTCCTAAACCGGGGAAAGTCAGCGTTCCAGCCTACAAAGCAGTTGGAATACCTCGGCATGAGGTTAGACACAGAACAGCAAAGGGTGTTCCTGCCCCTGGTAAAGATCGAAGCTATCAAGGGGTTGGTTCAGTTGGTTCTAAACAAGAAAAGACCAACTATTCGCCTGTGTATGCGAGTACTAGGCAAGCTAGTGGCCACGTTCGAGGCAGTACCATACGCTCAGATCCACACTCGCGTCCTACAGGCAGCCATTCTAGCAGCCTGGGGCAAGAGGGCACATGCCTTAGAGTCCCCTTTGACGCTATCATCAAGGGTCCGACAAAGCCTGGCCTGGTGGTTGAACCCTCAGAACCTTCTAAAGGGAAAATCCTTCAGCCCTGTTGTCTGGAAGGTAGTTACCACAGACGCCAGCCTGGCAGGCTGGGGGGCGGTCTTTGAGGGGTTCTCTCGCCAGGGAACTTGGGTGAGAGCAGAAAGGCAGCTCCCCATCAATATCTTGGAGATCAGAGCTGCTCGCCTAGCCCTTCTGGCATGGACCTCCAGATTAAAGGGGTTCCCGGTGAGAATCCAGTCAGACAATGCCACGGCGGTGGCATACATAAACCACCAAGGGGGAACCAGGAGTCAGGCCGCTCAGAGGGAGGTGAGCTTGATTTTTCAGTGGGCAGAGGTTCATGTACCCTGCATTTCAGCGATATTCATTCCCGGAGTGGACAACCTGCAGGCAGACTTCTTAAGTCGCCAGACTCTGTTGCCAGGGGAGTGGTCTCTGCATCCCCAGGTCTTTCAGACAATCTGCCAGAGGTGGGGAAGGCCGGACGTAGATATAATGGCATCCAGGTTCAACAAGAAACTAGACAGGTTCGTGTCTCGAGCGAGGGATCCGATGGCCTGCGGAACCGATGCGTTGGTTTGCCCTTGGCATCAATTCAAACTTCTATATGCATTCCCTCCACTACAGTTACTCCCTCGCCTGTTGCGCAAGATCAGAGTGGAGCACAAGCCAGTCATTCTAGTAGCTCCGGCTTGGCCCCGGAGGACTTGGTACTCACTAGTCCTGAAGATGGCAGTGGGAGACCCTTGGACTCTTCCTCTACAACCAGACCTACTCTCACAAGGCCCGATCCTCCACCCTACATTACAGCGTCTAAATTTGACGGCCTGGAGGCTGAATCCCTGATTCTCAGGGGTAGAGGTCTGTCTAGGCAGGTAATCCCTACCCTGATTAGGGCTAGAAAGCCGGTCTCCAGGGTGATTTATTACAGGGTGTGGAGGAACGATGTAGGCTGGTGTGAATCCAAAAGATGGAATTCCCGCAAATATACTATTGATAGGGTGTTAAGTTTTCTCCAGCTAGGAGTGGATAAAGGCCTGGCACTAAGCACAATCAAGGGACAGATCTCAGCTCTGTCAGTGTGGTTTCAGAGGCCGCTGGCCACCCACTCGCTGGTAAAGACCTTCTTACAGGGGGTCTTGCGTATTAATCCTCCTGTCAAGTCACCAATTTGTCCATGGGACTTAAATCTTGTCCTGTCCACTTTACAGAAACAACCCTTTGAGCCGTTGGCTGAGATTCCTTTAGTCTTACTGACAAGAAAGTTGGTTTTCTTGGTCGCCATAGTTTCGGCCAGGAGAGTGTCAGAATTAGCAGCCTTATCGTGTAAGGAACCATATCTCGTTCTGCATAAGGACAGGGCAGTTCTCCGGCCCCATCCTTCCTTTCTACCAAAGGTTATATCCAAATTTCACTTAAACCAGGATTTGGTACTTCCATCCTTCTTTCCAAAACCTACATCTAGAAAGGAGGGGTTGCTGCATACCTTGGATATTGTCCGGGCCATGAAGGCCTATCTTAAAGCTACAGAAAAGATCCGGAAGACAGATGTGTTATTCGTTCTACCAGATGGCCCCAAGAAGGGGCAGGCAGCGGCAAAATCCACCATCTCGAGATGGATTAGACAATTAATCATTCAAGCCTACGGTTTGAAGAGGTTACCTCCTCCGTTGTCGGTAAAGGCCCATTCTACCAGGGCCATGGGCGCCTCTTGGGCAGCACACCATCAGATCTCTATGGCTCAGATATGCAAGGCGGCAACGTGGTCATCAGTCCACACGTTTACAAGGTTTTATCAACTAGACGTGAGAAGGAATGCGGATTCTGCCTTTGGACAGGCAGTACTACAGGCTGCAGTTTGAAATCCTCGGGATCAGAAGCACCCTTGGTTGTAAAAATGAAAAAAAAAAAAAAAAAAAAAGTTTTTTCTTGACTAAGTTGGAATTATTATTATTATTTGAGTTTACCTCTAAATTGAATCCTTCTTTGGAAGATGTCTCCCTCCCCTCATTAAAGCATTGCTTTCGGACATCCCACATAGTAATGAATATGCCGCTCTGTGTCCCGTGATGTACGAGAAAGAAAAAGGGATTTTTAAATACAGCTTACCTGTAAAATCCTTTTCTTGGAGTACATCACGGGACACAGAGCTCCCACCCCTCTTTTGGGTGACCATTTTGGGAGGCATACTGCTTGCTACAAAACTGAGGGACTCCCTCTAGGGGAGGGGGTTATATAGGGAGGGGACTTCCTGTTTTGAGATTGCCAGTGTCCACACCTGAAGGTACTCCATATAACCCACATAGTAATGAATATGCCGCTCTGTGTCCCGTGATGTACTCCAAGAAAAGGATTTTACAGGTAAGCTGTATTTAAAAATCCCTTTTTTATGTCTTTTTTTGGGTTATTTATTATAGCAAAATGTAAAAAAATATTGAATTTATTTCAAAATAGTCCCTCTATTTTTGTTTATAGCGCAAAAAATAAAAACCGCAGAGATGATCAAATACCACCAAAAGAAAGCTCTATTTGTGGGAAAAAAAGGACGCCAATTTTGTTTGGGAGCCACATCGCACGACCGCGCAATTGTCAGTTAAAGCGATGCAGTGCTGAATCACAAAAAGTGCTCTGGTCTTTGGACAGCAATATGGTCCGGGGCTAAAGTGGTTAATCACTGCTGTGTTTTTTATTTTTTGCAATATAAGCGAAAAAAGAGAGAACTTTTTTTTAGTTTCTATTCTAAAATTTTGTAAATAAGACATTTTTCTTCATAAATTTGGGCCAGAAATGTATACTGCTACATATCTTTAGTAAAAAATAATTGGTCTATGTGAAAGTTATAGAGTCTACAAGCTATGGTGCAAATCATTGAAAAATTATCACATCTAATCACACCTGATGTACTGAAGGCATTAATTGAGACCCTAACAAGCCAGGAAAGTACAAATACCCCCCAAATTACCCCTTATTGCAAAGCAGACATTCCAAGGTATTTAGTAAGAGGCATGGTGAGTTTTTTGAAGTTGTGATTTTTTCCCACAATTCTTGGGAAAATTGTAATTTGCATTTGTATTTTTTTCACAAAATTGTCATAATAACAAGTTATTTCTCTTACACAGCACATGCATACTTATAATGACACCCCAAAATACATTCTGCTACCAGGGCCAGATTCCAGACAAGGCCAACAAGGCCAGGCCTCAGGGCGTCAGTGGGTGCAGGGGCTGCACTGTGGCTGAGAGGAGAGGACACTTTCATTTTGTTTTGGGAGTTCCCCCTGTCATGTCAATGCAATTTTCAGCAGCAGCACCCCCTCTGCTTCTCAGTGTCCTGCAGAAAAAGTCCCCCGGTGGATAATGTCCCCCCTGTACTGCACAGGCGGGGGCGGCATTGAAGGACCCGTCCTTGGGGTTGCAAAGGGAGTAAATCCGGGCCTGTCTGCTACTCCTCCTAAGTATAGTGATACCACATGTGTGAGACTTTTACACAATCTGGCCAAATTGAGAGGTCTAACATCCAAGTAGCACCATCAGGCGTTCTACGAGTTTAAATTGCACATCTCATTTAATGAAAACCTATCACACTTTTGAAGGCCCTGGAGCACCAGGTCAATGGAAATGCCCACAAAATGGCCCCATTTTGGAAAGCTAACACCCCAACGTATAATGAGGCATAATGAGGCTTTTGAATGGTTCAATTTTTTTCCACAAGTTTTTGGAATATGTGGGGAAAAAAAACTTTTTTTTTTAAAACAAAGTGGTTCATTTATAAGATACTATTTCCAACACATAGCATGTACATAGCAAAACTGACACCCCAAAATACATTCTGCTACTCCTCCCGAGTATGGTGATATCACATGTGTGAGACTTTTACACAGCCTGGCCACATACAGAGGCCCAACATTGAAGTAGCACCTTCAGGCATTCTAGCAGCATAAAATATGCATCTCATTTCTCAACCACCTATTACAGTTTTGAAGACCCTGGAGCACCAGGAAAATTGAATTACCCACAAAATGACCCATTTTGGAATCTAACACCCCAACGTATAATCTTTGAGGCATAATGAGTGCTTTGAACAGTTCATTTTTTCCAGATGTTTTTGGAATATGTGGGAAAAAAATGAAAACACATTTTTTTTATACAAGGTGTCCATTTATAAGATATTACCAACACATAGCATGTACATAGCAAAACGTACACCCCAAAATACAATCTGCTACTCCTCCCAAGTATGGCAATACCACATGTGTGAGACTTTTACACAGCCTGGCCACTTACAGAGACCCAACATTAAAGTAGCACTGTCAGGCGTTCTACAAGCATAAATTACACATCTCATTTCTTAACCAGGTACTGGTTTCTGGCAGGTACACTAGTGGCAGGTACTCTGGTGAGGTGGCAGGTACTCTGGTGGCAGATGTTGAGGTGGTGGGTACTCTGGTGAGGTGGTGGGTACTCTGGTGAGGTGGTGGGTACTCTGGTGAGGTGGCGGGTACTCTGGTGAGGTGGCGGGTACTTTGGTGGCAGGTGGTGAGGTGGTGGGTACTCTGGTGAGGTGGCAGGTACTATGGTGGCAGGTGGTGAGGTGGCAGGTACTCTGGTGGCAGTTACTCTTGTGGAAGGTGGTGAGGCGGCGGGTACTCTGGTGAAGTGGCGGGTTCTCTGGTGATTTGGTGGGTACTCTGGTGGCAGGTACTCTGGTGACGGGTACTCTGGTGATGGGTACACTGGTGAGGTGGTGGGTACTCTGGTGAGGTGGCAGGTACTCTGGTGGCTGGTACTCTGGTGGCAGTTACTAGATACAGGTACTCTTTATTTAGGGGGGCAATCTGGGCACAGTAGTACATATGTAGTGTATAACATATGTGTAACTCACTGTTAGCTGATCTCCTCCTCACACTGGATCAGTGTGTGAAGAGGAGAACCCAGCAACAGTAAGTTACACACAATGATGTGTTTTGTTTACATTTAGTGACCCGCTGTGATTGGACACAGCCGGTCACGTGATAAAGAGCCAATTTCATTGGCTTTTTACCCTGATCAGGGCTGGGCTGTATCCAAGGGAAAATCCTCAGCCCCGATTGCCGCGCTGCGCACCCCTGGGAGCGCGTGCGGGCTACATGCATGCCGCTGCTCAACTCTGCATTATCAAATCCGGTAAGTTCGGAATCTCTGTCGCCGCTACATTCAGCCTATCGGGGATCCCCGATTGCCGAGCTGCACGCCCCCGGGGGCGCCATGCACGCCGCTGCTTCAGCTCTGCATATGGGAGCCAGTTAGCCACACAGAATGCTCCGCTGGCCACCGCCGCCACTTTATTACCCCCATCAGCTGTGTCCCGGGGGCCCGCAGTAGCGTCGGAAAGCCGAGGACGTCATATGACGTCCACCCAGGATGGGACATCCCATCTGTGGATATCATTTGACTATGGCTGGGTAATGAAGTGGTTAAACTTAAATCATATGCCCTTTCAAGCATCTCTTCTCCAGGGTCCTCCCCACTGTGCGGTTCCAGACCTCACAGACAGGCAGGCAGGATTTCCACCTCCCTGTCATCTGTCCACCTGTCACTGGCCACTCGGACAAGCTCCTCTCCCCCCTCCAGGACTTGCACGGCTTTCCCCCGGTTCACCTGACCCCCCCTGCCTCCCTCAATCAGGTAAGCCACTCCTTGGGAGCTGCAGGTGGCCGTCCTTCTCAGGACAAGCCACAGTAGCTTCCCCCAATCCCCACGGCTCTTCCCCTCTCCTCACCCCCATACCGCTACCCCCGCTCGGGCATCCTTCCCGCCAGCCATCCCCACAAACCGCCGCTACCCTCGGGCGCGGTGTTTTTTTTCCCTCCGCGCCGGTCGGTGGGGATTCGCGGCAGCCGCGATTCAGGAAAGGCCGCGGCTTCATCCGCGGCCTAGCGGTGCGCCGCTCCCCACCCCCCAACAATCGGCACTATTGCACTAATCGGGCCAGAAAGCCCCCCCCTACCCCAGTAGAGCCCCCTTGCCCTCCGATCATCCTTCTTAGCCCCCCAGGCGCCACTCAGCCTGGTACCCCCCCAGCCTGGATCCTGCTGCCAGGTCGGCGGCCATCTTGCTCCACCCTGCCCTATCTCCCCCCTCTCAAATTCATTTAAAACTTGATCCAGGGCTTAACCCGATCGCCTCTTCAGGGGTCAGGAAGGAATTTTTTTTCCCTACCACAGCATATTGGCGCAGCGTGGTCAGGGTTTTTTTTGCCTTCCTCTGGACCAAGCTAGGATCAGAGGATTCAGTTATCCTTGTGAATCCACCCCCCCACCCCTTGGTTCCATGGCGGCCATGGTTAATCGGCAATACTCGGTGGAGAACATTTGGGATCTGGATCGATTTGCCGCAATTCTGCCAGCCGCCACCAACAAAACCCTAAGAAATCTGCGACTTTTGAGGATCGATCGACGATCGACTACCAAAAATCACAGCCATTTACCCCAGCCTAAGCACATATCATGTGCTTTGATCAACACTAGATCGGCAGTAAAACAACGATTAGAAATCCATGATTTCGTATTGCGACATGATTTAGACTGCCTCTTTATTACAGAGAGCTGGCTCACAGCCGACTGTAACACCATTCTAGGAGAATTGGTGCCAGAAAACTACTGTATTATAACGGAAAACAGAATAGGGCAAAGAGGAGGAGGACTGGCGGTGATCCATAAGACGCGTCTTGCGATCACAAAACCAAGCCTTCAAAACCCTTTTCCATTAATGGAAACCCTTACTCTTCAACTGCAAGTAAACTGCCAGGAGACCGTCCGGATTCTACTCTGCTATAGGCCACCCGGCCCAAAATCGCAGCTGCTCCCATCTTTGACGGACTTTGTCTCCACTTATACCCTGAACAGCAAACACCTTTTGCTGCTCGGGGACTTCAACCTCTGGGCCAACTCCCTGCAAGACCCCATTGCCGACGCCTGCATCGACCACCTGGAAGGATTGGGGCTTCAGCAACTAGTATGTGGGCCCACACATGCTTCAGGTCACACGCTCGATCTTAGATCTGGAAATAAAAATCTTGGAAAATGAACCATTGCCATGGACAGATCACCATGCAATTAAATTCATTATTTCCGAATTCCCCCCCTAACAAAAACATCAAATCCAGTGACAACACACTGGACCAGATGTCAGAAGAAGCTCCACTCGGAACTCTTCAAAGCCACGTTAGGGGAAAAAATAAACACAATTCAGCCGCACCAAACAGCGGAAGAAACACTGGAGGCCATAAACACAGCACTATTGCAGTCAGCTGACTTGATAGCGCCGAAACGAAATACCCAATTCAGGAAAAATAACTCCAGCTGGTTCAACAACCAGCTGGCGTTACTGAAGCAAGAGCGCAGAAGGGCAGAAGCAGCCTGGAAAAGAAGCTCTTCAGATGAGAACCTCTCGATCTACAAGGCAATAACCAGAAAATACTACAAGCAAATCTTCGAAGCCAAGAAAAACTATTTTTCTGAGGCTATCAACAGTGCCCTAAACCGCCCCCGCGAACTCTTCAAGCTGGTCACTCAGACCATGAATCCAGGATGTCTTGAAGCCCCCAACTTGGATACACAAGAATTTTGCG
This sequence comes from Rana kukunoris, assembly GCA_029574335.1. Taxonomy (NCBI): domain Eukaryota; kingdom Metazoa; phylum Chordata; class Amphibia; order Anura; family Ranidae; genus Rana; species Rana kukunoris. Next base: position 258,277,843 of record CM056050.1, on the reverse strand, counting down.
ATGAGTTATCAGATTGCTTCATTAACAAAATTGAGGCAATCCGGCAAAGCATTCAGCAAAACAATTTCTCTCCTAGCCCCCCCCCCCCCGTAGTTATTTACACAGCACCGGCAGTAATTCACCACAGTTAGGTGAGTTCACGCTGGAACCCATCTCCATTCAGACTACAAAAAATATCATCGGCACTCTGCGCAACAGCACTGCGCCAAATGATATTATCCCCACCAAACTGCTGAAAGAATGCGCCGACTTCCTGGCACCTCCTGTCACGCAGCTTATCAACCAATCCTTCAGGGAGGGCATAATGCCCTCCCAGCTGAAGGAGGGCTTTATTCAACCCATCTTGAAGAAAGCCACCCTGGATCCTAAGGATCCACTCAACTGGAGCCCCATAACAGGTCTAAATGTTCTCTCCAGGGTAATGGAGAAAGCAGTGGTACAGCAGCTGCAACAGCATCTAGATACCCACAACTTACTCGACCCATTTCAATCAGGATTCCGTCCCGGACACGGGACGGAAACAGCATTGCTAAAGATATGGGACGACGTTCTCGAGGCCGCAGACGAAGGAGAATCTTCTCTTCTGGTTCTGCTGGACCTAAGCGCAGCCTTTGATACAGTAGATCACAAGCTGTTATTGACTCGGCTGGCCAAAATAGCTAAAATCGCAGAAAGCGATCTATCCTGGTTCTCCTCTTTTTTGGAAAACCAATCGCATCTATGTGCGTCCTCTTTTCGAAATCATCAGCAGCCAAAAACTGCTATATCACTCATATGCAGACGACACGCAACTGTACTTCCGCATTTGCAATAAAAAGGATCACCACCTCAATCTAGAGACTTGTCTCTCTTTGATAGAGGACTGGATGACAAAGAGTTATCTCAAACTCAACGGAACGAAAACAGAACTTCTTCAAGCGTAGGAATAAATCGGCAACAACCTGGATCCCCCCGCCCATTCTGGGCAAAATCATCACCCCTAGCGCCAAAGTCAAAAGTCTTGGGGTCATCTTTGACTCCGACATGATAATGAACGCACAAATAGGGTCAGTAGTCAGCGGATCTCACCATCTGCTGCGCCTACTACGCAGACTCACTCCTTTTATTCCCAAGAAAGACATAGCGGTCGTGGTGGGAGCGATCGTAAACTCCAGACTGGACTATGCAAATGCCCTTTACCTCGGACTCCCCAAGTACCAAATCGCTCGTCTTCAAGTCGTTCAAAATACGGCCGCCAGACTCGTGACTGGGAAAAAACCCTGGGAATCAATCTCACCTTCACTGAGATCCCTTCACTGGCTACCAGTTAAAGACAGAATCACCTTTAAAGCACTCTGTCTAATGCATAGATGTATCCATGGGAATGCTCCCCATTATCTATGCGAAAAAAGTTCACAATCCCAATCGTATTCTACGATCCACCAATCAAAATCGGCTTCAGACACCGAAAGCCAGATACTAGTCCAAAGGAGACAGGAGATTCGCTGTCCAAGTTCCCAGACTATGGAACGCCTTACCAGCCAGCATTCGGCTGGAGGAGAACCACTTAGTCTTCAGGAGAAAGATTAAGACTCATCTCTTTTGATCTCAAAGGAGACAGGAACAACAAGCGCCCAGAGGCGATTTACTTTGCATGTGCTGCGCTATATAAGTTTGCATTCATTCATTCATTTATTCATTCATTTATTCAGAGAGAATAAGTTCAGTGCAACCTTTCCTCATAACTCATATCCTCCAGACCCTTTATTAGCTTTGTTGCCCTTCTTTGTACTCTCTCTATTTCCAATACATCCTTCCTGAGGACTGGTACTCAGAACTGGACAACAGGCTCCAGGTGCGGTCGGACCAGAGTCTTGTAGAGCGGAAGAATTATTGTTTTATCTCTGGAGCTAATCCCCTCTTTAATGCATGACAATATTCTGTTTGCTTTGTTAGCAGCAGCGTGAATGCCATTGCTGAGCCTTCCAGGTACTTTTCCATCCTTGGTTCCCACAGAGGTTCTCCCCCCACTGTATAAATTGCATCCATATTTTTGCCACCCAAATGCATTATTTCAAATTTTCCATGTAGTTGCCCACCCTAGTAATTTGTTCTAGTAATTAGTAATTTGTTCAGATCTTTTTGCAAGGATTCCACATCCTGCGGATAAGTTATTGCCCTGTTTAGCTCAGTATCATCTGCAGAAAACCAACCCCAAGGTATAGAAATGAGAGGGATAGGCAATTTTTTTTTCCTAACAAACATTTTTTTTTTTGGATGGGAAAGTTGCTTCTCCATAGATACAGTACTGTCATTGAACATTCTTGGATTCAGAAAAACTCCTGAAGTAAAACTGGTTTTGTTTTTGTTTATTTTTTTAAACTGCTTTTTAATGCCTGTGCCTAGCCATGCTTATTAATTTTACAACAATACAACTGATACATACAATTAGATTATTATAGCTACTCTCGACTAGTTTTATGCATTTGCCCAGTGGGCCTAACTAATGCTGGTCATCTCTACAGATGACTGGAAACTGGAAAAATCTGAAGGTCATTTACTAAATACTGTATGTCACAGAGTCACCAGAAGCAAATATCTTACTCTTGTATACCTGTATACAGTATATATAGTATAGTTCTTTATCTTCCAGCCTATTACATTATTTAAATCAGTTTTAGTAAATTATTTGATAATATGGATATTATTTGAAGGTTCATGTTTGACTAAACACTTGTGATCAAATTATTAAAGGCAACTAGGCTGTTCACTATGCTAGGGTATCCTCTTTTAGAATTACATTTTAGCTTAGTGAATGAGGTAAAGGTCTGCTAAGTTGCATTGTCCAATAATGTGCAAGCAAACTTTTTTTGTTGCATGTGTTTGGGTATTCTTTGGAAAATGATTCTTTACCACATTCACTGTGATAAGGGAAAGTTCCCCATGCAAACTGAACATTCCATGTGCATTTGCTGAATCAACCTCTTGCAGACATTGTATAATGAAATGATTGTTGTTTAAGATGTTATTGTCAGCCCTCAAAAGGGTTTTTGTTGTCCATGCTTCACTTAACTGTTCGCTACTATTATACAGGCATACCCCACTTTTAAGTACACAATGGGGTTTATTTACTAACGCTGGAAATCGCAATATCAGGCTCACTTCTGGATAGAATCCAATCAGCTTCTAACTCCAGCTTGTTTAATTAAGCCTGGTAATAAAACCTGAAAGCTCATTGGATTCTGTGCAGAAGTGAGCCTTATTTTGCCCCTTCCAGCTTTAGTAAATAAATCCCATTGTGTACTTAAAAGTGGGGTATGCCTGTATATAAAACAACACGTTACACTGTTGTAAAGTACCGGTAACTGGCTCATACATTAATTTTAAAGGAAATACAAACTTGGCAAGCTCTTATTACTGATTGCAGGTTTCTTTGATTCTGTCATTCAGACTTATAATGAATACTATTATTTATTTCTATTCATTATGTCATGCAAATTAGTTCAGTCAGTACTTTGAGACAGTGTAATTCATGTCTTTCCAACTGTGATGATGTATTTTTTTTCCTATGTTTCTTTTTTAAAACAGACAACAAAGAGTCACACAGACATAGTGTGACCTTTTAGTTTTTCAGTTGGCATGAGATGATTTATCACGTAAAATATTCCTAAAAATAGAAGCCAGCAGGTGTGTAGCTGCCATCTAACCAGAATAATTATGAACATTTTCAGCAGAAAGCCATTTGAAAACCACTGAGTAAAATTCATCACCCCTGTACTGATCGGCTTTCAGTCATCATCACCTTTACTGGTCTTATGCACTAAAATGTTGACCTTGGTTTTTTTCACTAAATCTCTAAGATATGTCTTATCCATTATATTACAGATTATGTTCTGTATTATCCTTTATCTTGTTAACAATAAAAATGCCTGATATTGTGTATTGATCACGACATGGTGTTAAGAGAAGCACTGCCAATAGTTTCTGGCAACATATTGGTGCACCTCTGCTACATATTCTGGTGATATCATGTGCCATAGCATTGGTTTATAAGGGATTTTTGGCGGGGAAAAAATGCTGGTCAATAAAATGAAAACATAACTCCTGTGCTACCAACAAAGAACACTGAAAAAAAATCACAACAAAAATAAAAATGAATAAAATACATTGAACAGAATAATAAGTGTGGTAACTGTTAAAGTCATTTGTTCTCCCACAATTATTTCCTGAATCATCAACTGAGAGGTGACATAAGGCAGATGCCAGTGTGTAAGGGTTATGTATAAAGATATGGTAACCTCAAACAATAATTCACAGACAGAGCATACAAAGCCTGAAACACAGTAAAGGACCATCCACTGTTCTGAGCTAAGATGCTACAGTCAAGTGCCCAGGTGCCTTAAGCCCCCATACACACTTTTACATTTTCTGCAGATTTTTGGATTTACCAAAACCATATAATATGAGGTCAAACTTTAAGAGATTACATTTGTATGCAATCAGGTAGGCCCTTGAACTAAATGGTTTTGGTAAATCTGAAAACAAACACATGCAGAAAATCTATAAGGCCCTGTACACACGATCAGACCGGTCTGATGAAACTTGTCCGACAGACCATTTTCATCAGACAACTCTGAACTTGTCTGATGTGCGTACACACCATCGGACCAAAATCCGATCAGACCAGAACGCGGTGACATAGAACACAACGACGTGATGAAAAAACAAAGTTTAATTCTTCCAAGCATGCGTCGACTTGATTGTGAGCATGCGCAGGTTTTTGGTCCGATGCTTTTGTGTACTAACCATTGAACCTGTCCGACGGACAGGTGTCCATCAGACAGGTTTTAAAGCATGTTTTAAAACTTTGGTCTGACGGACAACGGTCTAATGGGCGGTACACACCATCGAACTGGTCCGATGAAACTGGTCTGCAGACCAGTTTCATCGGACCTGTCTGATCGTGTGTACGCGCCCTTAGTGTGTATGGGGTCTTAGACCACAGTAGGCTCATAGGTATAAAGTGTAGCGCCAATAGGGGGCCCTAATCAAAAGGACTCTCCTGTAGGTTCAGTGATTAGACACAACAAAACCTAAATGTGAATCTACAAGTGAAATGACCTACGTCTACAATCAAGCAGATGAGATCTTAAGAGGGAAGGGGCTATTCAAACCACTCCCCCTTTTTGTGATCACTAATTGAAATAAAATATATAACAAAAAGTAATAAGTGTGTATATGCACTAAATGGGTGTATAAACCCGTTAAGAAAACACACAAAGTGAAAAATACCGGTGTGCTCACTCACAGTATAGAACCCAATGAATCTGTATAGATGTTTCAAACCTATTGAGAAGGGCACTATAAAAGGTCCGTGACCGTGCAATCAATAACAATAAATCATAAGGTGACCGTGCAATCAATAACAATAAAATGGTAAATCATGAAGTGAAAACATATATATCCTAATGTTCACTGTGATTGAGTAGAAGCAATTAATCAAATGAATATCAGTCCATACACCCAGACGGTGTAACGAGTGTATTCTTCTTCTGAGATGCTTAAATGGGGTAGAAGATCCAAGATACAATCCTCAAACAGAAAAGATATAAATAGGTACCCTTACCGGATCAGGTGGACCCTCAACTCACCATACGGTGGGGGGTCTTCAAGGCTTGTAAAGGCCGATTGCCTAATCATGTATCCAGACAGTGGTGCCAGGTGGAGATGATATCCGGAGAACCAAAGGGTGGCTTTTGATGTTATAATAACTCCGTGATGGTATACATTCACTCCCAGGCATAGGAGGGGAAAAGAGAAGAAAAGCGACTCCTCATAGTGTAAAACCACCAGTTTAATAAAATAAAATAAATAAAATTCCACTACATCACACATGTGACAGGGATCACTTAAAACATAAAATGTAAAACCACACGTGAAAAGAAAAAAACCTGTATCTAATAGCAACAACTCTCCCCCTTGATGGGTGGACAGAGGTATTCCCAAAGGGGAAACAAAAATGCAGTAAAGACTTGCAAGTCAGTGACCCGACCGGTTTCGTCTCATATAGACTTCAACTGGGGTATCAGATACCCCAGTTGAAGTCTATATGAGACGAAACCGGTCGGGAAATGCAGCAAATAATGCCCATTTGCAGCTTCACTGTGCTCATTGCAATCTCACTGTGTTCAATGCAACCTCACTGTGCCTATTGCAACCTCACTGTTGCAACCTCACTGTGCCAAACCTCACTGTGCCCATTGCAACCTCACTGTGCCCAACCTCACTGTGCCAACCTCACTGTGCCCATTGCAACATCACTGTGCCCAACCTCACTGTGCCCATCCTCACTGTGCCCATTGCAGCCTCACTGTGCCCGAGTCAGTGTACCTAAAAACTATTGACAGGCTGCGGGCGTCCATTCATTGTTTAAAAGTCTCCTCCTGGTCCCTTCTGTGATAGGCGTTTCTCAGCAGACACAGTTCTGCCTATCACGCACATTCTTTCATCCTCTGACTCAGTTTCCCAGCAGACACTGTGTTCAGTGTTCTGCCAATCACGGACGTCCTCTTGTCCGAGGATGAAAGGACATCCGTGATTGGCAGAACACTGAACACAGTGTCTCCTGGGAAACTGAGTCCGAGGATGAGAGAACGTCCATTATAGGTGGAACTGTGTCTACTGAGAAACGCCTATCACGGAAGGGACCAGGAGGAGACTGCGACTTTTAAACAATGGACACTGGCAGCCTTTCAATAATTTCAGGTACACTGACTTCAGTATAAGCAGAGGGGGGTATTTTCAGCCTTCAAAAAATGGCCGAAAAACTTAGCTTATACTCGAGTATATACAGTATATCAGGATTTATTATCACAGATACAGGTACACACACCTATAGACATAGGAGATTTGGTTATACCAGAGGCTGTATACTGCTCTGAACTGGAGAGCACTCTATGAATACCTAACACACAGGTTTGGAAAGCTCCAATGCAGAGCTCAGTACTCAAATGCCAAAATAGTCTGTCATTATGAGCTGGAATGACCAACAGGGTCACTTCCACTGTGTTAAAGCTGTGGCACAACCTGTAAGTATGATTCTGCCCACTTATTTATTTTTTAACTGAAATTGTGCAGCAAAATTAACTGTATGACATATTTAGCTTTGGGTTCCCTTTTCCCTCCATTTCTTACTGAGGTATTGGTTTAACCTGCGGTACACAGTACTGATGTCATCTACTAAGGGCAGTGTTTATCACACACACTGCTTACTACCTTCCCAGCTTTCGATTCAGAAGAAAGTATTTTCCTACTGCTTCCTCTGTTTGGCACACCTTTGAATCATTTTAATCACCTGGCCTGGATTTTTCCACTGCCTAAGTGTTCTGGGCACCTCTAACTGATTACAACCCTCATCTGCTCTTGCACCCCCAGTTTGTCAGTGTGCATACCTTGCCCCACTTGGGTCTGTTGCTTTCTACTATTTAGTGCATTATATCTCTTAAAGAAATTTGAAATGCAATTCCGCTGCAACTGGTAATTTTCTCCCATACTAAATTCAACTGAAGAATTGCCTTTGAAGAATTAGATACCTGTATTTTAGCTCCTTTGCCTCCTATTTGCATAAGACCCGCCTCAACATAGCTTCTAAAGCTAACTCTAATAAGCCTTTTATAACCAGTTCTGAAAGTTGCTGCTTTTGTCCACCTCATTTCAAAGAGTACCATCTAGGGTTCATTTTTTTTCTACCATCTCTCTGTCCCTGACTAATTCAGAACATTATTGTCTTCCTTTACAGACTGTTTGATTTTTTTAAAACCAGAATATCTATGATGTGCACACAGTTTTTCCAGTTTTACGCTGTGCTTCTCTTTACCATGATTAATCTGCTATGTAAGGATAAAACCTTTCTGAACTATCACAAAGACCATTGGACCTCTTCTGACCCTTGGAAATTGTTCCCTTTTGACAAATGGAGGCTGCCAATTATTAAATGTTTCTTTTTATAGAGAAATATATTAGCTTTTGTTTGTATACCTTGTTTGGATCCAACCCTTTGAGAGGGACTCTCCTAACATGCCACATGATCCATAGGTCTTGCAAATTGTTGAGAAGAAGTCTGTAGTCCTCCACATCAGTTATAAAGGCCACTTAGCTGCATCAAAGTTGACGTTCCACATGCCAGCATTATCTGTCCATGCGCACAAGGCACCTTGACTAAGTACCTGAGGTGTAGGAACTACATGTCTGCCCTTATTCTTGCCATGCCCAAAGCTCCTGGTTTTATATGTTGGTGTGTGTTTCAATGCAGAATCTAAAGTAAATCGTGTCCTTGCTTTTTCATCCTTGGGTCCCTTGGAAAGCTAAAATTTTTTGGATTGGATGCTAAGACTTCTCACTCTAGACCCTACAATTGGGCATCTTGTTCAGTTGCCCGTCCCTTCCTTTCTGGTATCACTGCACCTCAGTGTGCTTAGTCTCAAGTTGTTTATATTCCCTGTCGCCCTGGGATCTTTTCTTCCCATGACCATAAGAACTTGTTTCAGGCAATTCTCCCCTCCCCCTTTTTTAATGAGTTTATTGTTATCAAGGATGATTGCTCTTTAATTTATCTCTTGTTTGAGAGATCTCTTGGTCTATGAGATTGATCACACTCATTTCTATTCTCTGATTATACTGCGTCATCAAGTAGATCTGGAGTCTGTGAGACACTGATTATTATGTTCACCATACTGCTTCTTTTTTATATAGTTTAATCTTGCAGGGTTTCCATCAGGTCAGTCGGTTCTTAAATGTTTACACTTTGTGCAGGATGAGGATTCTGTCTTTTATGCTCTTCATAAGAAGTACATTTTATCTAGACTTGTTCCTCCTACAGAATTTATCCTTATCTATTCAGCCTCTGATAGATAGATAGATAGATAGATAGATAGATAGATAGATAGATAGATTTGAGAATCTGGATTTCTGCCCCATACTACACATGTATCAGTTCAATGCTTCCAAGCATGCGTCGACTGGATTCTGAGCATGCATGGATTTTTAACAGATGGTTGTGCCTACTAACGATCGGTTTTGACCTATCGATTAGGAAACCATCGGTTAAATTTAAAGCAAGTTGGCTTTTTTTTTAACCGATGGTTAAATAACCGTTTGACCGATGAAAACAGTCCATCAGACCGTTGTCCTCTTTTTAACCTATCGTGTGTACAAGGCCTAACTGTACTTCAGAGTGTGGTACTTTCTCTTGCCTCTTGGATGGTCGAATACATTCTATGTTGCCTCCAGCACTACACTCATACTCCTCACTGCCAGAACCACAGCCCTCCTCTTCCTAACCGACAATACCCCTCCTTCTCTCCTTTGCTAACAGCACACGTACCCATGCAGGGTTTCGCCTAGTGGTGCCATTCTGCCGCAATATATATATATATATATATATACGTAAAAAAAAAAAAAAGATTACACATGCTAGATATGTGATGTAAGAATACTGTGTCGCTGACACTGTCCTTGAGAACCATGCTGTTTTGTAACACCACACACAGCTCTAGGGCATCACCAAGCATATATTTAGACAGATTGTTTTTTTTCAATATGGTCCTCTAAGTTGCATAAAAAGAAGGACCCTCTCCCTGATGAATGGTCTTTTTTAAAATATGTTTTTACATTGGTACATGTCTCTCGTAGCAGTTCCCAGTTCCCTATGGCCTTTGTTTGACATTTTCTTGTCTGTTAGCTTTGAAAATAGCCATAATTCATCTTCAAATTCTTCACCCACCCCCATAGACTTTAATTTTAATCAAGCTGTCATACATTTTGTTTAAAAATATCTGTATGCAATTACAGGGACCTTTCTTAAGAGCCGGTTCACACAGGGGCGACCTGTCAGGCGACTCAGCTGCCTGACAAGTCGCGGTCCGCTCTATTCAATGGAACCGTTCTAATAGAAGCGACGGAAGTCACTCCGACTTAGAAACAGGTTCCTGTATGACTTTGGGGGCAACTTGCATTGACTCCAATGCAGAAGTCATTTTGCAAGTTGCCTCTCAAGTCGCCTTGCCGAGTCACCCCCAAAGTCGTGCCACCTGTGTGTGAACCAGCTCTTACATTCTTTTGTATATTTTTATAATTTTTTCCTTATTACAATAATGTTCACATTTCATTGCTTATCAAAAGAGTATTGTCATAAATGCCCTAACTTCTTGTCATAATATGTATTATTTTCATATAATGTAAAGATGTTATATGTAGTTTTTGCAATGTTTCCATTGACTGTAATTTAAAACAAACAAGGTCTCTGAATATTTGCTATTCATAAAATAATCAAAGGTTAACAAGCCCATGACAGACATTCTTGGGAACTCATAAATAGATATTTAATTTTGTTTTCTTCACCCTTTTAATAAATTCACAATGGGAATGCTCTGTGACCTAATTTTAATATTGTGTGATTATAAACTTGTATTCAATTCCACATGCCTGGTACCTTAGTTATTAGCAAACATCGTAAAAGTTATTTTCACCCCTGAGCCTCTTATAGAACAAAGTAAAAACAACTACATTTCAACTTTCATCATTTATTATTCTGTATTGTTTTAGCATTATGGTATTTTGCTATGGCTCAAAGTATTGGAAACTTTAGATGATGAATACAAAGAATGATATATTTTCCATTAAAATTATAAGGAATATTGTAACAACATTTTGCATTTGACAATAATAGTGCAAATTGATGTATAATAGTAGCAAACGTGAGGGAAAACTGTTTCTGCTTCAAAGTAAAACAAATGTATAAGAAAAATAAGACATTTATTGTTGGAACTGAATAGCAAAAGTAGTTTGAAATGTAAAATTTACATGATGAAGTGGATAAGTGAATTGAACATTTTATATACAAAAATCTATTGTTATTGCTATTATTGTTTTGCATAATACATAAAAACTGTAGTCTTGTATTTTTATACATTGTAAAAAACGACTGTGCCACCAATGGAAATTGGCAAGCTGCTAGCACTACAATTAGACAAATTTTGTAATGTGAATGGGTCTAAAGTGCAGTGTTGAATGAATATATATGCAAACAAAGTGGCAGTGCAAATATGCCAACAAAGTGACAATACAATATAATACGGCTAATGACTGGCACCTGTAACATGTGTGAAATAATAGTGACATAAAAAATTATAAAAAATAAATAAATATACAAAGCAATAATAAATCACAATGTCCATCAGACTGAATCTAAAAAAGACACACGTGAGTCCAAACATATGAAAGTGACTTCAAGTGAAGAATAGTTCATGAATGATGGACAATAATCTGTCTTTATGGAAAAGAGCCACCATGGAAAGAATTTGCTATGCTCCTTAAAGAGGGAAACCACCATGGAAAGAATTTACCCTCCAATGTGCAGCCACCACCCGACAGGATGATTGGGTACCAAATGATGTAGGCCCTCTACCAGCAGCAAGGAGCCAGACAAGCGAAAACACTGAAGAGACTTGGACTTTACAGAAACCAGCACACAGGATGCACAGCAGCACAGGTCCAGCATCCAAAAAGTCTTAGGCCCAGATTCACAGAGCGATTACGCCTGCGCAACAGGAGATGCGCGTGCGTAAGTCTAAATGTGCGCGTGCGTTTCGTTGCGCGGCATCCCCAGAACGAGATACGCAAAAAATCGATGCGATAGACACACCATTGATTTGCTAGTCAAATATGCTAATGAGGGACTTACGGGGATCCACAAAACAACGTTGGGGCAGCGCAGGCGACGCAGTGTGCGCAACAGCAAAATGTCCTGTCTAAAATTAGAGCTGATAAAAGCTGGTCTAAAAAAAGAACAAAAGAAAAAAAGAAAAGAAGTCTACTTGTTAGATAAAGCAACACTGTTAGTGAGCAGCTCAGCAGTCACACGTGATGCCAGGGGCATCGTCGCGCATAGCTATACTACTGACTTTAGATGAACAAAGAAGGAGGAGGGCACGGAGGATGGCACGGAGGATGGCACGGGAGAGGATATACCGTACCCGCATAGACCTGTTTGGCATGAGTGATTCTGAGGTGTATCGCATCTTCAGATTCACCCCTCATGCCATCCTGGAATTAACCACAACCCTGCAGGATGACATCACCAGCCCAACACACCGCTCACATGCAGTGCAGCCACTGGTCAAGGTCCTGGCAACACTCCATTTCCTTGTCAGTGGCTCTTTTCAGCGTACAAGTGGAGTGGTGGCTGGGATGTCACAGTCCTCCATGAGCAGATGTGTGCACCAGGTTTTCCCTGCAATCCTCAGACGCATGGCCAACCAAATCATCAAACCCACCACTGAGGACCTGCGGCTGAAGGCAATGACAGATTTCTACAGAATTGCCAGATTCCCACGCACTGTGGGGGCCATTGATTGCACACATGTGGCACTCCAGCCCCCCCCAGGAGACAGAGCACATGTACCGCAATCGGAAGCATTGGCATTCCATCAATGTACAGGTGATAGTCGATGCCCAAGGCCTCATATGGCACGTCCGTGCCAAACACCCAGGGTTCAGCCATGACAGCTACATATACAATCAATGCCACATCCGAATGGAATTCGATCAGAACGTGTATGGGGACACCTGGCTGGTTGGTGAGTGACATGGGTGGCAGGCATGACTATCCCCTCCCATGATGCACATCACAAGGGGCACATGCATGACTAACATCCTCCTGTCTTTTCCCTTCCAGGTGACTCTGCATATCCACTGGGACCCCATCTCATGACTCCTATCCGGAACCCCCAAACTCCAGGAGAGGAAAGATACAATCAAGCACATGCTCAAACACGAGAAGTGGTGGAGCGCACCTTTGGCATCCTAAAGTCACGTTTCCGATGCCTGGATAAGTCTGGGGGTACCCTCTTGTACTCCCCAAACTTCGTGTGCCAGATCATCGGTGCATGTTGCATGCTGCACAACTTTGCAGAAAGAAAGGGCCTGCAGATTGACCTACGTGATGACCTGACTCCTGAACCAGACAATCCCCCCCTAACCGAGGTTAACCCGTCTTCTGAGGGAAGAGCAGCCAGGAGACAGCTCAAATTGGGCATCTTTGCACGTTAAACATACACATTAATCATGGCACAATGAGAATGCATGCATGCACACCACTGTGGTCCCTAGCACACACACCCCACATCCACATCAAATTGGATTGGCACCAGTCCACCATGCTGGACTTGTGAGCAGCAACGCCACGCCAAGGCTCCAATTATGTCACTGTACATTCATACACCATTCACACGGACCTGGGGATCACTTCTCCCTGGTCCTGGGGAACCCTTCTCCACCAAAATTGAGGGTGACACCCCTTTTCCGGCAGGAATGTCACCCCCACATTCACACAGCATTCACAACCCCCCAAAAAAAAAAAATGACCTGCAAAATCAAAAAAATTCCAGGAAAAAAAAAAAAAAAAGACAAAAAAAAAAAAAAAATTTGGGGGAAAAACAAATTACTGCCCTCTGCGTGAGCCACGCCTGGGGCGCCCCCGGCCATGGCCCCGGCTTCTCAGGGTAGACTTATGGGGAAGGGGTAAAACCGGGGAAGGAGGATCAGCCCCTGATCTCTGCCCACCTGGTGGCCTGCCCTCCAAGGCCACGGCAATTCTCTCCAGGGCAGCACCAACTGTTGCCGTGTTGGCCTGGATAGCCAGGGTAAGGGCCCTCACATCCTGCCCAACGCCTGCTGATGTCGTCTGCAGTTCATTTAGGCAGGTTGTGAAAGCCCGGGAGTGGGAGTCCAGGTTCCCCAGCGTATCCTTGATGGAGGACAGGCTCTCCTCCATCCGCACCAATGTCTGGCTGACCTGTCCCAGATGGCGGGTCTGGAGGAACTGGTCCCTTCTCAGGGTGGCGGGCAGGAGATCGGCCAACCCCCTGGTGGTCTGGGATGACATCCTGCCTCCAGCTGATGCTTGTGGCCGGGGAGAAGGGGAGGCCCTTGTGAGGGGAGCCATGTTGGGAGAGGAGGGGGGGGGGCTCCCCCTTAGGGAGGCCTGCCTGCTGGCAGCCAGAGGGGAGGAGTCCTCAAAACCCAAACATCCTGTGCCTGACATGGACTCCTCCTCCTCATGATTGTCCTGCTCCTTATGATTGTCCTGCTCCTGTTGAACCTCCTCCACGGACTCCGGCCTTGTTGGGGGGGCCTCATTAGGCTGCTGTCCTGGGGTTGGTGCGGTCAGGCCAGATGGCCCTGCACCCTCCTGCACATCTGTGGATGACACAAAACATTTACAGGTTGGAGGATCCACACACTTGCCACATATTCCCTTTCACCCCCTCCCCCAAACATGCTACACACCTGATATTAAAAAAGAAAACAACTTACCTGGCACCACGGGCTGGGGACTGGAGTCAAAGCCGGGCAGGCCCTCAACTTCATGCCGATGAAAGGTCAGGGCCACCGCACGCTCCTCCGCTGTCAGGCTAATACGGCATGGTGGGCCCCCTCCTGTGCCCCTGGCATGGGCATGCATTCTGGCCAACTTCTTTTTGACCAGACGCCGGAGGTCATTGATTTTTTTGTCAATCCCAGACCTGGTCCGTGTCTCCCCCTGCCCCGCAGAATTCACCTGGTCAGTGATCCTATCCAAAATCTCCCTCCTCCTGGCCGGGGTGGTGTTGTCACTCTCTGGGCCGTGGAGGTAACGCCCATACTCGCTAATGGCCCGGGCAAGAATCTGTTTTTCCACAACTGTAAAATTAAGCTTTCGTTTTCTCTCAGTCATCCTTCCAAAAAAAAACAGTCCCAGTCAACAAAATTCACGCACACAAACAAGCACAACCAATCACAAAAAAACACACACACAGAGAGAAAACTACTCACCAAGAAACAGTCCCCAAAAAAAAAAAAAAATACAGCAGGAAAAGAAACAAAAAGAAATATATCAATCAAACAAACAGTCTCTCAAACACTTATCAAAAAACACTTTAAAAAATCTAACAACAACCACTTGATCACACAGAACACTAATCTGACAACTACAAAACACACCGCAACGAACAACAAGAACAAAAGCACTTTGTTAAATGGGAAGGGACAAAGGGATGTACTTTTGCAAAGGAAGTGCGTTTGTGTGTGTCTATTGATACTGTTCGCGTAGTTCACAACGTTGCCCTAGTCCATTTCCAATTTCACTGATTGCGCCGCTCCGGAGTTGTGAGCATGCGCACATCGGAGCTGACATGGTCTCGTTCAAGCGCGCATGCGCGAGCCGGCCCTTCATTTGCATGGGGTCACGGCTCATTTCAATGTAACACGCCCACGTCCCTCCCAATTTGTATTACTCCTCCTTACGCCTCTGGAAAAACGTTACGTATACGCAATTTCCTGCGCAAAAGCTACTAGAATAGGGTGATTACGCGGCAAAATTGCGCACGTCTAACGTAAAGGCGGTGCGCTACGCCGGTCCAATAATGCGCAGATGTACGTGAATCTGGGCCTTAGTCTCCCCTCATCAGAAGGAGGATCATAGAAAAATCATAGAAAAAAATGCCACATAGTATAAAATCCTTGACTAAGGTTTTATTGAATAAAGTAATGCACTTACATTGATGTAGACAAATAAAGGCACTGTGTATATTGGAATCACAAGAAATAGATCAGAGCACAATGTCATGGAGCCAGCACAGTCTGTCCCAAAAGGGATGGACTGTGCTGGCTCCATGAAAAGAGATATTCTTTAGACAAAAGAGATTTAAACATCACAAGAAGAGAATAAAGGTGGAGCAATCAGTTCTCAACATCTTTGACTATCATGAAGAAGCATATTATCAACTTGTAGATGTTCAAGCTTATTTTTTTTATTCCTTCCCCCTTCCCCTTCCATCCCTCCCTCCCATTTCCCTTCCCCCTTTATGATTCTTTTTCCATTTATATTTTATACAAGGAACACTATTAAATGGATACACACATAATAAGGTTGCTTGCATTCCTTTTTTTCAGGTTGACAATTTCTCGTATGCTTGTATTCTCTCACCAATCCCCGTTTTGCTCCTTTAAACAGTATGACGACATGAAATGTTTTTAATTGCAACTACACATTTTAATTCTTAATATTTGCATGGTCACTTCATCTTTGGATTATCTAATTTTTTAATTTTTTTGTTCTCATCAATAGTATTTATTTTATCATTTCACTTTTTTTTTTTTTGCTTTTTCATTGAGGTTTATAACAATACTTTCTTATAGTTATCATTTACAGACTGTTCATATTTTTTTTTCCACTGCAGTTTTAATTCTGATTGCTCTTAGCTTGTTGTTTTTCATCCTTCTTCACTATTCTTTCCCTGTGGCTAATAATGGATAAAAGCTTTCTTCCTGATCTATGCTCCCTCCTTTTGACTAGGCCCCGGTGGGCAGAGTGAAATGCATCAGGTGTGTGGTGTGGTTGCGACATGTAGGCTGAGGCTGCTCCTTATCATCCCCTGTCCTTCTGTTACATAATACAAGTATACAACTCTGTTTTATTTTGCCCTCAATTTGTGTGCAACCCAAGCAAATTAAAATAAACATGTCTGCAAAGTATAATCGACTTTGCCTTGCTGACCTTACTTCTAAACAATTCTGGTTGCCTGGAGTCCCGGACTCAGAACAAGCACGCAGAAAATAGCTTTCTACCTTTCTTCAACTTTCCTGATATGCATATTTGTTTCAGGTTTGAGATTCAGAAAGTACTGAGGCTGGTGGGTCAGCATACCAGTTAGACATCCAGCATTATACTGTGGAAGAAAGTCAACAGTTACTGTATGATAGACTTACCTTAAACACACCACTAGAGACCCTGAGAAATATATAATATCATTCGGAAATAAAAAACTCTTCTGCATCTATCAAAATCTGAAATATACATGCAGCGCTACCCCCTAAGGAGCCGCTGATTCATTTGGGATCTACTCTCTTTTGTCTTCCGCTCACCCCTGTTTAACTGACTCGAACCCTCCCTTGACACATCAGAAGTCTGTCAGTGACCTCTGCTGGGCTGGGTTCACAATGACAGGCCTGCTAGGTGCAATGACAATGTACTAATGAATTACCTGCTGTAAAGGACGGTCCTTTCAGGTGATAAAATGCACTCCACACTGTGAATTTACTTAAATATAAGAAAGTAAGTTTACTGTATAAAGACTTGAGAACAACAGGCATAAGTTTCAGGCATAACACAACCGGCACATAATAACTCGCTTGCAAGAATCAGCAATTAATACAAATGAACAATATTTAAAGCAATCGCGGGTGCCCGGCGGTGACCACTGGGCACACGCGTCGGCGTCAGGGTCAAGCGGGGGGCACGTGCCCCTATTGGCTGCTCGGCGAGATGACGTATAGCTACATGATCTCGCCCAGCAGAGCCGACCTGCCGCCGTATATCTGTGGCGGCTGGTCAGCAAGCGGTTAAAAAATAAAATTAAAAAAAGGCCCATGCACTTTGGTGCTATTGAGGGGTGGCAGGCAGTTCATTCTCAAATTAATAGGCTATTCTGCAGCAAGGCAAATACTCTGATGCATTGCATAGATGTGGACACAGTCAGGAGGCAGAGGGGCATCAAGAACCGCAGCAGTGATAGCTGATAATATCATGGCTGTTTTGTACAACGTCACTACAGTACTACCCTACCTCACTGTGCACTCACTGCTCTATGTTTTCCAAAAAGCTTAAAAATTAGATTTTTTGGCTGGAGCTACACTTTAAAAAATTACCAGTTCAAAATTACAAACGGATTATACTTAACAACAAACCTGCAGTCCCTGTCTTGTTTGCACCGCCTGTATACTGCTGTTCAAAGTATATAGGGCCAAAGGGGCTGGTAATGACCTGGGGGAGGGGGGCGGGGAAACCCATGCTATTTTTCTCAATGATTTTCATCAGATTACATTAAAGCCGCAAGCAGTTTTAAATGACTTTTTTCTTATCGTGACACCCAGCAGGTACAATATTTAAAGGAATTAAAAAAAAAAAATCTTTAAGCATCATTAAAATCACTGCTCCTAAAAAAAAAATACCATTTTTAAAACTTGTTTTTCCATTGATACATGTCCCCTGGGGCAATACCTGGGTTCTCAAACCCGTTTTAAGACAATAACTTGCATATTAGCCTTTAAAATTATCAATTTTGAAGCGATTTGCGTAAGGGTTACGTCCGGCATAAAGTTATTCCTCATATAGAAGGCGCAACCCATGCAAAGGTATGGACCAGGGAGCGAACGCCGCTGATTTTTACGTTGTTTACGTAGTACGTGAATAGGGCTGTGCGTAGGTTACGTTCACGTCGTAGGCAGTGTTTTGACGTATATTAGGCAGTTATTTCGACGCGACTGTGAGCATGTGCACTGGGATGCATCTAACATAAGACCCATGCGCAGTTCGTTTTTTTAAGCTCAGCCCATCATTTGCATGGGGTCACGCTTCATTTAAATGTTACATGCCCACTTCCACCTACTTTGACTTACGTTGGCTTACGCTGACAACTATACGCTACACCGGCGCAACGTTGAGAGCATTTGCTTTGTGAATTTCATGCTTGCCTCTTAACGTTGCGCCGGCATAGCATAAAGAAGATACGCTACGCCGGCAGAAAGATGCGCCGAGGTACGTGAATCTACCCCATAGTTGGAAGCAGATTTCTTATTTCGTTATTTGCCTGAATATCATTATACAAATGTTATATTGTTCCAATACACAACACAAACCTATTGATTCTACACAAATCCAATATTTAATCTCTTCTATATTACATTCAAATGATTTATGCAAGTCAATGTTCAGAACCCTTCTTTTTCTCCCCATCACTTGAGATCATATTTCTGTATATCTAAGTGTTCTATCTGGGTTTAACCTTTAATTTTCAATATAAAACATATCTTTTATGAGATGTCAGATTTTTACCTCTATTGGTTAAGTTAAAATATCTTAAAATAATACTGGAAGTTTGATATTGTTTACTTGTATATTATCTTTACTTCTGCTACCATCAATTGTATGTATGTATGTTACTTATCAAGTGTACTTGTGTATGTTAATTATTGAAATTCAATAAACAAAATTGACAAGAAAATCAGAAATATATTTTTCAGTTGGAGTGACAATTTTTAACTCACATTTTGTGGAGTAGAAGTCAGTTTGGTGGAAGTTTTAGAATGGAAGAATTTGATAATGTATTAGTATAAAAGGTTTTCATCCCCACTTGGAAACTTAAAGATAGCACGTCACATGAGAGACAGAATGGTGGAGCTGCAGAGCAGTTTAAAACAAAATGGAAACTTTTTTTTTCCATGTTTATAGCCACTGGAGAGTCATAGCTGCAGAAAGCTGCACAGATTTGTAATATTTGACTATTCAGAAAGAAATAAAGGCACATGCTCTGAAAACTAACACTTACAAAAAAACAAATAAAGACAATAAACAGTGAGAGGTTCATCATACGATTTATGATGTCATAAGATAATGTGTCATATGGTTTATTATTACTAATGATACAATTTTCATTTTCAGCACTTGGGAGACCGTTGGGCTGCAATATGCAGATGGACAGAAGACAGATGGATTCTATTGCAGGAAATTCTTCTGAAATGGCAACATTTTGCTGAAGAACAGGTTAGTATTATTAATCAGGGCTTTGTTTAGACATCATGGGCAGCTGGAAACATCTGCATGATGTTTGAAATGTGTTTCATAGTAGAATTGAAGAATCCTTGGCTTGTAGGATACTTAAGAAAAAGTGTTTCTTTTTCACAAAGCAAGACAAGACTTACATAGTGACCTATGGTAACATATGGTATGGCTTCAGACATCAAAGGGACAAAGGGATATTATATATATAGTTCCTTCTTTCCTTATGTCTTTCTAACTATCCATTTAGAACCCTGTATTCTTATACTGTTTTGTAAAGTTATGTCAGCACTCCATGAGAGTAACACCCATTTTTGCATACCTGTATATGGTTTGATCTATAATATGATACATAACTCCTCCTAACATACTAACATAGAAACTCAAAACCGAAATACATATACAAGATTACTTTTCTCTATGTTAAAGACATATTGAAGTAACCTTCAAAACTGACATCATTACATTATAACATTAATATGTATTTTATAGACACGTGCATTTGTTTTCGGCCAAATGCATTATCGTTTTAACGAAAACAAACGTGCAGAATCCGAAATCCGAAAGATCCGAGATAAAAATGCTTTATTTTCGTTTTTGTTGCTACAACAGTTCGATATAGATTCAACATGACACTGACAATAGCAATCTGTGTCTAGCAAACCTGTGATCGAATGTGCCTAACCTTAACTCTATTAGTCCAAGATTATTCTACATAGAAAGGAAAGATTAGACATAGAGAGAAAAGATTCAACATTATAGAGACACTGTTGGGATAGACCATTCAACATGAACAACGAAGATTCAAAGAAGCAGCAAAAAACATACAAATGTTGGTCTGTCATTGAAGGCTTATGGTGTCTGTCGAAAGTTCTTAGAAGATTCGACAAGCAGCT
This sequence comes from Rana kukunoris, assembly GCA_029574335.1. Taxonomy (NCBI): domain Eukaryota; kingdom Metazoa; phylum Chordata; class Amphibia; order Anura; family Ranidae; genus Rana; species Rana kukunoris. The sequence goes on along the minus strand of CM056050.1, from coordinate 258,257,314 downwards.
AAACTGTACGATGCCGCAATCATACAGTGCCTGCCGCCGAGAATGTGTTTTCAGCACGCCAGCATCGCGCTGAATCTCGGCGACAGGCTGCCGATATCTCGCACTCGCTGGAATAGTAAAAGCACATTCCAGCGAGCGCGTCATAGAAGCGACGGGGATCCGACGCGGATTCCCGCCAATTCTACACGTGGGCAGAGTTTGTTATGAATCCTGAACGAGAAATCCCCGCCGGATTTTTAAAGAAAAATCCGGCATGGGTTCCCCCCTCAGGAGCATAACGGGCCCTTAGGTCGGTTATGGGTTGTAAGGAGACCCCCTACGCCAAAAAAACGGCGTGGGGGTCCCCCCACAATCCATAACAGACCCGTATCCAAAGCACGCCGGCCGGCCGGTCAGGAAGGGAGTGAATGAATGAATGAATGAAAACTTGTATAGCGCGACACATGCGAACTGAATCGCCTCTGGGCGCTTGTTGTTCCTGTCTCCTTTGATATCAAAAGAGAAAAGTCTTGACCTTTTTTCTAAATGCTAGGTGGTTCTCCTCCAACCGAATGCTGGTTGGTAAAGCGTTCCACAGTCTGGGGCCTTGGATCGCGAATCTCCTTTCTCCTTTGGACTTGAAGTTGGCTTTCGGAACCTGGAGTAGGTTCCGATTCGTGGATCGCAAAACGCGATTGGGATTATGCGCTTTTATTATTTCGCATAAATAAAGTGGGGCATTCCCATGGACACATCTATGAGTAAGACAGAGAGCTTTAAAAGCAATTCTGTCTTTGACTGGCAGCCAATGAAGTGCCCTCAGTGATGGTGAGATGGATTCCCAGGGTTTTTTCCCAGTCACAAGTCTGGCGGCCGTATTCTGAATGACTTGTAGACGGGCGATTTGGTACTTGGGGAGGCCGAGGTAAAGGGCATTTGCATAATCCAGCCTGGAGTTTACAATTGCTCCCACCACGACCGCTAAATCTTCTTTAGGGATAAACGGAGTGAGTCTGCGTAGTAGGCGCAGTAGATGGTGAGATCCACTGACTACTGATCCTATTTGTGCGTCCATTGTCATAAAGGAGTCAAAAATGACCCCTAGGCTTTTGACTTTGGCGCTAGGGGTGATGAGCTTGCCCAGAATGGGCGGGGGGGTCCACGCTGTTGAAAGTTGATTCCTGCGTTTGGCATGAAACAGGAGAAGTTCTGTTTTTGCTACATTGAGTTTAAGATAACTCTTTGTCATCCAGTCCTCTATCAAAGAGAGGCATGTCTCTAGATTGAGGCGGTGATCCTGTCTGTTGCAGATGCGGAAATACAGTTGCGTATCATCTGCATATGAGTGGTAAAGCAGTTTTTGGCTGCTAATAATCTCAAAGAGAGGACGAAGATAAATGTTAAACAGCACTGGTGACAGAGGCGATCCTTGAGGGACTCCGCATGTTACTGTGCGTTTTTCAGACGTGAAAGGTCCTAACTTCACTGTTTGCGATCGGTTTTCCAGAAAAGAGGAGAACCAAGATAGATCGCCTTCTGCGACTCTGGCTACTTCAGCAAGCCGAGTCAGTAACAGATTGTGGTCTACAGTGTCGAAAGCGGCACTTAGGTCCAACAGAACTAGAAGACAAGATTCTCCTTCGTCTGCGGCCTTGAGAACATCGTCCCATACTTTCAGCAATGCTGTTTCCGTCCCGTGTCCGGGACGGAAGCCTGATTGCAATGGGTCAAGTAGCTTGTAGGTATCTAGATGCTGTTGCAGCTGTTGTACCACTACTTTTTCCATTATCTTTGAGAGTACGTTGAGGCTTGTTATGGGGCGGCGGTGGAGTGGATCCTTGGGGTCCAGGGAGGGTTTCTTCATGATGGGTTGGATTATACCCTCTTTCAACTGTGAGGGCACTATGCCTTCCAAGAAAGACTGGTTGATAAGCTGCGTGATGGGAGGAGCCAGAATGTCGGCGCATTCCTTCAGCAGTTTAGTGGGGATAATGTCATTTGGCGCTGTGCCATTACGCAGAGTACAAATGACATTCTTAGTGGTCTCGATGGAGATGGGTTCCAGGGCGAACTTACCTGATATAGAAGAATTACTATGGGTGTTGTGTGAGAGGCTGCAGGGGGGGCTGAGGGGGGAATTGTTGTTTTGCTGAATGCTTTCACGGATTACCTCGATTTTATTAATGAAGTAATCCGATAGTTCATTGCAAAATTCTTGTGTGTCCGAGCTGGGGGTTTCAATGCATCCTGGCTTCATGGTCTGGGTGACCATCTTGAACAGTTCGCGGGGGCGGTTTAGGGCGCCGTTGATAGCCTCCGAAAAATACTTTTTCTTAGCTTGGAAAATTCCTTTGTGGTATTTTCTTGTAGTCACCTTGTAGATGGATAGGTTTAGCTCTGAAGAGCGCCCCCCCCCCCTCCTGAGCCGTACCGGGCAGCATGCCCTCAACATGGGGGGGTCAGGTGCTCTGGGGCAGGGGGCGCACTGCGGCCCCCCACCCCAGAGCACCCTGTCCCCATGTTGATGAGGACAGGGCCCCTTCCCGACAACCCTGGCCGTTGGTTGTCGGGGTATGCGGGCGGGAGGCTTATCGGAATCTGGAAGCCCCCTTTAATAAGGGGGCCCCCAGATACCGGCCCCCCACCCTAAGTGAATGAGTATGGGGTACATTGTACCCCTACCCATTCACCTGCAAATACAAAGTGTAAACACAAATAAAACACACAGGGTATTGAAATATTTTATTAGTTGGCCGCCGGGGGGGGTGTGTATGATCGCTTTTATAAAAGCGCCCCCCTCCGGCGGGCTTCTGTGGGGGGTGGGTGCCGCCGTCTGGTTCTCTTCCGCCGCCGGGGGGCGCTTTGATAAAAGCGCCCACCACCCGGCGGGCTTCTTTCGACGTCTTCGGCGGCGGGGGGGTCTTCTCCCACTCTCCGGGGTCTTCTCCCGCTCTCCGGGGGTCTTCTCCCACTCTCCGGGGTCTTCTCCCACTCTCCGGGGTCTTCTCCCGCTCTCCGGGGGTCTTCTCCGCTCTCCGGGGGTCTTCTTCTTCTTCAGGACTCGCCGCCGCTATCTTCGTGTGTTAGCTCAATTACTAGCGGCGGCGGCCCCCTCTTCTGCGACGTCGGCGTCTTCTTCTTCTTCTGCTGTCCAGATGTTGACGCGACGCATCCTTCCGCTGTTATGCCGGGCGCGCGGCTCGCAGCGAAATATATAGGCCTGTCTTGTGACGTCGCAGTCCCATCATGCTCCGGTAGGTATCACGTGGGTAGGTAGCACGTGGTACCTACCGGAGCATGATGGGACTGCGACGTCACAAGACAGGCCTATATATTTCGCTGCGAGCCGCGCGCCCGGCATAACAGCGGAAGGATGCGTCGCGTCAACATCTGGACAGCAGAAGAAGAAGAAGAAGAAGACGCCGACGTCGCAGAAGAGGGGGCCGCCGCCGCTAGTAATTGAGCTAACACACGAAGATAGCGGCGGCGAGTCCTGAAGAAGAAGAAGACCCCCGGAGAGCGGAGAAGACCCCCGGAGAGCGGGAGAAGACCCCGGAGAGCGGGAGAAGACCCCCGGAGAGCGGGAGAAGACCCCGGAGAGTGGGAGAAGACCCCCGGAGAGCGGGAGAAGACCCCGGAGAGTGGGAGAAGACCCCCCGCCGCCGAAGACGTCGAAAGAAGCCCGCCGGGTGGTGGGCGCTTTTATCAAAGCGCCCCCCGGCGGCGGAAGAGAACCAGACGGCGGCACCCACCCCCCACAGAAGCCCGCCGGAGGGGGGCGCTTTTATAAAAGCGATCATACACACCCCCCCCCGGCGGCCAACTAATAAAATATTTCAATACCCTGTGTGTTTTATTTGTGTTTACACTTTGTATTTGCAGGTGAATGGGTAGGGGTACAATGTACCCCATACTCATTCACTTAGGGTGGGGGGCCGGTATCTGGGGGCCCCCTTATTAAAGGGGGCTTCCAGATTCCGATAAGCCTCCCGCCCGCATACCCCGACAACCAACGGCCAGGGTTGTCGGGAAGGGGCCCTGTCCTCATCAACATGGGGACAGGGTGCTCTGGGGTGGGGGGCCGCAGTGCGCCCCCTGCCCCAGAGCACCTGACCCCCCCATGTTGAGGGCATGCTGCCCGGTACGGCTCAGGAGGGGGGGGGGGGGGGGCGCTCGCTCGCCCCCACTCCCTTCCTGACCGGCCGGCCGGCGTGCTTTGGATACGGGTCTGTTATGGATTGTGGGGGGACCCCCACGCCGTTTTTTCGGCGTAGGGGGTCTCCTTACAACCCATAACCGACCTAAGGGCCCGTTATGCTCCTGAGGGGGGAACCCATGCCAGATTTTTCTTTAAAAATCCGGCGGGGATTTCTCGTTCAGGATTCATAACAAACTCCGCCCACGTGTAGAATTGGCGGGAATCCGCGTCGGATTCCCGTCGCTTCTATGACGGCTTTGTCTCCATCGCGGCAAGCCAGCTCGGCGCTGGCTCCCGCGATGGGGCTCGTAGGTGGTCAATCTCGCCGAGAAAGGGAGCGAGATTGACACAATATCCCAGTCACCTACTGTACATTTCTGGTCAAATGCTCAGCCCATAGGCTATAGAAGAATTTGAATGTTGGTTGACCAGTAATAATAATTTATAAATATAATTATTACTAGACACCATAAGACACCATAAGCCTTCAATGACAGATTTAACCTTAATTAATTCGGATTTCCGGACGAAACAAAATAAATAAAAGCAACTTTTGGGAGTATCTAAATAAATGTATTTTTCAGACGAAAATATTTCAGTGTGCACATGTCTAGTATTTTATATATATTTCAGAAACTTTTATCACTTAAAATAATATTAAACTCTAAGGGCCAGATTCACGTACATCGGTGCGTATATAGACCGGCGTAGCGCATCTCCTTTATGTTAGACCGGCTCAATTTCGAGCCGCAAGTGCCATATCCACAGAGTATTTGAGCCCAAATTTGCACCGGCGCAACTTAAATTCCGAGGCCTAAGGCGGTGTAATTCAAAGTGGGAAGGACGTGGGCGTGTTCCATTGAAATGAGCCGTGACCCCATGCAAATGAAGGGCCGGCCAGACTGGGCATGTGCATGATGCTGAATATGGTCAGAGCCTCTCTGCACATGCTCACTACTCGCCCCGGAGCAATCAGTGAGATAGGAACTAGGCCCGGCAGACTTAGTGAGATACGCCCAGGGCATAAATAGGCCCAGACATACGCCCTTCTGTCCTTCCTGTCTGTTGCTGTTTGTAGGTTTGTGTCGTGTCGGTGTGTTACATTATTTTGAGGGCCATCACTCAATTTATATACACATATATATATATATATATATATATATATATATATATATATATATATATATATATATATATATATTTAAAAAATAATAATAATAATAAAAAATATAATAATATTTAAATATTAAATATATATTAGATATAAAAAATACAATTATATATTTATTATATTAACTAATTTAAAATATATGAAAAAGGGGGAGGGTTTTTTGGGACTTTAAATGAGGCAATGGGTTAATTACCTCCATCTCTGGTATTTGTTATAGAGAAAGGAGCAAGCGGGACTTTAAATGAAGCGGCCCAGATTCACGTACATCGGCGCATTTTTGGACCGGCGTAGTGCAACTCCTTTAAGTTAGACCGGCTTAATTTCGAGGCACAAGTACCATATCCTCGTAGTATTTTCGGCCAAATTTGCACCGGTGCAATGTAAATTCCGAGGCGTAAGGCGGTGTAATTCAAAGTGGGAAGGACGTGGGCGTGTTCCATTGAAATGAGCCGTGACCCCATGCAAATGAAGGGCCAGCCAGACTGGGCATGTGCACATGAAGCAGACTATGGTCAGCACCTCTCTGAGCATGCTCAGAACTCGGCACGGCGCAATCAGTTAGATAGGAACTAGGCCCGTCAGACTTAGTGAGCTATGCACAGTGCTTAAATAGACCGAGAGAAATGCCCTTCCATTGCAAAAGTACATCCAATTTTTTTCCCTTCCTAAAGCAAGGTGCTTTTGTTCTGTTGTCTGTTGCTGTTTGTAGGTTTGTGTCGTGTTGGTGTGTATATATATATATATATATATATATATATATATATAAATAAAATATTAAATAAGATAATTATAATAATATTAAAATTAGTAAATTTATATTAGTTAAAAAAATAAAAATATATATTTATTATATTAATTATTATAAAATATATACTAAACAGAAAAAAATGTATATAAAATATATATTTACCCATTAGGGTGAAAAGAGCCACTGGCAAGGAAATGGAGTGTTGCCAGTACCTTGCCCAGTGGCGGTCGGCAGATCCTCTCCCGTGTAAGAACAGGGGAGTCCGCGCTATGGTGAATAAAGTAGCTGTTGCCTCCCAGTAGGATCCCTATGTGGGGAGCTAATATAAATATGAATAGTAGAAAGGGAAATGGCGCTGCTAAATTAATACCTTTGTCGGGTATATCCGTGGGGTGAGCCCAATGGTAATATGCCCCCCTTTTGGCTGGAATTAGGGTGCAATTGGAGAGATACCCTGTGTTAATAGGGGGGTAGATGTTGGTTCCTAGTGTGGTTACTAGTGTAATCAACCACACTAGTAGGGATTCCTACCTATTAGACTCTAGAGACACATTTTTTTCTTTGTTTTATATGGTTTAGGGTGCATCGGTCACAACTGGCATCCTTATAGCAGCATAGGATCATTTTACTTTAGCAATCTTTGGGCCTGCTGGCCTGCACAGGCTCCTGACCTAATTAATCCACCTTTACTCAATTTCACTGAAATTAGTGGAAGCTGAGGAACCACCGTCTACCCTCCTATTAACACAGGGTATCTCTCCAATTGCACCCTAATTCCAGCCAAAAGGGGGGCCTATTACCATTGGGCTCACCCCACGGATATACCTGACAAAGATCCTCCTCCGTGCCCTCCTCCGTGCCCTCCTCCTTCTGCACTCATCTAAAGTCAGTAGTATAGCTATGAGCAAGGATCCCCCTGGCATGTTGGCATACAGATTAATGTCCTGCAAGTGTGGTTGCTCAGCTTGTCCCTAATGGTGTTGCTTTTGCTGACATGTAGACAGATAGTCTAATTTTAAACCTGCTTTTATATGGTCTAATTTTAGACCGGCCGTGCAGCTGATAAGCACATTGTGTAGACTGCACCGCACAAACTTACTTTTGTGGATCGGCGTATCTCCCTCATTTGCATATTTGCTTAGGAAATCAATGGTGTGTCTAGTGCAGTTTTGCACGCACGCTGCGCCGGTCTATCCAAATTACGTCAGTCTAAAAAATCTGGATTTCAAGCGTATATCGTTTTGGGGATACGGTGCATAGATGAGCGTGTGCATTTTTAGACTTACGCGTGCCTAACTCGTGATACTCCGGAGTAATTGCTTTGTGAATCTGGCCCAGCATGTACGGGAAAGGTTTGCACTAAGTTGGGGGGATATAAATAATGGTAATAAATCTGGAATACATTAAATATTTGAAGAAAATAGATAAACATATGTAGTTCACAGATTGGTGGGGGGAAAGGTTTATATAGGCAGTAACCCAAGTGCATACACTAATTACTGCAGTACAGTTTGTTGCACCTTTTGTTTGTATACACTTGGGTTACTGCCTATATAAACCTTCCCCCCCACCAATCTGTGAACTACATATGTTTATCTATTTTCTTCAATAGTGCAATATAGTCATGTGCGGTGCATTATGTGAAAGGAATAAAATATTTAACGTATTCCAGATTTATTACCATTATTTATATCCCCCAACTTAGTGCAAACCTTTCCCGCACATGCTTCATTTAAAGTCCCGCTTGCTCCTTTCTCTATGATTTAAAATATATACTAAACAGAAAAAATTTCTATAAAATATATATTTAGCCATTAGGGTGAAAAGAGCCACTGGCAAGTAAATGGAGTGTTGCCAATACCTTGCCCAGTGGTGGTCGGCAGATCCTCTCCCGTGCCCTCCTCCGTGCCCTCCTCCATGCCCTCCTCCGCGCCCTCCTTCTTCTGCACTCATCTAAAGTCAGTAGTATAGCTATGAGCAAGGATGCCCCTGGCATGTTGGCATACAGATTGTTGTCCTGCAAGTGTGGCTGCTCAGCTCGTCCCTAACGGTGTTGCTTTTGCTGACATGTAGACGGATTGTCTAATTTTAAACCTGTTTTTATAAGGTCTAATTTTAGACCGGCCGTGCAGCTGATACGCACAGGGCATAGCCTGCACCGCACAAACTTACTTTTGTGGATCGGCGTATCTCCCTCATTTGCATATTTGCATAGGAAATCAATGGTGTGGACGGAATAAATGTGCACCTCGGATGTGCAGGCATAGGCAAGTTAGGCCGGTCGGGAATAGCCTATTTTGGTGCGTATCTAGTTCTGTGGGTACGGTACATAGATATTCAGGCGCAAATTTAGACTTACGCCGGAGTATCTCGAGATACTCTGGTGTAAGTGCTTTGTGAATCTGGCCCTAAATCTCTAACACATGATGTTACCCCCATCATGTGATTATTGTAGTGAAATCTAAAGCTATAACACATTTTAGAGGTAGGATGTCATCAGCTTTATATGAAGAACTAATGCAAGTGTATGCATTAAAAGTGAACACAAATTAACTGTATTTTCTATTGTTCATTTTATTTTAAGGGGGCTCCCAGATTCCAATAAGCTCCCGCCCGCAGACCCCAAAAACCAACGGCCAGGGTTGTCGGGTAGAGGTCCTATCCACATCAACATGGGGACAGGGTGCTTTGGGGTGGGGGGGCGCAGGGCACCCCCTGCCCCAAAGCATCTACCTCCCCATGTTGAGGGCATGCGGCCTAGCACGGTTAAGGAGAGAGGGGGCGCTCACTCGTCCCCACCCCCTTTCCTAACCGGCCGGGCTGCATGCTCGGATACGCCGTTTTTTTGGCATACGGGGGTTCCCCTTAAAATCCATAGCAGACCCAAGGGCCTGGTATGCTTTTGTCAGTTTTTTTTTTTTTTTTTATTTGGCGTTGAGTTCCCCCTCAAGATTCATGCCAAAAACAGATCGCAGCTGGACGCATTCAGTTCTATTTTTTCTATCCGCACAAAACCACGGGTAACAAAACTGCAGGTAACAGTAGTGTGTGAAGGGTGTCATAGGAAAGCATTGTGTGCTTCTAGCTGCGGTAAAATCCGCAGCTTAAAGCACCATTCTATCCGTCCGTGTGAAAGGGGCCTAAGGACACTGACACTCACATTTTCTTGCTTGTTTTGCCTATTTTTATTTTAAAGAAAGTTCAGCAAACACACAGTTGTTCCCTAACAAGGGTATTCAGAATTTCAATCTTGCATCAAAATAAATTCTTCTGGCTTGTAAATGCAGCATTCCTGATCTGGCCTTTCCCTTTAGGCCTTGGACTGTCTCCCACAAACTGAACACTCAGCAAATTGGTGCATACAGCAAGCAGCCTCATGCACAACTGGCTCCCACCTCTCTCCTAGGTGGAGCCCATCTGACTCCTGGGCCAGATCTGCTGTCTGCTGGGGTGGAGTCCAGGACCATAGTCTGGTACTGGCCGTTCACTAGACCTGGATCCTGGCAGGGTACAGGCCTGCTACATAATGTATACATATGCTGTACATCCAATAGATACAGACACAAACATTACTGTAGTAGACATTTTATTCATTCTGAATAATTTGTGGTCAAAACTAAAAACTCCTGGTTCCTGGTAATTAGTTGACATATAATGTTAGCAATACTTAAACTTTAAATGCTTTCCAGGTATACATATTAATTATGTTTGTATCTTCTGATAGTTTTACACTGTATTGTTTTTATTATAAAAACTGTACAACTTTAGCTTTGTTTGCATCAGTATCATACTCTTTGTTTAATTGTAATTTCAGTGCCGATTTGATGCTTGGCTTACGGAAAAGGAGAAGATGATTAACACTGTTCAGAATACAGAGGTTAAGGATCAGAATGAAATGCTTTCTAACCTAAGAAAATTAGCGGTATGCATAATTACTTAAAAAAATCCTTTTAATTCATTTCATATATTAAGGGTTTGTTCACACCAGAACACAGTGTACTACAAAGCATGCATTGTGGTATGTTTGCACTGCATTAAACAGCCTGTTTAAAATAAATAGACTGACATGCATCTCAACAAACACAAATCTGAGGCATTTTTTTTCTCAGACACAGGATGCAGAATACCAGCAATATTTTGGACTATAATGTACAATATAATTAAGTAGAGCATTATAAAAAAGCATTGGTCCATTTTAGGAAGGGTAGGCACCTATAGCCAGTACTATAAATTCTGACATTTATATATAGAAGGGCCCCCACCCTGAGGACTAAATTGGTGAAGAATGTATTTGATCCACCTAAGGCACCATCCTTAACATTTTTTTTAATGAAGTAGGTTTTTATTCATGTGGTAGGTGCTGTGGGTGTTCCCCCTCAAAAGTAAATATGAAAAAAAAGTTAACTGTTAATATAATGGGCAATTTATTTCAAATTAAAGATTTAATTTCCTGTTGCACACAAGGAGTGATTTATTTTCTTAAATGCCCTTGTGGGTCCCAATATATTATACAGACCTCAAGATCACCCTTTGTACATATCAGCAAGCATTTCAATAACATCAGGAGGGGGTACACTAAACATATTGTATATAATCACTTTAAAGGGTTAGTAAAGATTCCCTTTTAAAAAATAACTAAATAACAAACATGTCATACTTACCTCCACTGTGCAGTTTGTTTTGCACAGAGTTGCCCCAATCCTTATCTTCTGGGGTTCCTCGGCGGGTGTCTCGCGTCCTCCCCACGTCAGCTAACCCCCGGTTCTGGGAAGCGTTCTCCCAGGGGAGTTAGCTTCCAGGTGCGCTCCAGTGATCCAGTGATACAAGCGTTGGCTGTAGCAGCCGCCTGTTTCACTCTGCCCTACCCTGGGCATGCTGCATCATTAATTTGATTGACAGAAGTGGGAGCCATTGGCTGCGCTGCTATCAATCATCCAATGAATGAGCCGAGAAGAGCAGAAAAGTCCGGCAGAGAAGCCTGCGCATTCACGACGCAGGACTTTCCAAGGCTCAGGTAAGTAAACATGGGGGCTGGGGGGGAGGGGGCACTAATCATCGGATGTTTTTTCACCTTAATGCATATGCATCAAGGTGAAAAAAACATGAACCTTTACAACCTTTTAAGGCCTCATGCACACTGGATGTTTTTGGAAATGTTTACAGCAGCTTCAGACTTTTTCCATAGTCATTTAACTTCCCATCATATTATCTTTTGTCTCCATGCACACATAGTCTTTTATCAGCAGTTTTTGTCTGGCTTAAAAAAAAAAAAACTAGTGGGTTCTGAGGCAAGTTTTTCAGCTGATTTTAGCTGTAAAAACTCTCTAACGTCAAAAACGCTGATGAACTCCGATAAATGCTCAAAAATGCCACTCACCAGTGGTTTTTACCGTTTTTGATCCATTGAAAAATGCTAAAAACCGAAAAAAAATCCTATTACAAAAATGTTAAGAAAACTTTAAAAAAAACTTTGGAAAACTCACTGCAAAGCTGCTATCATTATAACGTACAGTGTGCATGAGGCCTAAAGATTGTCATAATAGGGATCCAAGTTTTTTAAAGTTTTGTGGTATAGAAAATAATTCATAAACATTTAGGGGGTAACTGGATCAGAAGGGGAGGTTGTGCTAAAAATAATCCTTGTGGATTTACACATGCCGGTTGTTAACACTAAAAGGTCTAAATGTCGATTTTTAAATGAATTGCTTTTTTAGGAATGATTATTTTATTGTTAAGTGCTGCATTGGAATGATGAGGTTCACATCCCACTATGAGCAAGTCCATATGTTAAGGGATCCATTATCCTTGAGATTCATTTTTTTATTATTATTTGTATTTTACTTAAAATGTTTAGAATACAATCTATTGTTATTAATTATTGTATTTTTATTATCATTGTAATTGCATTTTTTAATCTAAGTAAATGTATGTGGTGTACTGATTTATATGAAACATTCATGTTATTTTTAAAGAATAGTATTTAATTATGTTATAAGATTATTATTATTATTATTATTATACACATTTTCCCTAAGACCTGGTTCACACTGGGGTGACTCGTCAGGCGGCTCAGCCGCCTGACTAGTCGTGTCCCATTCAATGCAATGAAACTGTTCTAATAGGCGCGACGCAAAAGGTTCTTGCACGACTTCAGGGGCAGCTCGGGGCGACCTGCTTTGACTTCTATACAGAAGTTGTTTTGCTGGTCGCCTCTGAAGTCGTCCTCAGGACGACTTGCAGAGTCGCCCCCGAAGTCGTGCCGCGGGAGTGTGAACCGGCTCTTAATGTCACAGTGGCCACAGAACAGCAGAAAATTAACATAAGATAGCGTATTTATATGTTTTAGCAGCTGTGGTATCTAAATTGCTGTATATACCAGTAGGTACCAGTATAGGTTAAGAGGAGGTGATTGTACATAGTGCTAGAAATGGAACATCGCTCCAGTCTGACCTAAGATCACAGAGTGTCACCTCACAGTAAAAAAATAATAAAATAACATTATATTATAATTTAACACCCCTGTGATGTCAGTGTCCATGAGTAAAGATTACTATGCGTTTAAACCAGTGTTAAATACACTGGTATAGTACAACAAATTAAGGCCAAAGCCTAAACAACCATTCAACTGGTACTGTGTAAGCACGCAAAACACCTTCAGTGTCCCTCTACCTTCACACTTATGCGCTCACCTCCACTGTTGACCTTATACAGGTCACCATATGCCTTCCCCTTTAAGGGATATATATAGATCCTTTGGGTGATTGGATCCTTATTAGGTATCTTTAATGTATCCTATGGTAATCCTGAGTGGTAGTGCTCATAGAGGGATGAAAAAACGGACATAGTGCTGAATCATTTAAAAGACTTCAATAAAAAATATTTATAAAATTATAAAACTCACATTGTACAGTGCACTAACTCTGGTGCACTCCGACCGCATACATAGCACATTCAGGGTGTGCAGCCCTCTTAAGTATCGCTTTGATTTTGTTAAAAAGAAAGAAAACAGGGTAGTGGAGCTACCAGCTAAGAATCTGATCTAAATAGTGATCATTTATATGGTGTAAAACACCAAAAAAGTGGGGTAGATATACTGTAAGAACCAAAAGGGATGCCCCCTAGTGGCTAAAAGTGCATGTAATAGCCAAATCGCAGTGTAAACATATGAGAGGTCAAAAATCCTCCCAATTAACAGTGCATAAATAATAAGTAGATAAGCAGGTGTATAGGTGTATAAACCCGATAAACAAAACCACATAAATCCTGATGAAAATAATATATAGCAATATAAGAAATATTAATCAGCCCAGACAATGCTGATCAAGCAATAAACTGTCCACGTAATTGAACTTCAAAAAGTATCCACATCACGGCAGTTAGCATATAGAGTGTATGAGAAATTCATCAAAAAGTTCCAAAGTGATTAGTGCTCGTTCTGACAGGCAAGTTGACAGGTGACGTTTGTGCTCCCCCTCAAGGGTCCCCACTCACCAGCTCCTTTAACCCATGCAGAGGTAATGCGCATATAGACTGATGCCCTTGAGCGGTTAATTCTTCTCACTGGAACTGCAGACTCTTAGACCTCCCTCAATATCCAGTGATTTAAAGGCAATTAGGGATACACTTGTAGTTCCTCATGCAAAAAAGGAGATATTGGCTCCCATGGTGTAGTATCAAATGTATTAAAAAAATATATTTAAAAATATATTAGAAACTAACAGTACAAAACACCAGTAAAACAGTCAAGCTGGATCTGCATAGGCTGATATTGGCAAAGTAAACCAGAGCCCAGGCATTCCAGCTGCGTTCCACCCGTTGCTCTCAAAACCAGAAGTGTTTTGTCATGGACGTCATCTGAGGCGGTGGATTTTGTGGCAGCAACCAACAAACAGGGTAGAATCTTCCTGGATTTTCATGCTGACATCACTAGGCTCCACCCCAATAGTAGCTTCTATGAAAATCAAAATAGGAAGCTAAGGGGGTGAGGAGCAGTAAGATGAACAGCAGGGAATGATTATTTAATGGTTACCAAAGCAGCCAAAAATAGGGTATAAGAATAGCATGAATACAAACAGTCCCCAATCTCTTAAGCTGTCCTTAGTTAGGACATAATATGTAAGACCGGATATGTAGGTCTGGATAATTGTCACCCTATACATCAGTCTGTTTTTAGAAGCCATTGGGAAGCAGGAAGAGGTGAGAAGACTGAGCAGAGCTTAGACAAGTCTGTGTACCTCAAAGGGCGCATGTGAGCTAAAGCCAGTAGATTCACAAAGACCAAGGTATTTCGGGAGAGATGTTAACTGGCTGGGAATCATGTTTACAAACTGTGACATGGGGGATTCATTAGTGCCTGGCTGCTAGTAACCTAATATGAATGCTCTTAATCTTTGCAATTTGTGATTTTAATAAATTATATGGCAGAGAACACTATGTGGCTTTTTATTACAGTAGGTCATTGAAGGTATAAGGACATCAGCGAAGAGGAAAAAGTGGAGAGAAGTTGAAACAAGGATTATCTTGACAGCACCTGGGATATCCTTGATTGAGCTGTACATCATCTTTTACGATTTAGGGCTCCAACCTTAAAGTGCTACTCAATACCCTTGCTACAATCAGCTCTGCTATATAAAATAATGTCCCCAGTGCATGTGTTTAAAGGTACACAGCTGTATTTTATTTTTAAAAACACATGCACTGGAGACATTCTTTCATATAGCAGAGGGGATTGTAGCATGGTTATTGAATTATGATAGCAGCAGGAGGGGAGGGCTGTGGAGTGGGCATAGCTGACAGGCAGGGAAGGAAGCGGGGAGAGGATGGAGGAAAACAGAGAGGAGAGCTGTGACTGACGGAGCCACATATACTGATCACGGTGTCAAGACTTAACAGCCATGATACACCGTGGTCAGTTTATAGGGGGGAGGGCATAGCCAGGCAGGATCAGCCCAGTATTTGAGGTGATACAGGGGACTAAATTACACATTTGCCAAAGCTTAATTGAACAAGCTGAAGTTAGAAGCTGAGTGGCTATTATGCACAGCTGCACCAGATTTTGCACTCTTCAGTTTTAGTAAAACAACCCCTGTGTAGGTACACTTTGTTTATATATACACCATGTATTGTGCTGCTCTGCAGTGTGTTAAGACAACATGTTATTTTAGAGTGTATTGGGCTGTATTGCATTCCCACAACACAAGTGTACTGTACATTTATAAAGTACAACAACTAGTGTTACAATTTTCTTCAACCTGTCTACCATGAAAAACAAAAAGAGGTTTGGGATCCCATGTTTTTGAGACAAGATACTGCAATTATTTCTCAATCAAAGTTCTTTGCAAAGTTCCATAATGATACTTGTTTTGATATTCCATTATTACTGCACACAGAACAATTAATATAAGATAATGAACAAATACAGCAACATTTCAAAAATAAAGGTTATTTAATTACAAAATTCACTTCCAAGATACTTGAGTTGTTGCTGATTAGTAGCAGTAAATTGCCTCTATTGAGTCATTATAATGCTACACTATATTTGCTGTAAAGGGCCATCATAATCATTTTAGCAGAAAAAAAGCTAAAACTATTAAAAATAGTAGAAAAACTGAGAAAGGTAGAAGATATACCTCAAGAATAGTTAGTTTTAAAATACAGATTTAATAAGATACATGCAAATTGAACAGGTTTCCAAAGAACACATTTTATCTTACACCTTATACTTTACTGCTTTGATATGACTTATGGAATCATCAAGGGTCCTGATAGTTTATAGTTCTTTTGTATTTCCTGTCCACATAGCATTATATGAAAAAAATGCAACCCTTGCCAAGAGCAGAGGCTATGCATATCTGAAGGTATGCTGCAAATCCATAGAATACACAGGAAGGCATTTTGGCAAATCTCACGCATGTCCTCTCTCAATCTAGCCACTTCTGTCTACAATAGATCCCTTTCCTCAACCCTAGATAAGCTTTCCCCCCTCACTACACACAGAATCAGACCCTGACTAAGGATAAGCTGAATACCCCCCGGTTCGGTTCGCACCAAAAATTTGTTCGAACACGCAAACACTGTTTAAGTCTATGGGACACGAACATGAAAAATCAAAAGTGCTAATTTTAAAGGCTTATATGCATGGTATCGTCATAAAAAGTGTTTGGGGACCCGGGCTTTAACCCCTTCCTTACCAGCCCATAGGGGAATCGCGTCATGTCGATCCCCTCGCCGATGAGACTGGACGTTGCACAACGTCCAGTCTTCACGGCGTTCTAGGGCGCGCGCGCACCCGCAGCACCACTCGCGATCCCGCGCGCGTGCCCGACGGCCGTGATTGCCGCCGGGCACCCGCGATTTCCGGCAATCACGTCAGGAGTGTGGATCTGTGTGTGTAAACACACAGATCCACCTCCTGTCATCGGTGAGGAGACTGATGTGTGTTCCCAGTACAGAGGAACACACATCGATCTCCTCCCCCTGTGAGTCCCCCTCCCCCTACAGTTAGAACATACTTTAGGACACATTTTAACCCCTTCAGCGCCCCCTAGTGTTAACCCCTTCCCTGCCAGTCACATTTACACAGTAATCAGTGCAGTTTTATAGCACTAATCGTTGTGTAAATGTGAACGGTCCCAAAAATGTGTTAAAAGTGTCCGATATGTCCGCCGCAATGTCACGGTCACAAAAAAAAACGCAGATCCCCGCCATTACTAGTAAAAAAAATAAAATAAAAATGCCATAAATCTATCACCTATTTTGTAAACGCTATAACTTTTGCGCAAACCAATCAATATACGATTATTGCATTTTTTTTTTACCAAAAATACGTAGAATACGTATCGGTCTAAACTGAGGGGAAAAAAATATTTTTTTTAAAAAAATATTGTGAGATGTATTAAATAAAAAGGAAAAAATATTGTGGTTTTTTTTAAATTGTCGCTCTTCTTTTGTTTATAGCGCAAAAAATAAAAACCGCAGAGATGATCAAATACCACCAAACGAAAGCTCTATTTGTGTGGGGAAAAAAACATAATGATTTAATTTGGGTACAGTGTTGCCTGACCGCGCAATTTTCATTCAAAGTGCAACAGCGCTAAAAACTAAAAATTGGTCTGGGCAGGAAGGGGGTGAAAATGCCCTGTATAGAAGGGGTTAAAAAATGCAATTTTTTTGGGAGCAATGATTTTAATAATGCTTAAAGTGAAACAATACAAGTGAAATATTCCTTTAAATTTCATACCTGGGGGTGTCTAGAGTATGCCTGTAAAGTGGCACATTTTTCCTGTGTTTAGAACAGTCCCATAGCAAAATTCTAAAGGAAAAAAAGGAATTTAAAACTGATCGCGGCTGTAATGAATTGTCGGGTCCCGGAAATACAGATACAAGTAATAAAAAAAAGGGCATTACCAGGCCCTTAGGGTCTGGTATCAATATTAAGGGGAACCCCAAACCAAAATTAAAAAATACAATTAAGTGGGGGTTCCCCCAAATTTCATACCAGGCCCTTAAGGTCTGGTATGGATATTAAGGGGAACTCTGCTCCAAAATAAAAAAAATAGCATAGCGGTCCCCCCAAAAATCCATACCAGACCCTTATCTGAGCATGCAACCTGGCAGGCTGCAGGAAAAGGTGGCGAAAGAGCGCCCCCCCTCCTGAACCATAACAGGCCACATGCCCTCAACATGGGGAGGATGCTTTGGGGGTCTGTGAATCCCAAAGCACCTTGTCTTCATATTGATGGGGACAAGGGCCTCATCCCCACAACCCTTGCCTGGTGGTTGTGGGGGTCTGCAGGCAGGGGGCTTATCACCAAAAAAATTGTAAAAAAGACAAGAGCCAGCTTGGGACAAGCCCTTTATTAAAAAAATCTAATAAATTCCAGCGATGTAAATCCATCTCGAGTTCCGTAACGAGAAAAAAAAAGCGCCGCAATAGCTCTGCCTCCATGGGTGGCTCCCGCTGAATGATGTGGCATTGCTTGCCGTTAATATCTTTATTATCTTTAAATGGTTCAGCTCAACTACCCATTATTTAATTATAGCAGTAGTGTCAGTATTCCAGTATCTAGGTACAGGCGGTCCCCCGGCTACAAACAAGATAGGGTCTGTAGGTTTGCTCTTAAATTGAATTTGTTTGTAAGTCAGAACACAAACATTTTATAAGTGTAGCGCCAGCCAAAGTATTGTTTGTTTTGCTGTCTGTGTCCCTGTTCAGAAGATTTCACCTCACTTTCTGTCACTGTGACAATTGGATTTAGAAGATTTGGGGTTGTTGGGAAAACAAGGATTGGTGATAAAGCTTCAGTGTAGACACCTTTTCCCCATGACAACTCTTACATGAGTAAATTTCCCTTCCTAGGTGTAGATTTCCTCTCACTTTCTGTTGTCTCCCTCCATTTGTAAGTTGGAGTTGCTTGTAAGTTGGATGTTTGTAAGCCGGGGACTGCCTGTATAAGCATTCACGCTGCAGGCAGGAGAAAGTGAAGCAACTCCTTTTTAGTCTCTCTCTTAGGCCTCGTACACACGAGCAGACAGATTTGTTCAAATCTGTCTGTCCGACAGATTTGAACAAATCTGTCTGCTGGGATTTTGGTTTGCTCGCGTGTACACACAAGCAAACCAAAATCCCCGCCAGCAGATGGCGCGCTGACGTGTCGGTGACATGGTGGTGACGTTGACGCCGCCACGTCACCGCACCAGGAAGTAAAACACCTCCGCGCATGCGCCGAATCCATTCGGCGGCGGTGCGGCGGCGGTGCGGGACGACATGTCTGCTGGTAAGTGTACTAACCAGCAGACATGTCGGGCGGACGGATTCCCACCCGATAGATTTCAAAGCATGCTTTGAAATCTGTCGGGTGGCCAAATCCGTCGGCTCGGCCGTACACACGATCGAATCTGTCTGCTGAAACGGTCCAGCAGACCGTTTCCAGCGGACAGATTTGATCGTGTGTACGAGGCCTCAGAGCCAGGATATAAAGACAATAAAGCCATCTCATATGAAGTGCTAGTAATTAAAGGGCAAATTTGTAAGACATTTTCACAAAAAGCTGTAATCCGAGGGAAGGTCCACCACTTGTGGATCATTGTGCCTTTATCCCCCCGCTACTATGGCCCAATTCACTCTGTCCTAGTGCGTGGGACAACAATATATCATATATTTTTGAAACAATGTGAGTTAAATCCCTATGGAGCGAGCCCTGAAGTTGGAAATAGTGTAATCAGCAACCTGGATAGTTACAATCTGTGGATGCTATTATATTAAACGATTGGAGCCCCTTAGCTGTAAGTGCTTGTTTAATTGGTGAGGGGGCCAAAGTTGTTCATCATAAAAACCTAGTCGAGGATGAACCCGATGGAAATTCTGGGTGAACCATTATTGGCGTAAATGGGCAGGAGGTTGAAGAGATACTACATTTTTGAATGGTGGAATACCAAACTTTTAATAAAGATAATGTCAGAAGTGAAAATGTTTGTCTAGAGGGGCGAAATTTATGCTTAAAGTGGATTTAAAGTTTTTTGATGTCACAATGTAGAGTATACGATTTCCTATCATCTGTGCCCAGTCTTGCCACACAGAGTTAATCCAGCTCTGATCAATTCTCTTTTATTGTTCAGTGAAAATTAATAGACTTCCAGATAAAAACCTGTCTAAATAAAAAGTCGGTTCCTCTCTTCTTGCTTTGAGTGACAGGTTATTTACATATCTAGCTTGGACATGTTTATCATATGTTATGTTATGTTTATCATAATATGAGGTGATCCAAAGTTCATTGTATATTACCAGGGTGTGTTATGTGGGGGAGGGGTGGATTTCTCACTTTTTATACTGTGGATCACCTCATATTTTTGTGTTTTTTTTTAAATAATTTTTTTTTTTTTATTATTCAATGTTTGCAATTATCATACACTTTGTGCACATATTCAAATACATAATACAATACATATTAAATGTGTAAAACTCTAGTGCTCAGACTAGCTCCCTTATCTTATCAATATCTCTTTTGTGCATAGTTTTGTGCTTATTTCTCTTTACCACCCTCCCACCCTCCCTTCCCTACCCACACCACCTAGTCATGGTCATTTTAATTTTACCTTTCTTTTATTTTCTTATTTCTTTTCACTACTCCTCTCTATTCCTTATGTTTATCTCCGTAGTCTATCCCTTATCGACTGTGGAGGCGAAAGTCTGTCATCACACAGCCATGTTTGCCATATCTGATCAAATTTCCCAATGTCCCCTCTGCGGCTATATGTTAGTTTTTCTCTAAGAAGTAGAGAATTCACTAATAGAATCCACTGTCTTCCCGTGGGGACCTCTGGTGCCATCCAGTATTGTGCTATGAGTTTTCTTGCTAAGTATAGTACTCTGGTTATCATTATATATATTCCTTTTGGGAATGTTTCCGCCTCTATGGCCCCCAGTATATATACCAGGGGGTCCAGGGGGATTGGTGTCCGTACGAGTCTACTTATGTACTGGGAAATTTCCTCCCAATATCGGTGTAGTTTTGGACATCTCCAGATCAGATGTATGAAATCTCCCTGATTTTGCATTTCGGGCATATCGGGAAGTCTCTTACTCCCCATCTGTGCATCTGCTCTGGTGTTCTATATGCCCGATGCAGAATAAATAACTGTGACAATCTATGTGATGCTGATATCGATACTATGGGGATACATTCTACGGCTCTTTTCCAAAGGCTTTCATCCATATTCCCTATGTCTACCGCCCATTTGCTGTGACATTTTAAGGATGTATAATCCTGAGCTCTGGATAGTAGTTCGCTATATATTTTAGATATTAGTCCCTTCCGATCCTCTGTTCCAAGTACTGCCTTAATTAGGGGGGCTGCCGATATTGTTAAAGATTGTGTTTTTCTTTGTACCTGTAGCGCGTGTCGGAGTTGGAGGTATTGATAAAATCCCTTTGGGTTTAACTGGAATTCCCGGCACAACTGTTCGTATGTTTTCAATACCTCCCCTTCGTACAACTGCTCGAAAAAGTATATCCCTTTCTCCTTCCATCCAGTGAATCCACTTAGTTCCTGTATTTCCGGGTATCTTGGGTTATGCCATATCTGGGAAAAGGGCAGCGGTCCCCTTATTCCCAAGGCTTTCCTAACCTCCCCCCATACCCTTTTAAGCAAAGTACCTGCCGGGGACGAGCATGGCATACTAGGGAGGTCCATTTCCAGGTGGGATGCTGCCACTAATGTAGGGGCAGATATAGTTACCAGATTACAGATACCTCAGTCTTTTCCCGTCCCCATCCCGCTAGATGTTGGGTCTGAGCAGCCAAAAAATATGTTTTAGGGTGCGGGACTGCAAGGCCTCCCCTATCCTTTCTGTACTGAAGGGTAGCTAAGCTAATCCTGGCTGCCTTCTTCTTCCATATCAGGCTTCTCATCAATGTTTCAATTTGTTTGAACCAATTATTCGTAATCCACATAGGGGAATTGTGGAAGACATACAGGAGCTGTGGTGCCCATATCATTTTAATTAAGTTTGCCCGTCCTACCACCAATAGTGGAAGTTTGCACCAACTATTGCATTTCTCCTTCTGTTTAACCAATAATGGGCCCAGATTTAGCTGAAGAAACTCCGCTGGGTCTGGAGATACCATTACACCTAGATATTTAAATCTATTACTTATAACTATCTGCTCTGCTCCAGGTGGCAGTGGTCCCTCCATTTTGTCTATAGGCATAAGGATTGACTTTGACCAGTTGATGACAAACCCCGAGAAGCGGCCGAACTTCCCAATAATCTGCATCACTGCTTGCAGCGATGTATAGGAGTCGCCTAGATAAATTAGCGCATCGTCTGCATATAGTGATATCTTATCTTCCCTCTGGCACCTACAGAATCCCACCACCTCTGTGGAACTACGAATAGAGATGGCCAAAGGCTCCACCGCCAATGCGAACAACAATGGGGACAATGGGCACCCCTGCCGGGTGCCTCTATAAAGCTTAAACGCGGAAGAGAGATGGTTGTTGATACGGAGTCTAGCTCTGGGTTCAGAATACAGCAACTTCACCCATTCTATAAACCTGTCTCCTATTCCGAATCTTGCCAAGGTCTCCAGGAGGTAGGGCCATTCCACACTGCCGAACGCTTTAGCGGCGTCCAGTGACAGAATGGCCCTACCCCCCGGGTTGTCCACCAGCATCTGTAAATTCAAATAAAGTCGTTGAATATTATCCGCCGTGGAGCGAGATTGTATAAAGCCAGATTGATCCCTGTGGATCAGCTTCCCTATCACCCGTGATAGTCTTGAAGCCAATATTTTGGCCAGTAGCTTGACATCTACATTTAACAAAGATATTGGGCGGTAGGAATACAGCAACAGTTTATCCTTTCCCGGCTTTAATATGACTATAATTGTGGCTTCCTGCATGCTCTCGGGTAGGGTACCTGTTTCAATTACCTCCTGCAGAGTCTGTGGTAAAGGCAGCAGAAGCATCTCTTCGTACTGAGAGTATACCTCTGCTGGTATGCCGTCTGGTCCTGGAGACTTATGGAGTGAGGTCTCATGCAGGGCGTTCTTCAGCTCTGGCATAGTGATAGGCGAGTTTAACATTTGCCTATCAGCTTCAGATAGCTTTAGAAAGGTACATGATTGCAAGAAATCAGCCATATCTGGTAGACTATATCTAGCTTTAGAGGAGTATGGGTCCTCATAGAAGTTTTGAAAATCCTTCAGGATATCGGGCCCTGTGGTATGCAACTCCCCCATATTCGTCTTTATTGCTGTAATATTTGAGTTTTCCCGCTGCCCCCTTACTATAAGGGCAAGGAGGCGTCCCGTATTTTCCCCTTCCTCAAAATAACTTTGTTGTTGAAAGTATCTACTCTTCTCTGCTGCCGTTAATAGTACAGAGTTATAGAGGGATTGTGCCTCCCTCCAGGAGTCATGCCTTGCTTGAGAGGGGTCTGCAACCAGGGCTTGTTCCCTAGCTTTCAGTTCATCTCGCACCCTTTCTTCCCATTTCCTGGAGCGGGTTTTGATACCCGAGATCTCTTTAATCAGGCACCCCCTCAAAAATGGTTTAAGTGCATCCCATACCGTAGCAGCGCTAGCAGAACACCTATTTAAGTGATATAATTCCGTATAGCCTCCCCTCTTCCATCTGTGGGTGGCAGCAGGGTCAGCCAATATGGGTTCACTCTCCAGGGCATACGGTCCGATGTCATATTGACATTAAGCTTTACCCACTTGTTTACATCCACTTTAATTCATAGAAGAGAGATCAAAGGAATGGAATTTATATCCTGCTCAATAGTTACCCACTGTTTTGATTTACTGTCATACATCTATTCCACTATTCTAGTCAATATGGATGCTATATAGTATATTTCCATATGTGGTAAACATGCTCCCCCCTCTGTTTTTCACTTTACTAGAATGTCATAGGGGAGTCTAGCTTTGAAGTTTATAGAATTTTTCATTTTTTTTTATTTTACTTTAAGAATCATTAAAATCACTGCCCCTGTTAAAAACAATCTTTAAAAAAAAAGGTATTTTGCATTGGTACATGTCCCCCAGGGAAGTACTCAGGCTTCCATAACCTTTTTTTGTCAATAACTTGCATATAAACCTTCAAAACATGACTTTTTTTTAAGCTTTATTTCCATAGACTTTAATGGGGAGTTTGAGTCAAAACGTTTGCTATGTTTGGGAGTTCTGGTGCAAACCGAACAATTGGGTGTTCAGCCCATCTCTACTCTTTTACACTTCTGACTCAGGGCCCCTGATAGTGTAAACAGGAGGCTCTGGAGTGCAAATTGGCATGAGTGCCTGTGGGTCTTGCTAGCAGCAGAGCAGGTGTCCACAACAGGCAGGGGTAGTTATCAATGATCTTCAGTGAAGCAGGCAAGCTGGATGGTAGGTAGGTACCGGTGTTAGCAAGAGGAATAGCAGAGTCAGGCAGATTGGGTCAAACACTGGCGGGACAGACAAGATACAGAGGTGTCAGCAAGAGCGTCATCAGGGAACAAGCTGTGTCAGGAGTCAATCAGCGGAGCAGCAGCAAATGAAGCAGGCAGCAGTGGTGGTCAGAAGACAGGCGGATTTCAGGGAGTAGTCAGGACTAGCTGGGTCAGCAAATTAAGTTAGGATACAGGAACATATGGCCTCTGGTCACACTGGCTGAATACAAAGCAGCACTGAACCTAAGTACTAGTTCAGTTTAAATAATTCTTTTGGCGCCACCATCTGTCATGAGTGCGAGTGAGCATGCAGAGGTTTACAACCACTTTAATGAACTCTGCCAGAACTATTGAACATACAAAAACAAAATGTTATGTTATAATAAACAATTAACAAATTATAATATTACCAAAACCTGAAATTACGTTTATGTGAAACTAAAACAGCTTATCTTTCAATAGATCTTGAAAGGAGAACTAGAAATTAAAAAGAAGACAATGGATACATTGTACTCTCTAAGTCAGGATCTGTTTTCCACACTGAAAAATAAGATGGTGTCTCAGAAAAATGATGCCAGATTGGAAAACTTTTCTCAGAGGTGGGATGAGCTTGTGCAGAAACTAGAAAGCAGTACCAAGAAGGTAGGTTGTAAGCTACTTAACAGTATATACTGTATGTGTGTTTTTTTTTGCATATGAAGCAGTTTCACAAAGGAATAATTGCTTACAACATTTCTGATCATGGCGAGTAATCATTGGGCTGTGCTAAATTCCTTTCATAAGAGGTGGAACATCATTTGAAAAGTTTTATAGTTAGGTCAGAACTGGACTTAAAGTGGAGGTCCGCCTATAAAAAAATATTAAAACCCAGCAGTTACAAAAACTGCTGACTTTTAATAAATGGACACTTACCTGTCCAGGGTGCCCACGATGTTGGCAGCCAAATTCGATCAATTGCTCGGCTCTCGACTGCCCATGCCGACATCCTTGGTGAGGGAATCAGGAAGTGAAGCGTTGAGGCTTCACTTCCTGGTTCCCTACTGCGCATGCGCGTCCTCCCTGTTTCCCAGAAGACAGCGGGGGGCGGGAAGTGGCGTAAGTGGGGTCTATGCCCTGAAGTGAATGCAAATACTTGAAAAACAAATCACCCTTGCAGTGACTACTTAACCATACTTCTAGCTCCAATGAGGACCCTCCAGCACTGTGGGGTTGTTTACTTAAACTGAAGAGTGCAAAATCTGGTCCTGCTTTGCATGGTAGCCAGTCAGTTTCTAACTTCAGCTTGTTCAATTAAGCTTTTACCAAAAAAACTGGAAGCTGATTGGCTACCATGCACAGCTGCACCAGATTTTTCACTCCCCAGTTTTAGTACATCATCCCCTGTGTGTGATCCTCAGCAGTGTGATCTGTAAGCTGTGACCAACCAAGTCTGCAATAAAGTCACAGTATAAAAAATCAATTACACAGGAGCTTCTACTGTGTAGGGTAATTTTCCAGAAGACGTCAACAGGTCCTGACAACTTTGTTTAACTTCTTTGCGCCCAGCCTTGGTGTTTCTTTTAACAGGGTCAGGGGGAAGGGGGAGGGGGGTTGAAGGACCAGCCAGTCATGTGGCCACTGATAGTGGCAGTACAATGGTTGAATGATCAGGAAACAGTTCTGCTGGCTCCCAGTGATAGTCAAGACTAGGAGCTTGGGAGGGCCTGAAGGGCCTGGTATGGATTTAAAAAAAAATTGGCGCAGGATTCCCCTTAACCACTTCAATACACTATATTATATATACTACACTGCTCGAATATACTGTAGATTCTACACTGAATATCTAATCTACACTAAATGCAGAGTATAGGCTATATATATATATTTATATATATATATATATATAAATGTCTGCGCTTGGTAATTAACCTCCCTGGCGGTATTCCCGAGTCTGACTTAGATTTCTGTGCTACGATCGGTAACCCCGAGTCAGACTCGGGCTTGCCTCGCAGCATCCACAGAGACTGTTTACTTACCTTCTCCGTGGATCCAGCGATGCATCCGCGCTGTGTGAGCGAGCGGGTGCTCGCTCGATTCACACAGCGTCCCCGCGCGCCGCCGATCTCTGTTCCCTGCGACGTTACGACGCACGGGGGCGGAGAACGGCACCAAATTCAAAAATGTAAACAAACACTATACATACAGTACAATATAATCTTATAGATTACAGTACTGTATGTAAAAAATACACACCCCCCATGTCCCTAGTGGTCTGCCCTGTGCACTACATGTCCTTTTATATAATAAAAACTGTTCTTTCTCCCTGCAAACTGTAGATTGCCCATAGCAACCAAAAGTGTCCCTTTATGGCAAAAATTGTTTTAGAGCAGCTAAAAAACAGGGATAATAAATCAGAATCACTTGCAGAATTTAGCGATAGCGATTTGTGGGGAAATTCGTCATAAAAAAAAAAATGACAGCAAAAATTCTGCAACTGAGCAAATTTCAGTGATTTTGATTTGATTACATTATTGAATAATTTTTACTATAATTATATTATTTGTTATAATTTTTTATAATTATTTATTATATTATAATAAAAAAAAAATCATACCCGGGATGCCTATTAGACTCTTGTTTGGATAGATTTAAGTGAGTTATTCCTAAGAATTACAAGCCTACAGTATAACACGCCAAATTCCCTTGCAAATAATGGTACCGCTTTCAGCACCTAAAATCTGAAAGAATCATACCGCCAGGGAGGTTAAGTGATGTTGAGTGATATAAAATAATTAAATTATGACCTGCAGCTGAGCACTATAACCCAGATATTGGGGACCAGATATCAAAACAAATAATAAAGTGCAGCACTAGGTTGTGCATAAAATGGCCCTATGCATAAGTAACGTGTTTTAAAAATAAAAACCAAATGTGCAAAACAATGCAATAAATGCGCAATATGACCTTATACATAAATGACATATATACAATTGCAGCTGTGCGGTGCAGTACAGTAATTAAGCAATACTATATACAATCAAAGAACATGCAAAATTGTGCAGTTCTATGTGACTGTGTGCAATAAACCCAAAGTCACATACAGAACGCACCAGCATACTGAGATATAAGTACAAAAAAATTGGTTGGTATCAAAAGTTCATATATTGCTGGAATCCAATAAAGTGACTTCAAGTGCAATGTGGAACGTAGATCAAGTGCTTGAGACCGTGATACCCGTCACCTAATTAGGATAAAAGGCTTACCAGAAAACCTGTGACCTCCCTTACTGAGGGGGGTCAGACAGTGCTTAGTAGAACTGATGATCCGCTAATGGAATACTCTGGCATTTCCCTCTGGAAAGATCCATAAACATCAGATAGAAGCCCGACAGCATAAAACAGCAGGAAGTGATGATATGTTAAAAAAAGAAGAAAAAACTCCAATAGTGTAGAGCAGGGGTGGGCAACCTCGGCCCTCCAGCTGTGATGAAACTACAAATCCCATCATGCCTCTGCTTTTAGGAGTCATGTCTGTGATTGTCAGGGTCCTGCAATGTCTCATGGGACTTGTAGTTTCACCACAGCTGGAGGGTCGAAGTTGCCCACCCCTGGTGTAGAGTATCTTCCCAAGGTGTTTTATTAGTAATAAAGGGGAGGGTTGCAATAATGCATACATAAAATCTCCAATACGAGTGTAAAACACAGCAGTGTTCCTTGTAAGGAAAAAAACCATACAAGTCTGTTGTATCAAATTGTGCATGCACATGTTCTAAGCATGCACCATTTGATACTCAGGATAATTTACAAAACAAGTGTGTAAGTATATATAGTAAAGCCCAGAGTACAGGGGTCAGAAGTATATATTATACAGCCCAAAGTACATTTTGCAGTGGTCAGGATTAAGTATTGTACAGCCCATGATACAGAGTGCAATGGTCAGGACTGTGGAATGTAGAGCACAGCCTACAGTGTACAGCAGTCATAAGTATGAAACATACATCACAATGCACATACGATGATGTTCAGAGGTTCAGAGGTGGTATCTGTGAGGGGATCTGACTAACTCACTGGGCAAACTTAAAACAGGAGACCCCCTGAGTCTCAGGCCTCCACTTCTACCCCCTTTAGACATTCCAAACTTTGGTATTGTGCTTATTAACTGATTATTTAATGTATCTGGTTGCCAACTTATCTGCTTCCACTCCTCAGGTCCTATTGGTAGATCTTGTTTATTTGTATTTATCCTAGGATAGTAATTATTCTGCTGTGTGACATATTTCGGCCTAGGGTATGAAAATGTTTTCTTCTGCCTTTGTTTATTTTGTACAGCAAATGCGTTATGCCTTATTAAGAAACCTTTGCTCAATTATTGTACTGTTGTCTTTTCTCATAAAATATATAAACATAAAAATGTTTTTAAAAATATATATATATTTTTTCCCAGTAAACAAAGCCTTCACCTAACTTATCATCCTTATTGTCACTTTAACCTCATCCTAATCGTGTTTGTTTATGTCTGTGTACATACATTTGTATTCTGTTACTGTTTATACAGGCATAGGTACAGTTTACATATTATTGTATAGTGCTATTATTTCAGGTCATACTTATAGATGTGTTAACACTAGACAGTACATCTTAAACAGGTAAATCTACGTATAAATAACTAACTGTACCATCTGAGTTGTTTTACATTAATAAAAACTTACTGGACTGGATAAAAAACAATGCTACTCTTGTATTTTGAATATACACACCACTCAATCCCAGTGATATGCATAGCAATCTAGCTAACTATACAGGGTGCTATCATTAGAAAATAGTTAATGGATCTGGTTCCCCTTAAAGTTAACATGCAATCTTAATAAAGTTGTTAAAGTCAAACTTAAATATTCAGTGAATGAAGCAGTGTACTCAGAAGAGAATGTGGTAGGTGATGTATACTACCGCTTAGGCACTATAATTGTTATACAAAGCAGAATGGTTTTTTTTTAGCGGGGGGGCTGTGGAGAGGCAGGAGTGGTTGCCTCAATATCCCACCAGCTCACAGAGAGGCTGAGCCAGCTGCCGTTCCGGCATCTGGATAAATCCTGACTGTAAAATTGGGATCGATACAGCACCGTGGATAGGCAGGGTGATGTCAGCTGACAGCAGACTTGATCTGCTGTCGGCAAAAAATGGGTCACAGAAGTGCAGAACGAAGATCATGCCTGTAATCCATAGGAGAAGTAGGGCAAACAACAACAGTAGGGCCACTCTTTGTACTATCAAAGGATACTCAATCTGTGTAATACACGGTTAAATGTAACCTTCATTTTACCATATTCGGAAAACAGATTCAAAATAATTGTGATCACATCGTTTATCATTAGATTAATTAACCCGACACATTTTGTTATGATATATGTGTAGTCATAGCATGGGTGTCCTTGTCACTAATGTCTCACCCCAGCACATTTTTTTATGAGATCGAGAAAAGGGAGGGGGTCTGCCGAGGGCTAACATCACACACAAGATGTAGAAAAAAAAGGTTCTAGCATTCACACACATTCACGAATATCTCTCTAAAATCACTTACATGTTTGCCATTTGTACACAAACATATCATTCTCTCACTTTCTTTTAACACTTTAATATTTACCTGCTTAAATTCTGCTATTCTTATTTTGTTCTGATAGCTTTTTCATCCCATGTATTGTAATTCCATACTTCACATACTCTAGCTTATATAATTCTATGATCAGATGGGCAGCCATAGTGCTCATCCCATCTTCCCTCTCTGATAACATAAAAAGTATTCTGTTTTGACTCTCATTTCTCTGTTTTGACTTTACTAGTTGTAGTGTCTGACCACAAATTCATCCCACAATTTAAGATTAAAATGTCCCTTTCTGTCTAGTGTTAATTGTCTGTCACCCTTGATCCATCTTGCTCACATAGCCGTTTCTCTGGCTGTTTACTCGGCATGATTCTTAGTCCCTGTGGACTTTGGTAACCCTGTTACTCATTGTGGATCCCTGTCCACTTTAACCATTTATCTAGGGGCTCAGTATAGGCAGAACCGTACCTTTGGTTCATATATTTTATAGCGCTTTTTTAAGGGTCTCTTACTGTTACCTATAAAATCTGTATTTTAAGATTTAATATCATAAAGATATGATATGAGTTGAATAAGATAGTTCTTTGACCAGAATTAAAAGCTTCAATATAATAAACATTTATTAGAGCTTATACAAAGCCTAATCTATCACACAGAACCTATAGTCCCAAACAAGCAGGGAACCGTAGGCTTAAAATACCAACATTTACAAGATACAACATATTCCTCCAAAACAGAGTACAAACATAAAAAGATATAAAACATTAGAGTACAAGAGAGTGCAATTGCTACATGCAAGTAGAAAATACCTACATCATATTTACCCTTTTTAGACCCATCCTTAAGGTCAGTCTCCATAAAAAGTGAGTTCCTTTGCCCTAAGCTGTGGAGTATATCTCTCTATGCTGACGTCCCATTGGTTGGCCTAGCTAGGATCAGGATTGGAGGCCTGACTACATAAGTCCGCCCCCCTTTCAGGAATTATATAGACATTCCCAGGGTTAGAAAGGGTGGAGATTGCCCAGCCGGGGGTCCATCACATAAGGTGGTTTATTTCTTTGACTCCGAAATGTCTAGTGGCTAACAAAAGGCTTTTCTATGTGCTAAATTCCATGAATTAGCAAGCTAAATGAGCAATATCCTATGTACGCTCAATGCCACTACTTAAGAGAAATATATTCATAACCACAACATATATATATTCCTATATATATATATAGACACAGACACAGCTATACTCACACATATATATACATATATATACATATATATATATATATATATATATATATATATATATATATATATATATACCCATCTCTATCTAATTTAGATTACCAAAAACCATATGGCAACACTTACCCTTCATTCCTTTACTTAATTTAATTCCCATAATGACTGGCCAGTCTTCTCTACTTGTGCCTATACCCTCTTGCCTCTAAACTAATTTATCTAGCAGATGTGTACTACATATACCTGTGAACAGCACTAGTCTTCCCTTTCTTAACACTATAACACTACAATATTATCACCAGTCAATACAGTTTGATTAAGGGGAAAAAAATAGGTACCCTTTGTCCCGAAAATGCCTTACCGATCAGAGAAGACTGATAACTCAAATGTACGCAAAATGCTTACTTCAGCCGGCCGATTATCAAAAATTCCCGGATCGTCTCAAGCTCCTCATTTTAGATTCTCAGGGTCACTTCTTTTTTTTTTTTTTTTTTTTTTTAAAGTTCAGTACTGGAGAGATTCTGAACAGATGTTTTTTTTTTTTTAAGTGTATTTTTGTGCGTGAACTCGAGAGAGAGGAGCCGGACTGCAGGAGTTGGGAGTAGGCAGACCCTCCCCCCGGAGGCAATCGCCATCCTTCTCCATGCCCCTGGTGGCAATGGCGGGTGTGAAGGGGGGCCTCCCACTCACCCCGCCCTACCTGCTCCTCTTGGGAGCCCAACTGGGGCCCAACGGGACCCCAATGGGGCAGAGGGACTCCCCCTATGAGGGAGTGAGGGGGCCTAGCCCACCCAGCCCCGTAGGTCCTTCGCCTCTCTTTATTTTAGGAGACCGCATGGCCAAAGTGCATGTGTTTTAAACCAATTTCGTGTGCGTGCAAGTGTGGTGTTTTTTTTGTGGGGGGGGGGGGGGCGTACTAAGCACAGGCGTACCTTGCTTAGCACACCCACCGGGAGCCGGGCTGAGACCACCAAACTCAATTCACATGTAGCCGAGACCGGGATCCGAACCCTTGGCTGCAGAGGTGAATGGCTTGTCAGCGCAGTGCCAATCACGTTGAGCCACCACAGCTCCCTCAGGGTCACTTCTAAATCCACTCCTAGGCAAAGCTTGCCATCTGACATGGAATTTTATAGATAGGTAACTCCTATCCTCATATTGATTAGTGGTTCCAAATTAAGTAAGTGTTGTGCTGTAGCTTCATCCCTGGCTGAAAACCAATTTATGGGCATTCCTATTGCGGACAACAGCCAGCACTGAAGCCACCTTCCCCTCTCTAAGCTGACTTATCATTTGCTGTTATAAATTACATTGTGTTGCTGGGTTATGTTATCAAACTCCTGGCTGCTGGTAAAAACACAAATGGAACTGGCAGATCTATCACAAAGCCCCAGCAGGGCTAACTGTTGATTTACAATAGTAGAAGATCAGACAGCATTGCTGGGGTGTGTTTGTGATCTGTGACTGCCATGTATGTTTGCTAGCAGCCAGCAGGTCTATGATCCAGCCTTACTAGCACCAATTGTACATTCAACCGTAAACCTCCAGTCAGCACTGCAAGGCTGGGTGATGGATCTTACAGTTGATTGTAAGAATCCACTATACTGACAGATAGATGACTTTTTTTTTACTTTTGTGAATAAACAGTCAGCACCTGCATTGTAACACCATGGTTGAAAAGCTGTGGGTGAGAGGAGGAATGAAATGTCTGCTGTGTGTTTACACAGGACAGGCGGTCACTGACAGATCACTGTAAAAGCCTGCTACAGGTACCATGTGATCACTGTGGCTAATCACAGCAGATCATGTGACAATTGTACACAATGAATGGCTCTCTTGCATTTAATTCATGTGTACTATTGTGGTGAGCTCTGTGATTTATCACAGTAATAACATGGTACAACAGGGCCAACCACAGCCCATCTGTACCATGTGATTAGCTGTGGCAAATCACAGCTAATCACAATAGTAAACACCAAATAAATAGTTCATTCTGAAAAAATGGTTGCTGATAACTGTAAAATTCTCAGTTTTAAGCAATCATAGAGCGTAAACAAAACAAGAAAATACTAATCACCTCTTCAGAATAGTACAGTGTTACTATGGTAGTCAGTGTCCCTTATCACTTCCACACTAGTTACATAATGATACTGGTGACAGTATGTAAATAAATGTTTTAAATGATAAACAAATACTTGTAAAGTAGTGAGTGTACAGCTTGTATAACAGTGTCAATTTACCGACCCCTCAAAACAACTGAACACACAGCCATTAATGTCTAAACCACTGACACCCAAAGTGAGTACACCCCTAAGTGAAAATGTCCGAATTGGGCCCAAAGTGTCAATATTTTGTGTGACCACCATTATTTTCCAGCATTGCCTTAACCCGCTTGGTCATAGAGTTCACCAGAGCTTCAAGTTGCCACTGGAATCCTCTTCCACTCCTCCATGACGACATCACAGAGCTAGTGGATGTTAGAGACCATGCACTTCTCTTCCTCGTCTTCGAGGTATGTTTGGGGTCATTATCATGTTGGAATACTGCAGCCCAGTCAATGAAGGGAGGGGATCGTGCTCTGATTCAGTATTTCACAGTACATGTAGGCATTTATGGTTCCCTCAATGAACTGTAGCTCCCCAGTGCTGGCAGCACTTATGCAGCCCCAGACCATGACACTCCCACTACCATGCTTGACTGTAGGCAAGACACACTTGTCTTTGTACTCCTCACCTGTTTGCCACCACACACGCTTGACACCATGTGAATCACATTTGTTCTAGTAATCCTTTTCATTAGTTTGCTTGTCTTCAGCAAACTGTTTGTGGGCTTTCTTGTGCATCATCTTTAGAAGAGGCTTCCTTCTAGGATGGCTGTAATGCAGACCAATTTGATGCAGAGTGCAGTGTCTGGTCTGAGCACTGACAGGCTGGCCCTCCACTCCTTCAACCTCTGCAGCAATGCTGGCAGCACTCATGCCTCTATTTCCCAAAGACAACAATTGTATATGACGCTGAGCATGTGCACTCAACTTCTTTGGTCGACCATGGTGAGGCCTGTTCTGAGTGGATCCTGTCCTGTTATTATCGCTGTGTGGTCTTGGCCACCATGCTGCAGCTCATTTTTAGGATCTTGGCAATCTTCTTATAGCCTAGGCCATCTTTATGTTGAGCAACAATTATTTTTTTCAGATCCTAGAGAGTTCTTTGCCATGAGGTGCCATGTTGAACTTCCAGTAACCAATATGAAAGAGCGAGAGTGATAACACCAAATTTAACTCACATGCTCCCCATTCATACCTGAGACCTTGTAACACTAACAGACTCACATGTCACCTGGGAAGAGAAAATGGCTAATTGGGTAAAATTTTGACATTTTTATTTAGGGGTGTACTGACTTTTGTTGCCAGTGGTTTAGAATGGCTTTGTGTTGAGTTATATACATGTCAGTAACAACCCCTGCAATCCATACATACAAGGAAACCAAAATAAATAAGTTCAGAAATGTAATTATGTGTAAAAAAAAATGGAATGACACAAAATATAGTGAACACGTTACTTAATACTTCATACACAATCCTTTGTTGGAAATGACAGCCTCAAGATTCCTCCTGCATGGAGAAATTAGTTGCATACATTGCTCAAGTGTAATTTTGACCCATTCTTCCACATAGTCTTTAAATCTTGAAGGTTTAGTGGGCCTCTTCAATGAACGCTGATGTTTAGTTCTTTACATTGATTTTGTCATGCATTCAAGTCAGGTGATTGGCAGGACCATTCTATCAGCTTTAGTTTTATTTTATTTAATCCAATAAAGTGTTTCCTTGGCTTTATGTTTGAGATCATTGTCTTCCTGAAATGTCCACCCTTGTTTCATCTTCATCATTCTAGTAGACGGCAGCAGATTTTTATCAAGAATGTCTTGGTACATTTTTCCATTCATCCTTCCTTCAATGACATGAAGCTTGCCAGTTCCGTATAATGAAAAACAGCCCCACACCACGATGTTCCCACCTCTAAACGTCACTGTTGGTATGGCGATGTGCAGTCCCATTTGACCTCCAAACATTGTGTGTATTATGGCATCCAAAGAGTTCAATGTTGGTCTCATCTGACCAGACTATATTCTCCCAGTGTTTCTAAATGTTGTGCAACAAACTTTAAATGAGCTTCAATATGCTTTTATGAAATGGAGGTACACTTGTACCTGCTATCTCCAGGTCTTTCTAAAACTCTCCACGAGTTTACCTTGGCTCTTGGCTAACGCTTGATAATTCTGTCACTCCTCATAAATCTTGTCAGAAATCTTGCGAGAAGCACCTGGTCGTTGCCATTTTTTGGTGAAATTAGGTTCTTTTCACTTCCGGATTATGACCGCAACAGTGCTCACTGGTACATTTAGAGATTTAGAAATCCTTCTGTAATCAATTCCATCAGTATGTTTTGCAACAACAAGGTTGCAAAGGTCTTGAGAGAGCTCTTTGCCTTTACCCATTATGAGATGTTTCTTGTGTGACACCTTGGTACTGAGACACCTTTTTATAGGTTATCAGTTGTGACTGAACCATCTGATAATAATTTACACTGCAGGATTGCTTTCCAATCACTTATAGATTTCAGCTGGTGTATTTTCTTTCCATGGCTTTTTGCACCTCTCTTGTTTAATGTGTTCAATACTTTTTCCCTGTGTCATTCAATTTTATTACACATAACTTAATTTCTGAACATATTTGTTTTGGTTTCTTTGTATGTATGGATTGCATAGGTTGTTACCGACATGTGATGAAAATGTCATCTTAGCATCACCTTTAGAAATATATTTTAAAAGAAAAATATTGATGTGTTCAATACTTATTTTATCCACTGACTATATATATATATATAGACAGTGGGGCAAAAAAGTATTTAGTCCGCCACCAATTGTGCAAGTTCTCCTACTTAAAAAGATGAGAGAGGCCTGTAATTGTCATCATAGGTATACCTCAACTATGAGAGACAAAATGTGGAAACAAATCCAGACAATCACATTGTCTGATTTGGAAATAATTTATTTGCAAATTATGGTGGAAAACAAGTATTTGGTCTCCTACAAACAAGCAAGATTTCTGGCTCTCACAGACCTGTTTCTTCTACTTTAAGAGGCTCCTCTGTCCTCCACTCATTAATGTATTAATGGCACCTGTTTGAACTTGTTATCAGTTTAAAAGACACATGTCCACAACCTCAGTCACACTCCAATCAATAATTAGAACATGGAAGACATACAAGACCACTGATAATCTCCCTTGATCTGGGGCTCCACGCAAGATCTCACACCGTGGTGTCAAAATGATCATAAGAATGGTGAGCAAAAATCCCAGAACCACACGGGGGGATGGGGGACCTAGTGAATGACCTGCAGAGAGCTGGAACCAACGTAACAAAGGCTACCATCAGTAACACACTACGCCTCCAGGGACTCAGATCCTGCCATGCCAGTACATGTCTGAGGTTTGCTAGAGAGCATTTGGATGATCCACAACTCGTGTTAGGAGGAGAGAGAATGCTGAGTTGCAACCAAATAACCTACTGTGAAGCATGAGGGTGGCAACATCATGCTTTGGGGCTGTTTCTCTGCAAAGGGAACAGAATGACTGATCCGTGTACATGAAAGAATGAATGGGGCCATGTATCGTGAGATTTTGAGTGCAAACCTCCCTTCAGCAAGGGCATTAAAGATGAAACATGGCTGGGTCTTTCAGCATGACAATGATCCCAAACACACTGCCCAGGCAACAATGGAGTGGCTTTGTAAGAAGCATTTCAAGGTCATGGAGTGGCCTAGCCAGTCTCCAGATCTTAACCCCATAGAAAACCTTTGGAGGGAGTTGAAAGTCTGTGTTGCCTAGCGACAGCCCCAAAACGTCACTGCTTTAGAGGAGATTTGCATGGTGGAATGGGCCAACATACCAGCAACAGTGTGTGACAACCTTGTGAAGACTTACAGAAAACGTTTGACCTCTGTTATATATCCTTTGTTGGCAATGACAAAGTATTGAGAAGAACTTTTGATATTGACCAAATACTTTTTTTCCACCATAATTTGCAAATAAGTTATTTCCAAATCAGATAATGTGATTGTCTGGATTTGTTTCCATATTTTGTCTCTCATAGTTGAGGTATACCTATGAAGACAATTACAGGCCTCTAATCTTTTTAAGTGGGAAAACTTGCACAATTGGTGGCTGACTAAATACTTTTTTGCCCTACTGCATATATATATATATATATATATATATATAAATATATATATATATATATGTGTGTGTGTGTATATATATATATATATATATATATATATATATATATATATATATATACATATACTGCATATATACAATACACAGCATATATATTTACATTTTTGAACATTTCTTTTTTTTTTCTTCTTTTCTTTCTTTACATTGTTTTTTTTTTTTACATACTGTGACCAGAGCAGTGCAGTCCTACCATAGTGACACTGCACTACCCTGAGGAAGTGATCAGAGATCATCACAATAGTACACAATAAATGGCTATGAATGAAAGACATGACATCTGTCATGTGATCGCTATGATTGATCACAGCGAATATACAGTACCGGGGCCAGCCCAATACAATGAGTGAGTGAGTAAAAAACGTATAGAGTGCAACACATGCGAACTGAATCGCCTCTGGGCGCTGTTTCCATTCCTAGGATAAAGGAAGGCTTTGCCTCCTGAAGGCCAAGTGGTCCGACTCCAGTCGGATGGTGGTTGGTAGTGCATTCCACAGTCGCGGTCCTTGGACAGCAAATCTCCGATCTCCTTTGGATTTGTATCTTGCCTTTGGGATGTACAGTAGGTTTTGATTTGTGGATCGCAGAATTTGATTGGGGTTGTGGGCTTTTATTTTTTCGCATAGATATTGGGGAGCGTTTCCTTGAATACACTTGTGTGTGAGGCGGCGTACACACGACCGAGGTTCTCGCTGGAAACCAGCGAGAACCTCGCTGGAAGCTGCATTCCAGCGAGAACCTCAGCCGTGTGTACGCTGCTGGCTCGCCCTGCCCGTCGGGAATCCCGTCGAGCGAATAGAGAGCAGGCTCTCTATTTGCTCGACGGCCCGCCTGGATCAATGGCTGGTTGCCATTCCCAACAGGCGGGTCGCCGATTTCGACGGCCGGCAGAGAACCTCGACGGGCGGAACGATGTGTTCTGCCCGTCGAGTTTCTCTGCCGTGTGTACACGGCTTGAGGCAGAGTGCCTTAAAAGTGATTCTGTCTTTCACTGGCAGCCAGTGAAGAGATCTTAGGGAAAGGGAGATTGACTCCCATGGTTTTTTACCAGTCACTAATCGAGCAGCCGTATTTTGAACGACTTGCAGACGAGTGATTTGGTATTTGGGAAGTCCCAAATAGAGGGCATTTGCATAGTCTAGTCTGGAATTGACGATTGTTCCCACCACGACTGCAATGTCCTCTTTAGGAATAAAAGGGGCGAGTCGGCGTAACTGGCGCAACAGATGATGGGATCCACTGACTACCGCCCCTATTTGTGCATCCATTGTTATGTGGGAGTTAAAAATGACTCCGAGACTTTTGACTTTGGTGCTAGGGGCGATAATTTTTCCCAGGATGGGCGGTGGGATCCAAGTTGAGGTGGGGAGACTTTTCCTGTTTGCGTGAAACAGGAGAAGCTCTGTTTTTGAACCGTTGAGTTTTAGATAACTGGATGTCATCCAGTTATCTATAAGAGTGAGGGAACTCTCTAATCCCATCGAATGAGCCTTTCCGTTGCTAACACGGAGATACAGCTGTGTGTCGTCTGCGTAGGAATGGTAAAGTAGCTTCTGGTTGCTGATGATCTCAAAGAGGGGACGGAGGTAAATGTTGAATAGTACCGGTGACAAGGGAGATCCCTGAGGGACTCCGCATGATACCGTACGCATTTCTGACGTGAAAGATCCCAATTTCACTGTTTGTGATCTGTTTTCCAAGAAGGAGGAGAACCAAGGTAGATCCGCTTCCGTGACTTTGGCCACTTCAGCTAGCCTTGCCAATAGTAGTCCGTGGTCTACCGTGTCAAAGGCCGCACTTAGGTCCAACAGGATCAGGAGAGAAGGTTCTCCTTCATCTGCGGCCTCTAGGATGTCATCCCATATTTTTACCAGAGCAGTTTCGATTCCGTGCCCGGGCCGGAAGCCTGATTGAAACGTATCAAGTAATTTTTGGGTTTCTAAATGCTGCTGTAACTGTTGTACAACTTCTTTCTCCATTATTTTGGAGAAAACATTTAGACCCGTTATGGGTCTCCTATTGTTTGAGTCTTTCGGGTCCAGGGTGGGTTTTTTCAGGATAAGTTTTATGGTACCTTGTTTCAACAAAGCAGGCACCATGCCCTCCTTGAATGATTGATTTATAAGCTGCGTGATAGCTGGTGCCAGTATATCGGCACTTTCTTTTAGCAGTTTAGTGGGAATGATGTCATTGGGTGCTGTGCTGTTGCGCAGAGTCCCAATGATACTTTTAGTGGCAGCGATGGAGATGGGTTTTAAGGTGAATTTCTGTGCTTGAGGCGGGTGTAAATTGGTATCAGGGTTGGGATTCATGCAGATTCCATTTTGCTCAATGCTTAGTCGGATTCTTTCAATTTTATTAATGAAATAATCCGATAGTTCGTTGCAAAATTCTTGTGAATCAGCATTGGGGGGCTCTAGGCAGGCTGGATTCATCGATTGTGAAACCAGCTTGAAGAGTTCGCGAGGGCGGTTTATGGCCTTGGTGATGATGTTGGCAAAATGATTTTTTTTCGCCATAAAGATTTCCTTATGATATTTCTTTGTTATTGTCTTATAAATAGTGAGGTTTCTATCTGAAGAGCTCCTTTTCCATGCAGCTTCTGCTCTTCTACGCTCTTGCTTTAACAATGTCAGCTGGTCGTTAAACCAGCCAGCGTTGTTTTTCCGAATGCAAGTTTTGCGTTTTGGTGCCACCCAGTCAGCGGACTGAAGTAGCGCCTTGTTGATGGCATCTAGTGTTTCTACTGCTGTTTGTTTATGTTGTATTGGTGAATTTTTTTTCCCTAGGGTGGTTTTTAAGAGTTCCGAGTGGACCTTCTTCTGAGACCTAGTCCAGTGAGTCATCACTGGTTTTCTTGTTTTATTTGGCCTGAGGTGACTGGCGAGTTTAAATTTAAGGGCATGATGATCGGTCCATGGTAGTGGCTCATTTTGCCCGATCTCAATTTCCAAATCCTGTTTGAAAATGAGATCGAGGGTATGGCCTGAGACATGAGTGGGGCCTTGTATTAATTGCTGCAGACCTAATCCTTCTAGATGGTCGATGCAGGCATCAGCGATGGGGTCCAACGAAGAGTTGGCCCAGAGGTTGAAATCCCCCAGCACCAAAAGGTGTTTGATGCTTAGGGTGTAAGAGGAAATAAATTCTGTTAATGACGCGACAAGGTCAGTTTTTGGGCCAGGGGGTCTGTAGCACAGTAACATATGAACCGTGTCTTGGGGATTTGATTGCAGCTGTAGAGTGAGGGTTTCCATGAATGGAAGCGAGTATTGGAGGACTGGTTTGGTGATCGAGAGGTGAATCTTGTGGATCACCGCCAGACCTCCCCCTCTTTGCCCCACTCTGTCCTGGAAGAGGACTCTTCTCGGAGAAACCCTGAATGGTGACCCCGGACCTATAGCCACATCTAAGCCTGTATTACTCCATGTTTGTGAGTAGTTACTTTATTGTTTTTGAATTACTTTTGAATAAATATCGACATACTGCACTTAGATTGGCGCATCTCTTTCTTGTATTTCTGACTCCTTCAGAGGCTCGCTTCTGCTTCAGGTGCTGCCGCTGAGTTCCCCTATTACAACTCATCATATTTTTGAAATTGGACTGTCCAGGTATCATATGAATTCCACTGTTGCTATATGGACCTATAGTGCCTTGTTCCTTATGTTGATTTTAGGTTAGGTTGCATGCTTGAGTTGATCGAGTGCCACAAACCCATTTCTCTACATCTGTTCTGCATTTCTATGCGATAATTTGCAGGCACCAATTCTTCCAGAATGGTGTTGCAGTCGCCTGTGAGCCAGCTTTCTGTGATAAAGAGGCAGTCTATATCATGTAGAAGGATGAAATCATGGATTTCTTGCCGATGTTTTACTGCTGATCTAGTGTTGACCAGAGCGCAGGAAATGGGTTTGGGCTGGTGCATTCTAATGCGATTTTTTTCTGTTAATCGTCTATTGATTCTTAACAGTTGTTCACTTTTTAGCGCATTTTCGGTGACCGTTAGGAGTATTGAGGCAAATGGTTTTAATTCCCAGATGGTTTCTGCTGAGTATTTCAGATAACCCATAGTTGCAGAAAAGACGAGAACGTATTGATAATTAAAAAGAGGGGGGGGTTAGGCGATGCTGGGGAGGAGGAAATAGTGAAGCGAACTTGTCACTACTCCATGTCCTCCTTTTTTGCAGTTTGGTCCAGAGGAAGGCGAAAAACCCCAGGCGTGCTGTGCCAATCTGCCTTACCTGGGGAAAAAATTCCTTCCTGATCCCAATAGGCGATCGGTCTTAACCCTGGATCAATATTATGCAAAAGGAGGGTGTAGCTTTCAGATTGTGAAAGAAAAGGCCTATGCCAGGACAGGTGATGGGAGGGTGGTGGATTATGATGCTATGGGTGTACCAAGATGGCCGCCGACCGGGACTAGGCCCGAGCTGGGGGCTGAAGTACAGGAGGGGGCCGCGGGGGGAGATAAAGGGGCCTGTAGGGGTTACAGCGTGGGGGGGTCCTCAGGGGGGCCCAAAGATGGGAGGTGATTCTAATTATGCTAGCCTTGCTAGCCTTCGGCGTGCGAGGAAGGGCGTCCTGCTAGGCCGCGGGTGAAGCCGCGGACTTTCCCGGGACGCCCTCCCGCAGTTGTGGCCGCGATCCGAGGAGCTATCTTCGAGCTCCGAGGGTTGCGGTGGTAAAGTGGAGAGGGGGGTCTCGGAGGGGTGAGGAGAGCGGCGGGATGAAGTGTGGGATGCCGGAGGGGGGGGGGGGGGGGGGGCGATCGTCCGCTCCCTGGGATTTGGAGAACCACGGCTATCCTGAGAAGGACGGCCGTATCCAGTCCCAGGGGGTGTACCAGGCTAAGTCGGTGCGGGCCTACCTTAGGAGTGAAGAGTGTCAGGGGGGGAGAGGAGGGTTGCTGCTCCCAGGTGCACTGCCGCAGTGAGGCTGGGCTAAGCTGAGCTGAGCTAGGAAAGAGTGATGAACATGCCTGCCTGCCTGGAGCCAGCCACACGCCCTACTGCTAGGGAGTCGTGCGCCGTAAGTGCTCCTGCTGCTAATCCACCTGCTGCTGCTGAGGAGGTATGTTCGTTCGCTGTGTTCGATGGACAC
The DNA here is from genome assembly GCA_029574335.1 of Rana kukunoris. Taxonomy (NCBI): domain Eukaryota; kingdom Metazoa; phylum Chordata; class Amphibia; order Anura; family Ranidae; genus Rana; species Rana kukunoris. Next base: position 258,215,079 of record CM056050.1, on the reverse strand, counting down.
AGTGGGTGACAGATCACACTACAGCACAAGATAAGTGACTGTGAGGACATCACCTGGTATAGCAGTGTTCCTGTTCACCCGTCATTTGTTTATAGGCTGGGCAGGAATAGGTTAAATATGAATTTCTTCAAAATGTCTACAACTACTTATGTGATGAAGAGTGAATATTAAAGTTCTTCTATTGCTTCTTCAAAACGTGTACCTAAATAAGCATTTGAGCAAAGATTCACTTTAAGCACAATTTTAAGCAGTCCTTGAGCAAGACAGCTACTGCTTTGCTCTTAACACTTGATCTTATGTAATCTTTGTCTCTGAACATCTATTTTAGGAAACTGCAACTGTAGGTGAATAAAAAGTGTAAATAAATGAATTCTAATGGCTTGCCAATATAATGATGTATTACTGAACTGCACATATTTAGCACATATTCTGAGATCCATGATCAAATATCTTGAGAGCACCAACAACATAAGAATTTTAAAAAGTGACCTGGTTTATGAGCAATTTTAATGTTTAAAACAAAATCTATGGAAAGATATTTCCACATGCTGTGTACTTTACAACTGCTTGAAGAAAAAAAAACACCTTTGTTTTCATTATGTGTAAAATACCACGCTGCTTAAAATATTTTTGAAATCCTAGCTAAGATCATTTAATCAAGAAAAGGAACTCATTTTGTTCAAGCTATTCAGCTGTCTACAACCTTCCCTGATGAAAAATAGACATATGGACTCCATTAAAGGAATCATAAAGCTGTCCCACCTACCATTATAAGGCACAAATTGCCAATTGCTAAGTCAGTAGATAAAAAGACTCATAAATACACTTGGGCTCTGCATCTATATTTTTGCTACTGAAAATACATGGATGCCATTAAGTAAATTCTAGCTCATAATATACCAATCTAACATTACAGCTATGAATGCCACAATCTTTGTGCAATATCTCCACTGCAGGATACTGTCATATACTCTGCTCAGGCTAAGAGCAACACAATGACACTTCAAAGTTTTACACAATCTCATCACAACTCAACAGAAAATCGGTTATCTTTTAAATAAATCATGATAGTAAATGGACTTCATTTGATGTGTCACATTTGTAAATGTTAACGTTTCAAAGTGGTTATTACTGAAAAGACATGCTTTGATCAACATAGTGATGCCTGATAATTTAGGAAATATATGCATGTCAAATTGTTTGCACTGATTAGAAGACTGTACAGTCATTTAAAAATGAGCAAACACAGAGGCCCAGATTCAGGTACAATTAGATTCGCGTAGAGTATCGGAAATACACTACGCCGCCGTATTTTACCTGGCTCTACGTGGAATCCCGGTAGATTTTGTCCTGTAAACTACGGCGGCGTAGTGTATTTCTCCCGGCGCAAGCCATCTACGCGAGTAGGGGGCGTGAAGCATTTAAAATAGGCGCGTTCCCGCGCCGATTGAACTGCGCCTGCTCCGTTCACAAATTTCCCGCCGTGCATTGGGCGAAATCATGTCGTTACGTCATTCGTTGTTTGAGTAGCGTCGTTTACAGACATTCCTATTCCCGAACGAGTTACGCAAAAAAAAAAATAATAATTAAATTCGACGTGGGAACGACGGCCATACTTAACATGGGCTACGCACCGTTAGACCAGCAAATAGCTGGTCTAACAGTACGTAGCAAAAAAATTACGTAAGCGATTGCGAAGACCACTCGTATCTTCGTGGATCGCCGTAAAAAGTCATTTGCATATCCCGACGCTGAAAACGACGCGGACTCCTCCCAGTGGCCGCAAAAATATCGCAGCGTAGATCCGAAGGCTTACGAAGACGTAAGCCTCTCGGATCGAAGCCCGAAGCCGCCGTATCATGGTTTGAGGATTCAAACTAGTGATACGGCGCGCAAAATTTGAAATTACTCCTGTCTAACACCAGTTAGACAGGCGTAATTGTTCTGTGAATCTGGGCCAGAGTTTCTAACACAGACTGGTTTACACTGTGGCAATATGCTGTAGATCACAAAAATAACATGTTCTGCTAACTTATTAAACATAAACTTGACGCAGTTTCAAGCAGAAGAGGTGGTAAAATATAGCAATGGCTTTAATAGACCAGTCTTTAAAGTCGACCTTCAATCAAATAGCAACAATAACAACATAAAATAGCAGAACATTAAAAAAAAAAATGGTCGCAAACCCCCTGCCTCATTTCTCACCTAGACAATGATGTGTTCACCTCCCCTTGCAGCCACCTGGTGTTACAACATCTCATATCCCAGAAGGCTACAGACTACCACACAGTTCTGGGAAAATATATTGGGTGTGATGTCATCAGTGGGCTGACTGCAGGAACTAGGAAGAAACAGTCAGCTCCCTGTTTGCATCAGGGCGGATGCTGGCAGCTCAGCAGTATACTAATATATAGATCCACAGAAGATATTTCCAGACCAAATGAAAGGAGGTGATTTCATTTCACTTACCAAAACTATAATTCTGTCACAGTCTTGTCCATTTTTGAGTACTCACAATGCCTCTCTGCACTCACTCTCTAATTAGTTTCTTCCAGGGGCTATGGAACAATGTATGCTGAACTCTGCTTTCCACATTAAACCTTCAACAGGGTAGCTAGATTTTCTTGCCCACAGCAACAAATCTGGGAAACCTATAGACAACCTCACTTTCAAGTCTCATCTCCCAATGACTCGCCTTTGTCGCAAAGGGAAATTAATACCTCATTTTACAACTAGTCCTATGTTTTAAAGCTGGGTGTTGGGACTCTGTTTTTCTCCCTGACACATAACATTTTCCCATACAGAGCCTGCATGCCCACATGACTGCTTAGTGTCCATCCTTATACATATACACTCACTCTGCACCCATTCCAAACATAGGGACTATCTTTCACCCTATAAGCACCAGTCAACAACCTGGATGGAAAGACCTGTGACTGGAAAGTGGCCTAAATTACATATCGGTTATCACTGCAGAACTGTAACAATGTTATACATACCATAGGGCTAGGGCTTGAAAATATCTTGACTGTACAGTTAATGAAGATCAATTTTAGTTATTTATAAGGGCAGTATCAGTATATTTTAAGAGGAAGACGCCTAAGTAGGTTTAAACTTAAACCCTATTTGCACGTTAGACCAGCTTTCCTTGGAATCCCACTTCCCACCAATTTTATATAACCTGTTTTTCGTAGCAAGTTACTAACTACTTCTTAGCTAGAGGTTAACAACTCCAGAGAATTAATGACCCATGGAATGGCAATTCCAAATGTGCAACATAATACAAGAGCTGTTTACATTCCTTTTGATCGAAAAGCGCGTTATTATTTGTCCCTGTTATGCACTCTAAGAAGTTAGTTGACAGTGTGTGTAACGGTCAGTACCGCTTACGACCTTCCATCCAACCACGACAAGCTTATCCGACACTCCACAATCCTGCATACACCATCCATATCAATTCCCATAAACAAGACGAGACTCAGCTCTGCACTTGCTTCCAAGATATGACCCATTTATTGATATTTTCTCAGCTTCTTATACAGTTTCAAGCATAATACAGTTAATCACAGGACAATGCAATCTCCACCCCCTATTCACTCACTGAGGCTAATTATCTAGCAGACAGGTCGGCACCGATACTGACAGATCTGTCACATTCCAAACTACAATTACACAATGCCTTGACCTCAATCACATTACCTAGACAGACGTGTACTGTCTCTGACACCTGAGCATTAATACATTCCGGTATCAATAGAATTCAATTAACCTTTAGAATAACACAATAGGGTAAACAGAGAGCTTCACACAATGAAAGAGTCTTTCTTGCAATTAACACCTTTTCAAAAGCATGTGTGCCCATATTGAATAGGCAACAGCTTGTGATATCTCAAGACATCCACTTTGTAATATTCCAGTCCTGCAATATGAATTATTATTAGTGTCCCATCTTCTGCAATATATGAATTATGATTTCTTTGTCACCCTATGGCCCTAGTGGACATAAGGTGACCCTAGACATAGGAGGATCTCAGTCTGTCACGGTTCATGCCGTTACATCTCTCCCCTTTCGGTGAGAGACGGACACAGGTGGGAACCCCAAACGGGTTGACTCCGAAGTCTGTCAGTAGTTCCAGTCCTCCAATGCTGGTATCCATACTGTACCCCAAATAAATGGCTCCAAACTGAGCATTACTCACCCCGCCAACCTCTGCCTCTCTCAGAGAACACACCTGCCGCTGGGGAGAAGGCAGGGTGGCTGGGCTCAGTCCATCATGCTGTTGGGGGTCTGGGCCAACTGCCCCCCTTCCTGGGGTATACCAGTGGAGACTGAAGTCCCATCCACTGGTGCTTGGTGAAAACCCCCCGGTGCTTGCAAAGCAAAGCCGACATCCTCCTGTCCCAGTCCTGTACCATTTTCTGGGGTTGTGCCTGTGGAGACTGAAGTCCCATCCACTACCCCAAGAACCCCCTCTTCTGTTAGTGAGGAGCAGAGGCCTGTGGCACTCTGCTCTGTTGCCAGCTCTTCCGCTGGGTTGCTGTGAGTGGAGACCACAGTCCCATCCACTACCACAGGGTCCCCCTCTTCCGTTAGTGAAGAGCAGAGGTCCGTGACCCTCTGTTCTGTTGCCAGCTCTTCCGCTGGGTTGCTGTGAGTGGAGACCACAGTCCCATCCACTACCACAAGGTCCCCCTCTTCCGTTAGTGGAGAGCAGAGGTCCGTGACCCTCTGTTCTGTTGCCAGCTCTTCCGCTGGGTTGCTGTGAGTGGAGACCACAGTCCCATCCACTACCACAGGGTCCCCCTCTTCTGCTAGTTGGGAGCAGAGGCCTGGGGCACCCTGCTCTGTTGCCAGTGATTCAGCTGGGGGTAAAAGCTTTACCACCTCAGCTTGTTGTTGGAGAGAGGGGCCAACCGCCCGGCTCTCTGGAACTCCACACCATCCGCTTTGGCTTTAGGGATGGCAATCTCCATATAATCCACTGCCGATTCATCAGCCAGGAGTTCACAGTTGTCATATGAACTTTCCTCATAGTCCCAGGCAACGGGAGCCCCACCCTGCTGCTTAGCCGAGTCTAGCAGCTGTTTGTAGGCGACCTCCAGCTCCCATTCTTGAATGGCCAGAAATTCCAAATCTTCCTGTGACCAGTGGCCTCCCGAGATATTCAATTTCTCCTCTCTGTGCTCCATTATGTCCTCCAAGCGCCACTCCCGATCATCCCCGAAGTCTGGATCACTGGACATCCTCCAATACAATAATCCCAGGCCATCATAGTCATAGCCTTCTGTGGGGCTGTCATCTGCTGACCACAGACACTCTTGGGCTACATACCACCGGAGGGCTCTGTAGCTCTCGTCTAGCTGCATCTCTGCCCGGATCAGCCTGCTGAATTCCGCTGTCCACTTGTGCTTCGGTTGTTCCCCCAACAACAGTATTCGTACGTCATACTGCGGCCAGTACCTTGCATAGATGGAGGGGAGGACCTTTCCTTGGTGTTGCTGCTCCAGAGCTAGTGCTTCCTTCCAGAGTTGGCACCGAATTACATCCGACCATCCCAACAGGACCTCTTCTGATACTGGTCCTCTATGCTGTATCCGCATCTCTTGTAACCTTCTTTGGAATTCCTCTTCCATGGAGACTGGTATCTGCACCTCTCCTCTCTCTTTAGCTGGTGCTGCTGTGACTTCAGCTGCTGCAGCACTTCTTCGCTGTAACAAGGTGGCATTCAGAGCCGCAATAACTCGGTCCCTGATCTCCGGTGGAGGGTTAGGACCATAATGTGCCAGTCTTAGGTTAACAGCCCGATCAAAACTTTCTTCCTCGGGTGTCCTGTCTGTTACGGCGGGCCTTTTAGCTCTATCCATTTCGAACAGTTCTGCGATAATGTCCCTTTTCTTACGGTTGCTGGCCGGTCTGCCCTGGCTCTCCAGTAAGTCAATGAGGGAAGAGAGCTTCATCCGTTCATACACCGTCTCCATTGTCATGTGTCCTTGTAGCCGTCCTTCTGGTGATCGAATCATCCCACCGCTGCCACCAAATGTAACGGTCAGTACCGCTTACGACCTTCCATCCAACCACGACAAGCTTATCCGACACTCCACAATCCTGCATACACGATCCATATCAATTCCCATAAACAAGACGAGACTCAGCTCTGCACTTGCTTCCAAGATATGACCCATTTATTGATATTTTCTCAGCTTCTTATACAGTTTCAAGCATAATACAGTTAATCACAGAACAATGCAATCTCCACCCCCCTATTCACTCACTGAGGCTAATTATCTAGCAGACAGATCGGCACCGATACTGACAGATCTGTCACATTCCAAACTACAATTACACAATGCCTTGACCTCAATCACATTACCTAGACAGACGTGTACTGTCTCTGACACCTGAGCATTAATACATTCCGGTATCAATAGAATTCAATTAACCTTTAGAATAACACAATAGGGTAAACAGAGAGCTTCACACAATGAAAGAGTCTTTCTTGCAATTAACACCTTTTCAAAAGCATGTGTGCCCATATTGAATAGGCAACAGCTTGTGATATCTCAAGACATCCACTTTGTAATATTCCAGTCCTGCAATATGAATTATTATTAATGTCCCATCTTCTGCAATATATGAATTATGATTTATTTGTCAACCGATGGCCCTAGTGGACATAAGGTGACCCTAGACATAGGAGGATCTCAGTCTGTCACGGTTCATACCGTTACAGTGTGCAAGGCAAGGCAGGTGACACGACATCTCAAATTTCTGTCAAATGGCTGCAAAAGACCAGATGTCAGCAAAGGGTGCCTGCACTGCTTCTACAACCACTGTTATACTCATGATACTAACCCTAAAAATCCCCATAATTACCATCTGAGCTTGACAGGTCCTAAATACCCTACAAATGTTAGTATAGAATTTTCATTATTAACACTACACAGTTTACCCATATGTGCCTGAATATTTAGATTATTTCATTGTTCATTTGTGAGTTGTTTACCCTACAAATGTTTAGTGTTTACCCATATGTGCCTGAATATTTAGATTATTTCATTGTTCATTTGTGAGTGTTTCTGTTTAGTGTTAACACAATTCACAATGCAAAGCACAAGTCAAGTGTTAATGCATTTCAGTGTTGTTTATTTTCAATAATGCATGAAATACTAAATGCTGTGATACACTACATAATACACATACACTACATAAAATGCATGTTTGATTTTAATTATTTATTTAAATGGGCTGCCTTAAAGGCTAAATTCACCTTTGTAAAAAATAAATAAATAAATAAAACTGATAATAATAAATGCATATGAGAGAGTGTTGGAAGGAAGAAGATTATGGCGGTGCCTAGGGAAAAGGATTTTAGGTAGAAACCAAAGAAGACTGTATCAATATCAAATACAAAATTTATTTTTTAATATTTAAATTACATAGTATTATAAAAAACACAGGAAGTCAAGAAAAACAGGGGGGGACAATAAAAACACAGTTGGGAGTACTAGTTGGAGTATATAGCAAGTGATCCAGACAACCCTACTAGTTTTGCCGGGTGTGGCTTCTTCAGGGGATTTTATAGCTGGATCGTTCCAGTTATGAGAACTCTAGTGCAAAAAGATTTTTCAATTAGGACATATAATTCAGTGACTACAATAACAGATAGTAGTTCATACACATTAACATTATTGTAGGTGTGGCCAGGGTCCGCGGCGGGGCACATGCAGCCCAGGTTCCAAATCAAACCCAGCGGACAGAGCAGGAATCCAAAGGAAAGACAGCTCCGTGGCTAGCTTGATTGGTTGTTCGCATGTGTAAAGAACACAAGTGCAGGCAGAGCAACAAATCAGGAATAACCCCTTGGGGGAGGGAAGGCAAAAGAAAATAACCTACCCAGATAGTAGACCTGCTCACATGCGGATAGACCTCTAATGGAAGAATAGTTTCCCAAAGGGCAGAGGGCCCCCCCACATATAGATGGCAGCTTGAATAAGGGTAGACGGATCTGGTATTTATCAATAGAGAGAAGCATCTTAGTTAAGGAAGGATATGTGGCAAAATAAACATGTCACAAACATATCACAGAGCAGGGATGGGGGGTATGTGATGGCACCCCCCATCCCTGCTCTGTGATATGTTTGTGACATGTTTATTTTGCCATACATACCACACATATCCTTCCTTAACTAAGATGCTTCTCTCTATTGATAAATACCAGATCCGTCTACCCTTATTCAAGCTGCCATCTACATGTGGGGGGGGGGCCCTCTGCCCTTTGGGAAACTATTCTTCCATTAGAGGTCCATCCGCATGTGAGCAGGTCTACCATCTGGGTAGGTTATTTTCTTTTGCCTTCCCTCCCCCAAGGGGTTATTCCTGATTTGTTGCTCTGCCTGCACCTGTGTTCTTTACACATGCGAACAACCAATCAAGCTAGCCACGGAGCTGTCTTTCCTTTGGATTCCTGCTCTGTCCGCTGGGTTTGATTTGGAACCTGGGCTGCATGTGCCCCGCCGCGGACCTTGGCCACACCTACAATAATGTTAATGTGTATGAACTACTATCTGTTATTGTAGTCACTGAATTATATGTCCTAATTGAAAAATCTTTTTGCACTAGAGTTCTCATAACTGGAACGATCCGGCTATAAAATTCCCTGAAGAAGCCACACCCCGCGAAACTAGTAGAGTTGTCTGGATCACTTGCTATATACTCCAACTAGTACTCCCAACTGTGTTTTTATTGTTCCCCCCTGTTTTTCTTGACTTCCTGTGTTTTTTATAATACTATGTAATTTAAATATTAAAAAATAAATTTTGTATTTGATATTGATGCAGTCTTCTTTGGTTTCTACCTAAAATCCTTTTCCCTAGGCACCGCCATAATCCCCTTTCTTCCAACACTCTCTCATCTTTTCTTTTTGGGGATGAGGTGCCATATATTAAAGAGGACCCCTGACCACTAACCCCATTTTTTCCAATAAATGCATATGATTTTGCAGGTAAAATAAATATATATCTTTCCTTATATATTCATTGAGAACTACAAGTTCTACAAGTGTGAATTAACGGCACAGCTGTGTGGGAGGATCCCCTGCCTGCTCTCACAGTGGGCAGAGGCAAGGAGTACTTGTCTCCAAAGTAGCATGTCCTAATTATGTGTGTAACATGGAACATGTTACAAAAGGTGAAGTTATCTTTTAGACCATTGCACATTAACTACTTCAGCCCCAGAAGATTTGGCTGCTCAATGACCAAGCCAATTTTTGCGATATTGCACTGTGTTGTTTAAACTGACAATTTTGTAGTCGTGCAACGTTGTACACAAACAAAATTGACGTCCTTTTTTTCCCACAAATAGAGCTTTTTTTTGGTGGTATTTTATTTTTTGCACTATAAACAAAAGAAGAGCGTCAATTTTGAAAAAAAATATATCTTTTTCTTTTTGCTATAATAAATATCCCCTATATATATATATATATATATATATATATATATATATATATATATATATATATATATATATATATTCTTCAGTTTAGGCCGATATGAATTATTTTACAAATTTTTGGGAACAAAAATCACAATAAGTGTATATTGATTGGTTTGCGCAAAAGTTATAGCATCTACAAAATAGGGTATGAATTCATGGCATTTTTATTATTATTATTTTTTTACTAGTAATTGCTATGATCTGTGAATCACGAGCAATCGTGGGTGCCCAGCGGTCACTGCCCCTGTCGGACACTTACATCCGCTCAGGCGGCGAGAGAGCACCCCTTAGTGGCCAAAAGGCGTAATGACGTAAGTTAATGTCGTTTCGCTCAGGGTGGCCAAGCTGCCGCAGTAAAACTGCGTTAGCTGGTAGGGAAGGGGTTAAGGAGCTACATCTCAGCACCCATGTTTTATTTGTCTGTTCTTGTACATTGACAATTCATTCATTTAAACAGACTACCTTAACACATTGCACATTAATGTGCATGAATTAACATAATGCATCAGAGCAACAAAGTTTGAATGTGCTTTAACCACTTCCTTACTGGGCACTTATACCCCTTCCTGACCAGGTGAAATTTCAGCTTCTGGCACTGCGTCGCTTTAAATGACAATTGCGCGGTCGTGCGACGTGGCTCCCAAAGAAAATTGGCGTCCTTTTTTTTCCCACAAATAGAGCTTTCTTTTGGTGGTATTTGATCATCTCTGCGGTTTTTATTTTTTGCGTTATAAACAAAAAAAGTGCGACAATTTTGAAAAAAGTCAATATTTTTTACTTGTTACTATAATAAATAGCCCATTTATTATTTTTTTTTTTTTTTTTTTTTCAGTTTAGGCCGATACGTATTTTTCTACATATTTTTGGTAAAAAAAAAGAAAAAATCGCAATAAGCAACTGGTTTGCGCAAAAGTTATAGCGCATACAAAATAAGGGACAGAATTATTATTAATTTTTATAATTATTTTTTTTACTAGTAATGGCGGCGATCTGCGATTTTTATTGGGACTGCGACGTTATGGCGGACACATCGGACACTTTTGACACATTTTTGGCGCCATTCACATTTATACTGCGTTCAGTGCTATAAAAATGCACTGATTACTGTATAAATGTGACTGGCAGGGAAGGGGTTAACACTAGGGGGTGAGGAAGGGGTTAAATATGTATCTTGGGTGTGTTCTACCTGTGTGGGGGGAGGGGGGTGACTGGGGGAGGTGACCGATGCTGTGTCCCTATGTACAAGAGACACAGATCAGTCTCCTCTCTCCCTGAGAGGACATGGATCTCTGTGTTTACATACAGAGATCAATGTCTTGTCCCTGTAACCGCCGATTGCGAGTGCCTGGCGGACATCGCGGCCGCCAGGCACGCGCATCGGTATCTCAGGAATGCAGCGGGCATGCGCGCGCCGCCGGCGGCGCTCGCGTGCCCTCTAGTGGCCATTAACAGAACAGGACGCCTATTTGCATCCTGTCAGAGATTCAGGACCGCCCGACGGCCGCATATATTCGTACGGCCGTCGGGAAGTGATTAAAGACTTGTTCCCTTTGATGGAACATGATTTTGACACAGTTATTATACAATTAATAAATGTATGTTTTACAGAGACAATTTACTGCAATGTCTCTTTTGCAACCAACGGTTACTTAAGTGTTCATTTTTAGTTTTTTATTGTTCTAGGACAGGAATCTGTAGTTGCATGATTGTGTATGGCATTTAAAGCAGTGTTGAACTAAAATAATCAATTAATGTATTTCAGCTTACCAGTCATTAAATGTAGGGGTTACATTTGATTTCCTTTTTTAAGGATTTTTTTTACTTTTATTTTTACCCAGTGATCTGGCCAGTAAACTATTTTTTTTTCCTTAGGTTGTCTCCACTCCACTGGTGGAGCAATAGAGATATCTTTGAACATCAGCATTGTTAATCTGGGGAGAGGGTAGATTTGGGTGCAATAGCCGATTTAGATGTGCTAAAATGAAAGCCAAACATTAACACTTTTTGGATAGTTACAGCAACATTTTCCCTTTTGCGATAAAGGTTTTACATAAATACACTTTGTCATATCTTTACTAGGGATAGTGGGTTTTATTTTCACCCCATACTGCCTTTATACAAAACAAGGGCAGGATATAATAATGCAGCTGCTGTACCTTTCCTGCTATGCAAGTTCCTTGAAACATTATTTCTGCATGAGCAGATTGTTTACAGAAACCTGGTTTTATACTGATGTAACCTTCCCATGAGCTACAGTAAAAAAAAATCTGAGCTTCCCTACTTCAATGATGATAAAAACCAAAACAAAATAAATTAACGTAATGATAGTTTGTGCCTGCCTGAGCATTTACCCAATGGCTACAGAAATCTGTATGCATTTTCTTCTAGTATTTCCTTGCTGTGAGCAATGTTAATGTGATATAGTTATTTCTGGAGTGCATCTCAATGAAACATTAAATGCATATAATTTTTATAATGGTTATATTTAAAAAAAACAAATTGAATGTATTCCCGAATTATGAAAAGATTCATGCCTCTTTTGGTCATTTCAAAAAACTGGTATTGCTTGTTTTCAAAGTTATCCTCTAGCTGTAAAATAATGGATTTTTTTTTGTATAGTTTGTTCAGCAAAAATATAATTTTAATTGAAACATGGCATATTGCACTTGGTGTTGTTTTAAGCAACACAACTTTTTACTATGCAACAGCAATTCAAACTAATTTATAAAAATATATATTTCAAGCAATAGGTGTTCCCCTTCCCACTTATCCAGTCTTTAAAGGGGAGCGCTTCCACTCAGAGGTTTTTTTCTTTTTAGGACTCAATATACACAGTCAGGCTTCCCTATTAAAGGAGAAGTATGGGATACATAACAAAGCAAACACATTGTTGTAAATATTTTAATTTATCTTTTCATGTGACAACACTGAAGAAATGACGCTTTGCTACAATGTAAAGTAGTGAGTGTACAGCTTGTATAACATTGTAAATTTGCTAAAATTGTGAAATCCTTCGCGCTAAAACAATCAATATGACAATAATAATGCTCAGATTGCAGCAAAAACTAGTAGTGTTTACCATACACAAGTGAAGCATAAATATAAAAGTGAATTTGCGCAAAAAAACACATCAATCAATAAAACATATGTGACAAATATGTAATAAATGAGTGAAAAGTAGATAGATAAATTAAAATAGAAATAAAAGTCCATATGTGTAAAAAAGTCCATATAGTGCAAACGTGCAGTGCACAAAAGTTGCTCTCAGTGAAGCTGTAAAGCTGACAATAAAGTGCTAGTGCTCCTCCGTGCATTCAGCCTCTCAGGCCTCTCACCTTGGTGGCATATATAAATGTCGTGATAATGGGTCAAACTAGCCCGTGCCACTCCAAACACACAGCCTCACAGGCCTCTCACCTCTCAATAGATCAATAAAAAGCCTCCAAACAAATCCTCTGGGTAAATTCAGTGATAGTGGACGACACCAGGAGCTATTCGGTCATCTCTATGTCTTGTGGTACCCCTTCGCTATATTACTCGGGGAAACATAAGGAAAGATAGGCCTCCAATGGTGTAGTATGTCACAACGTATATATTTATTAAACAAAGTAATCTCCTTACATCAATAAAGAATAAAAGCAGGCATCAAATAAACAAGGCGGCATCTGCCATATATCTCACGTCACCTCCAGGTGTACGTCCGAATCCCTACGCGTCACGGCTCTCTTGCCTTCATCAGATGAAGGCAAGAGAGCCGTGACGCGTAGGGATTCGGACGTACACCTGGAGGTGACGTGAGATATATGGCAGATGCCGCCTTGTTTATTTGATGCCTGCTTTTATTCTTTATTGATGTAAGGAGATTACTTTGTTTAATAAATATATACGTTGTGACATACTACACCATTGGAGGCCTATCTTTCCTTATGTTTCCCCGAGTAATATAGCGAAGGGGTACCACAAGACATAGAGATGACCGAATAGCTCCTGGTGTCGTCCACTATCACTGAATTTACCCAGAGGATTTGTTTGGAGGCTTTTTATTGATCTATTGAGAGGTGAGAGGCCTGTGAGGCTGTGTGTTTGGAGTGGCACGGGCTAGTTTGACCCATTATCACAACATTTATATATGCCACCAAGGTGAGAGGCCTGAGAGGCTGAATGCACGGAGGAGCACTAGCACTTTATTGTCAGCTTTACAGCTTCACTGAGAGCAACTTTTGTGCACTGCACGTTTGCACTATATGGACTTTTTTACACATATGGACTTTTATTTCTATTTTAATTTATCTATCTACTTTTCACTCATTTATTACATATTTGTCACATATGTTTTATTGATTGATGTGTTTTTTTGCGCAAATTCACATTTGTAAATTTGCTGTCCCCTTAACCACTTCCTTACTGGGCACGTATACCCCTTCCTGACCAGGTGAAATTTCAGCTTCTGGAACTGCGTCGCTTTAACTGACAATTGCGCGGTCATGCGAAGTGGCTCCCAAACAAGATTGGCGTCCTTTTTTCTCCACAAATAGAGCTTTCTTTTGGTGGTATTTGATCATCTCTGCGTTTTTTATTTTTTGCACTATAAACAAAAAAAGAGCGACAATTTTTTACTTGTTACTATAATAAATAGCCCATTTTTTAAAAAAAAAATTGTTTTCTTTTTCTCAGTTTAGGCCGATATGTATTATTCTACATATTTTTGGGAACAAAAATCACAATAAGCGACTGGTTTGTGCAAAAGTTATAGCGCTTACAAAATAGGGGACAGAATTATAAATTTGTATTATTATTTTTTTTTACTAGTAATGGTGGAGATTTGCGATTTTTATTGGGACTGCGACATTATGGCGGACACATCGGACACTTTTGACACATTTTTTGCGCCATTCACATTTATACTGCGATCAGTGCTATAAAAATGCACCGATTACTGTATAAATGTGACTGGCAGTGAAGGGGTTAACACTAGGGGGTGAGGTAGGGGTTAATGTGTACCCTGCATTATGTTCTAACTGTGGGAGGAGGGGGTGACTGGGGGAGGTGACCAATGCTGTGCCCCTATGTACAAGGGACAAAGCATCGGTCTCCTCTCTCCCCTGACAGGACGTGGATCTCTGTGTTTACACACAGATATCCGCGTCTTGCCCCTGTAACCGGTGATTGCGAGTGCCAGGCGGACATCGTGGCCGCCAGGCACGTGCATCAGTATTCCAGGAATGCGGCGGGCACGCCCGCGCCGCCGGCGGCGCTCACGCGCCCTCTAGTGGCCTGAAAGAGTGCAGGACGCATATATGCGTCCTGTTAGAGATTTAGAACCACCCCGAGGCCGCATATATTCCTACGGCCATCGGGAAGTGGTTAAAATAACTCAACACACAGCTATTAATGTCTAAACCACTGGCAACAAATGTGAGTACACCCTTAGGTGAAAATGTCCAAAGTGGGTCTAATTAGCCATTTTCCCTCCCCAGTGCCATGTGACTCATTAGTGTTACAAGGTCTCAGGTGTGAATGGGGAGCAGATGTGTTAAATTTTGGTGTTATCGCTCTGAGCTCTGAACCCTCTGAGGATCTGAAAAAAAAAAATATATTGCTCCACATAAAGATAGCCTAGGCTATAAGAAGTTTGCCAATACCCTGAAACTGAGCTGCAGCATGGTGGCCAAGACCATACAGCAATTTAATAGAACACGTTTCATTCAGAACAAAAAGGAACAAAGCACAGCATCCTCTAAGTGCAGTATGTAAACATTTTAATAGAAAATTACTTATTTGAATACACTCACAAAGGTGTAGTATTATCAGGCATGTAATGGAGATTAGGTTTCATCTGCTCCGACTTTAGGGTGATGGGAGGGTACGGCGTCACTGGTATGGATGGGTGTCCGCAATCGGGTCGTTCCTCCGGCCACGCTGCTTCTGCACGGTGCTTCTGGGTGGCTGGGACTGCGATCGGCGGTGTACTCAGACAAGCAGACTAAGGACATGGATTACTGGAACCATGTCCTGTGGTCTGATGAGACCAAGATAAAATGATTTGGTTCAGATGGTGTCAAGTGTGTGTTGCAGCAACCAGGTGAGGAGTACAAAGACAAGTGTTTGATGGTGGGAGTGTCAAGGTCTGGGGCTGCATAAATGCTGCCGGCACTGGGGAGCTACGGTTTATTGAGGGAACCAGGAATCCCAACATGTTCTGTGACATACTGAAGCAGAGCATGATCCCCTCCCTTTGGAGACTGGGTCGCAGGGCAGTATTCCAACATATTAATGACCTCAAATACACCTTCAAGACAACCACTGCCTTGTTAAAGTAGCTGAGGGTAAAGGTGATGGACTGGCCAAGCATGTCTCAAGACCTAAACCCTATTGAGCATCTGTGGTGGAGCGCAAGGTCTCTAACATCCACCAGCTTCGTGATGTCATCATTGAGGTGTGGAAGAGGACTCCAGTGGCATCTGTTAAAGCTCTGGTGAACTCCATGCCCAAGAGGATTAAGGCAGTGCTGGAAAATAATGGTGACCACACAAAATATTGACACTTTGGGCCCAATTTGGAAATTTTCACTTAGAGGCGTACTAACTTTTGTTGCCAGTGGTTTAGACATTAATGGCTGTGTGTTGGGTTATTTTGAAGTGAAAAGCAATATTACACTGTTATACAAGCTGTAAATTCACTACTTTACATTGTAGCAAAGTGTAATTTCTTCAGTGTAGTCACATAAAGAGATGTAATAAAACATTGACAAAAATGTGAGGGGTGTACTCACTTTTGTGAGATACTGTGGACTCACCTATATGGCTGGAGCATTGGTGTGATGTTGCAGCTGTCCACTTCTGGAACTAACACGAGAACTAAGCTATCACATGGCCACTGTTCACTCAGTTCTCGGTCAGCTCTGAGCAGAGGGCAATGGCTGTAAGGCGGCGTACACACGACCGAGGTTCTCGCTGGAAACCAGCGAGAACCTCGCTGGAAGCTGCATTCCAGCGAGAACCTCGGCCGTGTGTACGCTCTCGGCGAGCATCCCGTCGGGAATGCCGTCGAGCAGAAATAGAGAGCATGTTCTCTATTTGCTCGACGGCCCGCCTGGATGAATGGCTGGTTGCCATTCCCGACGGGCGGGTCACCGAATCTGACGGCCGGCAGAGAACCTTGACGGGCGGAACGATGTGTTCTGCCCGTCGAGGTTCTCTGCCGTGTGTACACGGCTTCAGTCATCGCTCTTTGCTCTGCCCCTCTATCACTCATTAGAGTACCAGGCTGGGGAGGGTGTGAGAGCAGTTGGCTCAGGCTCTTAGTGGTGCACTGAGTGGCTGAGCCAGCTGCCAGTCAGGCATCTGGCTAGATCTCAACATTGTTTTCAGGATCCTTCTAGATTCTGAAACTAATGCCACGTACACACGATCATGTTTTAGCATGTCCAAAAAATAAGTTTTGCAAACTTCATCATTAAAAACGACGTTTGCTCACACACCATCGTTTTAAAAAAATTATGAACAAAGCGCGGTGACGTACAACACGTACGACGGCACTCTAAAGCCTTTGGGCTGTTTTAGCTGATTCTTTGTTAGTAAAAGACAATTTGCGCTTTTTTGTCTGTTACAGCGTGATGAATGTGCTTACTCCATTATGAACGGTAGTTTTACCAGAAAGAGCGCTCCCGTCTCATAACTTGCTTCTGAGCATGCGCATTTTAAAATGTCGTTTTAGCCCACACATGATCATTTTTAACAAACCCGAAAAACGACATTGTTTAAAAAAACTTAAAAAAATGCAGCATGTTCGAATATTTTTGTTGTAGTTTTTCATAACATGAAAAACGATGTGAAGCGTTGTTTTTTTTTAATGCCGAAAAATTATCATGTGTACACGGCATCAGTGCACTCCTGTGACCCAGAAGTAAGACCGAAAAGCTTTTTCCATACTTCTTCTTTAGTGGTTCTAAAGACAGACTTTTTTTTATCTTAACGCATTACGGTAAAACAACCTTCTGCAAGCAGCTCCTCCCCATCTCCCTTATACTTACCTAATCCCAATCTCAATCCAGGGATTTGCAAAAGAGCAGAGGCTCCTGCTGCTGCCAATCACAGCCAGTAAGGAGGGAGTGTGGGGGAAGGGCCGAGCCACACTCTGTGTTTCTTATAGACACATAGAGCAGGCTCAAGAGCGAGCCCAAACAAATGCTTTCTATGGGGGTACTTGCCAAGGGGAGAAGCCATGACCTGAGAAGAAGAGGATCAAGGCCGTTCTATGCAAAACCATTGCACAGAGCAGGTAAGTCGGACATGTTTGTTATTTTAATAATAAAAAAAAAAATATTACATTAAGAATCACTTAAATGATATCAACACATAGAGACAAAAAAGTGATACAAAACAAGATACGCCGGAATTACGCTGAGATACGACTGGCGTAACGTTATTACACCGTCGTATCTTAGTTGCATACTTACGCTGGACGCTAGGCGCACTTCCGTTGTTTTTCCGCTTTGAATATGCAAATGAGCAAGTTACGCCAATCCACGAATGTACGAGCGGCCAGCGCATTCTTTTACGTTGTTTTGCGTAAGCGTAGGTCCGGCGTAAAGTTACCCCTGCTGTATAGAGGCATACGTAATGTTAAGTATGGATGTCGTGCCAGCGTCGAATTTTCCGTCATTCACGTCGTTTGCGTAAACCGTTCGCAAATAGGGATTCGCATAAGTTACGTTCAAGTTGTTTTCATTGACTATTTTCGACGTGATTTCACGCAT
Organism: Rana kukunoris; assembly: GCA_029574335.1. Lineage (NCBI taxonomy): Eukaryota > Metazoa > Chordata > Amphibia > Anura > Ranidae > Rana > Rana kukunoris. The sequence goes on along the minus strand of CM056050.1, from coordinate 258,196,828 downwards.
GCGCACTGGGATACCTCGAAAAAAACACGTCATTTACGTGGGGTCACGCTGATTTAACATAAATCACGCCCCTATCTTCTAAATTTGTATTGCGCCGCCTTACGCCGCCAAGATTACACTACGCCGCCGTAAGTTACAGCGGCAATTCTTTGTGGATAAGGATACGCCGCTGTAACTTACAGCAGCGTAGTGTAAATTAGATAAACTACGCCAGCGGCCATTCTTTGTGGATCTGGCCCAATGTGTGTGTATTAAATGCTCATACAAAATAAAAATTAAAATAATCTGATTTTAATTATTCACCAAGAAATCTGGAAGATGTTTTGTATAACACATTTCTCTGAATTACTTTGCACAAATGTTCTCCAGAAACCTTTAACCACCAGTAAGATCTGAACAGAACAGATTAGGGAATAAAACATTTTAGCAAGAATTCTGTTATGTCAGGAAGTACATAATACTGTGCTGAATGTAGCTTCTCATTATGAGCAAGGATATATATTTACCTTTAATAGGGTGCAAATAACAGTGGCAATGTAACTTGAAATAACAGAACAGTAGCTTTAGCAAAGCATGCCATTAACATTTAAAGTGTTCTACTAATGCCAAGTTCTTCACTTACATGCACAGCCAATTAAGTAATGTACTATGTTTGGAATATTTAAATTTGACTGTCTTGGGGTGTGATATCTGAGAATGCATTGGACATAATAATCAACTAGACTAGATTGCTGTCCAATTTCAAATAACATTCTATTGCTCCATTCCATTTCAGCTGGTATAACTGGAAATGTAGTTTTGAAGTGAGCATAAATACTGTAGTCTGCTAGAGGGATGAGTGAACTGAGCAATATTCACTCTCTCTCCAATTTACACAAACTTGCTTTTTCCGGAGAATATTTGGCCTATAAATCAGACATTTCACCCAAAAAAATGTGATGGCCCTCTAAACCTAAACTTTGGACAAATAAATATGAGAGCTGTTTTATCTACCAAAGGATTTGTATTTCTATCTATCCAGTGCTGAGAGTGCTCTTTCAGCATAGCTAGCATGAAGTCCTAATTTGTCTCTACTACAGTTGAGTAATACAACTATTACAGTACAATACAAAGTTTTCTTACTTCTCACTTCTCACAAAAGCAGAATACTGATTAATTAATCTCCGTCACTCTGCTTTCTCCTATTATCAGCATGTTCCTTGTTAGTAGGAATGACCTTCTGGCCTGGTCTTAAACATGCTTCAAATCAAATTTCACTTGCTTGAGGGGTTTGGCAAATAAGCAAATTAAATGAGGGTTTGGCTAAGCTGAACCTCTGGCTGCAGCCAAAATTGAAACACTTATGCCGCATACACACGATCGGAAATTCCGACAAGAAAAGTCTGATGTGAGCTTTTGGTCGGAAATTCAGACCGTGCGTATTCTCTATTGAACTTTTGCTGTTGAAAAAAAGATTGAGAGTAGGTTCTCTATTTTTCCGATTGGAACATCGTCTGTATGCAATTTCATTGCGCAAAAAAAAACACGCATGCTCGGAATCAAGCAGAAGAGCCGAACTGCCTATTGAACTTCATTGATCTCGGCTCGTCGTACGTTTTGTATGTCACCGCGTTCTTGATGGTTGGATTTTCAGACAAAATTTGTGTGACCGTGTGTATGCAACACAAGTTAGAGCCAACATTCCGTCAAAAAAAAAAATCCACAGTTTTCTTGTCGGAATTTCCGATCATGTGTACGCGGCATAAGTAGTAGTATTACTACCAATGCTAAATGTGACAGATTTCTGCTTAGGGCTCTTGGTTGTTAGGAAGTTGGTGGCCAACTGGTGTCTTAACTACCATTAGCATATGATTGTTCCCAAAATGTATATCAGATCCTTCAGGAAAGATTCTAAGGAGGACCCCACAAAGAAAATAACATGAGTTTCCCCTCCAAATTACACAACAGACCCTTCAGTTGTTGTATTATTTGTAAGGGAGAATCCTGTGAAAAAAACAAAGAAAAGGGTTATGGGGACCCCTCAAAATTTGTCACTTATCCAAGAATGCAGGCCCCCTTGCCCCTGGTTGCTCTGGGTACAGTTCAAGAAGTGTCAGCTATGTATTTTGATGAGCCTTTGGAGGGGTCTGAGTACTGTTTTTTTTTTTTAAGAAACTATCAATTAATGTAATTTGCTGGACATTTAAACTGCATCATATTTTGCTCTGTGCACTGATCCAAATCATTTGGTGGAGGGGGAATTATGTTTTGAAGTTGTTTTTCAGGGGTTGGTCTTGGCCCTTTGTTCCAGTGAAGGGAACTCTTAAAGCGGATGTCCCCCTGAAAAAAATATTAAAAGCCAGCAGTTACAAATACTGCAGCTGCTGACTTTTAATATTAGGACACTTACCTGTCCTGGAGTCCAGCAGCGTCCGCAGCAGAGGACGAGCGATTGCTCGTCACTCTGCTGCTCCCCCCTCCATCCACGGTGAGGGAACCAGGAAGTGAAGCGCTCTGGCTTCACTGCCCGGTTCCCTACGGTGCATGCGCGAGTCACGCTGCGCCCGCCGATTGGCTCCCGCTGTGTGCTGGGAGCCGAGTTTTCCCAGCACACAACGGGGGACGGACGGGATGTGGAGAAATGCCTGTCTTTTACCCGAGACTGTGTGGCCGGAAGTGGGTGCAAATACCTGTCTTTAGACAGGTATCTTCACCCCCTCCCCCCCCGAAAGGTGTTAAATGTGACACCGGAGGGGGGAGGGTTCCTAAAGTTCCCTTTAGGGTGGAGCTCTGCTTTAAGGCATCAGCATACCAAGATATTTTGGCAATTTCTTGCTCCTATCTTTGTGGGAACAGTTTGGGGATGGCCCCTTCCTGTTTCAACATGACTGTGCACCAGTGCACAGAGTCCTGACCTCAACCCAATAGCACACCTTTGGGATGAATCAGAGCGGAAACTGCGAGCCAGGCCTTCATGTCCAACATCAGTGCTTGACCTCACAAATGTGCTTTTGGAAGAATGGTCAAACATTTCATAGACCCACACTCTTTACCTCTACATACTGCTAGTTGCCATACCCTCCACACTCCTTTCCTGTACATACTACCCACTGTCATACCCTCTTCAATCCTCTCCTGTACCTACTGCCTACTGTCATATCTTCCACGGTCCTATTCTGTACATACCAACCACTTTCATACCCTCTACACTCCTCTCCTGTACATACCAACCACGGTCATACCCTCCACACTCCTCTCCTGTACATACTGCCAATTGTCATACCCTCCACACTCTTCTCCTGTACATATTTCCTGCTGCCATGTGCTCTTTAATCCTCTCTAGTACATACTGTTCACTATCATACCAAACACATGCCTCTCCTAAACATATTGGGCCAGATTCCCGTAGAATTGCCGCTGGCGTAGCGTAAGCCATTTACACTACGCCACCGCAATTTAACAGAGCAAGTGCCGTATTCTCAAAGCACTTGCTCCGTAAATTGCGGCGGCGTAGTGTAAATGGCTCTACGTATCCCCGCGTAATTCCAAGGGGGCGGCTTGTATTTAAATTAACCGCGCCCCCGCGTCGATCGAACTGCGCATGCGCCGGCCTCAAAAATAGCCCAGTGCGCATGCTCCAGCTCACGTCGGAAAAAGTGAATGAAACCGACGTGAGCGTCGTTTACGTAAATCTCTATTCGCGAACGACTTAGTAAAACAACGTAACCGACGGAAAAAGACGACGCTGACCCGACGCCATACTTAACATGGCATACGACGGAACTTCGTAAGGTTACCCCTCATATAGCAGGGGTAGCCTTACGCGTACGGAAACAACGTAAACTACGACGGGGCGGCGTAAAAACATTCGGGAATCGTCGGATTAGGCTCATTTGCATAAGCAAATGAGAAATCAACGTACAGGCCACCTAGCGGCCAGCGATGTCATTACATCTCCGATCCGACGGTGTAATTGTTTTTACATCTGTCGGATCTTCACTGTATCTATGCGTAAGTGATTCTAGGAATCACACGCATAGATACCCAGTAAAAAAAAGAGAGATACGACGATGTTTCCTACGAAACGCCGGCGTATCTCTTTTGAGAATCTGGCCCATTGTCTACTGTCATGCTCTCCACTCTCCTTTTCTGTACCTTCTGCCCATTTTCATACACTCCACAGTACTATCCTGCACATAACCACCACTGTCATGCCCTTCACACTCCTCTCCTGTACATACCCATCACTGTCATACCCTCCAAACTCCACTCCTGTGCATACTTACTGCTGCCATACCCTCTATAATCCTCTCCCGTACATACTGTTCACTGTCATACCCACCACACTCCTCTCCTGTACATATTGTCCACTGTCATACTCTCAATTCTCCTTTCCTGTACATACTGCCCACTGTCATAACCTTCACAGTCCTCTCCTGTACATACTGCATGGGACAGCCTCATTGCTTTATTTTACATGTGTAGTATTTTTTTCACTGTTCTTTATTATGCAGAATGATTGTTCAAGTACTTAGGGCCTTAGGGCCGGTTCACACTAGGAACTGCATAGGAATGAATATCGTGTTCCTGTGCGATTCACATTTTCACACTGCACCACACCAAAAGTGGTGTATGCACTACTTTTGGAAAACTCTCTAGAACCAGATCACACGGTACTTCTATACCATGAGATCTGATGCAGGCAAACAGACTGTGTTTGTGACCTGCATTTGGGGTGTCATTAACTTAACATTAACACCTGCTGCAGATCGCAACTGCAGTGTGTTTTAAATGCAGTGCGGGAAATGCACAGGAAACACAGGTTTCCCACACCACATTCTGGTGTGAACAGAGCCTCAATGTCTGCAGTCCTCTTTAAAAACCTCAGGTTAAATGTACATGTTTATATTTACTACCAGTGTTTCTGATTACTTTTCCTTTAACTATGAAAACTACAGCGGTCCCTTGTAATACCACACCTATACTACATGAATGCCCCACCCCAAATCAGAGTGGCTTGCTGAATAAACAGTGAAAAAAAGGTGTTCCTGGATTTTTTTTTTAAATGTTGGCAACGTGTAAATATGAACAGATACTTTTAGTGGAGCTTTTTGTTAGGTGCTTGAAAACTGCAAGTATTTATTAAAAGAGCTTAAAATAACTTTCAAGAAAATAAATCAGTTTTACTGCAGCAGTACGACTTGTAGCATGGTTGTTTGGCTATTTCCTCTATTAGCAATTTCAAGTATCAGCTATGCTGGCAAGTACACAAAAAATCTGAATGGTAGTATTTATTCTCCCTTGGCAAAAGCACTGATATTGTAAGCTACTGTTATAAAGAATGTCTCAGAATTTGTTTGTCAGAGTGAGAAATGCCAACACTATATAGTGTTAACATTCTTGCAAGTAAAATAAAAGGTAGGCAGGTAGCGCATGACATGTTTTCTAACTTCATTATATCTTTCCCTCAGACATACCCTCTTATTTCATGGAATTATTTTAGGGGTGTTAGATGAGCCTAGGGCTTAAAAAAAGGAGTACAAAAATATTAAGAGACACTGATCTAAGGTTTCCCCCAGTCAGGATTGGCAATTTGCAGCCTTAGCTCCTAGGCTTTACATGTGTGGTGTAAACAATATTCATAGGAATATAGGTATAGGAATGAAAAAAAATCTACACTGCTATGTGAAGCAAGTGGTGCAAACTTAAAAAAAATATTAAGAAACCCTGATCTAAGTCCCCCCCCCCCCCACCCCCAGTTAGGATTGTCAATTTGCAGCCCTAGCTCCTAGGCTTTACATGTGTGGTGTGAACAATATCCATAGTATAGGAATGAAAAAAAAATCTACTCTATGTGAAGCAAGTGGTGCAAACATAATTGTTTTGTATTGAGAAACCCTGATCTAAGCCCCCTCCCAGTTAGGATTGGCAATTTGCAGCCCCAGCACCTAGGCCTTACATGTGCGGTGTAAACAATATTCATATTATAGGAGTGAAAACAAATCTACTCTGCTGTATGAAGCAAGTGGTGGTAAATTACCAAACTTCCTTTATCAGAATACACAACTGTTCTCATCTAGAAGCTAATTGTAATTTTCAAGAATAATACTATAATATGTTTATATGTAAGTATTATATAAAAAAAAAATATCTACCAAAGCCCAAATTATTTCTGCTTGGTATTAACACTCATTGATAACAGTTAAAAAATATGGTTGTTACACAGCCACTCAACAATTCCTAAATCTTCACAATTCTATTAACCTTTCACAAAGCTGATTTCTCAGCACATCTATGTAAACAATTCCCATAATAAACTAATATTGTAAAATGTTTGGCTTATTCTAATGTGATAAGAATAATTTGCAGTATGTACACACATAGCTCAAAAGCAAATGACAAAAGCAAAAAGCTTGAAGCAACAACTGTCACAACGTAAGTGCTTAATTCATAAAACCTCTTGAGAGTTTATAAGTAAAACTATTGTATATGTGAATGTCCTAGTAGGCAAAATATAAGGCCTGCCACATCTTAACTGCAGAATGTCTTGAACCAAAGTAAAGCAATGAAACGGCACATCTGTTATACAATATCAAAAGGTTTTCTAATCCACCCAACTACAGTACATATGAGTTATGAGCTGACCAATGTAAGATGATTTTCAACTTAGCAGATGCACAGTTTATTGGGTCATTAAGGAGGTTGTTTATTGGCAGCATGGGAAAATGCAGAATATCAGTAGCAGTCACAAAAACAAAGAGATGTGGAGTGCAGACTAGAGCTACATTAAGCATTGCAATGCAATTCTATGTGTGTGCATGGTACAAATTAGAAACTGTTTATACACAGGAGGCATGTCATGTAGTCAGGAAAGGAGGATTATGGGATTATGTTATCCTCATTGCTGACCCCAAGTAAAGTTGTATTGTAAAGTAAACCTCAACTCATGAAAAGTCTTCAAAGTGATATAAGTATGGCACAAAAGGCACCTGTAGGTACCTGCACATTATTTTGCCTTGCCATTTGTGCAGCTCAGAAGCTTATCCTAGAATTTTCTCAACTAGATAAAGTGGTCAAGATCTTGATACTTCCTTTCGCTTTCTACTGCACATCATTAATGGCTAGTAAAACTGCCTATCCCAGTAATGGGGAAGTGATGTTGAAAAGGTTGTGAACCACAGAAACATGTTCATTTCCTATGAGGGATAAGATGGCAGTTCATCATTTTTGACATTTCATAAATGAAATTGTTAGTATCCAGAGCATATTCATGAGGCCTAGTTATTATCGATAACAACATACAGTAGCTGAACTTTCTGTTATATAACTTGAGTCTTTTAACTAGCTTATGGACTTATTGAAAAAATATCCTAAAATAATGTGGTTGCTCTGCGCAATGGAAAACCTATTGTATAGAAATCTGCTGCCTCCACCGGGACACCTACCTAAATAGAGTCCGAGTATTAAAAGCAAAAGGGTTAAAGGTGGGTATGGCGCTGTTCTGGGATCCTATCAAATGCTGTATTATATCCTCTGAACTATATCCTCTGTACATAAAACCAATTCATTCAATGAGGTGCTAATATATAAAACAAAGATCTCATTAACATATTCAAGTCCAAAAAAAATAAAAAATCTTATTTAATACAGTATCCAGTCCATCAGAAATAGAAAATACATCCTTCCAAAAACCAAAAAAACAAACAAATCCAAAAACAAAAGACAAAAGCGAATAAAGTTTTTATTTTTGTTGTTTGAAGGATGTTTTTTTCTATTTCTGATAAACTGAATACTGTATTAAATAAGCAATATAAGGAAAGAAAAATGGACAGCCGCACTCCAATGGATGAAAAGACTTAAAAATAGTGCCTGTTTATTCCAGTCAAAAAACTAAAACAGCAAAAACAGCAAACAGTGGGGTAACAAAATCTGACGCGTTTCACATCGACAACCGATGCTTAGTCATGAGCTGTTTTAGTTTTTTGACTGGAATAAACAGGCACTATTTTTAAGTCTTTTCATCCATTGGAGTGTGGCTGTCCATTTTTCTTTCCTTATATTGCACCACGCATTGCCTGCACCCATTTGGGTTTTTGAACTTTACTCACCACTGAAGAGTGTCGTCTGGAGCGGCGGTTTTCCCTTTATCTTGTATTAAATAAGCATTGAATACATTAATGAGATTTTTTCGCCATTGCATGTGTCTCTTTATTGCACATCTTATTATATATTATACATATTTTTTTGCATCAGCCAAGACACATATGAAATATTGAGTCACACCTATCACTTTATTGGAAGAATTGTTTTTGCATACTTACCCACAAAGTTAAAATGATTCTTTTTATTGCATGTATGTTTTCCTGCATTGTTAACTTTGTGTTTTATATATTTGCAGCGCATTGAATGAATTGTTTTTATGTACAGAGGATATAGTAAAGCACTAAAGGATCCCAGAGCAGCACCATACCCACCTTTAACCCTTTCGCTTTTATCACTGAAAAAATAGCCAGGTCACTGTGAAGCACCATACACCCATGTAGACAGTATATATTATTTGAGGAAAAGGCAACAGAATGGGTTGGAATTTTTCATTTGATAATTTATCTAGTTATCTAAATTTGAGTTGCATTGATGTTGCCTGCAATATAGTTTCAGATAGAGTTGGGAAGGTTAAGAACCTCTGCTGGGATTTTACTCGTATCTGAGGATCTATTAGAGGAATTTCACTTACTAACATAATACTGTAAGTTAGGGTAAATTTGCAACAGGGACACCAACAGCAATACGAACCCGCCTTCCCTGACTCAGCTAATAAGTATATATATATATATATTTTTTTTTTGTCTGTGTTGCTGTTGTAGAATTTCCATTTTTTTTTTTTTTTTTTTTTAGATTTTGCTGATTTTTAAAAACCATTATCCTTGGAAGAGAAAATATGGGAAATATATGATTACTGTAACATTTAAGAAAAAAAGCAACTGCACAAAGTTCTGGACATTTATTCAAGTTAACAAGTTTGCTGGACCCAAGCAGGCTTATTAGAAATAAATGTTGTTCCTATCCATACCTGTATATCAAAGCCTTTTTACAATATACTGCATGTTTCAAGTTTTAACCTTTTCCTTGCTAGGTTCGTATGCTGTATGAACCTACATCACTGATTCCAGCTGACCAGGTCCGTACACCGTACAGACTTGTATTCCTCCTTCTGCTATGAGCTCATGGTCACTATAGTGACCATGAGCTTATTTCAAAACAGTTTAGCAGACACTTATGATAATCCACTGATCAGAACTATACACCTAACCCCCCCCCTTTCCCCACCACTGCTACTGCTGCTAATTCACTGGATTTTCTCCCCCCACTATCACCTAAAATGAACACTTGCCACTCTCTTTTCCCCTTCCTCACCTCACTAAACCCTGCAGCACTGATTCCCTCTATTTCCCACCTCCCCCTACACCCCAGAACTGCCTGTGGATTCACCCCTGCAGAAGGGGAGCAACAGAGGAAAGCAACCATAAAAATATATGCCCCCACTGCTGTTATGACCCCCCCATAGAGCCCCCCTGATTAATCCCCCTGCAACCCTCCCTGCAGTGCTGCTGGCTGGATTTCCTTCCCCCCTCCTGCTGGCTGAAGCTGCTGCTGGATGGAGAGTGTGGGGGCTGGTAAACGTGTACCACCCCCTTACTTTCATTAATGAACACAGACAGCAATCCATACCAACTATTTCTGTGTTCATTTATCACTGAGACATAGTAAACATGTTTACTATGTGCCAGTTTATAAACACATCTATACATCCATATGCATTGCAGCTAAGGCTACAGAGAAAGGGACTGAACTATATGTCTTCAGTCACTTTCTCTGTCTCAAAAACGACCCCCCCACAAAAAATGTGTAAAATATAAACAATTGTTTGTACAGGGCATACTACAGTGTATGCCTCTGTGAGGCTGTGTTTACCCATAATGGGATGCCTTGGTGTTCCATGCATCCCCATGCAGGCAGTTTCATTAATGTCAATTGGGATATTTGGGGCCATGCACAAGGATGTCAGATTGGGAACAGCAGCTGTGTCTGTGCAGCCGCTGCATATCAATTGACATAAACTGCCTGCACGGGAATGCATGGAACATCTGAGCATCCCTGTGCAATTTAACATGGCCCTCCATTGGCATACACTTTAGTACACCCATGTGAACAAGGCCTTATTAGGAATTAAGCAGGAACTTTGTAAGTTATGTTGTGTTTGTGTACGATAATAATGATTTTAGTGAAGTTTTAGTGAAAATAGCAGTTTGATAAACATTTGTGCAACTATTGCGGGGCCTAAAAGATAAGTAGCAGATTTTTTTTTATTCTACAAGTTATATGCTTTCAGGCAATATATGTTATGGGGGTGGAGGTCTTTTACAAAATTTGAATGCTGTAAGTGAAAAATGATAACCTTAGATCTACTGTATCTTGCATTTATTTACTATTTTGCTCCTTCATTTTTTACCATTTCACAAAAAGGTGCAATTCAAAATGTACAAATATTTCTTATTTATTAATTATATGCAGTTTAGCTTTTATATTTAGTAGGAAATTAGTAAGTTTTGCTGTGTTTGTGTCCGCTTACAGTATAAGGATGTTTGTGTTTTTTTTTTTTTTTTAGCAAAAATATTGTTTTGATAAATATTTGTACACAGGGCCTAAAAAAAAATCAGAAGCAATTCCTTTTTATTCTACTTTTATTTTATTGGTTCTATGCTTTCAGAAAATGTATGGTTTGGGGGATCTTTTACAAACTCTTAATGCTGTAAGGGAAAAAATGTTGGAAAAGTTGCAAAAGTAGCCTGGCCACCTAAATTTAACAGTAGAGCACAGGGCCTGGCAGTGAAAGGGTTAATGGTTATTTCCCCAGACACCATAATTGTCTATAATGCTGACAGTTTCAATCACATCTTTTGGGCATTCTAGTTATGAGACCCCTCTTCAAAATGTCCTAGCTCTACCACTCAAGTCCTGCTATCTTCATTCAGAAAATGGAGTCTTAGCCCCTTCTATGGCAATGTCAGTGATATACTAGTAATGCAAAGCTTAAAGAGTGAAATGGACACAGCAAGGTAGTGGACAGCATTAATGGGCCTCATATGTTTATTCCTTATGTAAAACAGCAGTGCACTATAAGTGTGGTTACTACACAGCACGCGATCAGCTTTCAGTTTACTGAAGTCAGAACTGTTAAAGTGTAAGGGAAAGAGGAAATCTTCCACTGGGGACACCTGTTATACTGACAACTGTCCAAAAAGGAAGTTGAGGAGTTCCCTATTTTTTTAAAGATTTCCTCTTACTTCCTGTTGCATCTCCATGACAGTAACTGAAACAGGAACGGAAACAAATTCTTCCCAATACCCTTTCCTACTCTATCCAAAATTGGAAACCAAGCATGACTATAAATACACTTTAAGCAGGGATTTGTTTTGCTTGTTTTTTTACTATGGGAACCAGCTGTTTTTCACATCACTGCACAGTCATTACACTTTGCTCTGCTTAATTAAATAAACCTAGATGTGCCAATGCTTTCTAAAAAAGTTTATACTCTCTGTAAACACACAGCCATACCTAATGTAAGTTATCCACTGAAAAATGAAACTGACATGATTTATAGTGTAAACAAAACCATTTTATCAGAAGTGTCTTTCTCCAGATGTAGAATTGACATTATTTGAGCCAGACGGAACTGTGTGTTTGTATGTTCCCTTTAGTATTATTGTGCTCTGGAGGCCAGACTTTGATCATACAAAGAGCAGTTTCTCATTATTTTCTATTGACACTCCAAACAGTCTTCTCTGAAGTCTCTGGGATATTGTGTGACCTCTGTCTCAATACTTTTCACAGATTTCACAGGCTGTCACCACCACTCAGACATCACTAACACAGACAACTGTAATGGAAACTGTAACTATGGTGACCACCAGGGAACAAATTCTTGTTAAGCATGGAAAGGATGAACTCCCGCTGCCTCCCCCTCAGAAGAAAAGACAGATCCTTGTGGAATCAGAACTTAGGAAGAGGTGAGAAAATGGCTATTACACACCTGAGGAAATAAATATGCAAGGCTATTGCTGAATCAAATTTCTGTTGTATGAAAGAAAATTGTGAGAGACACACACCTGCAACCTAGTGTACTTTGGGAATAAATATGGTAGTGGGTGTGTATTTGTACCTATAGGCAAAGATATGCAGGCATACTAATTGTAGCAAAGAACATTTTCAGTAATGTATGATAACTCATAATTTATTACTTTGACAACTGTTACTGGTGCTCTGGTTCCTATAGACCATTGCACTGTGCACATCATCATTGCAGTTTGCCCTAGCTTGCCAAATAAGCTCAACACCTGGCAAAAATCTGTGTTAATGGGCAAATCACCCTTTAATTAAGCCCTTTAAAAGATGTTTATATCTGTATGTTTTTCAAACAATAGGGCATATTGTTTAGAAAAGGCTGCATACAACATATGGGGGGAAGAGCACTGAACAGCCCTGCTAGGGTTGATCAGTGACTTGCGATAGTGTGTTCACATAGTGGGCCACCCATCATGGGAAAACTCAACTGTAAATGAATGTTCCTTATTTCCTTAATAGCCTTGCTGGGGTTTAATGCTGGTTCCAACAATCACACCACAGATTGACAACAAGTGTATGAGTACTACAGTAATTGCACTGTGCAGCTTCAGGGAAATGCTCACACACTTAGTGGTGGCTCTATACAATAAGTGGTAGTAACTTACTATGGTCAGCATCAGTCAGCATCTTGAATGTTTTTTTGTTTTTGTGTTCCTCCAATGCTGCTTTACATTGCTCTCTCCTCTTACATAAGCTCACTATATTTTGCTAACATAAGCTGGTGCTGTTAAAGTCAGCAGGATTTTAGTGTATGTTTGGATAACAATAATAAAAAAAAACCATTGTAACATTCACATATCTTCTTCTGTTAACCCTTCAAAAATGCTACAAGCACAGAAAAATACTCATTCATCTAATAGAGATCCACTTTGCTCCTGTTTGATCTGACAACATACACTGCGCTGAAATTCTAAGCAGTGTCATCAGCATTGCCCAGTTCACCCTTATGGACTATAGGATAACCCCTTCATCATTTATATAACATGATCTCTAGTAAAAAAGGGTCAGCCAAAGTTTATGATTTCAGAGCAGCCAAGGCAAAGTTGTCAGTTCAAACAAGAAGTTAAGACCCTTATGTCAGGATCAATTTTATATTCTAGGAAGTCTTTTAAAGAGATAAAACATTATTTTCAACATTTATTTTTGAGTTTTCAGAGACATACAGTATTATGGGTTCTCTGTCATTTTGGGGAAAGTGTATCCGTGGTCTTACCTTTCTCTAGAGGCCCAGTGGGGGTGAGAAGGATGATGCATTCAGGGAAAGTGCCCACTGTTTCCATGAGGACTGTACAGAGGAGCAGATCTTAAGAAAAAACAGCGGAAAATACAGGCTAAAACCATAATCACTGAAAGAATGCCATGTGTTTGATCTGCATCAAACTTTTAATACACATATGAGAGTATCAGGCTTATAAATACCTACCTAAACAAACACATGGCTTATAAATAATCAAAACAGTTTAGTTGTTTAGAGTCTGAAGCTATTACATGTCTTTGATTGTGCAATGTACTGTACATATACTACCTGCTGCAAAACTGAGAGTTGTATGTGTTAATCATTTCTGGTGCTCTACATTTAATCGAATAATTTATTTACATTAGGTAACTACTTGCTTGTTTGAACTGTGATTCATGTAGAACAGTGATGCTGAGCTGGAGGCCCAGGGGCTGCTTGTTGCTTCATTCGTTTTAGGCCCGTGCAATAAATGAAACATTATTTTTCAACTGTGATTTTCGCTTCTCCCCTTAAATTCCAATATCTATAAGTAGAGAAAGTAGAATACCAAAATATGCCACGATTGAAACATCCTGACGCTAGGCATGACTAATACACATAGCTAATTAAATAAAATTGATCTGCTGAGGGCCTCTTTCTAACCATTGCTGCAAAATAGCATCATGTTTGGCATTCTGCACCAATGTATTATTTCTTATACTAGATTTTAAACTGAAAAGTAAACAACTTTAAAGGCATTAAGTGACACCTATAAAATCTAGAGGTTAATCATAAATGCCATAAGGGTGGGCTAACCACTGCAGCTAATTATTATGAAAAGATTGTCTCCTCACTACCAGGGCTCTAGTCCTGTGGGAATGCATGGGAACAGAGTCCCTTCACTTTTTTCACAGCAGGAACGTAGTTCCCTTTGCAGGACTAGAGCAGCCGAGAGCAGCCGTGCCGCCCGAGCCAATCCTTCACTAAGCGGCGATGCCCAGCTCGAGTCACTGTCAGGGGCAGGCGAACCTTAGTAATTCTTGATGTTCCTGGCCGCTTCCTGTATATGGTTATATATAACGGTCAGAAACATAAAGGATTATTAAGGTACAGTGGATCGAAAAAAAAAAAAACGGTTTAGTAATTATGCATATGAGCATATCATTTTTTTTTTTTGGCGGGGGAGTGGATCTTGGGTGGGAGTTCCCACACTTTTTTTGCCAAGGACTTGACCCCTGCACACTACCCTTTTGCTTTCATTATAATGTCATGAAAAAAACCTGCTCAGGGTACAAAACATTATAATATTTAACTGACTGACCTATACAGCTAAAAGCCAAATACATACTGCATGCAAACTTTTGCATTTCATGCGTAGCTTCACTTACTTATTGCATTGGGAAAGTGAGATGCAGTGCCAGATATTAAATTACCACAAATGTAGACAGGCGTTCATGATGTAAACCACATTGATCAGTCAGGTCAATTTAAGTCTTGTTTGGCCTTCAGATTCAACCTATACTGAGAATAACTGATAGAGGTTTTCACTGTTCACACTTCTTACATTAATCATTTCTCTCACTATACAATTACAGTGTAGTCTTCTACTAGGCATTTTTTTTGCTTACATCTGTACACATTCAAATTTAACTATTATTACATATTACTAATGTTTAGATAAAGGAACTCCTGGGTAGAAGTGATCATAATATGATTTCATAACATGATTTAATTTGATGCTAGCTGTAAGCAAAAAACACATACGGGAAAGATAAAAACACTTAACTTTAAGGGAGCAAATTTTCCGAGGATGAGGGCTACTCTCCAGGACTTAGACTGAGAGGGAATATTGGCATTGATAAACACAGAACAGAAATGAAAATTCTTTAAAAAGTTTGTTTGTGAATTCACTGCAAAGTATATTCCCATGGGCAATCATTTTAAAAAGTTAAAAAAAGCTATAAACAATAAGAAACAAGCTTTCAAAAAATATAAAATTAAGGAACACTAGTGTTGTTCAAATGTTACAAAGAATATAACAGAATATGTAAAAAGGAAATCAAGGATGCAACAACTCAAAACAGCTTGCAAAAGATAGTAGGACAAACCCCAACAAATACTCAAATATATTAATAGTAAAAAGGTCTGGTCTGAGCATGTAGGCCCTTTACAAAAAAATCTAGAGTGGGTGACTGGGGACCAAGAGAAGGCTAATTTATTAAATACTTTCTTCAGCTCTGTGTATACAAAGGAGCATGGGGGAGTTCATGTCCATAAAGGAGGTGGTAGTGACACAGCCCCAAATTATCCACAATGACTCAAAAGTGAAATGGTCCAGAAATATTTAGAGAGAATAAAGGTGGATAAAGCACCTGGAATAGATGGCATACACCCACGAATTATAAAATAATTGAGCTCTGTAATTTCAAAGCCATTGTATCAAATTTTTAGGGACTCATTAATGATGGGAATAGTACCACTGGATAGGCGCAGGGCCAATGTGGTGCCTATATTTAAAAAGGGAACAAAGTCTTTACCAAGTAATCATAGACCTGTTAGTTTAACTTCTATAGTTGGAAAGAAACTGCAGTTTAATAAAATACCACATAGACAAGTTCTTGCCGGAAAAAAAAAAAACGTTTTAAGCAGCAGACAGCAAGGATTCATGAAAGACAGAAGTTGTCAGACAAACCTGATTTCTTTTTATGAAGAGGTAAGTGAAACCTTGGACAGAGGGGTGGTGGTGGATGTGGTATACTTGGATTTTGCAAAAGCGTTAAATACAGTTCTGCACACATGGCTCATGTGTAAGGTAAAGTCTACAGGATTGGAAATATCAGTTTGTAAATGGATAGAAAATTATAAATGGATAGAAAACTGACTAAAAGACATAATTCAGAGAGTAGTGGTTAATGAGTCTTACTCTGAATGGTCTAAGGTTATCAGTGGTGTACCCCAAGGTTCAGTTCTGGGTCCCTTACTTTTTAATATCTTTATAAATGATATTGGGTCTGGAATCAAAAGTAAAATTTCTGTCTTTGCAGATGACACCAAGCTATGCAGAGGAATAATGTTCTTACAGGATGTCTCCAATTTACAAGCTGCTCTGTCTAATTGGGCGACTATGTGGCAGATGAGGTTTAATGTTGATAAATGTAAAGTTATGCACTTGGGGGCTAAGAATATGCATGCATCATACATACTAGGGGAAGTACAACTTGGGGGATCCGTAGTGGAGAAGGATTTGGGGGTTTTGGTAGATCATAAGCTTAATAATGGCATGCAATGCCAAGCTTCAGTTTCCAAAGCGAGCAAAGTTCTTTCTTGTATTAAGAGAGATATGGACTCCAGAGAGAGAGATATAATTTTGCCCCTGTTCAAATCATTAGTAAGACCTCATCTGGAATATGCAGTTCAGTTTTGGGCACCAGTTCTCAAAAGGGATATCAGGGAACTGGAGAAAGTGCAGAGAAGGGCAACCAAACTGATAAAAGGCATGGAGAAACTCAGCTATGAGGAAAGATTAGAGGAACTGATTTTATTCACCCTTGAGAAGAGGAGATTAAGGGGGGATATGATCAACATGTACAAATATATAAGAGGTCCATATAGTGAACTTGGTGTTGAGTTATTCACTTTACGGTCAACACAGAGGACAAGGGGGCACTCTTTACATCTAGGAGAAAAGAGATTTCACCTCCAAATATGGAAAGGTTTCTTAACAGTAAGAGCTGTGAAAATGTGGAATAGACTCCCTCCAGTGGTGGTTCTGGCCAGCTTAGTAGATGGTTTTAAGAAAGGGCTGGATACTTTCCTAAATCTACATAATATAACTGGGTACTGACATTTATAGGGAAAGTTGATCCAGGGAAAATCTGATTTCCTCTCAGGCAAACCGATCGTGTGTACGCGGCCTCAGGGAACAGGAAGGATTTTTTTTCCCCTGCTGTAGAAATTGGAGCATGCTCTGATGGGGTTTTTCGCCTTCCTCTGGATCAACTGTGGGTATGGAACTGGGTATATAGGATTGTACGATATTTTTTATTTTACTTACTTTATGGTTGAACTAGATGGACTGATGTTTTTTTTCAACCTGACTATGCAACTATGTAACTAATAAAAAAAAAAATCATTAAGCTTGGACTGGAGTGCACATAGTTGAATATTCAGTGTAAATGAGTGTGCAGGCCAAAATATTTGCCCCCTTATTAAGTTTAATTTAAAGATGGCTCTGGAGCTTAGAGTAACAGCTGACAAATCCCTGGGGACTGGGGCCTTAAAGTTGCTGCCTGTGTACTTTTCTAAAAACAGTACCATAATGCCGCGTATACACGATCATTTTTCGGCATTAAAAAAACATCATTTAAAATGATCGTGTGTGGGCTTCACATTGTTTTTCATCTTCTAAAAAACGTAAAAAAATAAAATTCGAGCATGCTGCATTTTTTACCGTCGTTTTAAAAAATTTTGTTTTTTGGGTTGTAAAAAATGATCGTGTGTGGGCTAAAATGGCATTTTAAACCCGCGCATGCTCCGAAGCAAGTTATGAGATGGGAGCTTGAATGGAATTTCCCCTTTAGAGTGCCGTCGTACGTGTTGTACGTCACTGCACTTTGCTCATCATTTTTAAAAAACGATGGTGTGTGGGCAACATCATTTTTAATGATGAAGTTGGAAAAACTTTGGCCCAGATTCAGAGAGAATTGGATTCTCGTAGCGTATCAGAAATACACTACGCCGCCGTTTCTTACCTGGCTCTACGTGGAATCCAGGTAGATTTTGTCCAGTAAACGACGGCGGCGTAGTGTATTTCTCCCGTCGCAATCCATATAGACGAGTAGGGGGTGTGAAGGATTTAAAATAGGCGCGTTCCCGCGGCGATCGAACTGT
The DNA here is from genome assembly GCA_029574335.1 of Rana kukunoris. Taxonomy (NCBI): domain Eukaryota; kingdom Metazoa; phylum Chordata; class Amphibia; order Anura; family Ranidae; genus Rana; species Rana kukunoris. The sequence goes on along the minus strand of CM056050.1, from coordinate 258,178,560 downwards.
GCATGCTCCATTCGCAAATTTCCCGCCGTGCATTGCGCGAAATCACGTCGTTACGTCATTCGTTGTTTGAGTAGCGTAGTTTACGGACATTTCTATTCCCGAACGAGTTACGCAAAAAAAAAAAAAAAAAATTAAATTCGACGCGGGAACGACGGCCATACTTAACATGGGCTACGCACCGTTAGACCAGCAAAAAGCTGGTCTAACAGTACGTAAAAAAAACAGACGTAAGCGATTGCGAAGACCGCTCGTATCTTCGTGGATCGCCGTAAAAACACATTTGCATATCCCGACGCATGAAAACGACACGAACTCCTCCCAGCGGCCGCAAAAATATCGCAGCGTAGATCCGAAGGCTTGCGAAGATGTAAGCCTCTCGGATCGAAGCCCGAAGCCGCCGTATCATGGTTTGAGGATTCAAACTAGTGATACGGCGCGCAAAATTTGAAATTACTCCTGTCTAACACCAGTTAGACAGGCGTAATTGCTTTATGAATCTGGGCCTTTGTTTTTTCTACATGTTGAAAAACAACATTTTTTTTTCATGCCGAAAAATGATTGTGTGTACGCGGCATCACAGTAACAAAACAGAATCAAATGACAAGCCCCGTTTTTTGTTACCTTTTCTCAACTGAGATCTTTATTACTTGATATTGTTAGAAACCATCAAGAGATAGCAGGATCTGTTCACAAAGCGGATCTGTTCACAAAGCTATGTTTTGCAAATTGAGAGTAGCACGTGTTAACAGAACTTGGAAAGCAGATGACAATACATCATTAGAAATGAAAAAGTAAGTGATGTAAAATTACACATTTTTATATCCATACAACCAAAGGAAAAACATTTTTTTTTTTCATTTTGGATAGCATAAGGGCCCTGTATGTTGTTTTTTGCAATCCATGTTCCATTTGAGAACTTTCCCTTTGCTTCCTGCCCATTACCCTCAACAGGAAGTGAGAGGAAATCCATTTAAAGTGAAGTAATCCTTGTTTGTCACCAGGCTTCACCAGAATTAGTGTCACCGTTGAAAGATTTTCCCTCTGTTACTGTTCTGGGGACAACCCAAAAGTTGGGATTTATTTTGACTTTCACTTTTAATGATAATGGTAAATAGGAAGGTGAATGTCCCTTTTGAGAGCACAGAGAGCAAATTATTTTTACAGGTGTTCTAAACCCCCCCACTTTATCAAAAATGTTTCCTTTAGTTATATCTTAACCCAATCACCATACAATGGAAAAGGAAGACTTTGGTTGTCTAAAAACAGTGTGGGAGGTGTGAAAGTTGTGAAACCACTTTGTTCTAGGTCCAAACTGGAAACATTTTCCTAAACAGGGGTAAGGGCCTTCAACGCCATCTGTCTTCTACATATAATACAATTTTAACAACAATTTTACAATAATTCTTATCTTCAGACATGTAAATTAAAGGATTACAACCATTGCAGATGTCCCAATACTAAAGGATATGATTAGGTAACTAGAACAGGATGGTTTCACATTTTTTCACATGTCCTATTCTACTTTTGGACAATCAATTCTGATGCAGAAACAAGGATAAGTGACTCAACTATGCATGGAAACATAGGAAATTAAATAATGACAATTTTCAGCAGGTGCTCTGGACTAATAAGTCAACATTTTAAAATATTTGGCTGTAACAGACAGTTTGTTTGCCAAAGAGCTGAAGAGCTGTATTATAATGAATGCCTGCAGAGAACAGTGAAGCACAATGGAAGTTCCTTGCATGTTTGGGGCTGCATTTTTGGTCAAGAACAATGGTGTCCTTGATGTTGAGAAATAGAGGTAGATATTTATACATCATGCCATACCATCAGGGAGGCATGTGATTGTCCTTAAATGTATTCTTCAGCAGGACAATGACCCCAAACATATATATTCATTAAGAACTATCCTTGATCTTCAAACCATTGAGTCTGTCTGGGATTACATGAAGAGACAGAAGAATTTCAGGCAGCGTACATACCCAGAAAATCTGTGGTTAGTTCTCCAAGACGTTTGGAACATCCTACCATCTGAGTTTCTTTACAAACTGTGTCCAAATGGACCTAGAAGAATTGATGCTGTTTTAAAGGCAAAGGGTGGTCACATCCAATATTGATTAGACTTTGATTTCACTTCTGTTCATTTACTTTCCATTTTATTAATTACTGTATTTATTGGCGTATAACACTCACTTTTTTACCCTGAAAATGAAGGGTAAACTGTGCCTGCGTGTTATATGCAGGGTGCTGTGGAACGTTTTTTTCCTGAAACTTCATTTTTAAAGTTACGGTGCGTGTTATACACCTGTGCGTGTTATATGCCGATAAATACGGTAATACAAAATAAACTATTAAGAGTTCTATTTCTGAAAGAATACATAATTTACTGCATTTTTTTACACCAATATATTATTAGTAAGTTTGAATTAGTGTAAGGCCTTGTACACACGGGCCAGAATCTCGTCAGGAAAAAAAATCTGCTGCCGCCCGAGTGTACACACAGTCCTTTCAAAAGAACCACGGTTGAAAGACAGGAACGCGGTGATGTCATTGCGTACGACAAGCATGCACTTGTTGCATTCAATGCCATCGCCACCATCTTGCTTCACCCTACCTATGCCGTGGAAGCTACCACGCATGCATTCAAGTCATTTTGAGCATGCACAGGTTTCTACGGCGACAGGTAAGTATACACACTTTCGGGTTTCTCGTCGGGAAACAGGCCGTCAAGAATCTCAACGAGAAAATAGAGAGCAGGATCTCTATTTTTTTTCGTGGGGTTCTGGCCAGATTTCCAGACGAGAAACCTAAAAGCCTTGTACACACGCTCGGTTACTCGGCAAGAACGCTCTGCCAGCAGTTTTCTTGCTGGTTCTTTGGTTCTTGCAGAGAAAACTGAGCGTGTGTACGAGGCTTAAGAGTATGAAAAGTGAAAATTAAATATGTGAAACTTTAATTTTTAGAAATGTACACCTTTACTATCGCACAATAACAGTAACATGTTTTAGTTTTGCCACTCTTCAATAGCAGTTACATCTTTGCTTTTCTGTTTTCTCTCGGGATATCAAGTTTCAATGTTAAAACATGTTTGATTATCATTTGTGTTGATCACAAAAATGTGCTTGTTCACACATGAATATAGTGCTTAGGAGTATGGACCATTGTCCATTTTTTTTACATTCTGTACATACTGTTTAGAAATGTAAAAGGGAGCTATGAGTATATATTCCTCTCTCAGATAAAAGAAAACATTGAAAAGATAAAATAAGTCTTTCATTATTATGGTAACAGCCTATATAAGTTAAGAGGGCATGAAGTGTTTCCGCAATTTATCATAAGCAAGTATGCTAATCCATCAGATAACAAAATTATCATAATCATATGGGTATATGTAATATAGTCATATAAATAATTTTAAAATGTATTCTGAACTTAACATCATGAATAAAGATGCAAGCAACATAACACCTATAGTTTGGCTACTATTTTGTAGTTATTATTATGACATTTTTTTTTAAATCAAATTAGTATTAACAAATACTCAAACCTCATTTTAGAATGCCTATTATTGATTTATAAGACTGCTATGAATAAAATATTAAGTCATTCTACACCATATGATAATGTGATCACACAAACATATAGGTGGCAAGCTTTTTGCGATATAGCAGCTCTCTTGAAGATTTAGAAAGTGAACCACAATATTAACTGATGGCCTTGCATAGGTGCTGAACTGAGAATCAGAATACACTGAACACTGACATTTATGCAGAGCAGAGATATGCATGATCAAATATGACAAGCCATTGTATCAGACAAAAAAGATGCTGGTTTTACAATCAAATAGAAATAACATGTTAATGCAGTTTGACAGCACATACTGTTAGGATGGTCTCAACACAATGCCAGCTCCAAACAATAACTTATGTTTACAAAAGACTATGCCTCTAAAATATTCACTGTTACTGTATGAACAATTCATTGCAGTCAAAAACATGATGAGTTACCTTGCTGATTTCTGAAAGGGTAAATTATTTAACATCTGGGTTGAATTTTTTTACAGCATTCACAGATGTTTTAAAACATAACATTTTACCTAACTGTCCAGTATGACCTTCCCTTGCTCATTGAATTACAAATTGCATACAGTATATAGACTTCAGATGCGGGTTATACACAAAGGATATAGTATTGCAATAAAATGAGTAGTAAATACCATGTTTTTAAAGATAATAATAATTGTATTGCCGGCTATTTTCTAGCTGTCACTGCTTTAAATTTAGAGGGTAGTCCGAGAGTTAGTTGACTCAGACTGTATGATTTTTCACTAAATTTGGGCCTCTGTTCCAGCCATGGCTGTACTGTGAGTGACCACTATTGTTGTCTGGGGTGCTGTTATCATGCCAGGCCAAGGGTGGCAGCAGTCAGGTCAAGGTGTTTTGTCCACCTGACCTCCACCTATTAACTGGCCTTTGCAGCAGGTAGCATAGGAAGGCAACATATGATATAAACAAGACCAAGGATAAATCCAAACAAGATCCAAGCTTTACTCACCGGCCAGCCCACTGACAACCAAATCAACCTACCTAACACAATGCATTAAAACAGGTGTTTAGTCTGCACACAATTGCAAATACATGCGTAAGTCGCAGAGCCTTGTCACGGCACCCTGGTATCTGTGGTCCTATCTCTAGCTTCCATTTGTAAATTATATTATTGTTGTGCAGTGTCTTGGTGACTGTATTTAGCTGCCTGTGTATATACAAAGTGTGTATGGAGAGGTCTGCACATATCTGGATATTTGCATAGGGTTCCGGAAGCTTTCCTAGGGAGTTTGATTTTCGTAGTATTTGTTCTTTTGTTGAGAAAAAGTGTACTCTCATGAGTACATCTCTGGGAACTTCATTGGGCAGGAAAGAAGGTGCGAGTATGCAGTGAATGTGATCTATAGTAAAATCCATGGGTGAAAGTCCAGGCACTAGTGCGTGAAAGAGTTCTTTAGGGTATTTCGTGAGGTCTTGAGGGAGTACTGTTTGAGTTACTCCTCTCAATTTTAGGTTATTACACCTTGAGCGATCTTTTAGATTGGTAATTTTGGTGAGTAACCAGTGCCTTTCTTCCTCGCTTTCCTCATTTGCATCAATTAGGTAATTGACCGTTGTGGTAATGTCAGTTATCGCATGCTCTACATTGTTGACTCTGTCTTCCATCAAGTATAGTTCAGCTGTGAATTTGTAAGAATGGAAAACTAAGCATGAAGAGAGCAGTGTAAATATAGAAGCAGCTCTTTGAGCTGTATGTCAAGTACAGGCTGGTTAGAGGTGGGGAAACTTGGGGGACAGGAGTTCAGTGTAATCTATAACTGGGGATAGCCCAGGACCCATGCCTGTGTCTGTAGCTGGTGCATCAAATCTCATCCTGGCTTTAACTGGGCTTTTTTACACTACGGGCTGTGAAGAGGAGAGGAGCTTCTTAGTGATGATATCCCAGTACATCCACTACCCCAGGTCTCTGCATCTGGGAGTTCCGAGTAGTGGTTGTCACGTGGCATGGAGAAGGAGGCTGGAGATCTGGCGCAAATTAAATTGGGGGATTTAACCTGTTCAGAGAGAGGCCGCAAGAGAGAGGATCCTGTTAAAGAACCCTGTATATGCCTGATGGTCATTTATGACCGTACACATTCGGTGAGTGCATTTGATTGTCACATCGGGTGAAGCACTTTATGTATGCAAAGTGAACTTTTGAAAGCACGGTGGTTGGAGAACATAGATTTGGATTACAGCACCTTACACTGCAAATACCATATCTGCATTCATTTGAACTTTTTTAATTTAATAATTATGCTTAATTATGGACATTTCATTGCTTTCACAGACTTGTATAGTAGTATAAAGCTCAGTTCTCAAACACCAAGGCTATAATACTGATGCAGTTACAAAACAACTTGATTGTAGACTAAAAATAGTGAGTCAAACAAACGTGTAGATGTTAGTGTTAGGTGAGTTGGTGAGTTCTTAGCTGCCATGTATTTAAAAAACACAAAGGGTATTGTTATTGCTGTCCAAAAATGGATTATGATCAGTCCCTTTGGATGTTGAGTTGCTAGACAGATTACACCTGGTGAAACCAGGAAGTAATTATATTGAAGCTGAAATAATCAGGAGGAACAGGCTTAGGCATTGAGTCACCTTAACAGTGTGGATACATCTCCAAACGTCGTCAGATGAGCAGGCTGAAAACCGGGGACAGGAACAAACACAGCTGTGTAAAAAGACTTAGTTCAAGACACTCTCACCATGTCATACATCCCAGTCATTTCACTGTACCTCTACCCATCAGGCTGGATTTAACACATGCTCAGGGTGAGCCAATATCCTGATGCCTTTAGGTTTTCCACTGTATAAAAAGTGCCATTCATGCTGTTTTTTTGGTTCCAATCACTGGATTACAAGCTTCCTTTTCCATCTTTCTACTTTACATGTGCAGCAAATAAGCAATTCCCCAGCAAACGTGCTGACGTCACGCTGACATGTTTCACTAGCCAATCAACGCTAGTTTCCTTAGAGAGGAAGCTTGGTTTGGCCAGAAAAAGGGATGACAGCAAGTGTGCACCCCCTGAATCATACCAGGCCACATGTCCCCACTCTATGATTAGGAATTTCTGCAAAAGCATGATGGAAACTAAGTGGCTCCTGTTTTCTGCAGGTAAATAAGGGAGAAGTTGAGCCTAAGCTTTTTAGACTGGGCTTCTTCTATGGGTGACAGGAGTGCAATTTGTTTTGAAACTCCTGTGACCCATTTTCGGCAAAGAGCTGCCTGAAATTCCTTGACATCACTGCTGTCAGTCGAGGCAGCACATAATTTCGACTTCCCAAGTCTGGATCAACCAGCTGCCTTGATTGATGGCAGTCTCAGCATCTCAGCAAGCTGCTGAGATGGATGCTTCCCTCCACAGCTCAGCTATCCAATAAGTGTGGAGAAGCAGAGAGGAGTGATGCTGACTAACAGTCAGCAGCTCTCCTCTCGGGGATCTGTGAAAACCAAGCCATCAGCGATGTTCGGTGGCTCGGTTCTCAGTGCAGAGAGAGATGGCGGTGGACAGATGCAGCAACGGTCTGATGCAGCACCCACATAGGTAAGTATGAATAAATAAAAACACACGTCTCTTTTAAAGGGGTTGTAAAGGAAAAACATTTTTTCCCTAAATAGCTTCCTTTACCTTGGTGCAGTCCTTCTTCACTTACCTCATGCTTCAATTTTGCTTTTAAATGTCCTTATTTCTTCTGAGAAATGCTCACTTCCTATTCTTCTGTCTGTAGCTACCCACCGTAATGCAAGGCTTTCTCCCTGGTGTGGAGAAAGCCTATTCAGGGGGGAGGGGGCAAGCAGGCTAGTCAGGACACTCTCTACTTTGCAGATTGAGAAAGGAGCTGTGTGTTAGTTGGCATCCTGACACTCCTGCTCATGCCCTCCCCCCTCAAGAGGCTTTCTCCACACCAGGAATAAAGCCTCGCATTACGGTGTGTAGTTACAGACAGAAGAACCAGAAGTGAGGATTTCTCAGAAGAAATAAGGACATTTAAAAGCAAAATTGAAGGATGAGGTAAGTGAAGGAGGACTGTACTAAGGTAAAGGAAGCTATTTAGGGAAAAAATCCTTTACAACCCCTTTAAATACATGTATCAGAAGTACATTAGGTGAATAGATTTTATTACAGTGTGTGTTGCACGCCTAAAATCAGCTGAACCTGTATCTTAAGGCTTAATTTACATTTGTGGTTGGGAGCTGTAAAAACTTGAGGTTGAGCTGAATTTTTTCTGGCCTCCAAGTCACTTCCCCTTAGGCTGCAATGGTAGCAGATGGGGATTTGCACATACCATAACTATAATGCTTTTCATAACTGCTTGCTGAATGCGGCTCATTCAAATAAATGGGCTGTGCCATAACTGCCTGGCAACCTTGCACGATACTGTAGTGCGATGGTGCAGGTTTTTAGTGGTTAAAACATACGGTGAGGAAGTGACATAAAGCCTCCTCACTGCTTGACAAATGCTCTTTGAAGAACGATTGTTTTTGCAGCACTTATAACGCTAATAATTTGGAAAGATATAGCAAGCATCTTATATATTATGTTTCTTCTATATTAAAAACCTTGCAGCTAGGCTTTTCTTTTTAGGAAAAGTTTGACTTTAGGGTTTCAAATTTGTAAAATGAAACAAAGTAATTAATGGTGGTAGATTTTTGATCTTGATTTTGATAAACGTAAGTGCTAATATGTTTTCACGATTTGTCGCTTTTCTTTTTTTTATTTAATCACATTTTGGTTATAACAGCAGATTGTTTCTGTACAAATGTTATCAGTGGTGATCATAAGTTTAACACTGTTAATATCTTGAATTACATTTTCAATTTCCGATGTGGTTTGAGAGTTCACATTAGGATACAGCGAGCTCGGCTGATCGAGACGTTTATACTAGCAATAAATCCTTACCACTCTTTAAGTCATCTCCAGCTTTATGAGTTATAGGCTTTACCTTCAAAATGACTAAACATAAACTGATATTGGTGTTTAATTAAAAAGCCCCATTCCATCTTTTAAACATTTATACTGCAAATCTACAAGTAAAATTTGGCAACAGATGTGTAGATAATGAATTGTCTGATGAACCAGGATCCTTCTTTAACCTCCAAAAACATCCAACCTCCTGCAAGACAGGATGCAGAATGACTGCCAATACTACAGCAGCTGGAGCATCAGAAAGCCACATCTAAACATAATCTGATTAATAATGATTTCAAAAGATGTACTTTGATGAAGAAAGAAAAAACAATCACAAAAGATAACAATGGAATGACTCATCAAAAAAAAGTAATCCTTATTATCAAGGGAACAGCAGGCTATACTTAGTGTTTTCAGATATTATGTGCACTGTTGGTACTGTGTAATTAACAGAAAAAGGTAAAAGACAAGCCTGTTTCATAGATGATAAAAAGGAGATGATATGATACATTTGTGTAATGACTATTATTTATTTTATATACAGAAGTCAAGCAAATTGAAATGTATCAAGCACTACAAAGACACCAGTTTCTGTTATATAAATATTCATATAAATATTTAAATACAATTGTATTTCATTTTTTTGTACTCTTAAATTGATTTAGCACTGTGTGATGGTTAGAGATCTTAGGCCGCGTACACACGATCGGTCCATTCGATGAGAATGGTCCGACGGACCGTTTTCATCGGGTCACCGCTGAAGTGGCCTGATGGTCTGATGTGCGTACACACCATCAGTTCAAAAACCGATCATGTCAGAACGTGGTGACGTAAAACACAACGACGTGCTGGAAAAACGAAGTTCAATGCTTCCAAGCATGCGTCCACTTCATTCTGAGCATGCGCGGGTTTCTGAACCGATGCTTTTGCGTACTAACCATCGGTTTGGACCGATGGTTAGGCGTCTATCAGTCCGATTTTAAAGCACGTTCTAAAACTTTGGACCGAAGGACGACAGACCGATCGGCCGTACACACGGTCGGTTTGGACCGATGAAACTGAACTTCAGTCCATTCTCATCGGTTTGAACCAATCGTGTGTATGCGGCCTCAGTGTATGCAATTCTTTATAGAAATCTATACAGTGGGGTTGATTTAATAAAACTTAACAGTGCAAAATCTGGTGCAGCTGTTAGTAGTCTATTAGCTTCTAACTTCATCTTGTTTAAATAAAGCATTAAAAAAAATTAAAACTGATTGGTTTCTATGCAGAGCTGTACCAGATTTAGCATTCTCCAGTTTTAGTAAATCAATTCCAGTATATTTATATTTCAGTATTTGTGATTGTATTATTTATTAAGAATCGAAATCCACTCACATTGAAAATAACAAATAGTGCTTGTACCCATGTAAGAAACAAAACACTGGACTTCCTACAGCGCCACTTCTTGTCAGTGTCTCCCTCTCACCACGCCCTATACCTCATGATCATGTGACTTCCTCGGGGGTTCATGTGATCGCGATCTACCGCGTAGAGTATTGCGTCCTTAGGAAGTCACGATATTGTGACATAATGCATAGGGTGTGGTGAGAGGCAGACACGGGCCAGAAGTGATGCTGTCGTAAGTCCGGTATTTGTTCATTTTAATGTGAGTGGGTATCTATACCTAATAAATTGGTGTTTTATTTTTGTTCTACACTATGGGAGCCCTATATTTTTACTGCTTTCACTGAGAGTTATGCCGAATGGCAGGATGAATAAAAAAGTGAATTTAAATGAGCCACTTCCCTTTCCTGTGGAGTGTAAGAGAGACCCCAATCGATAGGAAGCTAAAGTGTTCTTAACTTGGTGAGTGGAGACACAGAAATGTCCAAATATTATATGCCATACTTCATTTACTGGAGGTGAGAGTTCTGTGAGCCTAAAAAAAAGCATATGGTGTATAAAAAAAATCATCAAGCCATCACATTGGTGAAGGGTACATTCTATTACTGAAGTTTTGAAACATCATAAGAAAATTGATGATGAATAGACTATATTATTTATATGTTGGACTATATTTATTATATATTTTGAATATTGTGAAATACACAAGTGGTGTATTTATTTTCATACATTTATTTCTTGGTAATTTCTGACTATAGATTCACAACTTATATGTTTGATAGTAGGGTACCAGCATTGCAACAATTTAGCTAATATTCAGAAAAAGCAAAGTGTGTCCCTTTAAAATGAAAGTTACAAACAGGAGGCCCCTTTTACAGATTTGCACTCCAACTGTTAAGGATGTCAGTTAGTAGTACACTATTCAATCAATATCAGTGGAACAAATTCAGTAAATACTGAATTGCAACAAGAAAAGGGAATATTCTTCCTACTGTGCCCAAATTTGGACCAGTGGAAATCTGTTCGCTTGGAACACCCTAGAACTAACTGTTCATGGGCTACAGCTGCAGCCAGGCTGTTTTGTTCCAAAAAATGATCATTAAGCAGTGTAGCATCTAGATTTAAAATGGGTGAACTCAGTTGAATTTCTGCAACTAGCAGATACTGCTTAAATAGAGGTAATGCACTTTAAATGTGGTAGCACACCCTCAGGGGGTATGTCCATAACACCTGAGACTTAACCAAAACTAGCTTCATTCAGTTCCAAAAAATGAGTTTATTTTTAAGGGGATGCTATTGCAAAACAAAAAAGTACTAAAAGAAAAAGAAAATGAAATTTGGCTTTAATTGCTTTGAATCCTAATCAAAGAAAATGATAGTTATTATATTCTCAGCACGCAACAGCCTCAGCCATGCATGTACTTAGAAACTTGTGAAAAATATTAAAGCCCCACCCAGAAAAACAGTAAAACAATTATTGCCAATAAAAAACTGAGGTTACAGGTAAAATGATTGGCGTTTATAACTTTTTACAGTTGTACAGTTTTCTGCACAGCAAATTCATTTACTGACTGTACTTTTTGACTGGACCTGTTGTAAAAAAGGCAGACTCAATTGGGGTAATTTACTAAAGGCAAATTGGCTGCTCACTTTGCAAAGGAAGATGCACTTTGCAAATTAATTTGCTCCAGGGTCACTATGAGGCTCCAAATTGATTCTCAGCAATTATATTTCATAGCTTGTGCATTGGTAATATCATATGTGGTAGTCATTGGGGTTGCCCTTTTACTTTTTTGGTCTCACGGCTTCAGTTGTTTTGATCAATGCTGTATCCTGGCCTAGGCCAACAAGGCAAAGGCCTAGGGCAGCACTTTGCAGGGGGGCAGCACAGACAGTGTCCCCGCTGGCTTGCACTACAGTGTTAGGCAAATTTGTTTAGCGCCCCCATAAATCGGCCGCACTGCTTCCAGTATGTGGGCGGTTCGCATTCTGCAACTGTGTGCCTGTCCCATTGCAGTGATCTCCCTTCACTTCCTGTCCCATAGCCAAACAGGAAGTGAGAGGAAATCTATGCAAATTAAGGGAATCCATTGCCCCCCCAGGCCATCAGAACTAGTGTCCCCACTTTAAAATGTCAGGGTGGGTCTTAAACTGCAAGGGGTGTGGCCTTCACAGGAAGGGGTGGGTCATATTTGAATTAGGGGGTGCACAAGTTTAGTCAGGCCTAGGGCAGCACAAAACCTAAATACATCCCTGGTTTTGATTTCTAGATAACTGCATTGTTGTCAATTATGTTACCGCCTTGTTAATTCATCTATATGCTATACTACTTAAGGCTATGCAAGTTTTTCATTTGTCCAGTCATGTTTTGTATATTTTTTTTTTACAATAAAAGTATATTCAGCCCTAATTTGCTCCTGAGTTTAGTAAATGAGATCAAGCTTTGCTGAATTCCATCATTCAATTGTGCAAGCAAAAATGATGATTTTTTTATTTTTCTTGCACGTAATTTGGAATGCTTTGCAAAGCAACATTTTTACCACATTCACAAAGCTCTTGAGCAAATTTCCTTTCAAAATTATGTTTATTAGCCCTTAGTAAATAGACCCTGTTATTTGCAATATAATTTTACACAAAATGTGTTGTAATATAACGTGAACAAAAGGGTGTTCTAGTTCATTATAGATTTAGCAAAGCCTGTAGAGAATCTCTTGATAGTTAGTAGATAAAATGTTGGACATAATGTATAATGAAGCATGTTATGTTACACTTACTGTAGTTGAGTACCTTGCAGTGTTTACATTTTCCTTTCATGCTGAGTGCAGAGCAGCATCTTTTTGGTCTTCATGCTGAGATTCATAATTTCAAATGGCTGATTGTTTTTTTTTTCCCCAAGAATTTTTTTTTTTATTGGGTGTTCAAAAGTTACATACAGCAGTTGCAGGTAGCATTCCATAAAACAAGGAGATGCAAATAACATACAATGAACAGATAGCGTTGTATTGGTGATGTAACATACATGAGGGTGGAGAGGAGTCCCCCTCTCCGGATAGGTATACCTGCTTAAACTAAAAACCTGGAACAGTATCGTTAAACCAGTCTGGGGGGGCCGGGGGAAGGGGGGGGCATGGGGAAGGGGTACGGGTCAACATGCAATATACTGATTGTTATTTTTCACATAAAACAATACTTATAATTGTAGGTCCATATAGGTATATTTTATATGATCTAATTTCAGGTGTCTACTGAGATGGGTTTCAGACAGGCAATACAAATAAATCTTGGAGGGCATTTCATCTTACATATTGCATAGAAAATAGAAATAGGTATCATTCTTGACACTAATGACATTACTACAAATTATTTAGAAAATACCATATTTATTGGCGTATAACACGCACATTTGTATAACACGCACCCTAACTTTTAGGCCGCGTACACACAAGCAGACAAATCTGTCTGCTGGGGACATATTGGTTTGATCGTGTACACACGATCAAACCAAAATCCCCGCCGCCAGACGGCGCGGTGACGTGGCGGTGATGTTGACGCCGCCACGTCACCGCACCAGGAAGTAAAACACTTCCGCGCATGCGTCAAAACCATTCGGCGCGTGTGCGAGAAGACATGTCTGCTGGTTAGCGTACTAACCAGCAGACATGTCGGGCGGACGGGTTCCCAGCCGACAGATTTCAAAGCATGCTTTGAAATCTGTCGGGTGGCCAAATCCGTCGGCTCGCCCGTACACACGGTCGAATCTGTCTGCTGGGACGGTCGGGCCGACCGTTTCCAGCAGATAGATTTGATCGTGTGTACGCGGCCTAAGAGGGAAGTTTCAGAAAGAAAAAAACGTTCCACAGCCCCCTGCGTATAACACACAGGCACAGTTTACCCTCTATTTTCAGGGTAAAAAAGTGAGTGTTATACACCAATAAATACAGTATTCTAAATTGAGGAATCTAGTAAAGTCTGTTGAAAATTTGTACCTAACTTCCAATTTCTTAGATTGGCAAACAGACCATATATACTGTATGTTATTGCAATGTGGTTTATGATCCTCTCACCATACAAGCAAACACAATATAGTATAACATTTAATAGAAATAGTATAATTTTGTAGTACATGATGTTTTTAAGCTGAACCTGTAAAGATCAGCAAAATACCATAAAAGATACTGAGAAATAGTATAATCGTTTGTGTGTGGTGTATATACAGGGCCGGACTGGCCTACCGGGATACCGGGAAAATTCCCGGTAGGCCGCCTGCATTCAGTGCCCTGGGGGCTGCTTTTGCCTCCTGTAAGCCTAATACAAAGCAGCCGCCGCGGCCGCAAATGGCCACAGCCGCAGCCATCATCGCACTTTATAAACTATGCAGGGATGCCCTGGGGCCGCTTTGGTTGCCAGTGCCACTGTCCATGTCATGTCAGTAAAGGAGCGGCGGGTCGGCGGGTTGCGGCCGCCATGATCGCCGCCACACTTTCCTTCTCATCGGATCCAGCGCCTGCGACTCAGTGTGATCACGTCAATCTTGAGGGGAGGAGCCGAGCAAGAGAACGTCAGAACGCCGTGGTTCTTCTGCTCTATTTCCCCCTTCCAAGTTCCATCTGCCCGTGCGGCGCCAGCACCACCCACAATGTCTGTCTGCAGGCAGATCACAAGTGAGGGCACAGGAGCAGTGATCGGCGTCGGCCGCCCTCGGAGTTGGAGCACAAAATCTCATCTCAGGTGAACGCATAAAATGGAATCGGATTGTAATGAATCTCTCTCTCACCATTGCACGGTGAACCGCCCGCCCCCCCCCCCCCTCTCTCTGTCAGTGTCACCTACCTTTGCTCCTCCTGCATATTGTAATTTGTATAAAAATCTCTCTCTCACCAAGCATTGCATGGTGCCCCCCTCTCTGTCGCCTTTGCTACCCCTGCAAATTGTAATCTGGGGGGGGGGGGGGGGTGTGCACCATGCAATGGTGAGAGATAGAGAGATTATTATACAGATTACAATTTGCAGGGGCAGCAAAGGTGACAGAGAGGGGGGGGGGTTGCGCCATGCTATGGTGAGAGTCTGAGAATTTTGCTGCCCCTGCAAATTGTAATCTGTATAATAATCTCTCTCACCATAGCATGGTTCACCCCCCCCCCCTCTCTGTCACCTTTGCAACCCCCTCTCTCACTGTTGCACCCTCTCTCTTTCACCGTTGCACCCTCCCCGTCACTGTTGCACGCTCTCTCTCTCTGTCCGTTGCGCTCTCTCTCTCTGTCCGTTGCGCTCTCTCTCTCTGTCCGTTGCGCTCTCTCTCTCACCGCTGCACACTCTTGCACCCTCTCTCTCTTACCGTTGCACCCCCCTCTCTCACTGTTGCACCCTCTCTCTTTCACCGTTGCACCCTCCCCGTCTCTTTCTCTCTCTCTTTCTCTCTTTTTCTCTCTCTCTCTCTTTCTCTCTCTCTCTTTCTCTCTCTCCCATCGTTGCACCCTCTCTCTCTCACCGTTGCACACTCTTTCTCTCTCTCACTGTTTCACCCTCTCTCTCTCTCTCCCACCCTCTCTTGGTCCGTTGCACACTCTCTCTCTCCCTCTCTGTCTGTTGCACACTCTCTCTCTCTCTCTCTGTCCGTTGCACACTCTCTCTCTCTCTGTCTGTTGCACACTCTCTCTCTCGCACACTCTCTCTCTCGCACACTCTCTCTGTTGCACTCACGCTCTCTCTCTCTCTGTTGCACTCACGCTCTCTCTCTCTCTGTCCGTTGCACTCTCTCTCTGTCCGTTGCACTCTCTCTCTGTCCGTTGCACTCTCTCTCTCTCTCTCTGTCCGTTGCACTCTCTCTCTCTCTCTGTCCGTTGCACTCTCTCTCTCTCTCTGTCCGTTGCACTCTCTCTCTCTCTCTGTCCGTTGCACTCTCTCTCTGTCTGTCTGTTGCACTCTCTCTCTCTCTCTCTCTCTCTCTGTCCGTTGCACTTTTTCTCTCTCTGTCCGTTGCACTCTCTCTCTGTCCATTGCACTCTCTCTCTCTCTCACTATTGCACCCCCCCCTCTCTCTCTCTCCCTCTCTCTCTCATCGTTGCACCCTCTCTCTCTCACCATGGCACCCCTCTCTCTCTCACCATGGCACCCCGGCCCCTCTCTGGCTCTCTCATGGATTTCTTTCTTTTTTTTAAAGCAGGTTTAAAATAAATGTGCATTTATAATTGTTTTGCAGAGCATTGCACCCCCTTCTCTCTCTCACCATTGCAGCTCCTCTCCAGCGGATTTTTTTTTTTTAATCAAATTATTTTTTTCAGGTAAAAATATGTGTTTATAATTGTTTTGGCCTACAGAGCATCTCCCTCTCCTTCTCCCTCTCCCCTTCTCCCCTCTCCTCTATCTCTCATCTCCCCTTCTCCATCTCCCCTTCTCCATCTCCCCTTCTCCATCTCCCTCTCCCCTTCTCCATCTCCCTCTCCCCTTCTCCCTCTCCCTCTCCCCTTCTCCGTCTCCCTCTCCCTCTCCCCTTCTCCGTCTCTCTCTCATCTCCCCTCCATCTCCCCGTCTCTATCTCCCCTTCTCCATCTCCCCGTCTCCCTCTCCCCTTCTCCATCTCCCCTTCTCCATCTCCCCTTCTCCATCTCCCCTTCTCCCTCTCCCCTTCTCCGTCTCCCTCTCCCCTTCTCTATCTCCTTTTCTCCCTCTCCCCTTCTCTATCTCCCCCTCTCTCTCTCCTCTTCTCCCCTTCTCCCCCTTCTCTCCTCTCCCTCCCTCTCTTCTCTATCTCTCCCCTTCTCCCTCTCTCCTTCTCCCTCTCTCCTTCTCCCTCTCCCCTTCTCTATCTCCCTCTCCCTCTCCCCTTCTCTATCTCCCCTTCTTCCTCTCCCTCCCCCCCTTCTCTATCTCCCCTTCTTCCTCTCCCCTTCTCTATCTCCCCTTCTTCCTCTCCCCTTCTTCCTCTCCCCTTCTTCCTCTCCCTCTCCCCTTCTTGCTCTCTATCTCCCCTTCTTCCTCTATCTCCCCTTCTTCCTCTATCTCCCCTTCTTCCTCTATCTCCCCTTCTTCCTCTATCTCCCCTTCTTCCTCTATCTCCCCTTCTTCCTCTATCTCCCCTTCTTCCTCTATCTCCCCTTCTTCCTCTATCTCCCCTTCTCCCTCTATCTCCCCTTCTCCCTCTATCTCCCCTTCTCCCTCTCCCCTTCTCTATCTCCCCTTCTCCCTCTCCCTCTCCCCTTCTCTATCTCCCCTTCTTCCTCTCCATCTCCCCTTCTCTATCTCCCCTTCTCTATCTCCCCTTCTCTATCTCCCCTTCTCTATCTCCCCTTCTCTATCTCCCCTTCTCTATCTCCCCTTCTCTATCTCCCCTTCTCTATCTCCCCTTCTCTATCTCCCCTTCTTCCTCTCTATCTCCCCTTCTTCCTCTCTATCTCCCCTTCTTCCTCTCTATCTTCCCTTCTTCCTCTCTATCTCCCCTTCTTCCTCTCTATCTCCCCTTCTTCCTCTCTATCTCCCCTTCTTCCTCTCTATCTCCCCTTCTTCCTCTCTATCTCCCCTTCTTCCTCTCCCTCTCCCCTTCTCTATCTCCCCTCCTTCCTCTCCCTCTCCCCTTCTCTATCTCCCCTTCTTCCTCTCCCTCTCCCCTTCTCTATCTCCCCTTCTCTATCTCCCCTCTCTATCTCCCCTTCTCTATCTCCCCTTCTCCTCTCCCTCTCCCCTTCTCTATCT
This sequence comes from Rana kukunoris, assembly GCA_029574335.1. Taxonomy (NCBI): domain Eukaryota; kingdom Metazoa; phylum Chordata; class Amphibia; order Anura; family Ranidae; genus Rana; species Rana kukunoris. The sequence continues at coordinate 258,160,982 of CM056050.1, read as the reverse complement.
CCCCTTCTATCTCCCCTTCTCTATCTCCACTTCTTCCTCTCTCTCTTCCCCTTCTCTATCTCCCCTTCTTCCTCTCCCTCTCCCCTTCTCTATCTCCCCTTCTTCCTCTCCCTATCTCCCCTTCTTCCTCTCCATCTCCCCTTCTTCCTATCTCCCCTTCTTCCTCTCCCTCTCCCCTTCTCTATCTCCCCTTCTTCCTCTCCCTCTCCCCTTCTCTATCTCCCCTTCTTCCTCTCCCTCTCCCCTTCTCTATCTCCCCTTCTTCCTCTCCCTCTCCCCTTCTCTATCTCCCCTTCTTCCTCTCCCTCTCCCCTTCTCTATCTCCCCTTCTTCCTATCTCCCCTTCTTCCTCTCCCTCCCCTATCTCCCCTTCTTCCTATCTCCCCTTCTTCTCCCTCTCCCCTTCTCTATCTCCCCTTCTCCCTCTCTCCCCTTCTCTATCTCCCCTTCTCTATCTCCCCTTCTTCCTCTCCTCCCCTTCTTCCTCCTCTCCCCTTCTATCTCCCCTTCTTCCTCTCTATCTCCCCTTCTCCTCCCCTTCTTCCTCTCCATCTCCCCTTCTTCTCCCCTTCTTCCTCTCTATCTCCCCTTCTCTATCTCCCCTTCTTCCTCTCTATCTCCCCTTCTCTATCTCCCCTTCTCCTATCTCCCCTTCTTCCTCTCTCTCCCCTTCTCTATCTCCCCTTCTTCCTCTCTATCTCCCCTTCTCTATCTCCCCTTCTTCCTCTCTATCTCCCCTTCTTCCTATCTCCCTATCTCCCCTTCTTCCTCTCTATCTCCCCTTCTTCCTCTCCCTCTCCCCTTCTCTATCTCCCCTTCTTCCTCTCTATCTCCCCTTCTCTTCTCCCCTATCTCCCCTTCTTCCTCTCCCCTCTCCCCTTCTCTATCTCCCCTTCTTCCTCTCTATCTCCCCTTCTTCCTCTCTATCTCCCCTTCTCTATCTCCCCTTCTTCCTCTCTATCTCCCCTTCTTCCTCTCCCTCTCCCCTTCTCTATCTCCCCTTCTTCCTCTCTATCTCCCCTTCTTCCTCTCTATCTCCCCTTCTCTATCTCCCCTTCTTCCTCTCTATCTCCCCTTCTTCCTCTCCCTCTCCCCTTCTCTATCTCCCCTTCTTCCTCTCCCTCTCCCCTTCTCTATCTCCCCTTCTTCCTCTCTATCTCCCCTTCTCTATCTCCCCTTCTTCCTCTCTATCTCCCCTTCTTCCTCTCCCTCTCCCCTTCTCTATCTCCCCTTCTTCCTATCTCCCCTTCTTCCTCTCCCTCTCTCCCTTCTCTATCTCCCCTTCTTCCTCTCCTCTCTCTCCCTTCTCTATCTCCCCTTCTTCCTCTCCCTCTCCCCTTCTCTATCTCCCCTTCTTCCTCTCCATCACTCACCATTGCAGCCCCTTTCTGTCTCTCTCTCTCTCTCGTGGATTTTTTTTATTTTATTTTTTTCAGATAAAAATAAATGTGAATTTATAGTTGTTTTGGCCTGCAGAGCATTGCATCTCTTTCATATTGTTGCACCCCCCTCTCTCTCTGGCGTTATGTGGGGCTGGTATAATAATGTTACGGGGCTGGTATGAAATTATTTCCAGGGCTGGTTTTCATTCCCAGTCCGGCCCTGTGTATATATATATATATATTTATATATATATATATATATATATATATATATATATGCATATGGAGAGCTACTGTATGCTGTGTATGTTAAGCACATATAAGCTTTGTGCACCATCTAGTGTTTGTTTACCTTAACAATATTACACAAACGTGTAGTAGTATATAACACTGACACTGTATTTTTGGACAGACTGTTCTTGCTAACCAGAAGCTTATTATGCATCTTTATTGAAAAAAATAAGGGTTTTCAGCACTGCTTGTAATCATTGTGTTATGCTGCACACAATGAAAAGCATTCATAAACAAAATATCTTTTAGGAATCCAACAAGCTGGAAAATTTCTGTAGGACATGTTCAGTAAAACAGCATTTAAAGAAAAACTTCCATTCTAGCCATACACACACACACACTCTTAATATATACCTAAAAAACAAATGTTGGTCTTAACCACTTCAATACAGGGCACTTATACTGTACACCCTTCCTACCCAGACCATTTTTTAGCTTTAAGTGCTCTCACATTTTGAATGACAATTGCTCAGTTATGCTACACTGAACCCAAACAAATTTTTTATAATTTATATTATAAAATTTTGCAAATAAGTAATTTTTCTTTGTAAATTTGGGCCACAATTTATACCGCTACATATCTTTGGTAAAAATAGCCCAAATTTGTGTATATTATTTAGTCTATGTGAACGTAAAAAGCCTACAAGCTATGGTGCCAATCATTGAAAATTGATCACACCTGATGTACTGATGGCCTATCTAATTACAGTACAAATACCCCCAAAATGACCCCTTTTTGGAAAGTAGACAACCCAAGGTATTTAGTAAGAGGCATGGTGAGTTTTCTGAAGTTGTAATTTTTTCGCACAGTTCTTGGGAAAATGAGGATATTTAACCGCCTAGCGACCAGCGCATGCACATTTACTGCTACATAATGGCATGGGCAGGCAAATGGGTGTACCTGTACCTGTCATGGGCCTCATGAGTGCACCTGTGGCCGGCAAAGACAGAACGGCAGGATGCCTTTGTAAACAGTGCATTTCTCTGTTCTGCCTAGTGACATGTCACTGATCGAATGTTCCCTGTGATCGGGAGCAGTGATCAGTTATGTGTCATTTGTAGCTCCCCCCAATAACATTTAGAATCACTCCCTAGGACACACTTAACCCCTTCAGTGCCACCTAGTGGTTAACGCCTTCATTGCCAGTGTCATTTTCACAGTAATCAGTGCATTTTTATAGCACTGATCGCTGTAAAATGACAACGGTCCTAAAAATGTGTCAAAAGTGTCCAATATGTCCGCCATAAAGTTGCAGTCATGATAAAAATCACAGATCGGCGCCATTACTAGTAACAAAAAAAAAAAAAAATATGCCATGTCAATTAATACACGCCTATTGTGATTTTTTTTTACCAAAAATGTGTAGAAGAATACAAATCGGCCTAAACAGAGAAAACAATTGCTTTTGTTTAAAAATTGGGTATATTTATTATAACAAAAAGTACAAAATATAGATTTTTTTATCAAAATGGTCGCTGTTTTTGTTAATAGCGCAAAAACAATTAAAATCACAAAGGTGATCAAATACCACCAAAAAAAGCTCTATTTGTGAAAAAAAAGACATACATTTAGTTTGGGAGCCAAGTCACACAACCACGCAATTGTCAGTTAAAGTGATGCAGTGCTAAATCGCAAAAGTGCTTTGGCCAGTCAAATGGGTCGGGGCTGAAGTGGTTTATATATATATATATATATATATATATATATATATATATATATATAAATATATATATACATATATATTTATTTATTAACAAAATTGACCTTTGGACCTATACAGAGTGGAGCGGGCCACCTGGCAGCCACCCCTGATCCAGATAACTTTATAGATCAGAGACTGTAACTGCCAGAAGAAACAGGCAAAACTGTAATCAGAAGGGACCGAAAATAGTTTAGTATTTGAGGAAGAACTGTCATCTTAACGGACACTATTCTACCCATTCAGCAAAGGTTGCAGGTTTGTCAGATCTTCAGGTCACTTTCTTCATAAATTTTAACAAAATATTTCTTAAAGCGGAAGTAAACTCAGTAAACTCAGTAAACTCATCGATTTGATAGTTTCAAAAAAACAGTTAACATTCCAGGCATGCCAGAAATGCTAGCTGTCACATTTGCTTGTGCTCTCAAGCAAACTGTCAAGCCATCCAATGTCTGGTGTCATAACTGATCACATGTGCAGCATCATGGCAGTTGCAAATTAAACAGAGGCCAAGATGGCAGCTTCCTTGGTTGAAAACAATAGGAGGGTTTACTTCCACTTTAAAAATAATCCAAAATCTGCGTGTATTATTTGGTCCGTGTAAAAGTTAGAATTTACCAGCTATGATACCTATCATTGAAAATTGATCACACCAGATGTATTGACTGCCTATCTCATTTCTTGAGACCCTGAAATGTCAGAACAGTACAACTACCCCCCAATTACCCTTGTTTTTAGAAAGTATACAGTCAAATGTATTTAGCAAGAGGAATATTGAGTTTTTCTCAAAAATGTCATATTAACAAGTTATTTCTCACACACAGCATAGGCATACTAATTACATCCCAAAATACATTCTGCTACTGCTCCTGAGTATACTTATACCACATGTGTGAGACTTATACACAGCCTGGCCACATACAGAGGCCCAACATCCAAGTAGCACTTCCAGCCCTTCTAGTAGCATAAATGACACTTCCATAAATTGATCATTTTGGAAAGCAAACAACTGAACGTACATGTTTTTTTAAATAAAGTTGTATGTTTATAAGCTATTTCTAACACGCAAAACAAATCTATTTCCAAAATGAAAATACTTTTTTTTTTTGTTACGCTTAACCAGCACAAGCTTCTGTAGGTCCAAGTAGTGCACCTAGGTTTAGAAGGTAATCAACTGTGTTGTTTTACAGTATGTTCTCCAATCAACCTCAATATTTTTTTGCAATTTGACACTTTTTCAGAGAGTAGCCCATGAGCTCTATAAAATGTTTTTATGAGCTCTTTAAACTGCTTTGGGTTGAAACCTCCTAGATGTAACTGATGTGCCTCCATCCACATTTAATAATGGATAACCTTAATTTTTTTTATTTTGGGTGAAAGTTTATTTTTGACATTTCAGTTATTTTCCTCTATAATTCTGAAATTTGCATTTTACACTGTGTCATACATCATATAATTTAGTCTTTCCCAAGTTTGGATGCTGTTTATTTTTCCTCGCCATGACTCCGACCCAGGTATTTGACGTTTTCTTGTACTTTATTATAGCTAGCTATTGAGATTATTTGTAATGACATAAGTGAGTCAATTGAAGCACTACATTTATTGATGTGATTGTTCGTTTTTATTCATAGGAAGCAGCACATTCAAGAGGTGCAATCTTTTTCACAGTAGCATTGTGCAATTTATGTGTCTGTATTATTATGAAGCTGTTGTTCTCATTTAAATAGCTCATTGAATTCTTGAGCCTAGTCTACTTCTTAATATTTTTAAATATTACTTTAAAACATTTTCTTCTTTATCCTGATGCTTGCAATACTAAATTAGTTCATATTATTAAACATTTTAGTTAAGTAAAAATAATACTCCACCTGGAGAATCTGCCACGAGGAAACCGCCGGAAGCCCCCGTTGCTTCAGAGGGGACGGAGTCACCTGTACATGTCACTAGGTAACCCCAGTGTTTCCCCATTGCATAAGAGGGGTGCGGTCACCCGCGCACATGATGGTCAGCCCTGCCCTCAGCTATATAAGAGCTGTCACGGCGGGGGAACGTCGTTCTGCGGGTGCCTCCCATGGAGGCAGTATCGAGTCAGCGTTTGTTTTCTCTCTGTATCCTCTGCTCGAGAATGGATTTACATTTTTTATTAAAGGACTTGTCCCATGTTGTCTCCCCATTACCAATTCACATAGGGAGGGGCAGTATCTCAGCTTCCAGATTCTGATAAGCCCCCCACCCGCAGACCCCCACAACCGTTGGGCAAGGGTTGTGGGGATGAGGCCCTTGTCCCCATCAACATGAGTACATCCTCCCCATGTTGGGGGCATGTGGCCTGGTATGGTTCAGGAGGGGGGTGCTCTCTCGTTCCCCCTCTTTTCCTGCGGCCTGCCAAGTTGCATGCTCCGATAAGAGTCTGGTATGGATGTTTGGGGGAACCCTATGCCATTTTTATTATTTTGGCATGGGGTTCCCCTTAAAATCCATACCAGACCTGAAGGGAGAGGTGTAATAAAGTCACATAAATAAACTTGGCAGGACTGATAGCAGTGCTTGAGACTGCAGTAAAGAGCAGGCAGAAAGCACAAGTAGTTACATGCTCACTGGATTTCTAGCAAGATCAAAAGGTATTTTTTGTACTTATTGAACAGATACCATATACCAAATTGCTTTCAATGGTATATTTAACAGACCAATTAATGTTGCCTTGGATGCAAAGTAGTTAAAAGACAAGAAAACAGTAAGCATATTTTGCAAATTTTGACCTAGTCATATTTGAAAATGAACACCAGTGCACCCCACTCACTTTTGTTGGTAATCTGGTGGACCTGGAAAACAACTACTTGTGTTGCTTGAGCATCCTTTTTTTCTGAACTACACACACAGAATGCCTGATGTAATAAAAATGACTATACTAGAAAGTTTCTTACAGGTACTAAACAGTTTTAAACCTGCCTTGGGAGTGTGAATGTGATTAGTAATGCAGGAAGCACAGAGAGAGAAGGGAAAATACAAATGGACTGAGCATAGACTCATTCTGTAAAGCGTGGACAATCTGCGCTTCCCCCCCCCCAAAAAAAACAATGATCAGTGCGATCTGTGTTAAAAAGAAAGAAAAAGTGAGGTCTGAATGGGTTAACCAAAAACCCATATATACCCCACCAAGCACTAAAGGTGCTGTTTGAATATTTCCAGCTTGGCAGGAGGAAAAAGTGATGTTTCAAACTAAAAAGTCTGACTGGTGCTGCAATAATACAAAAAGCTGGAATATACAGCAATACAAATATGTGAACAATGGGTAAAAAATGCGCAACCAACAAAAAAAAAACAGAAAGAATACAAAGAAATCCTATTATAAAAAAAAAAGGAGGGAAATGTATGCAAATAAATGTAACATTAAACAATTCCACAGGTGAGCAGTGCAAGTGGTTTATGCAAAGTGAAGTGTCCACTATAGGTGATGTTGCTGGGGTGTAATCACAAAAGAACTCATCCGACAAACATATCCAACTGGTTTTCAGCCGTTGATACACTTTCAGACAGATTAGCCGCTTACCAGATCGGTGGACCTCTGTTACGGAGGTCTTACAGGCTCATAGAAACCAGGGGTGACTCAGAGAGATCCTCATTGTTTGAGCAAAGGTTGGCTGGTGGATCCGTCCTCCTACAAATTTCCCGGGGCTGTGATGGATCCTATTGCAGGCAATCTCAAGCAATCTCAGCTTCCAGCGGGATGGTGTGGTGTACAGGTGTATTTAGAGGAAGAGCAAAAAAAGCTTCATAGTGCAGTATGATTTGAGTAATCACAAAAAAAAACCTTTATTAAAAAGCAGGTTTACTGACATCAAGTTTAAAAAAGCTATTTCAGCAGAACAGTCCTTTAAAACTGAGTAAAAAACTTCCAGTAGCGGCTTCAGCCGGTTAGCTGGGTCGTGGTGACGTCTGGTAATAGTTGCTCCACCCGATGCTGCGTTTCTCCTCAACAGACATCGACAGTTGATCCCTGTCGATGCCTGTTGAGGAGAAACGCAGCGTCGGGCTCCATGACTGTGCCTGTCCGTGAATGTCCGCCGGTGTCCCCTGATTGGGTCACAGAGCTGCAGAATGGGGAGAGGCCAGTCTAAACAAGGCATCTCCCCAATTTGCCTAGTGACACAACACTGATCGCCTGCTCCCTCTCATCAGGAGCAGCGATCAGTGATGTGTTGCAATAAGCCATGCCCCCTAACAGAATCACTCCCTAGGACACACTTAACCCCTTCATAGCCCCTAGTGGTTAACTCCTTCACTGCCAGTCACATTTATACAGTAATTAGTGCATTTTCATACCACTGATCGCTATATAAATGTGAATGGTCCCAAAATAGCGTCAACAGTGTCTGATATGTCCGCCATAATGTCGTAGTCATGATAAAAATCATTGATCATCGTCATTACTAGTAAAGAAAAATATTAATAAAATGCCATAAAACTATCCCCTATTCTGTAGATGCTATAACTTTTGTTCAAACCAGCTTATTGCGTTTTTTTAACCCAAAATATGTAGAAGAATGCATATCGTCCTAAACTGAGTAAATTTATATATATATATATATATATATATATATATATATTAGGGCTGTTACTGATCAAAATTTTTGTGTTCGATTAATCGTTTTTCTTTTTAATCGATTAATCGACTAATTTCGATTAATTATAACGCACATACAGATCCAACTACAGGTACTTTTAGCTGATCTCCTTGCAGGCCGATTCCCAGTGCAGCTACCAACCACTGGAAAAATGGATAGCAGGATACAAAAAAAAAACACAAAGGCAGCGCTCGATGGGAATAGCATTAAAACTTTTATAGTCTTCAAGTAGGTAAGAAACTAAATATTGCACTGGAGATAAAATCGATGTAGCTACATAAACTGTAAAAATGGTGTGAGTAATACCAAACGGTAGCAAAAGCATGTAGCTAAGTATGATACTGGTATAAAAATGTGTACAACGATACCACTGCTGAATTCAGATGAGGAGTGGTTAACATCAGTCTGTCGGCATGTAGATGTCCCATGAAGGGAACTATCACAACTCCCAGTGGATGGTTGTAGAATCCCAGGTTTATAGAGGGAAGTGTAACAGCCCCTGTGTGTGGCAGATAATAAGGTCCCGCCGGCATGCAGATATGAAGGCACAGCAAAGGTGCCCTTCAGATGGACACGGCAAGCCCTGCCGGTGTCCGTGACGTCACCAGATCTCCAACGGAACTCCCTGAAGGCCCAGAAGCCGACGGAGATGTGAGTACCAATCAAAAGAATTTTAATCGATCAAAAAGATTTTGATCAATCAAAAAAATTAAAGATTAATCGATTAATTAAAAGTTAATTTGCACAGCCCTAATATATATATATATTGGGGGGGGATATTTATTTTAGCAAAAATTGTAATTGCAATTTTGAAATTGTCACTCTATTTTTGTTTATAGCACAAAAAAATAAAAACCGCTGAGGTGATCAAATACCCCCCAAAAAAAGCTCTATTTGTGGGAAAAAAAGGACCTCAATTTTGTTTGGGAGCCACATCGCACAACCATGCAATTTTCAGTTAAAGCGATGCAGTGCCGAATCGCAAAAAGTGGCCTGGTCATTTGGCAGCCAAATGACCAGGCTGGTTAATGTGCATAAAACTGTTATATAAATCAATGATAAAAATCTCAATTCATAAAGTGAAAAAATGTGAAATAAATTTAAATATTAAAAAATACACCAACATAATACAATTAGTGTGTTGAAAAAATGAAATAAAATCCCATAAACAAATAATAAGTCCAAATTCATTAATTTAAAAAATCAAAAAAATAGGTAATTCATGTACAACATTAGGGATGAGCCGAACACCCCCGTGTTCGGTTCGCACCAGAATCTTCGAACGGACCGAACATTCGCACGAACATTTAGAACCCCATTGACGTCAATGGGACTCGAACGTTCAAAATTCAAAAGTGCTCATTTTAAAGCCCCATATGCAAGTTATTGTCGGAAAACGTCTTTGAGAACCCGGGTCGTGCCCCAGGGAACATGTCTCAATGGAAAAAAGTTTTAAAAACGGTTGTTTTTTCTGGAGCAGTGATTTTAATGATGCAACATCATTAAAATCAGTGCACCAGAAAAAAACAACCATTTAAAAAAAAAAAAATTCCATTGATACATGTTCCCTGGGGCAAGACCAGGGTTCTCAAAGACGTTTTCACAGGCATACTATAGACACCCAGCAGGTACAATATTTAAAGTATTTTTTTTTTTCATTCAAATTTTTTTATTGAAAAAGTAAACATACATGAAAAGAGTCAAGCAAATGGTGGTAATTCCATCACAGGCGCAGCCGGATAGGAATAATCAGAAGGTTGCCAAAAAAAAAAGAAAACAGAGTAAACAATAACTTGCTAACAATACATTTTCTGACAGAGTTAGCACAAGGGTAGCCAATGGGCCCCCAAGTTGCCGTTGGTTCTCGAGTTAGTCATCAGGATTCATAGTATTGTGTATTAGGAATAGCAACAAATTTCGGTAAACTATTGCAGCTACGATTGCATCGACCAAAACTGTTGTAAATCGGATGTGCAAGGTCGTAGCTGGCTGTAGGCGCCACATTCAGGCAGTCAAGAGCAAGGTTAGAAGTTATAGATAGAACTGAGGAGGACAGAGGGGGAGGGAGAAATGGGGGGGGGGGGTAAGGGAGCTCCTATGTAGCATGACGTGTAATACATGGTGTACGGCCACATTGCTGAAAAAGACCTTTCGGCAGTTTATCCGGACTTCGCCACTTCATAGTCCTGCGAGTATCTAAAAGAAAACCAGGGTTGCCAGGTGTCATGAAAGATGTCAACTGAGCCTCTATCTTGAGCCAAGGTGTCCTCCATCTCGCACACCTCAGTGACTCTATGGAGCCAATCGGAGATGGACGGGACTCTAGTGGAGTTCCAGTTCAGGGGTATGAGAGACTTGGCAGCGTTTAAGAGATGCATAGTCAAGGACTTCTTGTAGCGTGCTAATGGAAAGGAGGACAGGTGCAATAGGCAGCAGGCAGCATTTAACACTAGTTTGGTCTCCGTTATTTGCTTAATCAGACAAAGTATCTTCTCCCAGTAGACAGAGATGAAGGGGTAGCTCCACCAAATGTGGAGCAAGGTGCCCCTTCCCGTCTGGCATCTCCAGCATGTGTCCGGACTCTGGGGGTTCCATTTGTGGAGCCTAACAGGAGTGTGGTACCAGCGTGTTAGGAGCTTGTAACTCGTTTCCTGCAGTTTGGTGCTAATTGAGCATTTATGTGCAAGAGTGCAGGCATGCCTCCATTGTTCCTCAGAGATCTCCATCCCAAGGTCCTCCGACCACCTCTCCTTATGTCCGATCTTCTCTGGGTCGCCAGCGTATTTTAGCCAAGAGTACACTACCGAAGTGGCTTTATCCAGAGGGGATTGGGAACTACAAACGGTCTCTAAATCGGTCAGTGGTCTGGAGAGGTCCTGCAGTCTCCCAAGTCTGCCCAGGTAACTACGAAGCTGAAAATATGTCCATAGTCTCATGTTGGGGAAGTTGTGTTCAGACTTAAGATCTGTCCAGTCTCTAATCTTGTCTCCTATAAAGCAGTTGTTAGCCAGCAAGGGGGCACGTGTGAGCGTCCGTCTGAGAGTCAAGTTACCGACGCCCGGGGCAAAGTCTGGGTTGTCCGCTAGGGGCGTGAGAGGGCCGGGTGAAGTGGAAATCCCCCTCTTTTTTGCCAGGGCGTGAAATACCCCTAGTGTAGTGCCTGTCACTGGGTGATTGCGAAGGGCTCGGGGACAGGCACGCTTGGGGATCCAAGGGGAGAATCTAAGGGGGGTCGGACAAAGCTCCATTTCCAGAGCCACCCAGTCTTTCGTAGATCCATGGCAGTGCCAGTGAATGATCCTGGCAAGATGTGCCGCGGCGTGGTAGCATTGGAAATTGGGGAGACCCAACCCACCCAGATCCTTAGGTTTCATTAGGGTGGCCAATCTAATTCTGGGCTTCTTACCGTTCCACAGAAACCTCAGTAGAAGCGCGTTTAGAGCCAAGAAGAATCTGCGGGGAACCTGGATCGGCAGGGTGCGCATCAGATAGAGGAACCTTGGGAGTATCACCATCTTAATGATGGACGCCCGGCCAAACCAGGAGAAATTTCCCCTGTCCCACTGGGTGAGGTCCTTTTCACAGTTTTTAAGTAAGGGCGGGAAATTTTTAGCAAAAGTGTCCGAGAGTCGGGGCGTGAGCCAGGTGCCCAAATATTTGAGGGCACCTGGTTCCCAGCGAAAGGAAGAGTGGGCTTTGATCATCTCCAGTTGCCTAGCCGGCAATGAGATGTTTAGGGCCTCTGACTTTGAGTAATTAATTTTCAGGTTTGAAACATAGCCATAATGTGCGAATTCTTTCAGTAAGTTGGGGAGTGCAATGTGTGGGCCTGTCAAGAAAAAGAGAAGGTCATCGGCGTACGCCGCTACTTTGAACTCGTTGCCCCCAACCCTGAACCCCGTCACTGCGTCGTTAAGTTTTACTGTCCTACTAAAAGGCTTGAGTGTCAGGATGAACAATAAGGGCGACAGTGGGCATCCCTGTCTTGTGCCGTTCTCTATTTTCACTTTCTCCGAGAGGGTGCCGTTAATCCGCAATTGCGCTGACGGGTTCTGATAGAGCGCCGCTATCCATGACAGCATGTGCGGTCCCAGACCCACCCTCGCACACACCGCCATCATGAAGTCCCAAGCCACCCGGTCGAAGGCCTTCTCCGCGTCAGTGGACAGGAGAAGGCCCTCAATCTGCCGATCCCCTGCCGCCTGGATGAGCAAAAGCGCTTTGGTGACATTGTCTTTGGCTTCCCGGCCGGGCCTGAGAGGAGTGGTCCTATCCTGGTAGCCAAGATCTTCGAAAACAATTTCACGTCCAGATTCAGCAGGGAGATGGGGCGATAGCTCGCACAGTCTGAAGGGTCTTTACCCGACTTAGGGATGACCGTAATGTGTGCAGACAGAAAATCTGGCGTAACCTGCCTGGGTAGGGACAACGAGTTCAAGGCATTTTTGAGTGGTTCGTTGAGTTGGTCAGAGAAAGTCTTAAAGTATATGGCTGAGTAGCCATCCGGGCCCGGACTTTTCCCAGATTTCATTTGTTTGATGGCCTGAGTGATCTCCACAGCCGTGATCGGTCCCTCAAGAAGAGCGACATCCGTGCTTGAGAGGGCAGGGAGACCACTGTTGGTAATGTAATCATGAATGATCTGCATCCTGTCCCCTGTCATGTGTGGTTGTCTATGTTGCGGAGGAAGGGCATACAGCTTGGTATAGAAGCTGTGGAAATGTTCCGCGATCGCTTCCGTCGTTACATCTAGGCCTCCATCTGCTCTCTTAATCCCCGCAATGTGATTTGCCGACGAGATGTCGCGCAGGGCCCTTGCCAAGAACCTACCCGCCTTGTTTCCTGCCTCGTAATATAATTTTTTCCTAAAGAACAGCATGCGTTTGGCCATAGAATCCAGCAGTTGCTGCAATTCCCGCCGGGTTTTCGAGGAGCTCGGAAGCTGAAGCAGTGGAAAGGGATTGTTTATGTAACGTTTCCAGGGCGTTAATTTGGTTAGTCAGTTTGTGAATCGCAGCCTCCCGTTCCCGTTTCCGGTGCGAGCCTAATTTCATCAGAACTCCCCGCATGGAGCACTTATGGGCCTCCCAAACAGAGAGCGGGTCTGAGTCCGGGGTCGTGTTAAGTCTGAAGAATTCTGTCAGGCTGTCAGTCAGGGTCGGGAGTAACGCTGGGTCCGTCAGGAGGGAAGCATTGAGCCTCCAGGAGGGCTGGCGTTGTGTAGCATTCGTCAGTTCCATAGATAGGGCAGTAGGCGCGTGGTCCGAAAAGGACTGGATACCTATGTGAGCCCCTGTTACCCTCCCCAGATCTCGTTGGGACACAAAGATATAGTCTAATCTCGCATATCTGGAGTGCGGGACAGAGAAATGCGTAAAGTCCCTACCATCCGGGTTGAGAAAGCGCCAAGTGTCAATGAGTTGTAGGGATTGGAGCATCAATTTGATAGCTTTGAGAATTCTATAGGAGATGCATGTCTTCCCATTAGAAGTATCCACAAGGGGATTCAGAGGGACATTAAAATCGCCCCCTAAGATTATGCACCCCCTGGCGAACCTGTGGAGCTCGCGAACTACAGCCTGACAGAACGACTTATGTGCCTTATTGGGGAAGTACACATTTGCCAAGGTTAGTGGGGTATTCCCATACGTTCCCTTTACAAAGAGGAATCTGCCCTCCGGGTCGCTTAGCTGTTCCGAGATCACAAATGGGGCCTCCCTACTCACTAGGATCGTCACCCCCCTTGACCTGGAGTCATTGTTTGTCGCGTGATACGCCTTGGGGAAGTATGTACTGGTGAGTTTGGGAATATGGTGAGTCTTAAAGTGGGTCTCCTGTAGGAAGACAAAATGAGGCCTACCTTTTTTAAGCTCTTTCAGTAAAGAGGTTCGACGTTCGGGTATATTCAGACCCCTCACGTTGTGGGGGATCACCCTGGGGGCCCTACCCATCATGGAGTAAGCCATAGTGGAGAGACCGGATGGAGGAGGTGGCGGGACCCTAGGAGGCGACCTGGAACACAATAAAGTCAAGCACGTTAGTTATTCAGCAATGTGACCTATACAGCTATCAGTGTGACCGGTGCCAGAGAGGCGCCGGTAACCATTCAAAGGGGGTAGGGAGGGTTAGGACAGAGCAGGGAGGGTGGGTATGGGGGAAGGGGTTGAGGGGTTGGCAGAGAGGGAGAAAGGAATTTGAAAAAGAGAAGTGGAGCAATAGGATTATAGGAGGTGGACCCCCCTCGAGGGCAGACTCAGACACCCACAGTGGGGAGCCTCACCTACCCGTTATTGCGCACCCGATGGCTCAGGGGACACCGGGTGCCTTGTGGGGCTAAAGGGAGGCAACGGCAGCTAAACCACAGTGCCTCGGTATCTATGGTTAACATAGAGAGTACTCAAACAAAATACAATATTAACAACAGGGCAAATTACACGCACAGCCCTACTGGCTGTATGTCTAAAGATAAGCTAGATTGAAATTCTACACCCGACCAGGATGAAATAACATTGGGGCAACGAATAGTGGAGATAGGTAAGGAACCTATCCGAGGTGAGCACCAGTAAGCATGTACCCATCTAGGAACCATACGTTTGTCCCCCATAACCCCCCCCCCCTAAGCAAGATAACATTGAGGTATGAGAGGAGAACCGCCAATATGTCATGGAGCTGAGCATAACTCATATGACGGCCCGGCATGAAGGTGGGCGTGATTCACAAGCAAACATGCATACAGTCACCAAGCAGATACAAACTTTTCAGTCCTCGGCGGGCTGTGTGCCGTAAGTCAGAGGGCCAATATCCAGGTTGCATTGAACCGAAAAATAAAATAAAATAAAAATAAAAATAAATGAATAAAACAAAAAGAGAAAAAACAAAGCAAAAGCAATGAGCCACGTCCAGGGCATGTTGCAGACTGATGACGGGCGGGGGATCACCCTTTGGTTGCAAGCGGGGTACGCCATCAGGTCTAACAGCAGCATGAGGCAACAAACAGTCTGTAAGAGGGTCGTTGGTGACAGGCAGGTTGTAAGGCAGAGCACATCCTCAGGTCCGTATCTTCAGGGGAGCATCAGGTCGTTGGAAGGACAGTCTGCGGGTTAGGAGGGGTCTGAAGATCGGGGAAGGGGACGGGGGAGCAGGAGTAGCTGGTGCTCACGGGATCTAAGGGAAAGTCACTCACCCCTGTGGTCCTCAAGGCCTCCGCCTGGCGATTCGGCGTGCCGACTTTCGATCCACCACCGCGGCCATGTCTGGCTTTCTTTGCGAGCCTTTTATCCGGTGTGGAGAGCGGGGAGTCAGGGGGGCTCCTGTCAGGCAGGGGACGCAGAAACTCTGCATACCAGTCGGGTAACTCGACCGGACCCAAGTCCAGCGCCTCACAGAAATCAGGCAGGTCTGCAGGAACTCTGAGCGTGTGTTGATGTCCGTCCAGTGTCACGTTTAGGGCGAAGGGGAAACGCCAGGTGTATCTAATGTCCTTGTCCCTCAGCCTGTCTAGGAGGGGTCGGAGAGCCCTCCTATTCCGTAACGTGATCGGGGAGAGATCCTGGAAGAGTAGGATGGTAGCTCCGTTAAAGACGAGGCGGTCACTCCTCCGGGCCTTGCGCATTATATCTTCTTTGAGCCCAAAGCTCTCAAGGCAACAGATGATATCCCTTGGAGGCGCCGTATCAGGCCCTCTGGGCCTAAGAGCCCTATGAGCCCGCACAAAATTAATCTCAGTGTCCTCCTGGCGTTCCAGAAGCGTGTTGAAGACACTGCGCAGGGTGGTGACGATTTGTGCCGAGTCCACCGACTCCGGTATCCCCCTTACGCGCACGTTGCACCTCCTTCCCCTGTTATCGAGGTCTTATAGATGGCGGTTCATGTCGATGAAATGATGTGCAGGACCGTCGCTGTTTTCTCCATTTTCTGTATGGCCTTGTCCCTGCGCTTCCCCGCCGCCTCCGTGGCGACCATTTTTTCATTCAGGACAAGCATGCTGGTCTTGAGGTCTGTGATGGCTGCTGAAAATGCAGCTTTGATGTCTGCTGCAATCACGGACATATCTGCCACTGTAAGGGGGTGGTCGGCGCCAGACCTGTTCCTAGTCGAGCCCTCTGACTGGGAGTCATCACTGTACTCATCCTCATGGTGGCTCGACGCCATCTTGGGCCCAGGCATGGCACCGCGGCCCGTCTTCCTCGGTCTAAAGAGCTCCTCAATGTTCTTGGCCGAATAACTCACCGAACCGCGACGCGGGCGAGAGTGCGGGGTGACTTGTAGTTTTTTGCCCGGCATCTGGAAGCTGTTGGTCGGGTAGAAAGCTGCCAGAAGGCTGTGCGTGTAGAGGAGCTCCTTCAGTGTGCGACCATACTTGCTGCGCGCCAAGCCACGCCCCTTAAAGTAATTTTTAATTGTTTTTTTTATTTTTTATTTAAGCATCATGATATGCTTTATGGTGCACACTGCAAATGACACAGGCAATACACCACATGAGAATACTGCAGCTAGCACAATCAACTAATGGGAGAGACGACCGCTCCAGGTGAGCTCCAGGTAATCAGTGTCCGTTTAGAACCCAGGCAGGTGCCGGCAATGCACTAGGCAATCAGGAGAAGAAGTTTGGACAGCCGCACTCAAAAGAAAGTAACATTCAAAAAACACCCTTTATTAGAGTAAAATAGATGCACTACAAAAACAGCATACAGTGGGAACAAAAGACAGCTGACGCGTTCCGCATTGGGCTTCAATGCTTAGTCATAGCTAACCTGCCAGTAAATTAGGAAGAACTGATCTAGCCTAACTATACAGTGTATACATATATGTACAACACCTGGGATGCATATATATCCTCTACACACTGTCAATTTAACTGACTAGCCTGCCTGCTCTATCTAGCTAGAAAAAAAAGACACTCTCTCTCTCTCTCTCTCTGTGACTGATATCTAACCAGCGTCGCAAAACACTACACGAGGCCACCCTGCAGGCAGCCTTTTATAGTGTGAGGCTTGTACTAAAGCCCTGAACCATAATTGGCCAAAGCCACCCTGGCTTTGGCCAATTACTGCTCTCTGTACTGACGGTGCTATGATTGGCCAAGCATGCAGCTCATAGTGCATGCTTGGCCAATCAATCAACAACCCATTTTGTTTGTATTTCGACGAACGATCGAACATACGATGTTTGAGTCGAACATACGTTCGATTTGAACACAAAGCTCATCCCTATACAACATCCAAAACAATATATACAAAAATATAAGGTGTATAGTCCCATATCAAGTGAATTGCATTCTTATCCAATAAATATAAGCAATCCAAGAAATAGTTGTTACATCCAATGCTGATCACCACAGTGATATCACCTGTGATATAAGATAAGGTTGGCTCCTTACCAGTTAGTGTGGACCAAATGAAATGGTCAAAATCGCATTTAAAATAACCAAAAAGAGGTGCCTTGACAACATGTTTCGCGCATCGTTCGTTTTTTTAAAAAAAATGCGCGAAACATGTTGTCAAGGCACCTCTTTTTTATGCACTTGACCCCCGTTGTGTCCCTTTGAACATGGGAACACACTAGCAGTGAATTGGCCATGCTTTGGGAGCCTCGAGGCTTTCTCCACTAGAGAGCAGCAGAGTACAGCCATCTTTCACAGTGTAGAGAAGGGTCTCTCCACTGCATAACATCGTGCAGCTGTTTCTTCAGCCTTAGGACAGACATTTTTGATGGCACTGATGTCATCTCCCGGCTCTGCACGGATCTTCCTGGATCCCCCGTACAGGCAGACATCGCTGCAGGTTTCTGCGCCCTGCACACCAGATTGTATGTCCCCTGGAGGAGTTCCAGTTTTGAGGTAGCAGCGTTCTGTGTTTATCTATCCAGGTCATATTACCAGCATTGATCTATGAGCAAAACTGTCAGCTCTTCCCTGCTCTAGGGATCACAGGGGACACCTCAATTGTTTTAACTTCTTTTATAATTTTATTGGAGTCTTTTAAGTGAAGCCGAAATAACTGTTGATTTCTTTGATACTACCCAGAGACAGTTCATGTATTTGTTTTTGTCCTTCCCATGAGCGCAGGAATGCAGTGTGGTGTTATTTCTATTGTTGTTTTTTGGAACGATTTTTTCCAGCAGCTCTGGGACAATTGTTTTCTTCAATTATGATGAATCTGTTCATGAGTTTATATTATCCCCACACCTATTAACCCATTTAGTTCTGGAGTGTTTTTTGCTGTTTTTTTATTGTTTCAAAGGGTGTGAGGTCTCGAGTCCAAATCGAATATGATTTAGCCAAAGCAAAAAAATGGCGGATTTGAAGATATTTGAAAAATGGAATATGATATTCAGGGAGATTAGAAGATAGTGTCTGGTGAGACAGGAGGTTGTTATCAAGGAAAAAGTTATAAGCTCTGGCTCGGGAGCTGCGGGGGGTCTGTGGTTGTGTCACAGAGGGGGGTAGTCCAGGAAGGAAATTAGGATTATGGTCTAGTGGGGTCATAGGACCTGGGGAGGGTGTTGTAGTGTTGAAGTATTTGCAGGCTAGCGTGAAGTTGACAGTGTAACACCAATGAGGGGGTGTGTGGAGCAATCTTTAGGGACGGATCCGAGTGTAATACACGGTAGGTGTGACAGTGGGACGTTTGAGATGGCATCTTCGAGTGTGATCCAATCTTTGAAGTGGCTGTGGATGTACCAGTCCACAATCCTAGTTAAATGACACGTCCAATGATATTTTTGGATGTCAGGGAGTCCGAGACCCCCTAATAATTTTGGGAGTATTAGTCTGTTCCAGCTCAGTCTAGGGGATTTGGAGGCCCAGATGAAATCTCTGCACATATATTTGTATGATGTGAAGAATGAGGGGGGAAGTTTAAAGGGGATGGCCTGGAGAAAGTAAAGGAGTCTGGGGAGGATATTCATTTTTACTATGGCTATCCTGCCTAACCATGAGAAGGTGCCCAAATGCCATTTTTGTAAGTCTCCCTGGATCATTTGAAGTGTCGGTAAGAAATATTGTGCGTAAAGCTCGTGCATATTTGCAGGGATTTTAAAACCCAGATAAGTAAGTTTGCAGGGTTCCCAACCAAAGAGGAAGTTGATTTTACATTGTGAGACCAGAGGGGAGGTAGCATGATGTTGAGCGCTTTTGATTTTGTAAAATTTATTTGCAGGTTGGATACATTTTTGAACAAGGTAAAATCAGCAAGCAGGTTGGGAATAGTAGAGATGGGACCCTTAAGGAATAAGAGAACGTTGTCCGCGTAGGCGGCTATTTTATATTGTTTATTTTGTATATCAATGCCCTTGATGTTCGTATTGTGTCTTAATTTATGAAGCATGGGCTCCATAGTCAGAATAAAGATTAAAAGGGACAAGGGGCAACCCTGACGGGTACCATTTGAAATGGGAAAGGCGTTCGACAGGTGGCCAATTGATTCTAAGTTTGGCTGACGGGGATGATTACAATAACATGATCATTTGGAGTAGGTGTGAAGGGAAACCCATCATATGCTTGCTCCATATAGTCCCAGGCCACTCTGTCGAACACCTTCTCAAGGTCTAGGGAGAAGAAAAATTCCTGGGTCGATTTTCTGAATAGCCAGTGGTGGATATTGAGGGCTTTAATGGTGTTGTTCCCAGCTTCCCTACCAGGGACAAACCCCACCTGATCTAGGGAGATCAATCTATGTAGGAAGGGGAGGATGCAGTTAGCCAAGACTTTAGCATACAGCTTCAGATCCAGGAGTGAGCTCGGGCGATAGTTAGTAACTAACATAGGGTCTTTGCCCGGCTTCATTATGTTTTTTTTATGAAATGTATATTTGCATTTATTTCAAATTTTTGCACTTTATGAATTGAGATTTTTGTTATTAATTTATATTAGAGCTTTATGCACATTAAGTACAGTATATTTTCTTTTGTGTTGTAATAATTTAGCACCACACTATTTGACTTATTTATGGACTAATGTGGTATCACAGATTTTGGTGTAGGCTGCTTTTTTGTGTTAAAATCTTCCCTAGCGCAGATTCATTTCTGTTTTTATACCTCATAGCGAAATGTGACATGATAAGAAAGTTGTGTTTAAGAGCACTGTTTCATGAAAAGAATGGTCCGTTTTGCAGGAAACATTTGCTAACTGCATGTAATCTTGTGTCTATAATGCTTTGACAAAAACTATACACTGGGGTATTTCTAAAATTTGGAACATTGGATTTTTAAGTGCGTATTTTTTTATAGCATATAATTGCATGCCTCTTGTAGAAAAGCACATAAACTGCCTGATTTCAGCCTAAAAATGTCCCTGATTTGAAGCTGGAATTTGCTGGGTTCTATAAAAGAACTACAGATAGTTTATATCTACATCCCACTGTAATTTAGTGCAATATTTTACTGCATAAACACAGAAATTCCAGTTAGTATGCATACATGTGCAGATCTGTGTTTTATAAAATAAATAAAATAGAACATAACACTTTTTACGCATGTATGTGTATTGAGCGGGTCTTTTGAAATAAACGGTTAAGTAAAAAATCACACATACTGTATCATACATTTTGTGTATTTATTCAAGAAATACTGTAAATCCAAAGAAATCATGGAAAAGCCTTATTCTGCATGCATCTCCCTTACTTAAAAAAAAAAAAAAAAAACATAGCGATGAGTGATTGTGTCTGATGGGGCATTTGTCAAACCCAAAATGAACTCTAATGCCGTGTACACACGATTACTTTTTGCGACGAAAAAAAAACGACGTTTTATCTCATGAAAAAAAAACGTTTTTCAAACTTCATTTTCCAAAACGACGTTGCATACACACCGTCGTTTTTCCAAAATGCTCTAGCAAAGCGTGGTGACGTACACCACGTTCGATGGCACTCTGTTCCATTGAAGCTCCGTCTCATAACTTGCCTCTGAGCATGCGGGGGTTTAAAAACGTTGTTTTCAACATCGTTTTGCCCACACACGATCACCTTTTATGACACAAAAAACAACATTTTGAAAAACGACACAAAAAATTCAAGCATGTTGGAATTTTTTTTTGGTCGTTTTCTTTTAAGACAAAAAACAACGTTTTGCCCACACACGATCAATTTAAATGACGTTTTAAAAAACGTCGTTTTTTTCATCGCAAAAAGTGACCGTGTGTACGCGGCATGAGAATTGTGAACAAAACCAAAGTGAAATCTGTAGTAGGTTAATCTTGAAAATCAGTTCTGGCCATTTTCACAGCTAATATACAAGAGATTATCCTTGCATCAATCCTTTTAATTGCATGCTTAGCCTTTACATTTTAGGCCTTAGCCTTTACATTTTATGTGGTGTTTGTAAACAGAGTTGGTGACCCAATTATCTGGGATCACAGATTATTATTTTTTTAAAACTGTTACATTACTAGATAGATAGATGAAACCCAGTGTCATTTGTTTTCCTAGACAGGTGATATTTTTTCTTTGGCTACTAGACATTGCTGTGCATTATAGCAAGTCTAACAGCAGGTTATTATTCTGATTGTCAGGTTTATTAGAAAGTGTATTTGCATATTGAGAATATATGGAACTGTAAGGAGTTGCAAAACTTTTTTCTACACTGTGTTTTTATATACTTACAGCTTGAAAAAACAAATGTGTATTATTTTGTCATCTGAATATAGAGTTAAAGCCCTAAGTGTTTAAAAAGATTTTTTTTAACCAATTATCAAACATACTTACCTACTCTATGCAATGGTATTGAACAGAGCACCAATGAACCTCATCTTCTTCAGTCCCCTGCCTATCACTCTGGGCTCCACATCTTCTTAGTGTGCTACCATAGGAAGATGCTTCCTATGGTGATGTACCTGCAAGCTCATTCCCAAGCTGGGCTGTGTATGTCTATTGACACACACACAGGTTCAACCACTCCTACCACTCTTCACTTATAGGATTTGATTGACAGCATGAGAGCCTATGGCTGCCTCTGTGAGCAGAGAGAGAGGAGACAACTTCTGGAGATGGACACAGTGCTGGATTGAGATTGTGTTCAGGTAAGTATACAGTGGAGTGAGGGGACAATATACAGTAATAGGACATTTTTACCTTAATGCATAGAATGCATAAAGGTAAAACATGTCCAGCCTTTACCACTTTAATATCAATCTGATGTGTCTACTTGTGCTGATGGTGTCTTGTTTAGTTGAAATCCCCTACCCGCACCACCATAACCTGCCTGTACAGAGGGGGTTAATAACAGCACTGGACCTGTCACTTGTACTATTTATAAGTGATGACTATGGCCACAAATTCTGCCCACCTCTGCATACATAGAAACTGTATTATAACTCTCTGAGTGATTGGCACTGCGCTGATAAGCCGTTCACCTCTGCAGCCAAGGGTTCGGATCCCAGTCTCGGCTACATGTGAATTGAGTTTGGTGGTCTCAGCCCGGCTTCCGGTGGGTGTGCTGTGCAAGGTAAGCCTGTGCTTAGTACGCCCCCCCCCCCCCACAAAAACCACCACACTTGCACGCACACAAAATTGGTTTAACGCGCACGCACTTTGGCCATGCGGTCTCCTAAAAAAGAGAGGCGAAGGACCTACGGGGCTGGCTGAGCGGGCTAGACCCCCTCACTTCGTCATAGGGGGAGTCCCTCTGCCCCCGTCGGGGTCCCGTTGGGCCCCGTTGGGCTCCCAAGCGGAGCAGGTAGGGTGGGGTGAGGGGGAGGTCCTACATCACACCCGCCATTGCCACCGGGGGCATGGAGAAGGATGGCACATTGCCTCCGGGGGGAGGGTCTGCCTACTTCCAACTCCTGCAGTCCGGCTCCTCTCTCGAGTTCACACACAAAAATACACTTAAAAAAAATAACTCTCTGAATAAAAAATGGTCTCTGAATGAAGGAGGTGATTCATTCACCCACCTGTCCTCCATTCTTTCTATTGAGATTGTGTTTGCTTATGCTTAAATAAAGACATCGTTTTCCGAGGAGTGCGGCGATCCAGGATTTTTTCCTTCATCCCATGCCCTCCATTCATAGATAATTTTTAATTCAAATAAGCTATAGTACAACATCTATTAATAAAGGAGGTGGTGGGAGGAATAGCAGATATAGTCAACACTCTTAATGAGTGCAAATTACAGGTCCCTTGGCTCTTTTACCCCCACTGCACCAGAAGATTACAGCAGCTGGGGTAGGGTGGATCAAAGGAGAAGGATTTCATCTAAACAAGGAGCCAGCAGCACAAGGGACACATCAGATTGATAGTAAGTCATGTCCCTTCTGCAGAATGTTATTTTTTTTTTACTAAACTTAGATTTACATACCAACTTTAGATTGTTTTCTTTTAGTTTGTACATAAGTATTACATACCCCTGCCATGTTCTAATTGCTATTTGTATCCTTATTATGTGTCACCAGGTAAGAAAGTTATGGAATATAACTGACAAAGACAACAACAAAAACATTGAAAGCAATTTGGTATCTGGTTAGAACAACTGTAAAGCCCCACACACACTATTAGTTTTCCTGCAGGTTTTTCTCTTCAGGTTTACCAAAACCATATAGTGCAAGGGCCTGCCTGATTGCATATGAATTGAAACTCTTAAGGTTTGACCTCATATTAACCACTTAAGACCCGGACCAAAATGCAGGTAAAAGACCTTGCCCCTTTTTGCGATTCGGCACTGCGTTGTTTTAACTGACAATTGCGCGGTCGTGCGACGTGGCTCCCAAACAAAATTGGCGTCCTTTTTTCCCCACAAATAGAGCTTTCTTTTGGTGGTATTTGATCACCTCTGCGGTTTTTATTTTTTTCGCTATTAACAAAAATAGAGCGACAATTTTGAAAAAAAATTTTTTTACTTTTTGCTATAATAAATATCCCCCCAAAATCAATACAACATTTTGTTTTTCCTCAGTTTAGGCCGATACGTATTCTTCTACCTATTTTTGGTAAAAAAAAAAACGCAATAAGCGTTTATCGGTTGGTTTTCGCGAAATTTATAGCGTTTTTCAAAATAAGGGATAGTTTTATTGCATTTTTTTTTTTTTACCACTAATAGCTGCGATCGGCGGACACTTCCGACAATTTTAACACATTTTTGGGACAATTGTCATTTTCACAGCAAAAAATGCATTTAAATTGCATTGTTTACTGTGAAAATGACAGTTGCAGTTTGGGAGTTAACCACAAGGGGCGCTGTAGCATTTGAGTGTTCCCTGTGTGTGTTTACAACTGTAGGGGGGGTGTAGCTGTAGGTGTGACGTCACCGATCATGTCCCCCTATAACAGGGATGACGTGATCGATGCTGCGGCCACAGTGAAGCACAGGGAAGCCGTGTTTACACACGGCTCTCCCCGTTCTTCAGCTCCGGGGACCGATCGCCGCACTGCAGCAGCGATCGGGTCCACGAGTCCCATGGTCCCGGGTCACGGGAGCGCGCCGCGGGCGCGCGCCCGTGACCCACGGCTGCGTACTAGAACCAACGTATATATACGTTGATGTGCCCAGCCGTGCCATTCTGCCGACGTAAATGTGTAGTAGGCGGTCCTTAAGTGGTTAAATGGTTTTGGTAAACCCGAAGAGAATAACCTGCAGGAAAAATGATAGTGTGAATGGGGCTTAAGACTTTTATTGCATTTTTTGCTTTGGTATCAGGACAGGAAATTCGAGGAAATCTACCCAGTAAGAACACAGAAAGCATTAAAAACAGAATTTATGACTTTTACTCACTTTTAAAACCTGGAACTGAAGCTGCAGTAGTTGCCAATAAAATACTATTACTGTAGTTTCTTTATATATTAGTGTCATTTTCCACAGCACTTCACAGTGTTCCAATGTCATCAGTCTCTGAACTTGCCAGACAAGACATACAATCTAATTAATCTAATTAATATACCACATTCCTACAAACAAGTACTCATGCTCACACCTAGGACAGTTAAGTAAACCTTCTTCCTTTTTTCTTTTTTTTTTTCTTGATCAGTAGTAAAATGACAAAACCTATGGGGAGAGAAATACACTATATGCAGTTATTATTATAGTCATAATGGAACACCATGCAACTTTTCTGTTTAACACCATGGTGATTTTATTTCTCCTGAAAGCACCATTACTTGTTCTCCACTGAACATTATTTATCTCATTCGATTTAATTGCAGTTTCTATAAATACTATATACACTGAATGTGTCTGAATTCTGTAAAGTTTCTCTGAGGTCGCTTAATTTTTTTTTGACTTGTACCAACTGACATGTTGATTTAGCCAGAGGGTTATCTCCTCTTTTCAAAATCATTTTGCTAAGATTTACTAGCTTTGGGGAAACAAATTTTACATATGGTACTAGATGATTCTTGACCTCTTGTTGACTGGTACTGATGATATACAGATCTGTTTTGTATAAACAGTGATTTTTATGAGAAGTATGATATAACCAAAGCAGGCATCCTAAGGGCATAGTACAGGCATGTCAAACTGTCGATTTGGGACCGGCATGCTGCCCTCTTACCTTCCTTCTGCTCTTGGCAAGAATTTAAATTGAATGAGGGCTCAGTTTAGTCTTTAGGCTATTAACGCAACCTTTTCTTCCAATCATTTTTTTCAGTTGAGAAGCATAAAAACACTTTTTCAACCATTATCTGGGTTAAAAATATGAAAGCTAAAATAAATACGATAAACAAAATAAATGACTGATTATTATTTAGCTTGTTTTTTACGTATGATTCATAATTCTTTTGTTAAGCTGTAAAAATATTTTATCTGTGATTTCTTACAAATGAATGCCTTTTGTATTCCATAGTGATTGACAAATTGATGCCTTTTGCATTCTGTGATATTTGGATTTACTTAGCAAAGTCCCCATATTTAGACTGTAATGCAGCTTTAACATATTATGAACCATGTATGATAAGTTGATTTTTTCGCCCATGGGCAAAAGCAATTGTTCACAACTTAATTTTGTAAAGTGGGGCATATAGCTGTCTTGCAGCTTGACATGGTTGGCAAAGGGAATGGCTTAAAGCACAAAACACTCAAACACTTGCAGAACTCAGAGTTCTGCCAAAGTCTGAATATACGACAGACCATGAATTGCAACAGGTGGACATTTGTCAGGAGTTCTAAACCGATGCAGCCCTTCTCAGACTGAGGAAACCAGTGAGCAACTACAGTATAAAGAAAACACACAGGAAGGTGAAAACGGCTATAGCATTATTAGAGATTTATTGTATGGAGACATAAATGATGACAAAATGGGTACTCACACGGGTAGAAGAAAAAGGAATGTTAATAAAGTGAAAGACACCATTCAGTGTAGGGATTCTGTGGCCCAACAAACAATGTCACTATGCTGGCAAGCTGACACCTTTCGGAGGCATACCCTCTTTTTCAGAGCTAAGCTAGCCAGTACAAATTACATAATATATGCTCCACTGGCCTCTATACCACCCACAAGAAGGTGGGGGAGGCTGAGACACAGACAGGGCCAAAGGTCAACCTCAGTGGTGCACAAGGACCGCGTAATATGCACAAAATAAACAGTAATATAAATATATAAATGATAAAAGTAGGCCGCGTACACACAATCGAACATGTCCGCTGAAACTGGTCCGTAGACCAGTTTCAGCGGACATGTTCGATCGTGTGTACGGCCTATCGGACCGTTTTCCAGCGGACAAAAGTTTCAAAACATGCTTAGAAACCTGTCCGCTGGAAACCTGTCCGTCGGACATGTTTGATGGTTAGTACACGAAATCATCAGACGAAAATCCCACGCATGCTCAGAATCAAGTGGCCGCATGCTTGGAAGCATTGAACTTTGTTTTTTCATCACGTTGTTGTGTTCTACGTCACCGCATTCTGGTCCTAGGGGATTTTGGTCCGATAGTGTGTATGCACATCAAACCAACAGACCACTTCAGCCTGGTCCGATGAAAACGGTCCGTCGGAGATGTTTCATCTGACATATCTGATCTGATCAGATATGTCAGATGAAACAACTTCCTGTGGGCAGTATTGAGACCAGTGGCGTATATATTATGTAATTTGTGTGCTGGCTAGCTTAGCTCTGAAGAGGGGGTATGCCCCTGAAACATGTCAGCTTTCCATCATAGCAGTAATGTTCCTCAGACTATGCAATCCCTACACTGGATGGTGTTTTGCATTTTATTTAATACTCCTTTATAGTCTACCTCTGTGGGTACCCATTTTGTCATCATTTACAACTCTATACAGTAAATCTATGGTAATGCACTAGGCGTGTGCACCCTCCTGTGTGTTTTCTTTAAAGTAAATGGCTTAGCTTGAAATAGGTGGGGCTTTATGGCTTCACATTTCATAAATATTGCCTGAAATGTAATTTGTGCTGGGTAGTCTATCTCCCTGACTACCTTGCAATATTGCTGCTTTAGCAGCCAGGTGTATTGAAAGTCTGGGTAGGAAGACCTGCAGCTTTTAAACATAAGACTGATTACTCTTCTTTCATTTCATATAAGAAAGTGCAAAGAACCATGAAAATAATCAATAGCAATCCGTATTATGTTATTAAAAAAATAATTGTAATTGGTTTCCATAGGTTACTGTACATACAGTAAGGATCATGGTTTAACTGCATAAGCCTACAAGTGTTCTATTTGTTTCACTGTTCTCATTGGTCCAAATGCAGAGATTTAAATGGTTGCCTGATTTTATTTTTAAATCAGGCATGTAAATCTTCAAGAGAGTCAAAAATGGTTGAATTGGTTACTCCTCTGATTTATTTCTTCACTAAAAGAGACTATTCTTATTCAGTAATTGAGATTAAGTCACGGATGCCATGGGCCCTGTAGCAGTTGTTACCTCTGTTGTTTCTGTTGCTATGTGAATGGCTAATAATATACTAACACAAAACCTATTTCTAATCGCCGAGATTTTAGATCCCTAGAAATTGCTTTTAATTTAATCTTGTTTTATATCACTTAATCTGAATGTCTACTACAGAAGCACACACACAGTGACGGTAGTTTTTTGACTGGGAGCCAACTAGCCTACCAGTCTATTATGGACTGTAAGACCAACCTGAGCAGATAAATTTGATCTATGCAAACATAAGGAGACCCTACAAACTCCATGAAGATGGTATTTCAGCAAAGGAAGGATGTTCACAGCTTAGTTAACTATGTAAATATTACAACTTTTTTTTAGCTTAGGCCATAGACATGGAGAAACCAGGGGAAAGCAACAGATCAACAGGAGTTTCCACATTCGTCTAAGTTTCTGTAAGTAGCTGGGCTGCTAATTTACAAATTAGCTTTCCTGATCAACAACCATTGACAAATATAAAATAATGATCAGAAGGTGTGGTTACAAACAGCTCCCATTGTTCTCATTTTTTACACAAGTGTATGCCTGCTAGAAGCATTGAGTTTTTTTCAAATGTATATATTTACGTTCTAGAAAGTTATAATTTTCCTAAAATTGCATTGGCCTTATGTTATTAGGCTTCTTTACCTGAATATGGTGCTTAGCCGTTTTTCTAATGAATGTTGTGTTTTCTTTAGATTTGATGTGGATTTAACAGAATTGCACAGTTGGATGACACGTTCTGAAGTTGTTCTGCAAAGTCCTGAATTTGCAATACTTCGAAAGGAAGGAGACCTCTCAGACCTCACAAAGAAAGTTAAAGTAAGTAATTTTTACCTCTGTTACAAGATGATATTTATAACATTACACATTTTTTGAAGAAATGATTTGTTGTAAATACAGTATATTTCTGCCATAGGCCATAGACAGAGAGAAGCCAGAGAAAAGCAGAAAGCTTCAGGAAGCCAACAGGAATGCCCAGGCTCTTGCTGAACAGATGCTGAATGGTAATTAATGAAAGTTAGTTTGAATACTTGCTTTTTGAATGAATTTACAAATACCTGGCATTGTTATTGTATACATGTCCAAAATATATATATTTTCCTCCTCATAAGTACAAATTGACAACAGTTACCGTATTTATCGGCATATACCACGCACTTTTTTGCCCTGAAAATCAGGGCAAAATCGTGGGTTTGCGATATACGCCGATACCCGCTTTGCCGCGGCGAGTTTGAATACTGCACCGACATATACCGAGCGCAGTACACTCGTGTATAGTCGGGCAGGCTCGGCTCCTCTTGCGCTCACGTCCTGGACGTACAAGACGTGAGCGCGAGAGTAGCCGAGCTTGCCTGACTATACACGAGTGTACTGCGCCTGCATATACCGAGCGCAGTACACTCGTGTATAGTCAGGCAGGCTCGGCTCCTCTCGCTCTTACGTCCTATACGTCCAGGACGTGAGTGCGAGAGGAGCCGAGCCTGCCCGACTATACACAAGTGTACTGCGCTTGGTATATGCAGACGCAGTATTCAAACTCGGCGCGGGAAAGCGAGGATCGAGCGGGGAGGACACCGCAGAAGGACGCCGGACCTGACGAAGAGGACACCCGAAGCCGCCGATGGACGCCGCGCAAGACACCAAAACTGTAAGTACAAAAAATGTTTTTTCCACAGGAATGGGGGCCACTTTAGGGGTGCACGCTATACGGGGGAGCGCGCTATACCCCGATAAATACGGTATATGCTGTGATTGACTTTTTTTGCTAGGATCATTGATTCCTTGATTAGGATGCATGAGATGGAGTGGCTGGTAGTAAATATGCTTTAGTTAATAGGAAAATTTCTGTATAATACAAGTGTATAGGTTCTAGACATGTGCATTCATTTTCGTCTGAATTTCGGGTATTTACGTTATCATTTTAACAAACAAAAACAAATGCACAGAATCCAAAATCCAAAAGATCCGACATAAAAAATGCTTTATTTTCATTCTCGTTGCTGCAACAGTTCGATATAGATAGGAAATTTGACATGACGCTGACAATAGCAATCTGTGTCTATTGAATCTGCGGTCGAATGTGCCTAGCCTTAACTCTATTAGTCCAAGATTATTCAACATGGAGAGAAAAGATTCAACATTATAGAAACAGTGTTGGAGTAGACCATTCGACATGAACGACGAAGATTAGACAAAGCAGCTAAACTGTACAACGCCGCAATCGTACATTTCCTGTCAAATGCTCGGCCCATAGGCTATAGAGGAATTTAAATGTTGGTTGACCAGTAATAATAATTTATAAATATAATTATTTGTTGTGTCATACAACATTAGAATTCTTCTAAAGCCTGTAGGTGGAACATTGGACCTGAAATGTACAACCGCGGCGTCGTAGAGTTTAGCTGCTCCGTTGAATCTTCTTAGAACATTCGACAGACACCTTTAGCCTTCAATGACAGATTCAACCTTAATTAATTAGGATTTTTGGACGAATGCATTTTTTAACTAAACAAAACAAATAAAAAAATTTTTTTGAAAGTAACGAAATAAATGTATTTTTTGGACGAAAACAAAATTCTGAAACAAAATATTTCAGTGTGCACATGTCTATTAGGTTCTTTCCTGGTTGTCCAATCCATATCAACCATGCATGGTTTTACAACACTGAATGTAGATTTGATTCAGTTTGCAAATTTGTAGGTGTGGTGAAGCTTAGTTGTTAGACATCATCTTTAATTAAAAAGATTATATGTATTCAAAGCGTTTTTATTACTAGTAACAGAACTCCATATTTGTATTATATTCACTCATTGGGGCTGATTTACTAAAATACAGCATTTTTTTCTCAGCAGAGTGCAGTTGTTGTATTCATATAAATCCAGTTTTGTGCAAAAAAAATCCTACTTTTTACATTTGGATTCAATTGGATGCCCTAGGTAGATGCAGATTTTCTTGGCTAGGTGAAAATGTACTTCTTTAGTAAATCACCTTCTATGACTTTTCTTTCTCAGTTTTATCTGTCAAACTTATACCGTTAAGCCCCTGTTGACTTTTCCTATTTCTGTTTGGCAGTGTCTAAAACATTCAAAATAACTAAAGAAAAACTGTCCCACAGGTTATATCAGTGATACCTGCAAAGAATAGAAGGTTAAAATCTGATTTGAAGGAAATATATGTTTTTTGACAGTGACTAAAAATGACAATGCAATAAAACTGACAGAGATAATATGTCAGTGATACAAACAGTCTGCCAGAGTTATTATAAAACAAAACTAGGAAAGTCAGCTGTGATAAAATATATGGACATTTCAATGCATCAAAGCGTTCAAGGGTCGTGATTAAAAATATATATGGGAGATCCAGGCACTCCAACAATTCTACAGTTTGCAAAACAGATAGATTCCCTTAATTAGTCGTAGAACTGTGCCCAGGTAATAGTTATGTAAATGCATATTCCTAATAATCAGTAAATGAGCTCTGAAATAATTTTTGGAGTCTTTTAGTTATATGGAGCTACTGTACAATGGTTTGGGCGCCATTAACAATTAATGACACTGCAACACACTGCACATTGACAGGTGCATTATGTGTTGTTTTAATGTTTATTAATGTGCATGCTGCCACAATGCCTAAGTGTGAATGGGACCTCACATGTGCAAATAACTGCCAAAATGTACATTTCTATACAAGATAATTAGATGCTAAATATTTCAGTTATTTCAGTTATCATGAATTGCACCTTGTAGTAAATTCCACATTATTCTTGAACTTTGTAAATGAGCACTTTTTGAATTATGTTCTCTGACTATCAATGTTCAATAAAAATCACCCAGGTGTCTTTCTTTATCTATGGTTGTTAAAAAAAAGTAAAATACTAGATTAACTTTAGTATCAGTTGTTGGCATCACCAAAAGTAAAAACTACCCAATGCTCTACTACTATTATATTGGGGGTCTTTTACTACTTTTTTTGCCCCTTTTTGCGATTCGGCACTGCGTCGTTTTAACTGACAATTGCGCGGTCGTGCGACATGAACAAACAAAATTGGCGTCCTTTTTTCCCCACAAATAGAGCTTTCTTTTGGTGGTATTTGATCACCTCTGTGGTTTTTATTTTGTGCGCTATAAACAAAAATAGAGCGACAATTTTGAAAAAAATGCAATATTTTTTTACTTTTTGCTATAATAAATATCCCCCCAAAATATATATAACATTTTTTTTCCCTCAGTTTAGGTCGATACGTATTCTTCTACCTATTTTTGGTAAAAAAATCGCAATAAGCGTTTATCGGTTGGTTTTCGCAAAATTTATAGCGTTTAGAAAATAAGGGATAGTTTTATTGCATTTTTATTAATTATAATTTTTTTTTTTTTTTTTACTACTAATGGCGGCGATCAGCGATTTTTTTCTTGACTGCGACATTATGGCGGACGCTTCAGACAATTTTGACACATTTTTGGGACAATTGTCATTTTCATAGCAAAAAATGCATTTAAATAGCATTGTTTACTGTGAAAATGACAGTTGCAGTTTGGGAGTTAACCACAAGGGGGCGCTGTAGGAGTTATGTGTTCCCTGTGTGTTTACAACTGTAGGGGGGTGTGGCTGTAGATGTGACGTCATGGAACGCGCCCCCCCCCCTATAAAAGGGATGACGCGATCGATGCTGCAGCCACAGTAAAGCACGGGGAAGCCGTGTTTACACACGGCTCTCCCCGTTCTTCAGCTCCGGGGACCAATCGCCGCATTCCAGTGGCGATCGTGTCCACGAGTCCCGCGGTCCCGGAGCTTCGGACCGAGTCTTGGGACCTGCTTAAGGACCGCCTCCTGCACATATACGTCAGCAGAATGGCACGGCTGGGTACATCCACATATATATACGTCGGTTCTAGTACCCAGCCGTGCCATTCTGCTGACGTATATGTGCAGGAGGCGGTCCTTAAGCAGTTAACATCACATAAGGTATTCATAGAGGGACATATTTTGCCCTAAGCAAGAGCAGTTATGCTGGTTTCACACTAGTAAGAGCTGGATGTGGGTTTCCCTGCATCCAATTCACATGACAGGAGATTGTGACTGGCTCTCTATGGAGCTGGTTCACATATGTCTGGGGTGGCCAGAGCAACTTGCACAGAAGTCCTGTGCGTCTTTGACTTAGTTTCAGGGCCAAATTTAGGGAAAATTAAGCCACGATTAGTCCCTAAAACAGAGAACAAGGATGCACTGGACCCCCTGCTGTGAGCCACAACTGGCAGCAGTATGAACCCAGCCTTAAGGATCTGTATATTTATCTTCCTGTGCTCACATCAAAATGTTCATTAGTTTTTTATAATATATATATATATATATATATATATATATATATATATATATATATATATATATATATATATATATATATATATATATATATATATATATATATGTGTATATATAACGCTTTATGACAGCTGGTCAAATGCAGATTTTTTTTAACACATGATATTGAATACTACCAAGAAAAGATCTTGTGCAGACTTGCTGGTTAACCAATATTACTTGGTTATCAGAAGCAATGATTAAATCAGTGAGTTTTTCTGTTTTGCAATGTGTGACTGGCCTTAATGATTGTGCTGAATAGCCAGAACAAAAAATATATATAATATGAGCATATAATGTGGGTATAACAAATTGACAAATTACAGCATGAGGAAACATAATTTTGGGCCACATTGTTTGTATATGTGCACAATGCTATATTTTGGGGAACTGTGTTTGGCCCTATAACCATTTGTTCCATAAACCTCTGTCTGGCATTATGTGTCACACAAACACAAGAATGATATGAAGCACTTCCAGCCCAAAACGTGTTTCATGTTCCCGCAAAGGCTGGAACTTTTAAAAATAAGACTGATTACTGAAGACTAGAAAAAGCTAAATCAATTTGTATTATTTAATTAAAAAACATTTTTTATTTGGTTTCCATAGGTTACTGTACATACAATAGGGATCATGGTTTAACTGTCTACAAGTGTTATATTTGTTTCACTGTTCTCATTGGTCTAAATGCAGAGATTTTATTAATTGCCTGTTTTTTTTTAAATCAAGCATGCAAATCTTCAAGCGAGTCAAAAATGGTTGAATTGGTTATTCCACTGATTTATTTCTTCACTAAAAGAGACTATTCTTATTTAGTAATTGAGTCACAAATGCCATGGGCCCTGTAGCAGTTGTTACCTCTGCTGGTTCTGTTTATATGTGAATAGCTAATAATATACTTACAATCAATAAATAATATATCTCTACTAAAAAAACTTTTACGCAGAAAATAGCGCCTGCGCAACTTTATTTCTGAGGCGCAAGGCGGAGTAATACAAATTGGGAAGGACGTGCGCGTGTTACATTGAAATGAGCCATGACCCCATGCAAATGAAGGGCCGGCCGGCTCGCGCATGCGCGCTTGAAGCAGACCATGTCAGCACCTCTGTGCGTATGCTCACAACTCGGGAACGGCGCAATCAGTGAAATTGGAAATGGACTATGGCAAAATCATGAACTACTCTGACAGCATAAATAGACACACACAAACGCACTTCCATTGCAAAAGTACATCCCTTTGTATCCCTCCCTATACAGCAAGGTACTTTTGTTCCGTTGTTAGTTGCGTTGTGATTGGTATTTGTCAGATTTGTGTACTGTGTGATCTTGTGTTTGTTAGAAGATATTTGAAAGTGATTTTTGCTAAGTGTTTGTGAGATATTTTGTTTAATATTTTTCTGTTTGTTTGTTTTCTTGCTTGATTGGTCGTGCTTGTTTTTGTGAGTGATTTTTGTTGACTGGGAGTGATTTTTTTTCAGTATGACTGAGAGGAAGAGAAAATAAAAAATTTCTTTGAGGGAGAAACAAATTCTTGCCCGGGCCATTTCCGATTATGGGCGTTTCCTCCATGGCCCGGACAGTGCCAACACCACCCCGGCCAGGAGGAGAGAGATTTTGGACATCATCACTGACCAGGTGAATTCAACGGGGGAGGGGGAGACACAGACACGGTCGGGGATTGAGAAAAAGATAAATGACCTCCGGCGTCTGGTCAAAAAGAAGCTGGCCAGAATGCTTGCCCATGCCAGGGGCACAGGAGGGGGCCCATCATGCCCTGTTAGGCTGACAGCGGAGGAGCGTGCGGTGGTCCAGACCTTTCATAGGCAAGAAGTGGAGGGCCTGCCCGGCTATGACTCAAGTCATGAAGGCGTGATGCCAGGTAAGGTTTTTTTTGCCCTATCAGGTGTGTAGCATGTGTGGGGGAGGGGGTGAAAGGGAATATGTGGCAAGTGTGTGGATCCTCCAACCTGTGAATGTTTTGTGTCATCCAGGCCTGACCGCACCATCCCCAGGACAGCAGCCTAATGAGGCCCCCCTGACAAGGCCGGAGTCCGCGGAGGAGGTTGAAGAGGAGGAGGTTGAGGAGGAGGTGGAGTCCATGTCAGGCACTGGCCTATTGTTCTTGTAGGACTGTTCCCCCCTGGCTGGCAGCAGCCAGCCCTCCCTAAGGGGAAGCCCCCCCCTCCTCCCCCAACATGGCTCCTCTCCCAAGGGCCTCCCCTTCTCCCCGGCCACAAGCATCAGCTGGAGGCAGGAAGGCAACCCAGAAGACCAGGGGGGTGGCCGATCTCCTGCCCGCCACTCTGAGAAGGGACCAGTTCCTCCAGACCCGCCATCTGGGACAGGTCAGCCAGACATTGTTGCTGATGGAGGAGAGCCTGTCCTCTATCAAGGATACGCTTTGGAACCTGGACTGCCACTCCAGGGCTTTCACAAACTGCCTTAACGACCTGCAGACTACATCAGCAGGCGTTGGGCAGGATGTGAGGGCCCTCACCCAGGCTATCCAGGCCAACACGGCAACACTAGGTGCTGCCCTGGACAGAATAGCCGTGGCCTTGGAGGGCAGGCCGCCAGGTGGGCAGAGACCAGGGGCTGCTCCTCCTTCCCCGGTTTACCCCCCCCTCCCCATGAGTCTCCCCTGAGGAGCCGGGGCCATGGCCGGGGGCGCCCCAGGCCTGGCTCACGTCAAGGGCACTAATTTGTCTTTCCCCTTTTTTTGGGGCTTTTTTTTGCTGGAAATTTTTTGATTTTGCTGGTAATTTTTTTTTTTTTTTTTATTTATTTGTTGGGTTGTGAATGCTGTTTGAATGTGGGGGTGACATTCCTGCCGGAAAAGGGGTGTCACCCTCAATTTTGGTGGAGAAGGGTTCCCCAGGACCAGGGAGAAGTGATCCCCAGGTCCGTGTGAATGGTGTATGAATGTACAGTGACATAATTGGAGCCTTGGCATGGCGTTGCTGCTCACAAGTCCTGCATGGTGGACTGGTGCCAATCCAATTTGATGAGGATGTGGGGTGTGTGTGCTAGGGACCACAGTGGTGTGCATGCATGCATTCTCATTGTGCCATGATTAATGTGTGTGTTTAACGTGCAAAGATGCCCAATGTGAGCTGTCTCCTGGCTTCTCTTCCCTCAGAAGATGGGGTAACCTCGGTTAGGGGGGCATTGTCTGGTTCAGGGGTCAGGTCATCACGTAGGTCAATCTGCAGGCCCTTTTTCACTGCGAAGTTGTGCAGCAGGCAACAGGCACCGCTTATATGGCACACAAAGTTTGGGGAATACAAGAGGGTACCCCCAGACTTATCCAGGCATCGGAAACGTGACTTCAGGAGGCCAAAGGTGCGCTCCACCACTGCACGTGTTTGGGCGTGGGCTTGATTGTATCTTTCTTCTCCTGGGGTTTGGGGGTTCCGGAAAGGAGTCATGAGATGGGGTCCCAGTGGATATGCAGAGTCACATGTAAGGGAAAAGACAGGAGGATGTTAGTCATGCATGTGCCCCTTGTGATGTGTGCATCATGGGGGGGGCAGTCATGCCTGCCACCCATGTCACTCACCAACCAGCCAGGTGTCCCCATACACGTTCTGATCGAATTCCAAACGGATGGGGCTCTGATTGTATATGTAGCTGTCATGGCTGGACCCTGGGTGTTTGGCACGGACGTGCCATATGAGGCCTTGGGCATCGACTATCACCTGTACGTTGATGGAATGCCAATGCTTCCGATTGCGGTATATGTGCTCTGTCTCCTGGGGGGGCTGGAGTGCCACATGTGTGCAATCAATGGCCCCCACGGTGCGTGGGAATCTGGCAATTCTGTAGAAATCTGTCATTGCCTTCAGCCGCAAGTCCTCAGTGGTGGGTTTTATGATTTGGTTGGCCATGCGTCTGAGGATTGCAGGGACAACCTGGTGCACATATCTGCTCACGGAGGATTGTGCCATTCCAGCCACCACTCCACTTGTACGCTGAAAAGAGCCACTGGCAAGGAAATGGAGTGTTGCCAGGACCTTGACCAGTGGCTGCACTGCATGTGAGCGGTGTGTTCGGCTGGTGATGTCCTCCTGCAAGGTTGTGGTTAATTCCAGGATGGCATGAGGGGTGAATCTGAAGATGCGATACACCTCAGAATCACTCATGCCAAAGAGGTCTATGCGTGTGCGGTATATCCTCTCCCGTGCCATCCTCCGTGCCCTCCTCCTTCTTTGCTCATCTAAAGTCAGTAGTATAGCTATGCGCGACGATGCCCCTGGCATGTTGGCATACAGATTGTTGTGCAACACGTGTGACTGCTGAGCTCCTCACTAACAGTGTTGCTTTATCTGACATGTAGACGATTTTTCTCTTTTTAGACCAGCTTTTATATGGTCTAATTTTAGACAGGACATTTTGCTGTTGCGCACACTGCGTAGCCCCAACGTTCTTTTGTGGATCCCCGTAAGTCCCTCATTAGCATATTTGACTAGCAAATCAATGGTCTGTCTAGCGCAGTTTTGCGCGGACGGATGCGCCTGTCTAACGAAATTACGCTGGACAAAAAAAGTAGATTTCTTGCGTATCTCATTTTGGGGATGCCGTGCATCGAAACGCACGCGCACATTTAGACTTACGCCGCGCATCTCCTGTTACGCAGGCGTAATCGCTCTGTGAATCTGGCCCATTGTCTGCATGTGGCTCAGAAATAACATGGGACCTTTCATCAGTGAACGATTATTATTAGAAGTATGTTCCTTTTCAAAGCATTTTCACTTTTCTCTGCCAACTGTAGTGCAATTTCAAATATTAAATGTTTTATTAATTAACAAAATACAAAGTGAGAAAACAAAAAGAAAAATTTAAATCAAATCAATATGGAATCAATTGACTTAAAGTATTTCACACCTGTCTAAAACTTTTGCACAGCACTGCATACTAATTTGGTATGAAGGGTCCAGAATTTTTTTTTATTTTGCAGCTATCAAAATGTACTTATTTTTTAGCATCAATTCAATATTTTTGAAGTGAGAAATTATAACGCTCTAAAAACTGCTGATCCCTTGGCTTTGCTTCCGTCCCACTAAACCAAAAGGGTTCTGGCTATGCACAGGTGCATTGGATAGAAAAAAAGTCTTGGGCTGCCGCACTCCTTAAAACGATGTCTTTATTATACAAATAAAATCCAAAAAACAAAAACAACCAAAGCGATGCAGTCAAAATGAAGTGAACAAAAGGAAAAAGGTGGCTGACATGTTTCACATTATGTGATGCTTACTCGTAGCTGAGTAAGCATCACATGATGTGAAACATGTCAGCCACCTTTTTCCTTTTGTTCAATTCATTTTCACTGCATCGCTTTGATTGTTTTTTTTGGGGGGGATTTTATTTGTATAATAAAGACATCGTTTTAAGGAGTGCGGCAGTCCAAGTTTTCTATCCAATTCCATATTTTTCTAATCATGTGTAGGTTTTGCTAGAGAAAATATTCAGTTTCTGCACTGAAACAAATCCTGCGTTACCAGTAAGTTTATGAGTTCCACTATTATTTGCTCTTAATCATGCAGCTTATCTGCTCATTAAGCAATTTTTTTTTTCACTTGCATAAAACTTAATATAACCGTAATATTAAAAATCATATTTTACTTGTGAACTAAATGTACCAGATCCTACAATGCATATCATTGTTTACCACCGAGATATTCAAGTGTTTGCTATGTAAATATCTTAGCCACATGAATACTGAATTAGTCTCTTAAATGAGTGGGTGTTAAAATTGAATGTTCTATGAGCAAGGGATAATCAAATCTTCCCAACATTTGTTTTTGTTATGGTTTCCTTTTAGGTATCATTAATGGTATCATTCTCTGAGTAGCGGCATACAAATTGAGGCCATTCTTCTCCAGTTGCACTGGTTTATGACAAGTGCTCTTGACAGTTCTGCCTGTTCAAGTGCCAATTCTAATGTACTAGGAAGGTATGATTAAGGAATATTTGCACCTAATATATTATGCAGTTTTGTACAGGGTGCAAAAGATATTTAAATAAATATAAATTCACTTTAGGTAATGACCCATATTCA
Source organism: Rana kukunoris (assembly GCA_029574335.1). Taxonomy (NCBI): domain Eukaryota; kingdom Metazoa; phylum Chordata; class Amphibia; order Anura; family Ranidae; genus Rana; species Rana kukunoris. The sequence continues at coordinate 258,121,759 of CM056050.1, read as the reverse complement.
TTTGGAACAAAGTGTTTATAAGTTCAATATTTAAACAACAATGTTAAATGCATAATTTAACTGGATTATCCTTGCTTATTTAGCTTTTTAGTGTTTGATGCTCTTTGCTAGACTTTCAATACTCTGTTTTAATTCAAAAATGGGGTTGGGCATAGACATACTGTAGCTCGTGTTCAATTTTTGTACTGTTAAAGAGAGCTACAGAAAAAAAAATGAGGCCGAGCATCTGGTTTAGTGTCCCTCAATGGACGAGAAAGGAAAAAAATGCTCTTGGTACTGCTTGGCTACAAATGTGAAGCATGTTAGATGTGGACAGGTGATCCGGTGCTGGCTAACTTTTTTTGTTGCCAGTGTTAATTTCTCCTGTAGGCAGCAGTATAACCCACGAGTCTAATAGTTTATGTGTCCCTCAATGGACTAGAGGAAAAATATTTTATAGTGAGTGCAAAAATGCTTTTTCTATAGGCTATAGTGATTGATCCTGTTGAGGGATGGTGGGATAGGTAAGTGTAGACACGTTTATAGAGATCAATGTGTTAACTTTGCCTTAGTTTGTTTCTTTTTAACCACATTATGTGCATCAAGGAAGAAGCACTAACAACTAATTTATTGAACCTTATTACATCCATCTCCAACAGCCAGGGTGATGTGTCTATAAACTTGGATGGTGTCTCCAGCAGGTGGGATTTACCTTTTCATATAAAATTATAACTTTTTTTAAGGAATGTCATGAGGAGTTTGTATAGCTTCAGTTTGTATAATGGCTAGGTTTGTTTTGATCTCTTATAGAAAACACGCTGTTAAATGGACTCTGGGAAAAAAATATATCTTGGGTCCCCGCCCATGCAATTTTCGCTCTCCACCTGTTTTAAAACATAAAATAAATATCAGCTAGACTTAATATTAGTTTACTGTATCAGATCAGGCAGTGATTGTGATTGGTTACCAATGGTTACAGCATATCATTACCACTTACTGACTGGTTGCTAGAGGTTACCGCACACATTACGGCTCACAGATAGGTTGCTAGAGGTTACAGCAAATCATCTTTTTACTGCAGAGGGGCATGATATACATATGAATGCCGCCTTTATTTACATATGAATGCCGCCGGCCTCAAGTATTTACATATGAATCCCGCTGCATTTTACATATGCATGCTCCAGTTATTTACATATGAATGACTGTTATTTACATGTAAACACAGGGCCTGCGGGTGAGTCATCTGTAAACAACAATAGGGCAGAGCTGGGCAGCATTAGTAGCAGCACTTCACACTGAGATACCAGGACACATCACAAGACTACAACTTTAAGGGACAGGGGAATTTAAACTGGCATAGTTAGCAAGTATGAGGCAGCTGCTTTAGGCCCCACAACAATGACAGGGCCCAGGACAGCTTCCCCTTTTGCTCTGCCTTAAAGATGGCCCTGTGTTGTCTACATATATTGTATAAACATATTTTAAAGATCTGTACAAATTGATTATATATTTTTTTCCTAGATGGCCTTAATGCAGACAACATCCAACAATCATCTCAACATTTGAACAGCAGGTGGACAGACTTCTGTCAGTTACTGAGTGAGAGACTTTCTTGGCTGGAATATCAAAATAGCATCATTGCCTTTTACTCCCAGTTACAACGATTGGAGCAGACAGCAATTACAGCTGAAAACTGGCTGAAAGCACAAAGTATAACAGCCTCCGAGGCAGAAGCAGTCAAAATGCAGTTACAAAAATGCAAGGTGAGAGAAATTATTTGCTGCTGTTTAAATTCTGTTGCACAAACTTTACATATTGTGAGTGTCAGACAAATGGACCAAACTAGACAAGTGTGAATAGGTCAAAGTATATTGTTGGTAATCAGATACACACTACAAAAATTGTCACTCTTGATCTCCTTGTCTAATCCCTAAATTATTATGTTTTCACTTTTACAAACAAACCCTGCTCTCCGGGATGGTATTATGTGTAGGCCACTTAAGCTGTCCATTGATAAATTAAAATTTGGCTGGTTTAGCAGGAACTGGCCACATCTCAAACCATCTTCTGCTCAACAATAGTCAATCTAAAGATCATCTTTTGTCAAACAGGGCTGCTGGAAAACTTTTGTTGCTGAGCGGATTGCAGCCAATTTCAAAACATTAAAGATTTTTCAATTCACTTCACATGTGTGGATGGGAAAATCCATTTGATTTATCAGCCTTAGGTTTAGAACAATAGAGCTGCCAAGAGTAGCACCCAGCCACCCCACACCCGCACAGTTGACATTCCGTAAAACATTCCTAAAGAGGAACTTCACTCGACTCATTACCCCCCTCTTATGACAGGAGGCTTCAAAAGTGATGGAATTGTCATTCTTACCTAGGCGTGAGGGTTCAAAAAAATCTAACAAACTAATAAAAACAATCTGTGTTAAGAAAACAAATAACAAAAAATAATAATTAAAGAATGGAAATTAAAAATTATCATAATTCTGTATATGCCCCATTACCCATGTACTCATGTATGCTCTCCTAATAGTCTACCAGGAAACAGTTCAAATCCATATCAATATTTAACCCTTGGGAGGTCAGAGTATCGAGCTAGAAAATCCATTGTGTCTCTGTTTTTGAGACCTTACTTTTGATATTTGTACCTCTCCAATATTTGTGGATCCTATCTATGCCAAATAAGGTAAGCAGAGATGGATCCAACATGGGCATTCTAGCACATAGGTGACCCCAGTGGACTGACATAAATTTATCAATTTTGAATTTCTGCCCTGTAGAACCATACTGGAACTCCACTTATTTTCTGGTGTGGTCTCCACTGGTTCTGCAGGCCAAACGTCTCCTACATCATATAAACCCTATTTGATACAATAAGGTAGTATTTATATGGGGGAGGGTCAGGTATATTTCTAACTATTCTATGTCCTAAGGCCGGTGCTTTCCTGTATATAAATCTAGGTGTATTGGGCAGTACTTGCCTATGTGGGGGTCCATACCTACGGGTGAATGCACACTGTGGTTGGAGTCTGTACGTTTGGTCTAACAGTGATTTAGCAAAATCACAGAGCACTTTTAGTTTTGATACTTGGTGAACTTTTTATGCAGCATTTCTGATAAACTTTTATGCACTACTTTCATTGGCTAAATGCTTAACTTTGCATTTATGAATTGGATTTATTTTTTTATTTCTATATACTGATGAGTTTTGCATATGTTATATAGATTGATGCACATGTTAATATATGTACAATAGATTGATACGACACACCAGCACTTTATTGTATATACTATAACATTTATTGAGAAATGCAGCAGACACCAGTATAGTTAGACAGTGGACAAACTGACTCTGTATGATTTTCCATTCCCAAAACTATTGGGGTAGTAAGTTGGGCCACACAAGAAAATGTCCTGGGGAGGGGTCACAGACCTGTCTGTCCTCACGTGTTAGTATACACAATTAGCGTTATTCTTAAAGGAACATACAAATAATAAAATTCCTCAATCTTCTTGGAGGGTTTTAATTACTGTTTATATATATATAAAAAGTAAATAAATAAATTACATTTGAAACCTAATTTGTTTGCACGGGCAACAGCTTTACTACTGCTTTTTATCGTTTTTATATATACTGATGTCACATGAATTACTTTTCCCTTTATCTAGTATTTTAATGAGAGTTGGGATGAGGTTTTTCCCATATACATTTTTTATAAACAGCAAATGTTTCATATTGACTCCTCGGGTAGGGTGTAGAATTAGAATGGTAGCATAATGCATAGTTCTTTTTGTTTCAAGAGAATAATTGAAGCTCTGTGAGAGGAAAAGGGATTGGATTTACATCATGCATCTTACATAATATATACAGTACAACTTGTCTTTTTTCAAATCTGCCAGGGACAACTGCAATTCTCAATTAAAAAGCAGATACCGTATTTGGTGAACTCACAGTCTAGCCATCCTGATTATTGATAGAGTAGGGCTGGTTTAGTAAAGGCCAATGGGCTTTTAATTTTACAGGAAGAATTGTACTATGCAAGGGAATTTACCCTTAGCTTAGTAAATGAGGTGAAGCTATGCTGATTTCTATCTAATCATGTGCAAGCATAAATACAGTCTTTTTTTTTTTCTTTGCACCTGATTGGGTATTCACTAAGAAACAAATCCATTGCCATAGTAAATCAACCCCAAAAAGACTAACCAACTAAATTCACCTATCAATGAAAATGTGTGTTTTTAATGTTATTTAAAAATAACCCACCTAGAAATAAATGGACATAACCAAAAAACACTACACCGCTGACACTGTGCCCATCCTATAGTGATAAAATTTAATATACCAGGTTAAATAAGAGGTACTGAAAGATACTTATTCCCAAAGGTATTTGAATAAAAATGTAAATTACTAGGTGGTGCTGGCAAGGCTGCTTTTATTTGTGGGCTGGAAATCCACATTCTGTAAAATAGGAAGGGAGGGGAGAACTGGCATAGTGTAGCACAATTTATTAAGTAAAATACCATATATACTGTATACATTTTATGTATTACCTTGGGGAGATGCAGACTGCAGATGCAGTTATCTTGCAAACCTGGCCTGTTAGTGGACTCTGAGGAAAGGGTTGATGACCAGTGATATACTGCACTGCCTATGTGAACTACAAAGTAATTCCAAAGATTAAGCAAAGGATTAGAAGAATTGTATGGTAGCAAGCCAAAAACAAACTTGTTTTGTGTTCAAAGAATGTTAAGTAGTGAGAAACATTTGTAGTCTGACTGGATTATTAGTGTATATACACTATGGCCTAGATTCACAAAGCGATTACGCCTGTGTAAATGTTGTTAGACAGGAGTAATTTCGATTTACGAGCGTTTTTACGCTAGTCGAAATCCTCAAACCATGAAAAGACACCTGCGTGCTAAATTTCGACTTTATTACGTGTTAGTACGCCTTCAGATCTACGCTGCCTGAAAATTGCGGCCACTGGGCGGACTTCCTGTTGTTTTTCACCTTCATGGTATGCTAATGAGCTTTTGCCTGGAATCCACAAAATTTCGCTCTTCAAACGCAATCTCTTACGGCACCTTTAGTCATCTTTTTTTTCCGTTTCACTATACCAGCTTTTTGCTGGTCTAATATTAGACAGCCCATGTTAAGTATGGCCGTCGTTCCCGCGTCGAATTTCAACGTTTTTCGATTTCTTTTATTATTTTTAACGTAAGTCGTCCGGGAATAGGAATGTTCGTAAACGCCGCTACTCAAACAACGAATGACGTCACGACGTGATTTCGCGCAATGCACGGCGGGAAATTCCTGAACAGAGCATGCGCAGTTCGATCGTCGCGGGGACGCGCTTAATTTAAATGCTTCACGCCCCCTACTCACGTATTTCGATTGCGCGGCGGAAAAAAAATACGATACAATAGCGTACGCGCAAAAAAACTACCTGAATTCGGCGTAGAGTCTGGTGATAGACGGCAGCGTAGCGTATTTCGATTACGCAGCGGAAGATTACATCTATGTGAATCTGCCCCCAAATATATATAGCAAAACATTTTTTTTTAGTGATTGATAATGTCATGGACCGTGAAATCATACTTCATGTATTACATAAGATGAGACATTATGTATATGACATATTGCAGGATGCCTTTGGACATTATGAGGTGTCTGTCTACTGTAGATGGGGATTGAACTGAATTAGACTATTGAGGACTATTGAAAGGCTAAGTGGCTTGTGAAAGACATTCATTGTCCAGTGTGTAGAGGTGTTAATTCAGTCGGCTCTTAGACCTTTCTATTGTGTGATAACACTGTTTTGAGCCTTTTGATTATCAGGAGTATTGGATTAGCATGTCATTATCTAAAAAAGTGTGATCTCTCAGATGTAGTAATGACCTCCTCTCTATGCGGAGACAAGCCGGCTAGATAACATATTCTGTTAAACTTCACTGATGTCATTGTCTACAGGAATGTCATTCTTTCTGAGGTAGTGAAGTCATGCTGAAGGCATCGGTGCCGAGATGTCTCTGTATGGAAACCCCAGTGTGTGGAAAAGGGGGTGGAGATTTCATTGTTCTTTGATTGAGGAAAGCTGTAACCTGTATATAACCAGCAGAGTGTTTCAATAAAGGAGAGTTCTGGTTGAGCACATATACAACTCGTTTGGTGTGTGTTCTTCATGGATCCAATCGGCACATAGCTGTAGGTTGGATCCCGGAATCTTGGATGACTGGACCATCAGATGTTGCAAGCTGCAAGCTGATCGAATAGAAGCAGAGGAGTGTCGGGAGAGCAGGATCTGGGCGAGCAAGGGTCTCGTCACAGATAACATTTAACCTCCCTGGCGGTATTAATTCAGATTTTAGGTGTTGAAAGTGGTACCATTATTTTGCATGGAAATTTGGCGTTTTATATTGTAGGCCTGCAATTCTTAGAAATAACTCACCTAAATATGTCCACACAAGAGTCTAGTAAACATCCCGGGTATAATAAAATTTGAAACACAAAATAATAAATTATAATACAATAAATAAATATAAATAATCATAACAAATAATATAATAATAATAACAATTATTATTTTAATTTTTTTGATGACGAATTTCCCCACAAATCACTATCGTTAAATTCTGCAAGTGATTCTAATTTATTATCATAAGGTGCCCTTGTTGCATGCATGTTTCAGGTCAGTAACCAAGTAATGACATCAGAATTAGCATAATAACCCTAGGGACTAAACCTTCAATAAAAAGTGTACATTTTACAGCTTTCATTCATGTTCCCTACTAAGAAGTTCTCTTTAAAGTTCAAATGTATGTATTCTAACCAATATATATATATACTGTATATACAGTGCTCAGCATAAACAAGTACACCCCTTTTGAAAAGTAACATTTTAATCAATATCTTAAGGAACACAAGAACAATTTTCAAAATGTTGACAAAACTGAGTTTTATAGAGTATTTGTTTAGCTCCATTACATAAAAGTAAGTTTAATAATATAAATGAAGTTACAAAATCTTCTGTTTTACTTCAATTTACTTAAATTAAAAATGAATACACCACACAACAAAAACTACTACATCTAGTATTTTGTATGACCTCCATGATTTCTAGGGACAGCACCAAGTCTCCAAGCCAAGTTGGTGACATATTGCATCATATATGTTATTCTATTCTTAATGAAACAACCTCCTTTAGGACTTGAATGCTGGATTGAGAGTAATGCTTAACTTGTCTCTTCAGAATTAACCATACTATAGGTGTTCAATTGCGTTCAGATCAGAAGACATACTTGGCCATTGAACCAATTTCACCCTTCTTCAGAAATGCAACAGTGGCCTTAGATGTGTACTTTGGATCATTTTATTCTTGAAAAAGTGTACAACGACCAAGGGCATAGAGTGATGATAGCATCTTTCAATATAGAGCAGTACATCTGTGAATTCATGATACCATGCAGCCTCACAGAAGGACACTACCATCACCATGTTTCACTGTAGGCACCACTTATTTTCTTTTGTACTCCTCATCTTTGTGACATCATATACTTTTGAAGCCATCAGTTCCAAAAACATTTATATTGGTCTCATCACTCTGGAGTACAGAGTCCCAGTAGGCTTCTTCTTTTTCAGCATTGGCCTTGGCAAATTCTAGGTGGGATTTTTTGTAAATGGGCTTTAGGAGAGGCTTCCTTCATGCACGGCACCCATGCGACCATTTCTCTGTAGTTTACACTGTATTATGTCACAGGAAATAGTCACCCCAGTTTGGCTCTCTACTTCTTTAGCTAACTGTAATGAATTGCATGACGATTTTCTTCAACCCTTCTCATCAGAAGATGCTCCTTTTGAGGAATTATATTCAGTGGATGACCTGAATGTCTCTGTGAGATGGTTGCAGTTTCAATCTTGTTAAATTGTTGTATCACTTTTGCTACATTGTTATGACTGATAAGTCTTGTAGCCTGCAAATTTCTTGTGTAAAGAAAGTATTTTCTTTCTCAGGCCTTGTGACATTTCATGTGGTGCCATTGCTGACAACTTGAAATAGGAAGGGGTTTTCTTTGTTAAGTAACGTCCTTTTATAATCAACTGTCTGCTGGACACCTGATTAATATATACAGGCATACCCCACTTTTAAGTACACAATTGTGTTTATTTACTAAAGCTGGAAAGCGCAAAATAAGGCTCACTTCTGCACAGAAACCAATGAGCTTCCAGGTTTTATTACCAGGCTTAATTGAACAAGCTGGAGTTAGAAGCTCATTGGTTTCTATTCAGAAATGAGCCTGATATTGCGAATTCCAGCTTTAGTAAATACACCCTATTGTGTACTTAAAAGCGGGGTATGCCTGTAATTAGACTCACCTGTAGTTTAATTCTTGTTAATTAGGATTAAGATATTAATTTTTGCAACATGGTCTTGAATTAATTTGTTAGGAAAAATACTTTTTTGTGTGTGCAAATTAACAAATCTTGGTTGCAATCAATGGCCTACATTTTTTGGAGTATTTTGCAGTATAGTGCCTCATAGAAAATGTTTATTCTCAAAGGAAAGTAAAGGTTTTCTGACAAATCTGTTGGGGTGTACTCATTTATGCTGGGCACTGTATATACAGTGTATATATATATATCGGAAACCAGTATATGAAATCCTTTAAGTAAGCTATTGTTGATAGCTTATGCTGGTATTCAGACTGCTAAATTTTTCAAACAGTAAGGAAGCCACATACTGCCATTTTGTTGCTTATTTTTCCAAATGCGGCTGTGATTTATTGTGCTGCAAAGGAAGCTGGTAGTGCCAGCAGTATTTCCTGAAAATGGACAAAATAATGTCTGAAGCGATCAGTTGTATGACAAATCTGTGGGCTGTTTTACAGTTTGGTATAAACTTTAAATTATAGCACTTTCATAAAGTTCACGATCGGTGGCACCGATCCAGTCAAGGAAACTTATTGGTAAGATAACTTTGGCAAGAAGTCTGTTGTATTTTTTTCCAGAAATCTCTGCACTGCTTCTAAAATACTTGTGAGGCATACAAAACCTAGCGTGAGAAATACAAATCTCCAGTAGGAATTACATAAGCGTCAATCAAAATATAAATGCAGGCTGATATTGCTGCTTGCAGATAGAATGAGTAAATTTGAGACAGTTTAATAGTACTTTAATCAATTTAATATAGTAGATATAATGTCTAGCTAATCTAATAAGACAAAGGGGTAAACAGTGTGAAAATTGCCGACATATTGTCATTGAATCAATACAAAATGTATTATGATTAGTTTTATATGGGTTACTCTGCTTTGCTCTGTCATTGAACTAATACATTGAAGAGCACTATGGACATTTTAATGGAAATTTTAATGGGTGTACCGTAATATGTCATATATTGAGGAAATGCACCTAAAAGCTTCTAAGCTACACAGCTGTAGCTCTATACTGACTAAGAAACTTTTTCTCTCTGATGCTATGCATACAAGTTTTTCTTTCGTGATACTTGGCTATGGTATGAAAAAAAAAATGTAAACAATCTTTTTGACTCTGGGCTCAATTCACTAAAGGAGATCACATGTGATATTTGGGTCATGTATCCAAATATTGTATGCAATATTTAAAAGCTCAATTTACTAACGGTATATGGGATATTTACCACAGAAATAAGAATGGTTTGTTAATTATTGCATAAACCTAGTTAAAAGTCAAATCACAAAGAATATATATATATATATATATATATATATATATATATATATATATATATACACATATAAACAGAAGCATTTGCTAAATAAGTCTGGTCTAGCCACATGCTGGTCTAGCCACTACTGCTGGTTGTTAAAGAGCCTGGACCTGCCACATCCTTAACAACCATGACTTGTCTGCTTTACATAGCAGAATGTAAAAAAAAGAAAAGCCAGCATTAACAAAAAAACAACAACGTGGGGTTCCCTGTTAATCCATACCAGTCCCTTCAAGTCTGGTATGGATTTTAGGTGGAACCTCACATCAAAAAATAATAATAAAAATGGCGTCAGCCCCCCCCCCCCCAATATCCATACAAGACTCTAAAGGTCTGGTATAAATTGGCAGGGGACCCCACACTGTTTTTTTTTTTGTTTACATGTTTTAGTGCTGGCTCCTCTTTTGTTTACATTCTGCTATCACATGAGTCATGGTTGTTAGCGATGTAGCAGGTACCGGCTCCTTAACAACCAGCTATTCACTTGTTGTCAAGAATGCCAGTGAGTTCCAGCTATCCTGAAAGGGATGGATGTAAAGATGGATCTGGAATGCTGATTCTGATTTTTAAATAATTTTAACACGTGGCCTCCTAGTTTTGTCAACGTGAATGAGAATTTTCATGTTATTGAACTGATCAGTGAACTGGTGGTAATTCCTTAAGTCTTCCTCGAATCTCGAGTCTCGATTTGCTTAATGTGTTGGTAATGTTACCAACATTGGTTCAAATGCTTGCTCAAATTATACGCAGGTGGTTCTTTAGGGAACCACTGCTAGGAAATTGTCATCAGAACTATTTTGAATTCCCATGCATATTATTTCCTTTAGATGATTTGTTGCTCATCTTTTTCAGTCTGAGAAACTTGTCAAACAAGTTTTGTCTCTGCAACATAGAATCAAGTCTATATAACAGTTCACTCTCTGCTGTAGCTGATTCAATACACTGGAACAAATGTCAGGTGTTTCATTGCTGTGTGTGCTCCCAACTCGGGAGATTTACCCTTTCTTTTTGTCCTGTTTACTGTTATCACCGACAGTTAAGGTAAAAGAAGACCCTAAATCATGGATTATTGACAGAACAAATCATCCAATGGGATCACCAGTCCTATTGACCCTAATAACAATCAGGGATTCCTTCACTTTAAAAGTATTTCTTCATGTTTTGGCTATGGGACAGGAGGCATACCTTCAAACTTTTTGAGGGTTAAGTTTTAGCACAATGTACACAATGGCCCAGATTCACAAAGCACTTACGCCGACGTATAGCACGTTACTGCGAGGTAAGTGCAAATTTGCGCCGGCGTATGTCTGCGCCAGACCTACAAACCAACATATGCCTAAAAACTGGCCACCAAACGCCAACGTAGCTTGCACAGGCCGGGGTAGCGTGGGCGCAAATATGGTCTGGACGCATGTTGCTGCTCCCATTGATTAGGCATTCAAACATGCAAACGAGGGAAATACGGCGATTCACATACGTGCGTGCGCCCGACGCATGCTGCGCGAGGTGCGCGTTAGTTGTACGTCCGGCGTAAGGTTATTCCCCCTCGAAACCTACGCCACGCTGATGCAGCGTTGGGAGAAATAGCTTGCTGAATGCAATGCTTGCCTCTCCGCGCTACATTGGCGCAACGTGCGCCCACACTTTGTGAATCTGGGCCAATGTATTTAGGCCAAGGGAACACCTTTGCTATGTCCTCCGTTATGTAGACTATTAAGAATTCACGGTATATGCCAAAATTAACTGTTTCTACCCATAAAAAATAAAATAAAATAGCGTTTACTTTTTTTAATGGCTTTTCAAAAATGCAAACATAATAATTAGAGCTAGTATGAAGGTTTAGTGCAGAAGAACACTTTTAGTAACGATTGAGGAGGAAAGTGGAACAGAAGAGATTGGTTCCGAATGAGGGACAGTCCCTCCAAATGGGGGGCAGTTAGAAGGTATTCCTTAAGGCATACAATAACCTCTTAGTGTTTGAATGAAATACAATTTTTGTTTAATGTGCACTCATTTACATTTTATTTGCAAGATAATAAGCCCTGGATACACCTGTTTCTGATTCCACACTGTTTGATGAACACTGCAGTTTAGGTTTTCTCTTTCAATCAGCTCTGACCAGCATGCACAATAACAGTAGTATCTGTTTTAATTTAAACTCTGCATGAAAATTTAAGCACTCCACGCAAATAAGATTAAGATGGTTTCAAGCTTTCTTACTGTGATCAACTTACAGCTGTAAATAAGTACTTTTCATAATGATTCTCCAGGGTATTAGTAGATTTTATTTCCTGTATCCCTCTCTGAGCAACAACAGAGTGGTCACTGTGTAATATAATGCTTACATAATAATTTACAATGGTATACTGTGTGTGTGTATGTATGTATGTATGTATGTATGTATGTATGTGTATATATATATATATATATATATATATATATATATATATATATATAGATAGATATATAGATATATTATACACTGTATAGTCTGTTTACTGTATTGTTATATAATTAAAGTTTATAGCTCTTTGCAGCAGTCTGTTGCTAGATCATACACTGTAACACTAACAACCAAGCAAACAGCTAAATAGATAAAATACATACATTAACTACTTAAGTTATACATGCACACTGCAGCTTCCCTCATTCCAGTTAATGAGCTGTACTCTGCAGGAGGGCTGGAGGCTGCCATGAGTATGTACCACCCATAGGAATGAATGTGATCATGGTGTGTATGTGCAGTAAGAAAGGGATGATTTCTAAGCAAAGGTTGTGCGGCTCCACAGTGAATATTTCTGTATTGGTGGAGGAAGGTATGTATTATGCAAGGCAGGTGGGTGAGTAAATTATTTAATTGACAACTGTGCTAACAGTTAATTTGTCCTTTAGGGATGCACATTGATTTACTTCAGTTAAAAGACAAGTAGTTTTGAAAAAACAAACCTACATACTCACCTAGGCGGATGCACCATCAATCCAATGCAGCATCTGTCCCTCATTGCCTCTAAGACCAAGAACAGTCTGATCAAAGACCACTGATCACTCAGTTCTCAGTCTTCAGTGAGAAGAGAGATGTGATTATCAGTCACCGATTTCTGCTCTGCCCTTCTGGCATTTACTGTTAACACTGGGCTGTCAGGAATCTGGGTGGATCCCGACAATAATGTCATGATCTCTCCAGAGTCTGGACAAGCTGAATTACATCAACCAACAGCAGACTTTAGCCCACCGTCAGTTGAATACAGGTCACAGGAGTGCACACATGCTCTTTCTCATTCTAAAAGATTGTTCAAACAGCTCACTGCAGAGCAGTATTGTTCTGATTGATACAGAGAATCAACCTTACACCTCCCAATGTAATTGCTGGTGTACAGGGGGTTTCAAGGAAGGGAATTAATTGAAGGTTAGCATATAGAAATATAGCCCTTAATTTTGGGTAAGGGCAAAATGTGTTGTTCACTAGAATAATTGGGTGTATAATAGACTGAAGAGGCTGGGTCAGACCAGAAATATACATATATAAATACACTCTGCAGTGAATAATTCTATAAAGATAACCCCACTGACATGGAATATCCCTGATATGTTACATTTTTAAAAGATTAAGAAAACACAACATGGGTTGGTCATTAAATTGATAGAGTTTCCTAAAAAAAATGTAAAGGGTTTTCTATTTTAATCAAGAAAGTTTGAAACTTTTAGCTCATTAGATGCACACCTATTAGCAGCTCTTAGGCCGCGTACACACAATCAGTCCATCCGATGAGAACGGTCCGATGAAGCTGACTGATGGTCTGATGTGCCTACACACCATCGGTTAAAAAAACAATTGTGTCAGAACGCGGTGACGTAAAACACAACGACGTGCTAAAAAAATGAAGTTCAATGCTTCCAAGCATGTGTCGACTTGATTCTGAGCATGCGCGGCTTTTTAACCAATGCTTTTGCATACTAACGATCGGTTTTGACCTATCGGTTAGGCATCCATAGGTTAAATTTTAAAGCAAGTTCTCTTTTTTTTTGACCGAAGGATTACTGACTGATGGGGCCCACACACGATCAGTTTGGACCAATGAAACGGACCTTCAGTCCGTTTTCATCTGTTTTGACCGATCGTGTGTACACGGCCTAAGTCAACCTGTGGAGTCAGAACTGATTAGCTGTTTCTTTTTTTTTTCTATAATTGGCCCAGCCAGTTGGTGAAGTTCAAAGCCATTGCAAATTCCATTTAAATCTTCTCCTTTTTACTGTGGGAAGGTGTAAATATGAAATATATTAGGTTATTTATTTTGTGCAAAATACTTTTTGAATGAGTTTAAATCCACTGTGAAGCATGGTGTTAGTTATTTTCATCATTACTTCTAGTCACAGCCTGATTTTCTCATTTAAATGGTGCTATATTTGGGAGTGCTAAAGTCCATTAGTTTGGTGGTTGCACTACAAATTGAAAAAGTCAGAATCAGAATTTTAGAAAATCATAAAGTCATTCATTCACATATTTAGCTAGGAAGTTATACTGAGGAGCAAGAAAATATACATTTGTTGAGGAGTAGATATCAGCATTCTAAAACAAGGAGCTCGTCCTTACTAATTTAGGGACACAATATAAACATCTAACATCCAGACATTATTGATTTATCAAACAATTGTTTATTCAACCAACATTGGCAATTCCATACTCAAATTGAGTTATGTGAGGATGCATATATTGGGATTGTCTTATCTTCTAAAGAGTATATGGCACTGTTCAGAAAATGTTGCAATCAAATACCACTGCAGGACAGCACTACCAGGCCCTGGTCTCCCTTACACCTCTCTGCAGCTGAACACAACAGGCTGATCAACCACCAACTGTTCTTAGACATTGAAAGAGCATCTATGTGATGAGGTTTTACATTTGGGAAGCTTTCAGTGTTAGATGAATTGCACAGGGCAATGCAGTGCAGTCTCATTAGCTTACAGTACTGCCCAATAGACATGTGCAGACTGGAATATTTTGTTTCGTTTTTTCGTTTTTATTTGGAAAATACATTTATTTAGTTACTCCCGAAAATCGTTTTGATTTATTTCGTTTTTTTGTTGGGGAATAGCTTTCGTTCGAAAATCCAATAATACTTGGTTTCTGTCGAATGGGCAAAAAAAAAAAATGGTAAATGATCAAAGAATATTCGGCGGAACGTCGAATCTTTACGTCTCATAAATCGAAATCTATTATTTCTATAGTGTCAAATCTTTTCTCTATGATGTCAAATCTTTTCCCTATAATGTCGAATCTCTCTATATCGAATTTTTACCGCAACGAAAACGAAAATAAAGCATTTTTTATGTCGGATCTTTCAGTTTTCGTTTCTTGCACTTTCGTTATCGTTTGTTAATACGATAACGAAAAAACAGATTTTCGGACAAAAATGCATTCTAACGAAAACGAATGCACATGTCTACTGCCCAATTCCCAATCTGAGTACTGGGAGAGGGCGATAGAAAACATCAGTTTAAAAACTATGCATACAAATAAATTGTCCTCACCTATTTCCCAGTTCAGTTTTGCACAGGGTATGTCACTTTTTTACTTCCATATGACACCCCGGAAGTCATGAATCTAAAACAGGAAATAATAAGGTTATTTTACTGCCAATGCAGAAAAGATGTTTAAATTACACACATCCGTGCCTCAGAATAGATAAGAAGACCGCTGTATGGATTGATGGGCTGGCTCCACAGACACAGGCTTATCAAGCAGCTGTCGACAAGCCGCGAGTAAGCCACTCACTGACTGAAGAGACGGTCGGTCAGGAGAGGGCTGTGGGGCGCCTATAACACTTGTCCCAGGGAGAACTCTGATGGAGCCAACTGACAGAGGACACTGTAGTTGTCAGGATAAAATGTTTCGGAGGGCATGGCCTCTTTCCTCAGATCCACCCCGTTATTCAGAGAGCCCTTTTGTAGCTAAAATCAATTGGCCTCGGTTTTTTAACCCTATAATCAGAATTTATCAAACTTCTACTGAAAAACATATAGGGGATAGTATGACAACTAGATTATATTTAAGAGCAGCATACAATATGCCTAGGGTATCATTTTTATATATTTTCTCTTGAAAAAAATGTGGACTACAATTGCAAATGAAAAATAATTGTATGATAGCAAAAAATAAATAAATCATAAATATCAGTAAAATTGGATAGGCAAAAAATCTAAATAAAATAATAATAATAATAAAATTGCTATATAATTAATTCGCAAGTTCTTTCTATATACATGTATATGATTCTTTTATCATTATTGTAGTATAGATAATAGATAATACAACTTCACAAGAGGTTGTATTAAGGTACATTTGCTTAAAAAATTATATATATATTTTTTTAAATAAATACTAATTAAAAAAAACTATCAACTAGTAAACTAACACTAAAAACGTATCCGATATCAATAACTAATATATTAGAAAATATGACTTGATATATATATATATATATATATATATTACAATAATTATAAAATAATCAACGTGTGTGTGTGTATATGTTTGTGTTTACATATATGCATGTATATAGAAAGAACCTATGAATGAATTATATAGCAATATTATTAATATTTTTTTATCTATCCAATTTTACTGATCATTTATGATTTATTTATTTTTTACTATCATGCAATTTTTTTTCATTTGCAACTATAATCCAATTATTTTTATTTTTTCAAGAGAAAATATATGTAATTATACCCTAGGCATATTGATTGTATGCTGCCCTTAAATGTAATCTAGTTGTCATACTATCCCCTATATGTTTTTCAGAAGCCCCTGATACATTCTTATTATAGGGTTAAAAAACCCAGGCCAATACATTTTAGCTACAAAAGGTCTCTCTGAATAACAGGGGGTGAATCTGAAGGAGGCCACGCCCTCAGAAACATGTTATCCTGAAAACTACAGTGTCCTCTGTCAGTTACCTCCATCAGAGCTCTCCCTGGGACAAGTGTTGTAGGTGCCCCACAGCTCTCTCTTGACCGGCTGTCTCTTTAGTCAGTGAGTGGCTCACTCGCGGCTTGATGAGCCTGTCTCTGTGGAGCCAGCCCATCCATCCAGCGGTCTTCTCATCTATTCTGAAGCACTGATGTGTCCCTGTTTATTCACCTTTACTTGTGAGTGTATCGATTTTATCGTTTTATATCCAATAAAAAGATGTTGTTGCACCATGAGCCTGTGCGCTCGTATTCCCTTTTGTTTTTTTGCTTGTTTTGAGTAAATGTAGACTAACTATCAAAGAGCCTATCTTCTTAAACCAATATATATGCAGAAAAAAAAAAAGATGTAATTATTTTTAAGAAGTTTGCATTACAAATATGATACTTTTAATGTTTTGTTTTTTATTATTATTATTATTATTATTATTATTATTCATCTAAGCACAATTCGATATTTTTTTATGATTTGGTAAACAGGATGAAGTTGCTCGTTTGTTAGCTCTAAAGCCTGAAATTGGATCCTTGCAAGTCCAGGGAACAAAATTAAAAGAAAAGGAACAAGGGCCAATGTTTTTGGACGCAGATGTAGCAGCTTTTCTCAACCACTATAATCAAGTTCTTTCCAACTTGCAATCTAGAGAAAAACAGCTTCAAAATAGTAAGTGCAACCAAAAAAGTGTATGGGTCTATAATTACTGAGAAATCATATGACATTAAATAGTTTGCTTCACATTTGTCTGCAAAGCCCTTAGTGTACAGTATGACTTATCAATATACATTCATGTTTATCTGTGTTTTAACATTGTTTTGTGTGTGTACAAATATCATATAGTTATATACTTAGGTGTATTTATCAATTTAAAAAAGTGTGCTGTTTCACTACAGTTTCATATAAATATGTATTTTAACCAATTCCTGCCCCAAATCTGTAAAAATAAACATAACTTGGCATGCTGCCCTTTGCTTGACATCTTATCTTTGACTGAAAGCAGCTAACATTTTGTGTGGCTGTTGGCTGCCAGTCCCAGCTTTTACTGACAGCCTGGGTCCTCATTAAATATCGGGTACCAATGAAAATGGTTCTTGACCATGGGTTCACTATGTCAGCTATGGCATAATAATCAAATGCAAGTTGTAGGCTTCATTGAAAAATAAAAGCCCTCGGCCACATCAGAGTTTTTATTAAAATAGCATACCAGTAAAAGCTGTATATGCTTTTAAAAAGGTCAAACAACACAAAATGATGCTGCAAATTTTGGTCTGGGCATTTAGGTATGAATAACCTCTGGTCATGAAGGAGTTCAATTAGGTCTTATTTGTCTAAATCCAGGAAGAGTTAAAAAAAAACTTATGCAGTAAATACTTTACACATTTTCAGTAAAGTTGCTATGTCCAGATGTATGGCAGAAATTACAGGTTAATGTAAGATTTTGGGTTTGACTTTAAAAATATCTTTTGGACCTAACTCCACTTTTATTTCCCCCATACTTACTTCAATTCTGTGCATTTACAAAATATTGGAGAGAGGATCATTATGACAGCATCAATGAATACCTAGCTTCTCTCCTATTGGGCTTCATTTAACAATTATTTGTGTTTAATATTTAAGTGCATTTTTTCTAATTACCGTATTCAGATGCTAGCTTCCTATAATTAACATACATTTTTTAAATATAGAATACCAGATGCACTCTACATTTTAATCTTTGATAGAAATTAGTATTAAAGCGGATGGCCCATTAAAACAAAATATTAAAAGCCAGCAGCTACAAATACTGCAGCTGCTGACTTTTTATATTAGGACACTTACCTGTCCTGGATTCCAGCGCCGTCTGCAGCAGAGAGACGAGCGTTCGCTCGTCTCTGCTGCTCCCCCCTCCATCCACGGTGAGGGAACCAGGAAGTGAAGCGCTCCGGCTTCACTGCCCGCTTCCCTACGGCACATGCGCGAGTCACACTGCGCCCTCCGATTGGCTCCCGCTGTGTGCTGGGAGCCGAGAGTTCCCAGCACACAACAGGGGGGGGGGAAGCTAGGAAAACCCGTCTTTTGCCCGACTCTGCTGTGGCCGGAAGTGGGTGCAAATACCTGTCTTTAGACAGGTATCTGCACCCCCCTGAAAGGTGTCAAATGTGACACCGGAGGAAGGGAGGGTTCCAATCAGCGTGACTCCACTTTAGGGTGGAGATCCGCTTTAATTTGCACAAAATTCAAGTAACAAAAAGCATGCAAGCGATCAAACAGGAATTCAGATCATACCTGATTTGACTGGGAAATGAGGATGAAAAGTGTGGTGGGAAAAGGTTATACCATTACTTTACCTAATTAATACCACACCTGGGTTTAAAAATCTTTAAATCCTTTATGTGAAAGATGAATCATGAGAAACAAATGTTAAGGCAATCTCTCTCTCAAAAAAAAATAAAAAATACATAATATATATATTGGATCACTCCAAATACTCCAATGTGTTTTTAATAATCCCCTGTATTTGTTGGGTTTGTTTAGAGAAGGCCAAAGGAGCAGGTATCTTTGTGAAGCACTGTCTAGTGCTAAGTCTCACAATGGTTAAATGATCAAGGGAATATGTTTTTTTCCTAGGAGTGTTGTTCATTATGACTGATGTGGATATGAATTGCTGGACAACATGATTTGAGTGATGTCTGCTATTAACATATATACCAGATCTTCATCTAGGATAAGAGTCCAGTATAGAGTTGCCACATCATCCCTTTAATCCAGGACACACATGAATTACACAGGTTATGTGGCTGATTAGGTGGTAATTAAAGTCACTTGGTGCCTTTTCTGCTTTAAATCAGCCTCAGAACCTGTGTAATTCATATGTGTCCTGGAAGGGATGATGTGGCAACCCTAGTCCAGTATAGATGAAGAGAATCCCAGGCCACTTTGTCATGCACTGTAACTATTGCTACTGCTTCTGATAACAGGGGTTACTCCACTATCCTAATTCTTGATAAAGGATCTGCTGTCTCCCTACTTTTTTTGGGAAATATACCAGAACGCTTTTGCAAATTAACCACATACTGTGCTACTCTGGTTAGTTATCTTAGAGACTGTATTCTTGTATTTGGTTACCGATCTGTGACTGTAAATTTTTAACTAATGTCCAGGCTAAATTCTACATTGCAAAAAGGGCACTGCTATACTGGACCTGGATCTTCTTCTGTACTAAATCTACAATTAAAGGGTGGTCTGGACACAATAGCTCTAGCTGTTCCTTTTCTTTACCTAGCTGTATGAATAACTTTGTAGACAAAATTAAAGTGTGATATGATGTGAAACCACAGTGTAGGCAGGTAATAATTAAGGCTTCCCCAACCAAGAAATTGAGAGTTATTAGTGTTCCCTGATTTTCTTTTGGTGGACTTCACTGGGTCCAACCCACTGGTTCCATGTGGTATACAAGGAACAGGGGGTTCAAGATCAGAAGGGGAGGAACCAAAAAAATAAGTTTGTGTTTGTGATTCTGTTCTGCTGGAGACTGGAAAGCCAGTAATGTGCCTAAGTTAGAGTTCCCATTGCCGCGCTCCTCAAAAACCAATGTCTTTATTCAAAACATAAAAAACAACAAAAATTCTATTGGAAAAAAACAGCCAAAGTTCATGCAGTCAAAAAAGGAGTGGACAAGGGAAAAAGGCTACGAGTAAGCATCACACGATGTGAAACATGTCAGCCTTTTTCCCTTGTCCACTCCTTTTTTGACTGCATGAACTTTGGCTGTTTTTTCCAATTGAATTGTTGTTGTTTTGTTGTTTTTTATGTTTTGAATAAAGACATCGTTTTTTGAGGAACGCGGCAGTGCAGGATTTTTCCATTCCCATTGCCTAGGACGGTCACTTTGGTGTGTGGTCCCTCCTTAATGTACCAATTATGGACTTTGCTAGAGATAAACTCATTGCTCTACAGGAATTCTGGGGCAGTCACAAGCTTGAGTTAGAGACTAGGGATGTTAGAAAAATGTCTATACTTTATTTTGGACTGTTATCTGTATATAATATCATATTTATTTATTTTAGTAAAGCTTTTACAGTTACTAAAGGGGCGTATTGCAAGTAACTGGTGCATATAGTCTTCTGCCCGGATCAGTAAACAAATTGGGGTAAGATAATGGTACAAGAGTGCATACAGTAAGAAGACACACATGGTTACCAAGGGTAACAGAGGTTTCTCTAGAAACCTGTCATAAGTAGTGTTGCTCACGAATATTCGCATTGCGAATATTCGCTACGAATATTGCATATTCGAGTATTCGCGAATAACTCGAATATCGCGGCGAATATTCGCTATTTCGAATATTCGTTTTTTTTTAATTTTTTTTTTTAGAACAGATCACATCCTAGAGATCCCCATCGACGTCTAAAAGCATTGCTGGTATGATTAGAGACCTTGGGCCGAGTAGCTGCAGTGATCATTTTATATTGCCGAAAAATCGCAATGCGATTATTCGGCAATAGCGATATTGCGCGATTATTTTGTATTGTAATATATCACGAATATTCTGAGCCAATCAGAGTGCTCCATTCCGCATTTCTCGAAATTTCGCAATTATTTTGTATTGTGAAATATCACGAATATTCTGAGCCAATCAGAGTGCTCCATTCCGCATTTCTCGAATATTCGCAATTATTTTGTATTGTAATATATCACGAATATTCTGAGCCAATCAGAGTGCTCCTTCCGCATTTGCCGAATATTCGCAATTATTTTGTATTGTAATATATCACGAATATTCTGAGCCAATCAGAGTGCTCCTTCCGCATTTCTCGAATATTCGCAATTATTTTGTATTGTAATATATCACGAATATTCTGAGCCAATCAGAGTGCTCCTTCCGCATTTCTCGAATATTCGCAATTATTTTGTATTGTAATATATCACAAATATTCTGAGCCAATCAGAGTGCTCCTTCCGCATTTCTCGAATATTCGCAATTATTTTGTATTGTAATATATCACGAATATTCTGAGCCAATCAGAGTGCTCCTTCCGCATTTCTCGAATATTCGCAATTATTTTGTATTGTAATATATCACGAATATTCTGAGCCAATCAGAGTGCTCCATTCCGCATTTCTCGAAATTTCGCATTCGCATTCGCAATAGCGAAATTTCGCAATCATTTCATTTCCAAAAAATATCACGAATATTCGTATTTAGCGAATATATCTCGAATATTCGACTATATATTCGAGATATATCGCGAAATCGAATATGGCATATTCTGCTCAACACTAGTCATAAGCATGTAGATATGACAGGTGGGATAGCTTCTTGCAGGAGTTGTTGTTGACACTCTCTATGTGAGCAGTTCATCTCCCATTACAATGGGAGCAGATCAACACCACAGAGGTCCCTGACCTGTACACAGGTATGGAAAGGAAGAGTTAAGTGAAGTGCACTTATGGAGTCATCGGTAGGTGGACAACGGAGCTCCATACCATTACTGGGAGTGAGGTAGCGGAGATATGCTGGACAGGTGGAGAGTAGATATGTGCGTTCCCGTTTGTAACTAATGTATTTTCGTACGAATTTGTTCATTTTCGTACCCGCGGAATAATGTGTACATACGAAAAAATGAAAGCACCAAAATATGAAAACGACGGGATTACGAATGAGCCGCATAACGAACAAGCACAAATACGAAAGAACGATACGACAATCTTACGAAAATACGACAAAACGGAAACGGCAAAAGAATGACAATGACATCTATAACGATTGATTTGCATTCTGTATTTTAAATGCTTTCTGTTCTGTTTCAGTCGTATGTTCATATTTTCATTTGTGTGTTTTGTAAATCAGTTTTTTTGGTCTGCTCGTAAATTTGTGTACTTGATTTGTTTTTTTGAATGGGCAGTGAGTGAGTGTAGTTGGTGAATCAGCTTCTCTTTTGTGCCAACTGCCAAGTACAGTAAAGCCAAAAAAAAATTTCCGTGGATTTTCGTCTGAAGGGAGATCAGTTGGCCAGACTTTTGAACACAAAAATGGTTTTCTGATGGAGCTTACAAACGAACGGATATTTTGAAAACAAAGGAAAATGTTCGTTTTTATGTTTGTTGGCGAAAAAGTCTGACCAAGTGTACTGGGCTTAACAATAGTTAATATGAATGAGCCTCGTGTTGAAAGTGCCGCGAATCCCACGTTATATTTACGAAAGTACAAAATGACGAAAATTCACAAAAATTATTGTCTAACAAGAAACGACAATAAATTAAACAGAATAACGAATCATCCCGCATGTACGAAAATAAAACGGTAACCAAAATACGAAACGATCGGAATACGAAAAAATCGTGTCGTACGAAATACGAACGGGAACGAACAGGAAAACGGGCTTCTTACGAAATTACGAATCGGTACGAACCTACGGAACGATATGAAATGGAACAAAATAATACAAAATGTTTTGCTGTCCACATGTCTAGTGGAGAGGTCAAGGGCTCTGCATGTCCCTCCTAAATGCATCAGTGACCGTGGTAATGTACATTAACATACAATTATGGGACATTTTACAAAGAAAATGCCAAAACTTACAAAATTAACTGAGCCTTGTAGGACCTTTCTATGGGTTTAGACATGAACTGTCCTAGTTGATGGCTCTATTTTCTATGAATTTCATTGCTTACTTGTAGCAGATACCCTGAGAGAGTATCTTAAACTTGCACATGAGATTCACCAAGTAATTGTAAGAACAAAACAATGACTATGTGAACTATATATAAGTACAAACTGGCATTCAATGCTGTAGAAATTGACAAATCTGCTGTGATACACACTCCACCATTCTAGTGCCATTTTCTGATTGTGATTGTGAAAAGCATGCTGTTGATATTATAGGTGCTTAGAAGCACCTGTGGACTTTCTATACAGTTAATAGATTATTACAGTAAATGTTCAGAATTTACATTTGTCTCAAATATAATATCTGCTACTGCTTCTCTCCGCAGTTTTCAGCAAAGACGATAACCCAAAAGAACTAATATCTGACAATGCACCACAATTTGTTTAATCTCAGTTTGAATCTATCATTAAAAAATAATATCTATTCATAGAAAATCCTAATTTTCTTATCCCTATGTAAATCAAAATATTGACACATTTGACAGATGCTGCCAGGCCTTTTAGCTATCTTCATTTCTCCCATCAGAAATATTGCATCCTGAGAGGACAGAGAGATCCTTCCTTTTCAGGAGGGGACCATTGATACACTCTGTGCACTTCTGTATGTGTTCACATGCCCTTTTTGGCTCACATTTTCTGTAGTTCTTGAGCATCACACTTCAGGCTTGAAAGAACTATAAATGCAAACCATTCTCTGATTGAATGAGGTGGAGAGGAGAGATGAAGTGTCACAAGCTCTCACTTGTCCAATTAGAGAATCAAAAAAAAATAATCCATGTAATGATCAACTATGGGGATTCCAGTGGGTTTATCTTCTTGACTAACCTACTCCTCTCCCCCACCCACCTTTAGAGTCAATGGGAATATAGACCCAAAGTGACGATTCAACCTTTGTGGATCTAAAAATGTTATACTCAGGTTTTACATGAGTTATGTGCCAGATTGTTTCAGACAATATATTAGAAAATGTGGCTCTGTACAGTATATGAGGTGCTTTCTTTTATTGTCTAACCTGATGAGGAGGATGTGTGAGTTAACCTACCCACTGTTTATTGTAGCCTATAATGCATAATAATCAACCAGCAAATGATAGATTCACTGATCACAATACATATTGGCAGCCACCTGTCAAAACATTGACATATTTATTAAGTTCATTCAACAGACAGATTTGCCCACATGTTCACCAGGCCAAGCATTTGCTGCCATTTCCTGGATACCTGGGTTCCCCATTCTTTACACAAAAATTAAGTCAAATGTACAAGCCTAACTCCAGTGAAAAAAATGTATTTGCTTTGGACATAGTAAGGAAGGGATAGAACCTCTGTTAGTTGTTTCCAGTCTGTGGACTTCGGTCCTGGACAGAAAGTGATAGGAATATCACCAATGCAGGCATGGACTGCAACAGTAAATGGGAAAAATCTGTCAGGTTATTTGTGTCTCTATAGTACAAAACAAACCGCTCCTCTTTTTTCGTGGCTTGTTATCACAGCAAAAGAAAGTGAGATGAAATCTGTCTAAAAGGGTCCTGGAGAGAAATAAAAACATGACAGAAGTATTTACTTTGCAAGTACAAAACTAAAAAATAAGTTTAGCACCAATTGGTTCTTAACAGTTCCCCATTTCAAATAACAAATCAGTCTGTAAACCTTATTTGCATGTGCTGGCCTTCATCCTCAAAGCCACCTGAATAAAATAATCAGTATAAGTTGGGCAGTGTGTTTTCTGCATAATGTTTTCATTTTTTTTTCTGGCGGGTTATCCTTTTTTTTCTAAGCTGAGCCTTGATGCATGTTTCCATCTGTGTTCTAGCTATCAAAGCCAGTTGGAAGATTAATATTCTGCATTTTTTTCTTTGAAGTTTCTTACAGAAAAAGAAAGTTTTTAATGTTTCATACGCCAAAAATGACATTTTAAATATGCTTTAAAGATGAACTTACTTCTAAATGGGGAAAGGGAATTCCAAATAAAAGGCGCTTTTATAGGAAAGGGAGTATTGATATGCAGAAGCTCTGTCAAGTAATTTTTTCCACTTTGTAGCCTGCACACAAAAGCTGCAATTTAACATTGCTCATAAGTGTGATGGCTCAATTTAATTCATGTTAATGCCACATTTTCATGATTATTTAATTGGTAATTATCTTTTTCTTTGCCTGTCTTTATTTGCATTATGATTTCATTCGTATACATATATATGTTGACACATGCTTTGGCAGAGTGATTTTTTTTAAACTAAGTTACTGCTCGTTATTTAGTTTTATTGTAGATAATGTCTGTGAACTTTAGTTTCAAACTAAGGCTATTGTATAGTGGGACTGTTCAACAAATTAAACATTTCCCTCACACATGCTATATGTCCTTCCTAGTAACTCAAAAACTTTTTTTTGGTGTGTTTTTTTTTTCCCATTAACTAGAAATTCAGTTGTCCTAAATCGGATATGATTTACTAGTATTTTGCTTATTGCATCTCAGTTCAACATTGATCTTTTTCACTTTCAATCAATTTCAATTGATGCTTCATCTTTTCCATAATATTAAGACTACAATGCTTGTTCAGTCTTGGGAATTTTAAAAGAGTAGTATACTCATCTTATATTTGCTCATTTGGCAGATGGTGCTCTCCTCTTTCCCCTCAATGGGACAGCCCCTTAATGTCCTCACATTCAATGCTGCTGGTACATTGTAAATGATGACAATGGCAAAAAGGCAACCACGTGACCAGCAAAGAGAAGTGAGAAGTCATCTGATATTAAAGGGATTGTAAAGGTAAAAAAAAAATCCCTAAATTGCTTCCTTTATCTTAGTGCAGTCCTCCTTCACTTACCTCATCCTAAGATTTTGCTTTTAAATGTCCTTATTTCTTCTGAGAAATCCTCACTTCCTGTTCTTCTGTTTGTAACTACACACAGTAATGTGACACTTTCTCCCTGGTGTTGAAAAAGCCTCTTGAGGGGGCGAGCAGGAGGGTCAGGATGCTCTATACTTTGCAGATAGAGAAAGAAGCTGTGTGTTAGTGGGCGTCCTGACACTCCTGCTCGCCCCCTCAAGAGGCTTTCTCCACACCAGGGAGAAAGTGTCGCATTACTGTGTGTAGTTACAGACAGAAGAACAGGAAGTGAGGATTTCTCAGAAAAAATAAGGACATTTAAATGCAAAATGGAAGGATGAGGTAAGTGAAGGAGGACTGCACTAAGGTAAAGGGAGCTATTTAGGGGATTTTTTGTTTACCTTTACAAGACATTTAAGGGAATGTGCAGGAGTGAGAAGTAAAGTGAGGAGTTACCAAACTGTATTTTTTTAAGCTAACTGGATCTAATATGACTTATGTTTATTTGAAAGCCAGATAATAGCAAGGCAAGTTCTCAATTTTAGGAATTGGTTGCAATAAGTGTGCTTTCTCTGAAAATGCCTAACTTGCTGAAATATCTCCTTGCTAATGAAAATAAGTAGAGAGAAAAGGAGCAAAGGGCCACATGTGTGTCACTGCCTCAGGAAAGTAAATGACATAAAATCTGCTGGTTGATATACGTTTTTCAATGATGTCTTAGTTGAATTAATGTGGTCTTAGTAAACCTAAGCCCCTTACTAATCAATTCACACATCCACACATACAATGAATTGTATGTCATTGTATTCTGATGGTGGGGAGACTCCCCTGTAGTTAGAATACACAGATCAGCGCTGCTGCTTATTACCTGCAGTGCTGATTGAGTGAGAATATGCCAACAGACCGGTTTAAACAGATGATGATCAGTAGATCAATACTTGGCTGGTCCTGCCTAACCAATTGAATTTCAATCCACGGATTGCCAGTTTCAGTCTCAATTTCTAGTATGTTTTACTTTTTGGAAACAAGTTTTGGTGCCAGTTTCTTTTAGAAGGGAACATTAATGATTGGATGAGTTATTCAAAAGTTGCTGGCCGATGACTATCTGCTGCTAGTCTTTCAGTCTTTCAGTCTTTGACTTAAACTACACCCAATGTTCAGACCTGTCTGTCATCATTTATCCTTTGCTCAATTAACCTTTGAACAGTCCAACAAAGTCTCTCAACTCTGTGGCTGATTTTACGGCTGGACATATTGGTCCTTAAACATGGCAAAAAGTCTTAAAGTGGTTGTTAAGTCACTAACTGATCATTATATCATCTCCTCTGTCACATCAACTTGTATCCTAGTATCTGTGCTGCATTAAAAAAAAGTGTCTTCCAGCAATCACATGACTCCAGGCTCTCTGCTTTCCCCTTCTGATATCTCCAGCGGGTGGGGATGAGATTCCTCTTCTGACATCAGCCAGGGAGGTGGAAGAAAAGGAGCAGAGAGCCTGGAGTCATGTGATTGCTGGAAGACACTGTTTAAATAGGTATACATCAGCTCTTTTTTTTATAAAGCACAGGTGCTTTTTAAGTGACAGAGTGGATAATATAATGATCAGTTAGTTTTGAAACGGTGGGGAGAGGAGCAGAGCGGCACTAGTGAGAGCTGACAGGCAGGTAGGGAAGGGGGAAGAGGACACAGGAGAGCTGCAGATAGCAGTGTACAACTGAGACAAGGACACTAACCAGGGTGTTAGGGCTCAGCAGCCATGATATATACTTGTCAACGTACAGAGGGCAGGGTAGAAACTGGCAGGATCAGCTAGGTATTTCAGGTAATACAGGGAGCCAAAATACACAGCATAAGCCACATACAGCTTAGCTGTTGTTAAGAGATTTTGTCTTCTAAGCACTTTAGTTCATAAAACATTTCTGTCAGTTAAACAATCTGTAAACATTTAATTGTCAGATCACATATAAATTCCAAGCATATTATACCATGTTTAATTATGCTCAAATAAAGATGTTAAAATAGAAAATAAATTAGGCAAATATTACAAATATTAGATAGCACTCATAATATATTTAGAAATATTAATAGGTTCTCTATTTCCATTTCTATCAGGGAATTTAAAAAGTCCCTTGCTGTGATTTGTTCATTTATAGATTTGTAATACTGTATTTTTTATTTTTTTTTGCACAAACTGCCAGAGACTGTTTTTGCTTTTTCCTATGCAAAGAAAATATAAGCTCTCTAGTGTCGCATAACAAAATTATTTTGGACATTATAGCAAACATTGCTTTTTCACTAATATGTTTGAATGGTTGCAATACCAGGACTGTGCTTTTCATAACAAATACATAATTATGATACAATTTGCCTAATATAATACTTGAAATGTTTTTGTTAGTTTTAGACAGTTTACCTCCAACACAATACAAGGAGAAAATGAGCACTATCCTTCTGTGGATCCAGCAGTCTGAAACCAAACTTGCTATACCTCAGGTCACTGTTACTGAATGTGAAATCATGGAACAAAGACTCAGGGAGCTAAAGGTACGTAATCAAAGGTTGCTTTTCTGTATTGTTACAAGGCAGTTTACAGTACTGCATACTAAAGCAGAGATTTGTCATCTTTGTTGCATAGCAGGGCAGTTCAAAACAGGAGCAATGATGCACTTTATGAGACAGACTTACTATGGGACAATAACTTGATTCATAAATCTCCCGTTCTGTGCTTAAATGTAGCACTGTGACAATATAAAGCATGTCACTGAACACTTCATAGGTGGGCCTGTACCTAGAAAACTGTTCCGAGTAACTTGAAAAATCTGTTGCAGATGTTTATAAAACTGTTACCGCTGTCTCTCTATGACTGCAAGTGCAGGGTTAGAAAACACATAGGGAGCTCTGCAAATCCTGTGCTAAATGAAGTAACCTGATTTTTTACTAAGAAGGTGTCTGATTCTGTTGTAACATTGTTGATAGATTTTATTCTGTTTGTGATGCAATAAGTTTTTCTAAGTTGAACTATAACTGCTTAACTTCTATAGTATATAAAACGAACACCATCTAAGTGAATGTACTAAACATATAAGGGAAATGCACTGGGAGAAAAAATGTGTCAGCTTACCAGAAGGTCTTAGGGGTTTAACTGATTTACAAGCTTAGCTGTGTTTGGATGTGAAGTCATATTAGAGAGTGGTCCAAAAAGAGTATACTCTAGGAGATTTAATACTGTATCTCTAACCAATAAATACATATTATGTTTCCTTATTAATATTTAACCACTTGTCTACCAGCCACCGTCAAATGAAGGCGGCAAGGTAGCTCTGTTGTTCTGACAGGACGTTATATGACGTCCTGTCTTTTAACCGCTTCAATACTAGGCTTTTATACCACCTCCATACCGGGCCTATTCTGACACTTCTCTCCTACATGTAATAATCATCATTCTTTTGCTAGAAAATTACACAGTACCCCCAAACATTATATATGTTTTTTTTAGCAGACACCCTAGGGAATAAAATGACGGTCATTCCAAAGTTTTATCTTGCACGGTATTTACGCAATTATTTTTCAAACGCTTTTTTTTGTAAAAAAAATTGTTTTATGAATTAAAAAAATAACAAAACACTAAAGTTAGCCCAATTTTTTTGTATTATGTGAAAGATTATGTTACACCGAGTAAATAGAGACCCAACATGTCACGCTTTAATTATGCGCACACTCATGGAATGGCGCCAAACTTCGGTACTTAAAAATCTCCCTAGGCAACGCTTTATTTATTTTTTACAGGTTACAGTTTAGATTTACAGAGGAGATCTAGTGCTAGATTAGTTGCTGGCACTCTAACGCACGCGGCGATACCTCACATGTGTGGTTTAAACGGCGTTTACATATGTCGGCGGGACTTGCGTGTGCGTTCGCTTCTGCACGCGAGCTATCGGGGACAGGGGCGTTTTCATTTTTTTTTTATCTTTTATTATTTTTTTTTTACTTATATTTTATTTATTTTTACACTTTTTTTCATTGTTTTTTTTTTTTTTTCCACTTTTATTCCTATTACAAGGAATGTAAACATCCCTTGTAATAGGAAATGTGTGTGACAGGTCCTCTTTATGGAGAGATGTGGGGTCAATAAGACCTCACATCTCACCTCCAGGCTGGAAACCATGAGATCGGTGAAAAAAAATTCACCGATCTCATGAATGGTGACTTACAGCCGCAATCGCGGCTTTGTTTACATACGGGGACCCGGGCGTGACGTCATCAGATCGCGCCCGGGTCCTCCGACGGTCATAGAGATGACTGGTGACCATCTGGTCACCAGTCATCTCTATGCTTCCTGCCGCCGCCGACGATTCGTTCTCCGGGCCCCCGAAGGTACAGGTAAGCCCGGAGAAGCACCGGATGGCGGCGGGAGGGGGGGGATGTCCCCTCCCGCGGCCTGTAAGAACGATCAAGCGGCGGAACCGCCGCTATGATCGTTCTTACTTTGTGCAGAATCGCCGGCTGAAGAGATGGATATCTGGATGATGCCTCTGGCTGCAGGCATCGTCCAGATATTCGCCTGCAATACCCAGGCCGTCAATTGACGGCCACTTAGGATGGTAAATCCCATCCCAGGCCGTCAATTGTCTATGGCTGGGTATTGAAGTGGTTAAAGCTGCTAGAGGGCGCGCCGCTGCCGGAGTGCGCGTGCACCTGCCGCTTTGCTGAGATCACGATGCGCCTGCCCAGCGGCAACGATTGCCGCCGGGTAACTGAGCAGGGACGTGGAGCTCTGTGTGTAAACACAGAGCTCCACGTCCTGTCAGGGAGAGAGGAGACCAATCTGTGTCCCTTGTACACAGGGACCAAATCGGTCACCTCCCCCAGTCACCCCCCTCCCCCTACAGTTAGAACACAAACTAGGCTACACATTTAACCCCTTTCCTGCCAGTCACATTTATATAGTTATCAGTGCATATTTATCATTATATTTATATAAAAAAAAAAGAATAATAAAAATGCCATAAAACTATCCCCTATTTTGTAAACGCTATAAATTTTGCTCAAACCAATCGGTAAACGCTTATTGCGATTTTTTTACCAAAAATAAGTAGAAGAATACGTATCGGCCTAAACTGAGGAAAAAAATGGAAAATTGTATCAAATACTTACCGTAATTTTCCTTTCCTGATGCCAATACATGGCAGCATACCTATGATATAGCCCCGCCCCTATATCCGCCCACAGGACACGTGATAACTCTCTATAAAACTCTGACTGAGAGCTACCTCCCCCATTCTCCGTATAAAGTACAAAAGATCAGAGGGAGGGTTCGTATGCTGCCATGTCTTGGCATCAGGAAAGGAAAATTACGGTAAGTATTTGATACAATTTTCCATTTTCCTGACGCCAGACATAGCAGCATACCTATGATACATGAAGAGCTTTCTAGAGGGAGGGTTTAATGCTGTAACTTAAACAAGACAAAGAAGCTTGGATAAACTTCCTCCCAAACTCTATCGTAGTAAGAGCTGCTAGATCCACCCTGTGGTGTATTAAGAACATATAATGTGATGACCAGCTAGCCTCTTTGCAGACTGTCTACAGAGACAACCCTGCCTGTGCTATCCAAGAAGATGACATCACCCTGGTTGAGCGATGAGCACTAACCATCTCTGGAGGATCCTTACCGCCTCCACATACCCAGTGAGTATTTTCACGATTCAGGCCGAGATGGTTCGGGCCGAAGCCACTTACTCTTTAAATCTTAAACATTCTGAATGTAGAAGTAGCCTGAGATGGACATTCCAAAGTCCTCAAAGCCTAACTTGAGCAGATCGGCATCTGATTGCACTGGGAAGGCTGGAAGCACCCATTCACTGAAAAAACATGGATGTCACGCTTTGGAACAAAAAGACTTCAGCCCAACCCTGTCTCGGAAGAACATGGAATGAGGCTCTGTCGCCCCAAATTTTGGAGTCGACGCACTCTCCCCCGAAATCAAGGCTAAAAGCCGATTTTAAAGGAGATCTCCCATAAAGAGCAGTCTTCTGTCAAGAGTACAATGAGGGTTTGCTAGAAAATTGAGAACCACTGCCAGGTTCCATTAAAGGAAACCTATTTCTCTTGGGAAGGCATAGTCAAAGTACCTCTCATGAAGTGATCCATCAGCGGGTTTGCTGCCCATTTTTTTTTTCTTTTTTGGGAAAAAAGCCAAGGTGGCAGAAATTTTCACCTTAAGCAAACTGAGCTCCAAATCCAATTCAGATTGTAGAAAAGACAGGATTTGAGATACATTTGGGTCACAAGAGTCAAACTGATGCCCAGCTGCAAAGCTTGTGGGCCTAATCCATACTCTGGAGTAGATAGCATCGATTGATCCTTTCAAAGAACTCTGCAGAGTTCTAATCCCCTCTGGAAAACATCTGGAAAACTCTTTTAACCTCTGCCTTACAATTTCCAGGCTGCTAAATTTAGACGTGATGGTTGCCGATGTAGTGCATCTCCCTCAGATAAGAGGAGATGAGGAGTCACAGGCAGAATTATCGGTGTGCACACGCTGATACCCATTGCCAGAGAGACCCATGATCTGTGAGGCCAGTAAGAAAAACCTGTGATGACTGTCAAAGCTCAACAATTTCTTTAATCCTAAAATTCCTGGAGGGAAGGTATAGGTCAGTTGCCCAACCCAAGGCTTGGTAAAGGCATCTGTCCCCTCCACTAATGGATGAGGGTAGCATGAGAGGAACCGGTTCTCCTTGTAGCAGGCCGATGAGGCAAAACAGATCCAGTTGTGCGAACCTCCACTCGTGGATGATCCCTTGGAACACTTTGGGGTGAAGGGACCATTCGTTGGGATCCTTGAATTGCCCGGATAGACAATCCGCTTCCAAATTCTGATAGGCTGGAAGATATATGGCAGATATATGGCCCTCAAATCTGGGAGATATTGCTGGGCCAAAGCCAGGATTGGTTCCACCTCTCCCAGGAGGGACTGGCTGTGCATGTCACCTTGTCGCTGTATATGGGACTGCTGCCACGTGGTCCAGACAGAGTAGGACTGGCAGACCCTATGTGTGTGGCAGTAAAGTGTTCAATGTCAATGCTGGTAGGAGTTCCAGAATATGGAAACTAGGCCCTGAGTGGGAAATTCCCACCTGCCCTGAATCCTGAGATGCTCGCAGGTGGTGTCCCACCCTGCTGTGCTGGTATCTGTAGCAATAATGATCCATGGCTGCAGCCCTAATAGACTAAGCCATTTAGCAGTTTTTCTTTTTTTAATCACCAGAACTCTGGTGCCTCTGGCTAGACAAAACGCTTCCATTGTGTCAGGAAGCCTTGTTGGAAAACTGATTTTCCAGTGAGCCTGGAGGATCATCGGAATACAAAGCCATTGTCCCGAGAGGACTCATGCACTGGGATGCTGACATCACTGGTGCAGCCAACGCCTTTTGGAACATCTCCCTGACTTTGGGGAGTTTGAGGTGGCAAAGAAACTGAGGCTGCCTGAGTACTAAACCAGGCCCCTAGGTAGAGCATATTCCGCATAGGCGCCAACTAGTTTTGGCAATGCTTGCCCCCCGACTCAAAACGGTTGTTATGACTGAAGGATCAGGACATGCTGATAGGTATACTGCAGGTCCACTGAAATCCTCCAGTAACCTTGTTGAATGACCTGGATTTATGGTATGGAGAGACTCCATCTTGAGTCTATCCGTATAAATTGATTCAGCCTCTTGAGGTAGTTCTGGAGGCTGCCAATTAAATAACCAATAACGGCTTTGCCATTGGTAATGATTAAGCACAAAATGAATGTGTGAAAAGCGTCTATGTGACCTTGTGTTGGTGTCTTTGGGGGTCATCACTTTAGACAATAAAAGGAACATTGAAATTCCTGGATGCGCAGCCATTTCTTCTCTTACATGGCCTTGCACCACTGAGGGCTGAAACCACCATTCTTCGGTAGTGGTCTTACCGGGTCACTTGGCTCCAACTGCCTCCTGGGCAGGCCTGGCGTTAAAAGGGTGTTAAAAGGGCTTCTGAGTATCTTGGGGAGCCGCATTGGTCTTGGCCTCCTGCGATCTTATGAAGGTTGAATGTGTACCCCTTTAACGCCTTCTGACGTCCTTGGATGGGCGAAAGCCTCCAAAATCGCAGTACCTGTTTGGTGCTCCTTTGAATGGTTGCCCCCTCTGGCTCTTCGATCCTGGGGCAGAAGATCTGATCTTCCTCCTATAACCCTGGAGAAGATAGTTTCCAGTATTTTGACAAAACAACGCCTTCCCATCAAAAGGCAGCTTACAGCAATTCAGCTTTGAGGATGAGCCAGCTGCCCAGGATTTTGCCCCAGTGCACCTTTGGCTGCGACTGAGCCAAGGATGGCTCTGGATGACCATCGAATGATGTCTATAGCTGCCTCACCTGTAGAGTCCGCTGAAAGTTATCTCGTCAAGAGCCTTGATGACTCTTCTCTTTGGCAGCTGGGTTTAATCGCATACTCCAAGTTCTGCGCCCACATACTCACATAGCACTTGCTATGGATGTTAAAGCAATGCGTCTCACAAGGATCTCGTGAAAGGAGGAAGGGCCTTCCATCGGAAGTGTCACATTCTTGGTCAGTCTGGCGACTGCCGCATCCACCGTTGGAGGGTAGATAAAGGAGTTGCATCCTTCCCCATTAGTGGAAACAACTTCTGCAACCTATTGGTTGAGGAGGATTTTCTCTCTCCCTTTTCTCATTCCTCCTGAAAACAGGCTTCCTATTTCTGTCATAAGAGAAAAAAAAAAAAAAAGGTAGCTTACCTACTTCTTTAGATTTCTCCTATGGAACCCAAAGGCTTGCTCACACTTGCAGCATGATCTGCCATTGCCCTAAAAGGCAATCTGTGCTTAGGTCACCTTTCAGAGGTATTTGAATTTGTCACTTAGAGTAGACCAATGTATATGCAATGCGATTTTCAAAGAGCGATTTGTACACAATGTTGCAAATCGCATGGGTGCGGCCCATTCACTTGGTTGCCCTATGTGCGCAAATAGAAGCCACTGCTCCTATTTGAGGGCTACCAACTTTGCACAATGTTTTGAAAGGTGCGTTCTCCAATGTGACTTATCACAGCAGAATCGCATGGCATTTGGGGTGCCCTGAAAGAATAGGGTACCTAATGCATATTGTACAGCGATTGTCACACAATTTTAAATCAGATTGTACTGTGTGTAATAACAGGCTTTCTCCTTCTTTGGAGGAGGTACCGGATCCACCCATTACAGTGCAGCTTTACTGCCATAACAAATGAGGATATTAGCATAAAACAAAGCCTCAACCTTCAGGATCCTCTGATGAGGAGGAGGCAATATCATCTCCGTCTGCCTGAAAGGTTGGCTATAATACTGGGTTTGGGGAACTAGCCTGCTTAATCTGCTGGGCTGGAGTCACCCCCGAAGTGCCTGGTACCCCTCCAGTTAGAGAGGGTTGAATGGCTTGGTTTAGACCTGGTGTAGTGCCCATACTGTCTGACCACTACTGTCCCTGGCTGCCTGAGATGACTGGAAAATTCAGCCAGGAGGTTGGGGACTATTTTGCTGAGCAAGGTGACACCTACTGACTCCCAAACTCCTCTCTGGCAAGCTGCCTGAAGCAGTCGCTGCAAAGTAGCTTTCCAGGCATAGGGTCATCTCCACATGACCAACACTCGCCTTTCGGGCGCTGAGCCCTCAGAGGAGAAGCTGTGTGCGTTCTCTTAAGCGTACATTTGCACCCTTTGTACTGGGGTCTGCCAGGACTGGAGGAGACATCTTCCGCCCTGAAAATCCTGATGATCCAGAGAGGGTCTCTGAACCTCCTTGAGCGGGTGTGAGTGGCCGGGGTTGCAACAGATAAGAAGGCACGCTCGTCAGGGCTCAATGCACTCTTTTCTCCCGCGTCTTCTTACTTACCAAAAGTTGGCTCATGCTGATGGGAGTTACTGAAAGGTGCATGGGGGACTGCATGACCACAGAAATAAGGGAAGTGAAAGAGAAAAATATATACATATATCTCAGAATTATTTTTTTTTTTTTTTTACAAATAGTAAAAATAATCTGGCAGAACCCCCATCCCCCTAGTAAAACATTGCTCCTTACTCCTCTCTCCCCCCATATATCCCTATTACTAGGATAGATAAGACTTGCCTCAGAAGGAGATGCTTAAAAAGCAAAGGAATTCATTAGCTGTTTAACTGCTCCATGCAATTGAATCACCTGAGACTCAGTCCTCTCTTACCTCTACTCTGATACAATTAGGAAGGCCAACACCCATCCACACAAAAGGACACCTTTAAGCTGGCTACACACCATACAATCTTCTGCAGATTTTACCCTTCAGATTTATCAAAACCACACAACATGAGGCCAAACCCTAAAGCCTCAACCTGTATGCGATCAGGCAGGCACCACATGGTCCTGGCAATTCTAAAGGAAATCAGACAACAAACGTTGCAGTGTGTATGGGGCCTTTAAAGACATGAGAACAAGAAGGAAAACTGACAGACCTAGAAAAGGGCTTCCATAGGAAAGAAGGCATCATGCAGTCCCAGCTTGCTCAAATCAGACTCCATCGTCGGCAATGCCAAAGGAGGACTGTCGTCTCTGATTAGAGAACACCTCAACCCCAGAAGACCACCAGAAGGGGTTCCCCACCTTGTTGGTGCATTTAGCGTGCCTAAGATGTGGGACCTCGAACTGGGAGAGGCTGAACCCAGCCGGAACTTCGACAATAGTCGGCAGGTAAGGGATTATCCTGAATGAAACTGTCTGTAGGCTGATATTAAGGACAAAAAAGGAGAATGGGGGAGGTAGCTCTCAGTCAGAGTTTTATAGAGAGTTATCACATGTCCTGTGGGCGGATATAGGGGCGGGGCTATATCATAGGTATGCTGCCATGTCTGGCGTCAGGAATTTTTTTTTTTATATATTTTGGGGAATATTTATTACAGCAAAAAGTAAAAAATATTGCATTTTTTTTCAAAATTGTCGCTCTATTTTTGTTTATAGCGCAAAAAAAAAAAAACGCAGAGGTGATCAAATATTACAAAAAGAAAGCTCTATTTGTGGGAAAAAAAGGATGCCAATTTTGTTTGGGAGCCACGTTGCACGACCGCGCAATTGTCAGTTAAAGCGACGCAGTCCCGGAAACTGAAATTTCGCCTGGGAAGGAAGGGGGTAAAACCTTCTAGGGCTGAAGTGGTTAAAGGGAGTAGAGCGTAGTCAGATTAAAATCACTTCTTTTAAATGGGTGTTATGCAATCTAGAGAAGCTGACATAATCAGCCCTAATTATGCCATTTCTGTTAAATCCATAGAGGAAGCATCTGCCTTTCACAAGGTGCCTCCTAATATTTTGGTTAAAGAAAAAAAAAAAAAAAACAAGCAAGAGATCCCACTAACACCCCTTTCACACTGGGTCAGTGCAGGCCTTAGCGGTAAAGCGCCGTCAGTTTTAGCAGTGCTTTACCGCTGTTATAGTGGTGCTTTTCGGCCACTAGCAGGTCATTTTTAACTGCTAGCGAACGAGGCAAGGGTTAAATGTGCCCATGTTGCAGCTCTGCCAAAGCACTTTGTAGGCGCTTCCGTAGAGCTGCCTATTCATTTTAATGGGCAGGGCATTTTGGGAGCGGTGTATACACTTTTTCCGTAACCGCCCCAAAGATGCTGCTTGCAGAACTTTTTTTCCCGTCCTGCAAGTGCACCACCCCAGTGTGAAAGAGGCGCTTTACAGGTGCTATTTTTAGCTCTAAAACTCTTGAAAAGCGCCTCCGTGGCAAAGGGGTCTGAAAGAGAGAGACAGGGCAGTTTTTTGCTACCTAAGTGACTTTGGATGCTGGAAATGTTACCATTCTTGTTGCTGGAAACATAGGGGTGGATTTACTATAGACACGGATTTACTATAGACAAATAGAGCATTTTGGAAGCACACTTGCTCTCATTTTCCCCAGACCTTAGAAAATGTGGTGAAGCTCTGCTGATTCTCATCATCCAATTGTGTGCAAGAAAAACTTTTTTTTTTTCTTGCACATGTTTGGGTATTCCTTATAAATTGAAGCTTTACCACATTTACAGAAAATTAATGCAACTGCAAAGTGCACAGTCTATTTGCCTTTAGTAAATTAACCTAATAGTGAAACCTGTTGCAGTGAGTTTTAAATAGTGTTGCTCACGAATATTCGCATTGCGAATATTCGTTACGAATATTGCATATTCGAGTATTCGCGAATAAATCTAATATTGCGGTTAATATTAGTGTTGCTCACGAATATTCGCATTGCGAATATTCGCTACGAATATTGCATATTCGAGTATTCGCGAATAACTCGAATATTGCGGTGAATATTCGCTATGGCGAATATTCGTATTTTTTCTAATTTATTTTTATTTATTTATTTTAACATCCTAGTGATCTCCATCGACGTCTAAAAGCATTGCTGGTATGATTAGAGAGAGACCCTGGGCCGAGTAGCTGATGCGACTCTTTTATGTTGCCGAAAATTCGCATTGCGAATTGTCGGCAACATAAAAGAATCGCATCAGCTACTCTGCCCTACTTTTGCATCAGAGACAATCAGAATAACTTGAATATTCGGCAAAAGGAATATTGCGCGATATTCCTTTTGCCGAATATTCAAGTTATTCTGATTGGCTCTGATGCAAAAGAAGGGCGGAGAAGAAAATCGCGCAATATTCCTTTTGCCGAATATTCGAGTTATTCTGATTGGCTCTGATGCAAAAGAAGGGCAGAGAAGAAAATCGCGCAATAGGAATATTGCGCGATTATCTTCTCCGCCCTTCTTTTGCCCCCTTATTCTCCTTTCTTTTAAGTAGAGTTAGTGTAGAGTTAGTGTTTAGTGCATATTAGTTTAGTAATACAGGAAATGATCTCCGTTTATGAGAATTTCGCAATCATTTTCGCATTAGCGAAATTTCGCATTAGCGAAATTTCGCAAAATTTATTTTGGATAAAATATCACGAATATTCGATATTAGCGAATATTCGCGAATATTCTTCTATATATTCGTGCAATATCGCGAAATCGAATATGGCGTATTCCGCTCAACACTAGTGAATATTCGCTATTGCGAATATTCGTATTTTTTCAAATTTATTTTTAAAACAGATCACATCCTAGTGATCTCCATCAATGTCTAAAAGCATTGCTGGTATGATTAGAGACCCTGGGCCGAGTAGCTGAGGCGATCCTTTTATTTTGCCGAAAATTCGCAATGCGAATATTCGTATTACGAATATTCGCGAATACTTTCTCTGCCCTTCTGTGTTTTGTGTATAAAAAAAAATAATTAGCTTTAGTTTAGTCATATAAGTTTGTGTAAGTAGAGTTAGTGTTTAGTGCATATTAGTTTAGTAATCCAGGAAATGATCTCCGTTTTCGCGTGTTGATGAGAATTTCACAATAAATTTCACATTCGCATTAGCGAAATTTCGCAAAATGTTTTTTTTTGATAAAATATCACGAATAATCGATATTAACGAATATTTCGCGAATATTCTTCTATATATTCGTGAAATATCGCGAAATCGAATATGGCGTATTCCGCTCATCACTAGTTTTAAAGAACTTAATTGAAGTGATTGTTAAAGCCAAGAGTGTAGGACAGCTCACTACCTGCTTGTTTTAAATAGATTGCTGCTTATTTGCAAGGTCTATGCACCAAGAGCAAAAGTTATGTATAGAAGCAGTAAAATTGTTTACCATATGGGACCCACATTGATTAAAGCTTTTATGCCTTCGGTATTAGGATCACTGGTTAGTGTGGCTTTTGCATTGCTCTAAAAATAACAAGATCTATGGTTACCTGGAGAGTGTCCAATGAACTACTTTTTGAAAATCACTATTATGCCAGGTGAAGCAAACGAGACAGAATTTTTTTTTTTCTTTTAATGCTAGTCATTAATTTGTTCTTCAGCCAGGGCTGTAGTCATAGGTTTGGCTGTACAGTATTTTGTTAATAATGATGTCGTTCTTCAGCCAAAAAAATGTTCAAAGGTATGGTTGTTATTTCTTTTTAATGATGCCTTTTCATAAATGCTTACCCCTTAGATCACCATCAGCCATACTATGTGAAAATTGTATTATAACTTTAAAAAAGCAGACTACTATATTAAAATCAATAATGTGACTGATTTACAGTATATGCATTGGACTATTAGATTGCCCAATCAAGGACTGATGGTTTCATGTTTCCTGAGCTGTAAAAAGTATTATAACTTTTCTCTTTTACCATGTTACACTAGGTACAAATAAACTAGATGTTAAAAACTGGAGATGTTACAATTACAGTATCCGTAGTACACTTAACAAATATGCTATGCATTGATACTAAATAACATAAAGACAATCTAAAAAAAAAAAATCATTTTTATAAATCAAAGCTACTGAAAGATCCATTAAATATTTTATAAGCAGCTTTTTCTAGCATGCATTTCTGAAACCTTTTTTTTATATTATGTGTTGTATTTACATAGTTACCTAGTAGGCGAGGCTGAAAAAAGACAATAGTACATTCAGGTCAACCTGTGTTGGTGTACTTGTGTCAGTGTCTATAATAGTTTCCCATATCCCTGTATGTTGTGTTTTTTTAAGATGTAGATCCAATAATCTTTTAAAAATATCCATATTCCCCACAGCCACCACCAATTATGTGAGAGTTCCACATCCCTGTTGCCCTGACAGTGAAGAACCCCCTGCGCAGTTTAAGGTTAAACCGTTTTTCCTCCAGTCTCAATGTGTGGCCCGTGTCCTCGTACACTCCCTCGGAATAAATACTGTATTTATTGGCGTATAAAACTCACTTTTTTTACCCTGACAATAAAGAGTAAACTGTGCCTGCGTGTCATACGCAGGGGGCTGTGGAAAGTTTTTTTTCCTTAATCTTCCCTCTTAAAGTTAGGGTGCGTGTTATACGACTGTGCGTGTTATATGCCTGTGCGTGTTATATGCCAATAAATATGGTCGTTTTTTTCCTATGCTGGGATCCCCATTTAGGTATTTGTAGATTGCTATCATGTCCCCTTAAGCATTGTATCTCCAGCAAAATTAAATTTAGTGTTTGCAGGCGATCCTCGTAAATTGAGGTCCTCCAGTCCTCCTATTAAATGTGTTCAGGGCTGGTGCAAGGATTTTTGACACCCTAGGCAAAACCTAATTTTGCCGCCCCCATAGGCTCCGCCCCCACTGAGATTTTTGCGGCGCCTCTTCACCTATTTTTTCAGCCGTGGTCCACAGGCCTGCACCTGTGCCTCTGGATCCGTTCCGAAGACAAATAGTGGATGGTAACGGCTCGTTCCTCACACCAGCTGTAGACCACAGGCTAGGACAGTATACAGACAGACTAACTGTGTACAGTAACTGCCTGTCTGTACGAGCGACAGATACAGTGACAATGTTTTACAGGTTCCTACTAAAAATAATAAAAAAAGGAAACATTTTTGCACCTGCAAAAATATCTGCATTTATTTATTTTACAAAGGTGGACTTCAACCTTCACACCACAGATCGCCCCAATTCCTGTATTTTTAGGTCTCAGATCACCACTATTCTTCCACCTTCACACTTCAGATCACCCCATTACTGTATCACCCTAAATACCTATTCCCCTCCGGTCCTCTGTTACCCTCTGCACCCCCCCCTCCGCACCTCTGCACGCCCCTCACACCTATCATTTCCTCTTTGTAACTCCTGCACGTCTGTTCCCCTCCCCCCTACACATATATCCGATCCCCCTCTGTAACCCCTCCCACACACATATCTGTATCCCCTGCACGTCTGTTCCCCTCCCCCCTACACATATATCCGATCCCCCTCTGTAACCCCTCCCACACACATATCTGTATCCCCTGCACGTCTGTTCCCCTCCCCCCTACACATATATCCGATCCCCCTCTGTAACCCCTCCCACACACATATCTGTATCCCCTGCACGTCTGTTCCCCTCCCCCCTACACATATATCCGATCCCCCTCTGTAACCCCTCCCACACACATATCTGTAACCCCTGCACGTCTGTTCCCCTCCCCCCTACACATATATCCGATCCCCCTCTGTAACCCCTCCCACACACATATCTGTATCCCCTGCACGTCTGTTCCCCTCCCCCCTACACATATATCCGATCCCCCTCTGTAACCCCTCCCACACACATATCTGTAACCCCTGCACGTCTGTTCCCCTCCCCCTACACATATATCCGATCCCCCTCTGTAACCCCTCCCACACACATATCTGTAACCCCTGCACGTCTGTTCCCCTCCCCCTACACATATATCCGATCCCCCTCTGTAACCCCTCCCACACACATATCTGTATCCCCTGCACGTCTGTTCCCCTCCCCCCTACACATATATCCGATCCCCCTCTGTAACCCCTCCCACACACATATCTGTATCCCCTGCACGTCTGTTCCCCTCCCCCTACACATATATCCGATCCCCCTCTGTAACCCCTCCCACACACATATCTGTATCCCCTGCACGTCTGTTCCCCTCCCCCCTACACATATATCCGATCCCCCTCTGTAACCCCTCCCACACACATATCTGTATCCCCTGCACGTCTGTTCCCCTCCCCCTACACATATATCCGATCCCCCTCTGTAACCCCTCCCACACACATATCTGTATCCCCTGCACGTCTGTTCCCCTCCCCCCTACACATATATCCATTCCCCCTCTGTAACCCCTCCCACACACATATCTGTATCCCCTGCACGTCTGTTCCCCTCCCCCCTACACATATATCCATTCCCCCTCTGTAACCCCTCCCACACACATATCTGTAACCCCTGCACATTTGTTCCCCTCCCACACACATATCTGTATCCCCTGCACGTCTGTTCCCCTCCCCCCTACACATATATCCGATCCCCCTCTGTAACCCCTTCCACACACATATCTGTATCCCCTGCACGTCTGTTCCCCTCCCCCCTACACATATATCCGATCCCCCTCTGTAACCCCTCCCACACACATATCTGTAACCCCTGCACATTTGTTCCCCTCCCACACACATATCTGTATCCCCTGCACGTCTGTTCCCCTCCCCCCTACACATATATCCGATCCCCCTCTGTAACCCCTCCCACACACATATCTGTATCCCCTGCACGTCTGTTCCCCTCCCCCTACACA
Source organism: Rana kukunoris (assembly GCA_029574335.1). NCBI lineage: Eukaryota > Metazoa > Chordata > Amphibia > Anura > Ranidae > Rana > Rana kukunoris. The sequence goes on along the minus strand of CM056050.1, from coordinate 258,078,429 downwards.
TATATCCGATCCCCCTCTGTTCCCCTCCCACACACATATCTGTAACCCCTGCACATTTGTTCCCCTCCCACACACATATCTGTATCCCCTGCACGTCTGTTCCCCTCCCCCTACACATATATCCGATCCCCCTCTGTAACCCCTCCCACACACATATCTGTATCCCCTGCACGTCTGTTCCCCTCCCCCCTACACATATATCCGATCCCCCTCTGTAACCCCTCCCACACACATATCTGTAACCCCTGCACATTTGTTCCCCTCCCACACACATATCTGTATCCCCTGCACGTCTGTTCCCCTCCCCCTACACATATATCCGATCCCCCTCTGTAACCCCTCCCACACACATCTGTAACCCCTGCACGTCTGTTCCCCTCCCCCCTACACATATATCCGATCCCCCTCTGTAACCCCTCCCACACACATATCTGTAACCCCTGCACATTTGTTCCCCTCCCACACACAAATATCTGTATCCCCTGCACGTCTGTTCCCCTCCCCCTACACATATATCCGATCCCCCTCTGTAACCCCTCCCACACACATATCTGTAACCCCTGCACATTTGTTCCCCTCCCACACACATATCTGTATCCCCCTAGATTTGGCGGCTTTTCAGCGTCGGCGCGCTCTCTGAGCCCAGCGGGTGTCGGGTGCCCTGATTGACAGAACAGGTCATGACCCGTGGGGTCTGTGATTAGCGGGGCGGAGTCTGCTGGTCACATGTGGAGGCGGGGCTGGACTAGTCTGTGGAGAATCATGCCTGCAGCCTGCTTGTTACCGAGTCCCGCCTCACGCTGTGAGTTTCCTAAGGTTGCTCTCATCTGCTCTGTCAGCCCCCTTCCTGTAAATCACTCCTCTCTGCCACCCCTCCATCTCTGCCACCCCCCCTCCTCCTCTGTCACCCCCCCTCCTTTCTGCCACCCCCACCTCCTCCTCTGCCACAGTGCCACCCCCTCCTCCTCTGTCACCCCCCCCACCTCCTCCTCTGTCACCCCCACCTCCTCTCTGCCACAGTGCCACCCCCTCCTCCTCTGTCACCCCCCCACCTACTCCTCTGTCACCCCCCCACCTCCTCCTCTGTCACTCCCCCCTCCTCCTCTGTCACCCCCCCCCACCTCCTCCTCTGTCACCCCCACCTCCTCTCTGCCACAGTGCCACCCCCTCCTCCTCTGTCACCCCCCCACCTCCTCCTCTGTCACCCCCCCACCTCCTCCTCTGTCACCCCCCCCCTCCTCCTCTGTCACCCCCCCCCTCCTCCTCTGTCACCCGCCCACCTCCTCTGCCACCCCCACCTCCTCTCTGCCACAGTGCCACCCCCTCCTCCTCTGTCACCCCCCCCACCTCCTCCTCTGTCACCCCCCTCCTCCTCTGTCACCCCCCCACCTCCTCTGCCACCCCCACCTCCTCTCTGCCACCCCCACTTCCTCTCTGCCACCCCCACCTCCTCCTCTGTCACCCCCCCTCCTCCTCTGCCACTTCCCCTCCTCCTCTCTGTCACCCCCTTCTCTCTGTCAGTCTGTCACCCCCACCTCCTCTCTGTCACCCCCACCTCCTCTCTGTCACCCCCTCCTCCTCTCTGTCACCCCCTCCTCCTCTCTGTCACCCCCACCTCCTCTCTGCCACCCCCACCTCCTCTCTGTCACCCCCACCTCCTCTCTGTCACCCCCTCCTCCTCTCTGTCACCCCCTCCTCCTCTCTGTCACCCCCACCTCCTCTCTGTCACCCCCTCCTCCTCTCTGTCACCCCCTCCTCCTCTCTGTCACCCCCTCCTCCTCGTCAGTCTGTCACCCCCTCCTCCTCTCTGTCACCCCCTCCTCCTCTCTGTCACCCCCACCTCCTCTCTGTCACCCCCACCTCCTCTCTGTCACCCCCACCTCCTCTCTGTCACCCCCTCCTCCTCTCTGTCACCCCCTCCTCCTCTCTGTCACCCCCTCCTCCTCTCTGTCACCCCCTCCTCCTCTGTCACCCCCACCTCCTCTCTGTCACCCCCTCCTCCTCTCTGTCACCCCCTCCTCCTCGTCAGTCTGTCACCCCCACCTCCTCTCTGTCACCCCCTTCTCTCTGTCAGTCTGTCACCCCCTTCTCTCTGTCAGTCTGTCACCCCCACCTCCTCTCTGTCACCCCCTCCTCCTCTCTGTCACCCCTTCCTCCTCGTCAGTCTGTCACCCCCTCCTCCTCTCTGTCGTCACCCCCACCTCCTCTCTGTCTCCTCCTCTCTGTCACCCCCTCCTCCTCTCTGTCTCCTCCTCTCTGTCCTCCTCTGTCACCCCCTCCTCCTCTGTCACCCCCTCCTCCTCTGTCACCCCCACCTCCTCTCTGTCACCCCCACCTCCTCTCTGTCACCCCCTCCTCCTCTCTGTCACCCCCTCCTCCTCTCTGTCACCCCCACCTCCTCTCTGTCACCCCCTCCTCCTCTCTGTCACCCCCTCCTCCTCTCTGTCACCCCCTCCTCCTCTCTGTCACCCCCTCCTCCTCTCTGTCACCCCCTCCTCCTCTCTGTCTCCTCCTCTGTCACCCCCACCTCCTCTCTGTCACCCCCACCTCCTCTCTGTCACCCCCTCCTCCTCTCTGTCACCCCTCCTCTCTCTGTCACCCCCTCCTCCTCTCTGTCACCCCCTTCTCTCTGTCAGTCTGTCACCCCCTCCTCTCTGTCACCCCACCTCCTCTCTGCCACCCCCACCTCCTCTCTGTCACCCCCACCTCCTCTGTCACCCCCACCTCCTCTATGTCACCCCCTCCTCCTCTCTGTCACCCCCACCTCCTCTCTGTCACCCCCTCCTCCTCTCTGTCACCTCCTCTCTGTCACCCCCTCCTCCTCGTCAGTCTGTCACCCCCTCCTCTCTGTCACCCCCTCCTCCTCTCTGTCACCCCCTCCTCCTCTCTGTCACCCCCACCTCCTCTCTGTCACCCCCACCTCCTCTCTGTCACCCCTCCTCCTCTCTGTCACCCCCTCCTCCTCTCTGTCACCCCCTCCTCCTCTCTGTCACCCCCTCCTCCTCTCTGTCACCCCCACCTCCTCTCTGTCACCCCCTCATCCTCTGTGTCACCCCCTCCTCCTCGTCAGTCTGTCACCCCCACCTCCTCTCTGTCACCCCCTTCTCTCTGTCAGTCTGTCACCCCCTTCTCTCTGTCAGTCTGTCACCCCCACCTCCTCTCTGTCACCCCCTCCTCCTCTCTGTCACCCCCTCCTCCTCGTCAGTCTGTCACCCCCTCCTCCTCTCTGTCACCCCCACCTCCTCTCTGTCACCCCCACCTCCTCTCTGTCACCCCCTCCTCCTCTCTGTCACCCCCTCCTCCTCGTCAGTCTGTCACCCCCACCTCCTCTCTGTCACCCCCTTCTCTCTGTCAGTCTGTCACCCCCACATCCTCTCTGTCACCCCCCTCCTCCTCCTCCTCTTCTCTGTCACCCCACTCCTTTTACTCTCTGTCAGCTACCCCCAAACAACGCGCACCCCCTTTCTTCCCCTGCTCAAGTGTGGGCTAATGTCCTGCAGCTGGGTCATACAGCACTGTCTGTGCGCTCTCTCTCCCACCCAGCCACCGGCGCCACCAGAGACAGTGAATGGAGGGCCACTGGACTGGGACGTTTTTGCGTGAGAAAGCATGATATTAAAGACTGCGCCCCCTAACAGGTTCACACACATATTTGCAGCGGCTCCTAGAAGGTAATTTTTTTTGTCTTACTGTAATGGAGGTTTCTATTGGGGGCACGGGCACTGTCTGATTAATGTTATTTTCTTCTCCATTTGTGGGGTGCCTGTGGACTGCTTTGAATTTTTTGGGGCTTTTTTTGTAATTAAATGGAGCTTGAAAGGGTTGTATTACGCATAGTGCCACTTTGTAAACAGTTTGTATGGTGTTGGGTTCAGTAGAGCTGATTCAGGTCTTTGGATGGAGGTACACTGCCCTACGTACTGACAGCGTCCACTGCCCTACTGACAGCGTCCACTGCCCTACTGGCATCTTCCACTGCCCTACTGACAGCATCCACTGCCCTACTGGCATCTTCCACTGCCCAACTGGCATCTTCCACTGCCCAACTGGCATCTTCCACTGCCCAACTGGCATCTTCCACTGCCCTACTGGCATCTTCCACTGCCCTACTGACACATCCACTGCCCTACTGACACAGTTCATTCTCATTACTACTCTCTTTGAGTAACCCACAAGGTGTCCCAGGTATTTTACAATCCTATAGTGCGTACTACAAAAAAATTGGCGTGCGCCGCAAAAGTGTTCGGGTTTGGCTTGCAGAAAAGGTGGCAACCCTAATTAGGACTCTTCTAATCCTAGATCCTCCTCCATTCTTGATTCTCCCAGAGGTTTTCCACCTAGTGAATAATTTGCATTTATGTTTCTTGCCTCAAGTGCATTATTTTACATTTCTCCACATTAAACCTCATTTGCCATTTGTCTGCCCACTCCACAATTTTATTCAGTCATTCTGCAAAATGTCTATGTCATCCACAAAAAACTGAGAATAAACTATTTATCCCGTTCTCTACATCTTTCTAAATAAATTGAATAGAATTGGTCCTTGGGGTACCCCACTTACCACTCCAGACCAGTCTGACTACATGTTATTTATCACAACCCTTTGGACAAGTCCCTGTAACCAGTTTTTTACCCAAGCACTAACCCTATGTTCCATGCCTGCAGATCTCAGCTTGTATATTAAGCATTTATGTGGGACTGTGTCAAATGCTTAGTGTAGAATCCAGATACACTAAGTCCACAGGCCTCCCCCTATCAAGATGGCAGCTCACTTCCTTGTATAATATTAGCAGATTGGTCTGGCAGGAACTGTAAATCTTTGGATATAGTCCCTAATCATCCCTTCCAATAATTTACCCGCTATTGATGTTAAACTGACTGGCCTATACTTCAAAGGAATATGTCTCTGCCCTTTTTTGAATATTGGTACCACATTCACTTTACTCCAATCAGCTGGTACCAAGCCTGTCATTATGCTGTCCACAAAAATTAGGAACAATGGCCTGGCTATAACCTGAGTAGCAAATCAAGTACTCCATAAAACCGAGTAGGATACTTTGCAGTGCGATTTGCGTCAATACAAAATAATTGGATGCAAATCGCACTCCAAAGAACCACATCTGAATTGAACAGGGATGCGGTGCGATTCCTGTCCAAATCACATGCCGCTTCCCCCACCGCTCGTGTGTGTGTGTGTGTAGAAAGGGAAATGTGCTATCTAGTAGACAGTTTATTAAAAATGTTAATACATATCTGGTCCTGGTACCGCTGATGATAGAAAATCATGGCTACTGGAGGTGCTCAAAGGACTGGAGAATAAGTTCCAGGGCCCCTTGTGTTTAGGACGGAAGTGATGTCAGCTTGAGGGAGGACCGCCTATACATCTCCTCCAGCCCTGTGAGCACTTCCAGCAGCCATGATTTGTTATCATTGGTGAGACCGGGACACCTAGGCGGATTTTGCTTTTGAACTGTACTTAAAGGGGTTGTAAAAGCAGAACGTCTTTTATCCTAATGCATTCTATGTATTAAGATAAAAAAATCTGTATGCAGCAGCCCCCTTCAGCCCCCCTAAGCCCCCCTCATAATTACCTGAGCCGCACCTCAATCCAGTGATGTTGGATGACAGACTAAGCTGTCCAGAACTCTCATTCCTGATTGGCTAAGACACACAGCAGGTACCATTGGCACCCACTTCTGTTGATCAAAAACAGTGAGACAATGAGGAGAGAGAGGGGGTGGGGCTGAGCCACAGCTCTGTATCTGAATGAACACACAGAGCTGCCTGCTGTGAGGAAATTTGGCAGGAGGGAGGGGCCAGGAGCGCCTGTAAGGGGCCTGAGAAGAGGAGGATCAGGGCTGCTCTGTGCAAAACCACTGCACAGAGAAGGTAAGTATGATATGTTTGTTATGTTTGAACAAAAAAAAAAGAGTTTAGTATAACTTTTCATTTTATAACTACCATTTTTAATAGACTGCCCACTAGATGGCGCTTTTCCCTTTTTATACACACACAAGAGCGGTGGGGGAAATCACATGCGATTCAGACAGGAATTGCACCGCATTCCTGTTCAAATTGCAGGTGATTCTTTGCAGTGCGATTTGCGCCCATTAATTGTGTATTGATGCAAATTGCACCGCAAAGTATCGGTTTTGCTATTGGGAACATTTTCAAAAGTATAAAAAATTAGGTGCATCCCTAAATATGGAATAATTCAACCTCAAAGTCAACAGAAGAGCTGATATTCTTCAGGCCTTTCTCTCTGCAGTGCTCTCAAGACCCCTCCCCCAGAACACCTGCTTTGTGTTTATATTAGATATCAGAAGACTTTAAGGCGGCGTACACACGATCGGATATATCCGATGAAAACGGTCCGCGGACCATTTCCATCGGATATGTCCGATCGGGAGTTTGATCCGATGGCGTGTACACACCATCGGATCAAATTCCCCGCCGCCGGAAGGCGCGGTGACGTGGCGGTGACGCGGCGGTGACGTTGACGCCGCCGCATCACCGCAACGTCACCGCACCAGGAAGTAAAACACTTCCGCGCTTGCGCCGAATCCATTCGGCAGCGGCGCGGCGGCGGTGGGGGCCGACATGTCTGCTGGTAAGTGTACTAACCAGCAGACATGTCGGGCGGACAGATCCCCACCGGATAGATTTCAAAGCATGCTTTGAAATCTGTCGGGTGGAGAAATCTGTCCGCTAGCCCATACACACGAGCGGAGATGTCTGCTGAAACGGTCCATCGGACCGTTTTCAGCGGACATATCCCCTCGTGTGTACGCGGCCTAAGGCTGCTGAGTAACTGTTGAGAGTGCAAGCAAGGTGAGCTAAAGTGCTGAGAGTACCGTCTGAAATACTAACATAGTTCTGCTGGGAATTTTGAGAAGAAATTGCTCCACAGTACCTGTAGTTACAGAGTACTATGATGAATTGTTTTCAAGATTATTTACTGCTAGTTATAAATATATAATACTACTGTCTAGGGGTTCACTTAAAGCTCAGGGAAATGCTAATCATAGCCAAATATATAAAACCTATATAACACCTGTACACACAAACTGCACCACACTTATGCATGTTAAAAACATGTGCATAGTTCACAAAAAAATCTAAAATAAAAATAACATATGCAGTACAGCTCTGAAATACATGCATATTTTACCCATGTTTTATCCCTTTAAAGATTTTACAAGCACAGAAAAATACTTGTTGATTTGCAAAAAATGCACTCAACCCCCAACTCCTGTTGCGGTCTGACAACACACAGTATTAATGTGGACTTGCCCTAGTGTCAGCCCCAGGATTTGTCCTTTGCTAACCTTCTCAAAATTCCTCTTTACCCTATTCTCTGCGATGCAAAAACAAATTGTTCTGTGGTCCAACATAAAACCTGGGAGGGCTAATTACCCTTGTTGAGCTAACACAGCAAGTGTGCACAGGACACGGGACAGACCTGAATTTCTGACATTATCAACAAATAGTTTTGTGCTTTTGGAAACGATAAAATAAAATGGTGCTTTAATTGACCAAAAGGGAGAAAATCTTTTTAATTTCATGCAGTTCAAGTTCACAAGAAGGGAGGGGTGAGCTAGCAGCCATTTTGAGTAATGTAGTAAGCAGTAGCATTAACATATATATCACATATTGAAATAGGCATGTTATCGTAATACCTTAATCACATCCATTACACACTACTGCAGGGAATCATGAGAGTGGAATGAGCCTAAAATAAGATGGCAATGAGTTGTATTTGGACTGGATTACATGCAAAATATTATATATATATATATATATATATATATATATACATACATACATATATATTGTGGCATTGGGGGTTATTTAGCTTCTGTGTAGAGCATACCAGTGAGCAGAGTCCACACCAGTTGGCCCACTTTTATTAAAAAAAGAAAAACGTCCATCCGGAATTCCCACGCAGGGGTTTTTTAAGTTGCTACAGCAGCACAATAATGATCATTGGAAAATGCAGAGCCACCTGCCTCTTTTCGGAAATACTGCCACTTGGGCTTTACACTTCAGCCCTCTTGGTCATGTACCAAAGTTCCCATACAATCACTGTACTGCCTGGCCGGAGCTGCCTGCTCCATGGAGATCCATCCAGATGTTGAAAGGGGCCCCAGTGACTTACTGGGTCCCCACCCTTACTGAGAAGATCCCAGGCTGTATGCCGTTCGGTGGGGGGTCGGCTTGAGGAGAACCCGGAGGCAGGTTATCCAAAAGGGCTTGAACGAACCATCGGGGATCTGATCACCAGGGTTCGACAGTTACATGACAACTGTCAACCAGTGACCCCTTTCATTGCATTTACTGGGAGGATTCGCTTAATCCAAATTGTTCTCTTGAGTACTAAAGTACTAGGCCTGTGACAGAGGCCCGAGCCAGGCCTGTAACAGAGGCCTGTTCCTCCCAGCAACTTAAAAGTGACACTTCGGCTGCCAGGCTTGTGACAAAGGTCTGTCCGGGGGCACTTCACCCACTCTGGCTAGAGTAGCGACGAACTGTATCTACTACTACTGAGAGCAGGATTGCTCTGTTTCATATCCAGGCCTGATACCGCAAAGTTCTTTATTGCTTCATCAACCTCTCCTATCCTACCTTCTGTTGATATTGGCCATGTTGGGCCTTGGAATAAAGCATTTTGAAAACCCACTTGGTGACTGGACATTCGCTCACTGCTACTACTCACTGCTACTACCCCTAGACACACTACAAGGTAACTTAATACGCCGATCCCAAAACAACCAGCGGCTCCTGAATGGGGTAGCGCCACATATGTATATATATATACATATAATGTACTGACTGTACATTTTTTTTTAATTGTAGTAAATGGTAAAAGTATTTTATAGCATGATACTATAAATGCATATCTGTATAATTGTCTAACCATCTTTATTTTGCTTTAAACAGGCCTTACAAAGTTCCCTGCAGGAGCATCAGGCTGACATGAATTATCTCAGCAAAACTGCAGCGGAGTTATCTAGCAAAGCACCTACTGATGTCAAACAAAAATATAGGGCAGAAATTGATCAAGCCCAGAGCCGTTGGAAGTCATTATCAAATCAGCTAGCAGGACAATGCCAAAAATCTGAAGAGTTACTAAATAAACATAGACAGTTTCAGGTACTCTTGTGATTTTTGTTGACCATTCTTTTTTTGTCTGTTTACTACATATTTTTTTACACAGTTTCAAAATTGCTGTACAGATGGTGTGAAGGAAAGTGGTGTCGTCTCTAGCTATAATATGTTTCATTTTTCTCAGCTGGCTATTGGAGATGTAAACATACACCTTCACAATATTGATACCATTATTCACTAACACCATATCTAGAGTATTTCTATGATCACAGAATAGACTTTCATTTTTGTAACAGCATTGTAATAGCAATACACATAACAGTCATATGTGGCAATCCAATATACTGTAAACGTACTTGATAGGTCTCCTTTCATGTTATGAGTGCTGCCTGTCTACTGGTCATCTCTTTCCACGATTTCATGAATTTCCAGCATGCTTTGCAGCTTCTCCTCTACGGTACCTTGCTGCCTGCAAGCTGTGATTCATGTACTGACTTTCCCAGTAGGGGGGTGCTTTTAGATAATATATTTTTTCTAAATAAACTTGTTTATATATACTTATTTGAGTATAGCCCATTATTGCCTATGTAGCCCCTTTTGTCAACGGTGATCTCCCCAATTCTTGGAGACCTCCTGTTTGACAGTTCTTTTGTTTATGCTTACTGACTTTCCCCCCTGAAACTCCTTCTCAGCATCTCTATAGTTTAGAAGGCAGGCTCTGTGAAATGTGGGACACATCAGTGACTACTTATAAATATGTCACAGAATTAAAGGTAATTGTGTGGGCATCATCACAAAGTGTGTTTCCAAATGTCAGTATTATTCAGAATATTAAACGTAGGCTAGTAATAATAGAAATTTAATGTGGAAATTAATATATGATATTACATTTTGACCATAGGTGCACTTTAAAGCAGAATTCCAGGTATGGCATGTTTTTATATGGTTACACAAGACAAGGTGGAGAGCGTGACATCACTGCCTCACATTTCCACCTTGTCCAATCAGAAAACACATTGCATTCCAATGCAAAGCTTTCTCTGAATGGATAAATATATAAAAACAAATCAACCAGCGCAAGTCAACCCTAAAAACAGCAGCTGGAACACTAAGGGCCAGATTCAGGTAGAGTTACTCTGGAGTATCAGTGATACTCTAGCCTAACTCTCACTTTGAGCCGGCGTTTCTGTTTTCTGTAGTCAGAAAACAAGAAACGCCAGGTTGGAGTTCCTATACGAGCGGCGTAATTGTATTACGCCGTCGTATCGGAACTGCAATTTTAAAAATGGCGCTGGGGGCGTTCCCGCTGATTAACGCCGAGAATGTGTTAATCGGCGAGAATCGGCAATTCACGATCGTATTCGGGCCCGACGCAGTGACTTTCCGACGTTTCCGTAAGAGATACGCGGCGTAAAGATAAAGCAGCCCCCTAGTGGAGTATCCTATGTTAAGTATGGCCGTCGTCATCGCGTCGAAAAAAAAAAATTCGAGTCGTTTGCGTAAAACGTCCGTGAATGGGGATTGACGTCATTGACGTTCCCTGAAAGAATTTGGAGCATGCGCACTGACAGTCGACGCATGCGCAGTATGTTCGCCGCGGGATTGCGCCTAGTTATAATAATACACGCCCCCTACCCGCCCAATTTGAAATCCGCCGGCTCATTTTCGCTACGCCGCCGCAACTTTAGGAGCAAGTGCTATGTGAATAACAGTACTTGCTCCTAAAGTTTCGGCGGAGTAACGTAAATGAGAAACGTTACTCCAACATAAAGATTCGCCCATCTACCTGAATCTGGCCCTAAGAGTCAAAATATCAAATTCCCAATAGTAAATAAATAAAACAGCAGTGCAGTGCAAATAACATATACTAAATATTATACTAAAATATAATATGTTATGGTAAACAGTCTATAGTCTTCACATAATGCTCAGCAAACACCATAAGTGTCCAATGGTGATTTCTTATATAAAATAAGGGACCATTCACATTTATACAGTGAACAATGCTATAAATATGCATTGATTACCGTCTAAATGTGACTGGCAGGGAAGGGGTTAACCACTAGGGGGCAGGGGAGGGGTTAAATGTGTATCCTTAGTAGTGTTATAACTGTAGGGGGAGAGGGTGACTGGGGGAGGTGACCGATTGTGTCCCTATGTACAAGGGACACAGATCGGTCTCCTCTCTCCCTGACGTGGAGCTCTGTGTTTACACACAGAGCTCCACATCCCTGCTTAGTTATTGGGTAATCGCGAGTGCCCGGCGGACATCGCGACTGCCGAGCACGCGCACGGTGTTCCCAGTAACGAGTAGTGGCTTTAAATGACATCACGTCATATGACGTCATGTCAGAAGAATAGAGCATTCCGCCCGCCGTCATAATTAGCATCCTTTATCTGCAGACATTCTACTTTTCACTTCCTCATTGTTCGTTTTTGCTCAGAAGTTACTCTATTTCTTCTCTGTTCTGTTCACTTCCTGCTTGTCTGATTGTTACTCACCACCGTGAAGGGAGGCTTTACTGCGGTGGTCAGTAACATGCTCTCCCCCTCCTGGGAACTACATCTGTGCGGCAGGACGCTCTCTACGTGTTAGAGACTTCAAGGAGGTGTGAAATACTGGGCGTGCCACAATTCAGAAACTAGAATGCCGGAGGTGATATAGATGAAGGAATTTAATAGGTATTTACTTGTTTGTTAACAGAATCATTATACTATTGTGTCTGTCTACCTTGCAGACATTAATTTTAGGCAAACATTTTTTTTCCTTTACAACTCCTTTAAGATGAGGAAATAAAAGGAAATCTTTCAGATTTCCCATCAGAAGAGATTTCCCATCTTAGAGAGTTGTCACAAGAACAGATATCTCCATTGGAAGTTTTCCTCTCATCGGACATTTGTAAAATTTGGGATTTATCCTCCTCACTTTCTTTTAGTGATAATTGGTCTTAAAAGCAATCTGAGGAGTGACTTTCCCTGGTGGGAACAGCAATAAAAATGTCACAGAAAGTCTTATGCCCCGTACAGACGATCACTTTATGTGAGGAAAAAAAACGACGTTTTCTGTGAAGTAAAAAACAACGTTTTTGAAACTTCACTTTTCAAAGACGATGTTGCATACACACCATCGTTTTTTCATAAAAAGCGAGGTTACGTTCACCACTCTTTTCCATTGAAGCTCGCTTCATAACTAGCTTCTGGGCATGCGTGGGTTGAAAAACGTCGTTTTAAACGACGTTTTTTGCTACACACGGTGACTTTTTGTGAAACAAAAAACGACGTTTTGAAAAACGACACATAAAATTGAAGCATACTTCAATTTTTTTTTGTCGTTTTTTACAAGACATAAAACAACGTTTTCCCCTACACACGGTCAATGAAATTGACGTTTTTAAAAATGTCATTTTTTTTCATCACATAAAGTGATCGTGTGTACGCGGCAAATTCCTTTCATACATTATAACTTCTCTTTCTGCAGCTGGCTGAGATAGTCTACACTGATACAGTGTTGCCAAGTATTCCTTTGTTTTTATGTCAGTATAGCAGAGAAGCACTTGGGTATTGGGACTAGAATGCAGCACCTAGTTGCTAGGTTACTGCTAACTAAGAGACCCCCTTTCAGACAGCCGGTTACATGAAGGAAGGCCAGCTAAGTTATGATGTGCATTAAAGTGGTTCTAAATCCTAAATATGTTTTACCTTAATGCATTACTTGCATAAAAGTAAAAATTACCTGGTCCCTCGTTCGAACCAGCGCTGTATATCTGTCAATCAAAGCCAGTAACAAGGCAGTGGGGAGCGGGGTCAAGTCCCGCTGTCTGTGTCAAAAGATGCAGACAGCGAGGCTCAAAAGTGAGCCTACAGGAGTTCCCCCTCAGAAAGCGGCTTGCTATGAGGGTACTTATGGAAGGGGAGGAGCCAGGAGACCCGAGAAGAGGAGGTTCGGGGCCACTCTGTGCAATGGTAAGTTGCAGGTAAATATAAACCTGTTTACTATTAAAACTAAATAAAACTAAACAAAGTAATTATTATAATTTTTTTTTTAAACAGTGTTAGTTTAACCACCTGCCGACCGCCTATTTATGTTGACAGAATGGCATGAGCAGGCAGATTGGCATACAGGTATGTCCCTTTAAATCTGCTGCCCAGCGGGCATGTGTGCGCCACGTGACTCGCGACTGCTGCCGCGGTCCCAGGAACTCGATGTTCCCGGGAGTCCCACAATTGCGGTCGGCAAGAGCAGAACAGGGGAATGCCTTTGTAAACAAGGCGTTCCCTTGTTCTGTCAAGTGACACTGTCACTGATGACCATTCCTAGGGAACACTTAACCCCATGCATCACCACCTAGTGGTTAACCCCTTCACTGCCAGTGTAGTTTTTACAGTAATCAGCGCATTTTTATAGCACTGATCGCTGTAAAAAATTACAATGGTCCCAAAATGATGTCAAAGGTGTTCGAAGTGTCCGCCATAATGTCGCAGCCATGATAAAAATCGCTGATCACTGCCATATCTTGTAAAAAAAAATATTAATAAGAATCCCATAAAACAGTCCCCTATTTTGTAGACGCTATAACTTTTGCGCAAACCAATTAATAAATGCTTATTGCGATTTTTTTAACCCAAAATATGTAGAAGAATACATATCGGCCTAAACTGTGGACAAAAAAAAAATATATTTTTTGGGGATATTTATTATGTATTTCTGTATTTGCAGCTGAACAATGTTGTTGATAAACATTGCCAGACTGTTTTTTTTTTTCAGCGTCTGCTGCCAAGCTTCTCTGTGTACTCTGCAATACAGCTGACATTACCTATTTATCGGCCTATAACCCACACTTTTTTACCCTTAAAATCAGGGAAGAATCGTGGGTGCGTGTTATACACCGACAGCATACCTCGGGGGGGGGGGGGGGGGGGGGTTAGGGGCCGGAATTTACTAAGCTGTCATCTCCTCTCCACTCGGCTGTCACATCACACAAACACACACACGCAGTCCCGCCTCCGTCACGGCATTGGACCAGTGTTCTGTCTATCACAGGAGCTGGTCCAATGCCGATTGGCGGAGGCGGGACTGTGTGTGTGAGAGCTGAGTAAACAGGAAATGACCGCTCTGTGATTTTCCAATGTTCAGGTTGATTTGATAATAGGTGGTAAGGATGCAAATGAGACTAAAATAAAACGGCAATAATCATGCTGCATTCATGCATTGATCAGGCTGCAGATGGACATTAATCAGGGAGCAGATGGACATTAATCAGGGAGCAGATGGACATTAATCAGGGAGCAGATGGACATTAATCAGGCTGCAGATGGACATTAATCAGGCTGCAGATGGACATTAATCAAGCTGCAGATGGACATTAATCAGGCTGCAGATGGACATTAATCAGGCTGCAGATGGACATTAATCAGGGAGCAGATGGACATTAATCAGGCTGCAGATGGACATTAATCAGGCTGCAGATGGACATTAATCAGGGAGCAGATGGACATTAATCAGGCTGCAGATGGACATTAATCAGGGAGCAGATGGACATTAATCAGGCTGCAGATGGACATTAATCAGGCTGCAGATGGACATTAATCAAGCTGCAGATGGACATTAATCAGGCTGCAGATGGACATTAATCAGGGAGCAGATGGACATTGATCAGGGAGCAGATGGACATTAATCAGGGAGCAGATGGACATTAATCAGGGAGCAGATGGACATTAATCAGGCTGCAGATGGACATTAATCAGGTTGCAGATGGACATTAATCAGGCTGCAGATGGACATTAATCAGGGAGCAGATGGACATTAATCAGGGAGCAGATGGACATTAATCAGGGAGCAGATGGACATTAATCAGGCTGCAGATGGACATTAATCAGGCTGCAGATGGACATTAATCAGGCTGCAGATGGACATTAATCAGGCTGCAGATGGACATTAATCAGGGAGCAGATGGACATTAATCAGGGAGCAGATGGACATTAATCAGGGAGCAGATGGACATTAATCAGGCTGAAGATGGACATTGATCAGGCTGCAGATGGACATTAATCAGGCTGCAGATGGACATTAATCAGGGAGCAGATGGACATTAATCAGGGAGCAGATGGACATTAATCAGGGAGCAGATGGACATTAATCAGGGAGCAGATGGACATTAATCAGGCTGAAGATGGACATTGATCAGGGTACAGATGGACATTGATCAGGGTACAGATGGACATTGATCAGGGTACAGATGGACATTGATCAGGGTCTTGATAACAATGGCTATCATTATCGGTCATTAGTTACAGTATGAACAAATAAGGAATATGTAATATTTTAAAAATGTTATGTTCTTGGATATACAATAAATCACAGCTCACAGCTCACTCACAACATGGAAGGGGGAAGAATGAACCACATACTTACCTTATCTGTTATAGGTATTCCATTTCACTCCCAGTGGCTAAACAGAGCAGTGAGAAAAAAAAGAGAAGGTGGGTTTGTGCAGCTAGGGGTGGGAAGGGGTAGAATAACCTTTTGTTTTGCTCAGCATTGTAAATACATAAAGATATACTGTATGTAAAGGAGAAGGACTAAATGAATACTGACCACTGAAGGCAGAAACACTATAAGCATGTATTTACCTCTTTTACCAAAACAGAATGATATCAAAACATTGAACAAATGGATGGCTGAAGTGAATGTTTTCCTCAACGAAGAATGGCCAGCCCTTGGAGATCTAGAAGCACTTGAAAAACAACTAGAACAATGTAGCGTAAGTATAACATTCACTGGAAAGCAACATGTGATATGGGAGCTTTTGGGACTGCAAATAATTTTTTGAACTCAAAGTTGAAGTGACACTAAATTCTAGTCAAGTATTCCGAGCTCAAAAACATACCTTCTATTGCTCTCAGCCTTCTCTATGTCTCTAAATTGCCTTTTTTTTTCTGCTGTGATAAATCTTCCTGCTAGAGGGTGGCTACATTTGTACTCATTGGATTACAGGGTCATAAGGTAGTGGATGCATATGGATCATTTTTATACACTAAGGCCTCTTCCACACAAGGCGGACTCTATCGCTACGGAATCCGCCAGCTCACCGGGAGATCTCTCTACTGATCTCCGCTTAGCCGGCGGATGACAAGTCCCTCTCTGCTCACCGAAATGGGAGGGGCTTGTGCAACGCCGCTGTCTCCTATGGAGAGATCTGATGAAAATGGACTGCATGTCCGTTTTCATCAGATCTCACCCGATTCGATCAGTCATGGACGGATGGGGACGTATGGCCACACGTCTGATTTTGGCAGATCAGATCGGGTCGGATGTCAGCGGACATGTCTCCACTGACATCCAACGCTCCATAGGACTGCATGGAGCGGCCGTTCAGGTCCGCCGTCAAAACTGACAGGCGGACCTGAACGGTCCGACCGTGTGAAAGGGGCCTTAGGATATCATTTTGTATAAATTTAAGGCTGCTGTCATCTTAATATATACAGTATTTATTCTTGGTTGCTGGTTCCATTCCTCTGTTTATAACTACATTATGTGGCAAGAAGTTTATGGACACCTGGCCATCACAGCTATGCAATATGGCCAAAAGTACATAGAAACCATTCTAAGTTATAGAGGTTAGCTGTTTCCAATAAGGAACACTGCTAATGCTTCTACATACTAACTCAGATTAGACATCTGTGTTTTCAGTCTTGCTACAAGTTTGAGGAAGGCCTTTTCTGTTCCTGCATGACTATCACCCTGTCCACAAAGCCAACTCCAGTGGCATGCAGAAAGCCTTTACCTCAACCCTATTAAACACTTTTGGGATAAATTGGAAATGCTAACTGAGGGCCTAGTTTTCAAATCTCACACTAGTTCCTGACAAATTCTTGCAAATGATTTATGGCTAGGTGGGTACAAACTGCTGCAAAGGGGGCTCCAAATCTATAGTAATGTCTACAGTTTTGAAATAGAATGTCCTTTAAGCCATACAGATTTGATGTTCATGAGTCCACAAACTTTGGTCACATAGGGGGAAATGTATTAAAACTTATGAACACAGAATCTGGTGCAGCTCTGCATAGTAACCAATCAGCTTCCTGGTTTTATTGGCAACGCTTAATTTAACATGCTAAAGTTAGAAGCTGATTGGTTACCATGCACAGCTGTACCAGATTTTGTGTGCATCGGTTTTAGTAAATCTCCCCCATAGTGTATAATAGGGTTGCATATCCAGATTTAATAGTCATTGTATGTCATTGTTATGACATCTTATGTTAAAAAATACAACAATGTTTAATTAAGACAAAAAACAAAAACAAATACCCTAGTTTATTGGGATGGGATATTTCCCCAAAGTTTTTGGATTGGGCTTTGGGTACCTCCCTACAGTAGTGGGATACTAGACCACCTTATGGTAGTCTTTCATGAGCATGTAAAAATAGAGATTTTTTGTTTGTTAAATGTGGTAACTGTTTTTTTTTTTTTTTTTTTTTAACAGGCATTAGTAAATGATATCCAAACAATACAGCCTAGTGTAACCAGTGTGAATGATGTTGCAGAGAATTTGATTATCAAAGCTGAACCAAATTATTTGCCCAAGTTGAAAACTGAATTGCAAAATCTCAATGACCAGTGGGATAACATATGCAAACAGGTATGAATGTCCTCTGTATTCTGAAGCAGCAGTATTTATAAACAGAATATATCATTATGCTATTAGTTTAGATGTTGTGCATCATTTCACATTAAAAGAGAAGTATGTTTTTTTTGCTATTCATACTTACCTCGGTGGATGGAGCATCAGACTGTAGTGGATATGATAAAAAATGGTCAAAGTAAGATAATGAAATGCCTATTTCAATGCGCAAACATGTCCTCTATATACACATATATATATATATATATATATATATATATATATATATATATATATATATATATATATATATATATATATATATATATATATATATATAAACCGCAGAAAAAACAGACAGACATCAGACATCAGCATTGCCTTACCCCTCGCACCATCCTGACATGAAATAGTTGAAACCTTACAAATCAGAACATCACAAGATTAATATTACATATTAATGAGCATGTTTGAATATTCAGTTTGACAACCATATATAAATCAAGAGCTTGAAATAAAATGAGGAAGTAATTACACACTGCAACCTTGGTCAGTGAGTTTCCTTTGTATGCTGCATGCACGTAATTATTCACTTCTCATCAGATTTTGCCAGGAAGCAGATACCAAAAACCGGACAGTTTGTTCCGATCCAAAACAAGACCGATGCTGCATCTGTCCCCCACCATCTCTGCACTGAGAACCGAGCCACCAAACACTGCCGATGGCTCGGTTCTCACTCCTCCCTGAGTAGAGCAATGCTGACTATCATTCAGCTTTGCTTCTGCTCTACTTCTCCATGGTTATTGGAGAGCTGAGCCGTAGAGCGGTGGGGAGCTGCCGTCTCAGCGACTCACTGAGACTGCCATCAATCAAGGCAACTGGCGGATCCAGACTTGGAAGTCGGGATGACGCGCTGCCTTGACTGATGGCAGTGACGTCAATGGAGAGCGAACTTCAGACCACTCTCTGCTGAAAGCTTGTCACAGGAGTGTAAAACGAATTGCACTTCTGTGACCCTGAGGAGAAGCCCAGCCCAAAATGCTCAGGCCGGACTTCTCCTTTAATTTAGGGTTCCATCAGATCTGGTAAGCACAATTTAAGAAGCTGGTGGAGGGTTTGTCACTCCGTTTCCCAGTGGAGTGGACTCTCACGGTGTCTTCCCAATTCTTCAGCCTGGGACTTGTGGTTCCTCATTGATCACTACATTTCATATGTGGACTCTGTTTGCATTGTGATTGCGCTGCACTTATTTTTTTTATCAGTAAGTTGATTTGATTAACCTGAAGTGTTCAGCATCAGCTTAATTTTATTTGTTTGATTGTTCCATTTTTATATATTATATTCCTAGGGCTCATTCACCCGGGTGCCAGTGACACATACAGCAGGAATGAGCAGTTTTTTATGTGGCTGGAGCTGTCTGAATCTGCATGCAGTCAGCCAAAGTTACTCTAAAGCCTCATACACACGGTCGGACTTCAAACAAACTTTTCCGTGGATTTTTGTTTGAAGGCTGTTCAAATCCAACCGTGTGTACCATTGGACAAACTTTTTTGGTTTTCATCAGTCAAAAGTTCGCAGGAGTGCAATTTGTTTTGCACTCCTGTGACCCATTTTCAGTGGAGAGTGGTCTGAAATTCACTCTCTGCTGACACCACTGCCATCAGTTGGGGGAGCACGTCATCCTGACTTCCAAGTCTGTATTCGCCAGCTGCCCTGATTGATGGCAGTCTCAGCATCTTAGCGAGCCTCTGAGATACTGAGATGTTAACTCTCCACTCCTCCACTGCTCAGCACTCCAATGAGCAAGGAGAAGTAGAGCAGAAGCAACTTACAGTCAGCATCACTCTGCTCGAGGATGAGTAAGAAACGAGCCATCGGTGATGTTCGGTGGCTCGGTTCTCAGTGCAGAGATGCCGGGGGACAGATGCAACATGAATATTATGCTGCACCCACCGAGGTAAGTATGAATAGGAAAAAAAACAGACTTCTATTTTAACAGATAGTCAAACAAACTTGTTTCCACAAGTATATGAATCCCCGGCACTCCGATGAGATAAGGTCAGCCCAATCCTCTCTTTGGAAGTGGTGTGCCGAGAGGATTGGGCTGAGAGGGTTTCTCAGTGGACTGGACTCTTTCTCTGATGGTGTCTTCCCAATTCTTCAGCCTGGGGCTTGTGGTTCCTCATTGATCACTACCTTTTATATGTGGACTCTACGCTATATGGATGTGCAGGAGGAGATCTGAGCCTTAACACCTGGGAAGGAGCAGCCAACCTGTACTGAATATCATTTCGCCTCATTTCATAGTGCACAAAGCAAGGTCTAAAAAAACATGGATGAGCGAGTTTGGGGTGGAGGAACTTGACTTGCTTACACAGAGTCCTGACCTCAACCTGATGAATAAGAGCAGAGACTGCGAGCCAGGTCTTCTCATCCTACAGCAGTGCCTGACCTCACAAATGCATCTGGAAGAATAGTTAAACATTCTCAGGGACACCTAAACCTTGTGGACAGCCTTTCCAGAAAAGTTAAAGCTGTTATAGCTGCAAGAGGTGGACCAACTCAGTATTGAACCCTATGGACTAAGACTGGGATGCCCTTAAAGTTTATGCGTGTGTAAGGGCAGGTTACAATACTTTTGGTAATTTAGTGTGTGTGTGTGATATATATATATATATATATATATATATATATATATATATATATATATATATATATATATATATATATATATATATATATATATATATATATATATAAATAACCATTATTTATTATTAGCTTTATTGACTTTTTTTGTTCAAAATTATGAATTCTAAAGAGGCTATATAGTCATAAGCAAACAATTTTTTTCACATAAAAATAAAGGCATTTTATTAGCTTCAGTGGTTGTTGTGTCAGTAATACATTATTTATCTTGGTTATAATAGTTTTATGTCTCCATGAAATGTACTATAGCAGTACAGAAGATACATTTATCTGTTTGTCCTTGAAGAAGAAATATCAGTAAACTATTTCAAAAAGGTATTCTCAGAAGTTAAGACACATCTGGTTTGAAGAAACAACATCCAGAGCACGTGTTTATGTTGCTTGGTTTATGTGAACACGCTGTCATCTTCTGTTTGTCCTAAATTACAACAAAACCTTCAAGAAATTAGTTTTTGCCATTTCATACAATCCAAACTTGGTGTGAAATTTCGGCAAATAATATAAACGCACATCTAAAGATGTACTAGTTATTGCAATTGTTGTATTTATCACCTTTCTTGCCGATTTCTAGCTTTCAGTTTATGTCTCAATTTTAGGCCCATGCGAAAAAAGCAGCATTGAAAGGTGGCTTAGAAAAAACTGTTACTCTTCGGAAGGATCTATCTGAAATGCAAGAATGGATAGGACAAGCTGAAGAGGAATATTCTGAGAGGGATTTTGAGTACAAAACACCAGAGGAACTTCAAAAGGCATTGGAAGAGCTAAAGGTATCTGGTTTACATTCTTTGTTAGCTGTTTTATTGATGGACAGTTTATCTTGTTGGAATAATTATTTAGTGCTTTATGAAAACAGGCTGCCACTGCTCATCTTTCTTGAAAATCCTAGCTTTCTGGCTCAATTGCTTCTTCAATGCTTTCTGAGGTTTTAGGTTCTAGTCACAAAGCTATATATATGGAATGAAAATACTAAAACAGATTACTATAACCGTTGCTTTTTAACCTCTTGACGTCTAAGCCTTTTTTGGACATTTGTTGCTTACAAGTTAAAATCAGTATTTTTTGCTACAAAATTACTTAGAACCCCCAAACATTAATATATATTTTAGCAGAGATCCTAGGGAATAAAATGGCAATTGTTGCAATATTTTATGTCACACAGACGACACCCTTGTGCGACCCCAATGTGCGGTAATACCATTCAAAAACTAAGAGGGCGCAGCCTGCCGGGTGCTCTGTAAAGTTGTATGTATTTTAGTATGTGCACCGCTCAGCCAATTCCAGCGGGCGATGCACTCTGTTGATGACTACAGAGACTGCTAAAACTACTCTAATCCGAGCAGGCTTAGCAGGCTCTAGTCATCAACAGAGAGAATCGCCCTCCGGGATTGACTGAGGGGCGCATATACTGAATTACATACAGCTTTACAGAGCACCCGGCAGGCTAATATCTATTGGGCAGCTGCTTCACCCAGCATATAAGACGACCCCCCGGTTTTTGGCTGTGTAATTCCAGTGTAAAAGGTCATCTTAAAGCCGAAAATACGGTAATCAAACCGTATTCCAGGTTGATAGGGTTAATAACTTGTAAAGAGCAAAATTAACTCCCACTGTGTAATACCTATATATAAAATAAAGGAGCGTAAAGCTTGCACTGAAATAAAATACAAATAAATTTAACTCCATTCTTAAACTTCAGAAATTCAATAAAAACTGTAAAAGTTTAATAAGCAAAGGATAGCCATTTAGATTCTGTGACTGAAGACTAGGCATGAGCCGAACACCCCCCTGTTTGGTTCACACCAGAACCTGCGAACACACCAAACGTTACAACCCCGTTAAAGTCTATGGGACTCGAATGTTTAAAATCTAAAGTGCCAATTTTAAAGGTTAATATGCAAGTTATTGTCCTAAAAAGTGTTTGGGGACCTGGGTCCTGCCCCAGGGGACATGTGTCAATGCAAAAAAAAGTTTTGGATTTTTTTTTTTTTTTTTAATAAAGGACTTTTTTCCACAGTGTGTGTGTTTTTTTACAACTATTTACAATTCCTTTGTGAAATGGTAGGGGTACAATGTACCCCATTACTGAAGGGTCTGGAATGGATATTTGGCGGGAACCCCACGTCATTTTTTTTTAATGACGATGGGGTTTCCCTTAATATCCATACCAGACCTGAAGGGCCTGGTAATTGAATTTGGGGGGATCCCACGCTTTTTTTTTTTTAAATAAATGAATTTCACTAAATTGTCGGGAGCTGACAATTCATTATAGCCGCGAGTCGACAATTCATTATAGCCACGAGTCCGGTTTTAAATGACTTTTTTTCCTTCAAAAATTACACTTTGTGCAGAGAGAGTCCTAAGTACAGGAAACATGCTCTATGTCACATACATACTTTACACCCCCCATAGGTATGAAATTTAAAGGAATATTTTACTTTTATTGTTTCACTTTAAGCATTATTAAATTCACTGCTCTCGAAAAAAATGGCCGTTTTTAAAACTTTTTTTTGCATTGATACATGTCCCCCGGGGCAGGACCCAGGTCCCCAAACACTTTTTAGGACAATAACTTGCATATTAGCCTTTAAAATTAGCACTTTAGATTTCTCCCAAAGACTTTAACAGGGTGTTCCACGGCTTTTCGAATTTCCCGCAAACTCCCCAAATTGTCCGTTGTTCGCCGAACAGGCGAACGGGCAATGTTTGATTCGAACATGAGTTCAACTCGAACTCGAAGCTCATCCCTCCTGAAGACCACAGATTTAACATGCATTGTTTTTGTGGAAATTGCTTTAGATGTGCTCTTGTTTTCCAGCAGTTATTTAGCAGGGATGGTAGTATAAACATAGTCATACTTTCTTGGGTACAAGTCTTTAAAGGAAATATTATCATGAAAATATGGCACAGTAAGCACGTATATAAAATATAAAACCATATGATTAGTATTTTCGAAACATAGACTAGATACATGGAAAATCCTTCATTTACCTCTAATTATTGCTTGTAGTGCTTGGCAGGTTTAACTATTTTGTAAGAAAAGTCAAACTAGTGAGTATCCAACTTGATGATTTTAAATGTATCTATTGTGTAATACAACACAAAGAGCAGAACAATTTCTTTCATTACGTTTTTCTTCCTTAGACCTTCAATCCCACTCAGGTCAGTAACTGTGAACTGTTGCTGAAGGCAACTGATTAGCTATTGTATGCTTCAATGACTGTTTGCCTTTTCATGAAGAGTATAATTATCATCAGATAGCTAATTCTATTAGTAATAATAAGTACTTGAAGGGAGAAACATCTTTTTGGGAATTTGGATTGTTCTTTAGAGATCCAAACAAATAAATCCTGAGTAAATTGAATGATTACCAGGATGCAGTACTAATTGGATTTGCACAGATTCAGCTACACAGCTAGAAGACTGAAGTGCCAGAACCCACTATGTTATATTTTTAAAAGGTGTTGGAAACTGGCAGTTTATGTTGAAGAGCATGGATCTCTCCAGAATACATAAGCAGTGTTGTAGTTTTTTAAAAGTAAATATAGAAGTGTTACTGATTGATTTGTTATATGATTATAACTATTGGCAATACAGTATTTAAAGCGTACTTTTAATTACTTTTTAATTTGAAAGTAGAACTAAAGGCAAACTTTTTTTTTTCATTTTTGATGGAGTAAAGAAGGGTTATATTAGCCTTATATTTTTTTCATTTTGGATGGAGTAAAGAAGGGTTATATTAGCCTTAATACCTGTCACATAGCCAACACAAACAAAGAGCCACTTTATTGTCCTTCAGACTTTATAAAGGGCCAGATTATGGCCGATGGGTGCAGAAAATGTCCTGGGCCCAGCACCAGTAAGAATAAATGTGGCCTCGGGGTTGGTGTTCAGTAGGGGGAGAAGTAGGGCCCCTATCAGTAGGAGAAATAGTATCCCATCATTGATATCAGTGGAAGAAATAGTGCCCCCTTGTTGGTGTCAGTGGAAGGAATAGTGCCTCATATCAGTTGGAGGAATAGTGCCCCAAGGGCCGCATAAAGGCTCGCAAAGGGCCACATCTGGCCCTCGGGCCGCAGTTTGGAGACCCCTGCCATAGGAAATCTCTCCAAAGTGAAAAAATGTGTTCTTGTCAGCAGGGCCCCAGAACTAGTTTCCCCATTGAACCCCCACCCCAATCCTGGTCTGGTGACAGCCTAAAGTTTGGGATTTTCTTTCACTTTCAATCCCAGTCATGGTAATAAGTAAATAAGACACATGTAAAGGCTTACTCTCCCTAATGAGGAAAAAGATAGCTATACAAATCAGACAATTATTTTAATCCCCTTTCCACCCTATCCAAAGCAAAAAAAAATCTTTAGTCATACAATAATGAATACAACAATTTTCTTTCTAATGGAGCATATTTACCAAGTGGTAATATTGGTTGTTATACCATTTATAATAAAATAAAAAATGTGTTGTATAGGGTAGGGAAAGATTAAATCCCCTGGGAGATTACTTCTCACTGGCTGTGACAGTGACAATGGTTTCACTAGACAGGAAGTGAAGGACAATCTTCAACTGTTACACAAACAACAACAAGTTAATCCAAGAAATAGTCAGCACCCCCCAAAATGAACTTTAAAAGTCCAAAAATGCATGTTCGGTTGCATATGGTGCAATGAAGTAAAGTGCAAAAAAGTAAGCATATCCACTGATGTTTCTGGGCCAAGGCAAGGTGACAAACATACCAGACCACATAATCAGCACAGATATATATGTCTTTGTTGCTGCGTGAGTAATAAACATGAAGCAGATATAGTTGTGGAAACAAGCACTTTTGAGTCAGTTGAGGGAATTCATAAACGTGCCTGTGCTTCTGCCCAATTCATGTTCCTGTTAGAAACAGGTACACAAATCAGTCAGTGTGTGCACTGTGGTCAGAATGTCCACACGGGGCACTCCTTTTTTGGGTTCACTCAGGTGAACGGTTCCTACAGTAACAGCCAGCTGAAGACTAGCAACTTCACAGAGCAACGTACATATTTGCCAGCATACTAAAAATCTTCAAAAAAAAATAATCCAAAATCTTTTATCCAAAGTGTTCACATCACATCAGAAGAGCATGGGATGAAGGAGTCCCACATAGCCCCAAGACATTTCAGTTTCTTGCTGTGATGTGACCACTCTGAATAAAAGCTTTTGGAATTCATTAAAAGGTCCATGGTATGCTGTCACACTAATTGGAACATTGCCAAGGAGTTGTGTACTGGGGAAGGACAGAACCTGACGGAGAACTGAGAGACTGGTTTCTCGTCAGGTCTGCTATAGTATTGATTGATAGCACATGGCAGTGAGTTGGTCCATAGCTGTTCCATAGCTATGGACCATAGTTGGTCCATAGTCTAATAGTGGCTTTTGGATCTGTCCACTGCCATGCATGTCAATAAAAAATAAAGCAGACCTGAGGGGGAACTAGGTCAACCAATAAACAAAGATTTTTTTTGATTTTCCAATCAACACAGACAGTGTTGACAGGAGAATCCCTCCCAAAGAGTCTTTGCATTCCAGAAGTTGGTGAGTGAAGCCATCCCCATCTGGAGAACACAGTGATTATTGCTAGCAGCTATAGTAGCATCTAAAATCCAGCAGGCTGGTTGTACCCAAGTTGATCGCGTGATCAACTTGGGTACATTCAGCCTGCTCATACATGGTTCAAACCGTCTATGGCCAACTTGAATCTTTTAGTTATCCATCAGGCTCTACCCACCCAGTCACAGGTAATTTCCCAAATATGAGCATTGCCATAGTTGGGTAATGACATCACCTTAGTTTACATTTAGCTTTCAGTTGGAAATATATTATCTGACATCTAAATGGGGTAGGGATACAGCTCTGTGCGAAAAACTGTCACATAAATGCCAGCTTCCACACAGAGGCATGGGCCACTATGAGTGTACCTCCATATGCCAGTTCAGAGTTGGTCTTAATAACCTCCAGTGACGGATTCTTAAAGATGAGGTAGCAAGAACTACCTGAATTTGCTGCACATGTTGGTATTATTACTTAAGCTTGCACAAATGCTTATCTCAATTACTGTAGGTACAGGTCATTCTTAAAGGGGTTGTAAAGCTTAAATTTTAGTTTTCCTAAATAGCTTTCTTTACCCTAGTGCAGTCCTCCTTCACTTACCTCATCCTTCGATTTTGCTTTTAATTGTCCTTGTTCTTCTGAGAAATTCTCACTTCCTTTTCCTCTGTCTGTAACTCCACACAGTAATGCAAGGCTCTCTCCCTGGTGTGGAGTGTCGTGCTCGCCCCTTCCCTTGGACTACAGGAGAGTCAGGACGCCCACTAACACACAGCTCCTTTTTCTATCTGCAACGTAGAGAGCATCCTGACTCTTCTGTAGTCCAAGGGAGGGGGCGAGCATGATACTCCACACCAGGGAGAAAGCCTTATATTACTGTGTGTAGTTACAGACAGAAGAACAGGAAGTGAGGATTTGTCAGAGGAAATAAGGACATTTAAAAGCAAAATGGAAGGATGAGGTAAGTGAAGGAGGACTGCACTGGGGTAAAGGAAGCTATTTAGGGGAAAAATGTACCTTTACAACCCCTTTAAGGAAGCTACTACCAAAAATCTGATGTTCAGGCTATTTACCCAGGATACAAAACCTATGTTTATCTTAATGGTCATCAGCAGGGTTTGTGGCTCCTAAGTAGGGGTTACCAACGTTTAGGACAAGCCTTTTATAGTTTGTTTGTTTGTTTTGGATTTTGATAAAATCCTTATTTGTATTTTTACTGTTCTGTTATAGAGTCTCCCTCGCTTTCAGTCCCAGTGACAATTTTTGTAAAGTAGGGGATGGCTAGAGCCCTTGTCAATTTTGTATGGATGCCTGGGTCCCTGTTGTTGATTTTACTACAATAAAATGAAATTTGGTTACTGCACATTGCACCTTGAATAAAATAAGCTTAGTTCTATTGGTTCTTTATGGTGTATAACAGGTGGTTTCTGGTTTTCTCATAATAGAGAAATGATCATCTCACATATGGCCAGTTTAAATATTCATTAGCACATCATCAGTAAATTAAAATTTAATAAATATAAAAATGGTGATCTAAACAGTTCAGCTGCAATACCAAATGCCCTGAGTTTCTAGCAGCAAAGTGCTGTTTCAAAGGGAGGAACTTTGCAAGATATATCTGATTATGTTGTCAATTCAATAGGCTTCTTTTTCTGTCTAAGAAATAATAGTGTTTTCTGCAACACTTCTAAAAATATCTGTTTGTTTCTATCTGTTGTTTCAGAGGGCAAGAGACGAAGCTGCTCAGAAGAAGGATAAAGTTAAGCTTCTAACAGATTCTGTGAGCAATTTTATTGCAACAGCGCCACCTAATGCCCATGAACCTGTAAAGAAAGAATTGAAAGTTCTAGTTAACAACTATGAAGGGCTTTGCAGCAGACTGAATGGAAAGTGTGAAACTCTAGAGGTGAGCTATTTAGCACTACTATGCAGCTTTTATTAGAAACTTCAGTTCTCCTTACAGGTTAGTTAAAATTAATTCTGGTACACATGCTCAAACACACTGGTTTCCAATTGTGTGACCAAGAGAATGCAGCAAATAGGTCTTTTTTGTTGAAAAATTAAATACAGACGTAATAGTTAACTGTAGTGGAAACCATAACAGTTATTGAAGACATAGAGCCCCTTCCTCATTGTGGTAACACCAGTTTCTACATGCCAGAGCCAAATGGAAGAGATTCTGTTGCCAGACCAATTATTTCAACAACAACTTTCCCATAGGATTAAATGTACTTTCAATGTATGTTATGCCTGTTATTTTCCTGTAAAAGCATTCCTTGTGTAGACATCTAAAAGCCTTGACACTGCTGCTGGGTACCACCTTCTTAGATTTTATGTCAGTATCTGCAGAATATTCAGACCTGTCATACAAGTGACATTTCATAGTATTCCCTTTTTACACCTCCCCAGCAGCTACAGATTTTGAAGGAGGTAAAGGGAGGGGT
Organism: Rana kukunoris; assembly: GCA_029574335.1. NCBI lineage: Eukaryota > Metazoa > Chordata > Amphibia > Anura > Ranidae > Rana > Rana kukunoris. The sequence continues at coordinate 258,049,979 of CM056050.1, read as the reverse complement.
GAAGAATTGGGCCAGAGCAGAGGGTAATTAGAGAATTCCAGAAGATGGCTGATCCTGGGGTCACAGGCGCCTGGGTAGCAGAAAAATCTCTGTTGCCCCCACATGGGCGTGGTCATCTTACTAACCCCCCCCCTTTACATTTTTTTCTATGGCAACAACTCAAACACAGAGATGCTGCCCTAAGGAGTCTTTGTTATCCTGGGATCCTCCCATGATCTCTTAACAATAAACAAAATACAGGAAAATAGTACACTAATGGGACCCAGAGGGGGGGGGGGGTCTTTATAATGGACACAGTGAGGGCTTCTGTTAGAGAGTCTATTAGAAAGAGCCCCCCGACATACTACAGACAGACATAGTGCAGGAGATGGTCAGAGACTGCAGACATGACACAAGAGATGGTTCGAGACTGCAGACATGACACAAGAGATAGTCAGAGACTGCAGACATACTATAAGAGATGGTCAGATACTGCAGACATACTATAAGAGATGGTCAGAGACTGCAGACATACTGGAAGAGATGGTCAGAGAATGCAGACATGATACAAGAAATGGTCAGAGACTGTGCAAAGGATACAAGAGATCAATGTATCAAATGCAGTCTACCAGTGCCCATCAATACTGGTAGATATGGCTAGCAGTACAGATATGCAATTGGAACTCCAACTTTGTTTAGCCTAAATACATCAATGGATGCTTTCTAGTAGACTTGGTATTAACACTGCTAAGACTGAAGTTATTTTAATTGGTAGAATTACATCTATATCATCAATTTCTAACTGGCCCATATCATTTGGCACTATTCCAACGCCTGCCAAAAAGATTAAGAACTTAGGGGTCTGGTTCGACTCAGAACTCACATTTATACCTCATGTCTTAAATATTGTGAAAAATGTTTACCAAAGTGAATCGGAAAAAAATAGTACAAGCCCGGAAAAGCACCGGATGGCGGTGGGAGGGGGGACAATCAAGCAGCAGAACTCTCCCGCTGCCTATAAGAACGATCAAGTGGCGGAACTGCCGCTTATATCATACTTTCTAGGTTGGATTACTCAAATGTTTTCTTATTAACCTCTTGACAACCGAGGACGTCCCTGGCACGTCCTCGACTTTGTGTGGTGATATCTGAATGACGGATGCAGCTACAGGCATCATTCAGATATCACCGTCTTCAGCCGCCGATTCTCTGCACGATAAGAACGATCAAAGTGGCAGTTCTGCCACTTGATCGTTCTTATAGGCAGCGGGAGAGTTCTGCTGCTTGCTTGTCCCCCCTCCCACCGCCATCCGGTGCTTCTCCGGGCTCTGCCGTGCCATCGGGGGGCCGGAGAGTGAATTGGTTGGCGCTCGCTGGGAAGCATAGAGATGACTGGTGACCAGATGGTCACCAGTCATCTCTATGACCGTCGGAGACCCGGGCGCTACATTATGACGGCACGTCCGGTACCCGGAAGTAAACAAAGCCGCAATCGTGGCTGTCGGTCTGAGATCGGTGCATTTTTTTACGATATCATGCTTGTAAGCCTGGAGGAGAGATGTGGGGTCTTATTAACCCCAAATCTCTCCATAAAGAGGACCTGTCACACTGATTCATATTACAAGGGATGTTTACATTCATTGTAATAGGAATAAAAGTGATCAAAACAAAAAATAAAAGTATAAAAAAACAAAAAATAAAAAAAACATTATTATTTAAAAAAAAAACCCTGTCCCCGGTAGCTCGCGCACAGAAGCGAACACGCATTCAAGTCCCACCCACATATGTAAACGCCATTCAAACCCCACATGTGAGGTATTGTCGCGTGCGCTATAGAAAAATTGGACTAACTTTACTATTTTGTTATTTTTTAATTCATGAAACAATTTTTTTCCCCAAAAAAGGCTTTGGAAAATTATTGCGCAAATACCGTGCGAGAAAAAAAGTTGCAATGACCGCCATTGTATTCCTTAGGGTGTCTGCTAAAAATATATATAATGTTTGGGGGTTCTGATTAATTTTCTAGCAAAAAAAATGAGATTTGTATATGAAAGAGAAAAGTGCCAGGTTGTAAAGTCCCTCTGCCTCTCCCAAACAAATGGATTGCTAAGTTGCAGTTAGTTCAAAACCATGCCGCTCGCCTGATCAAAGGATCAAATCACAGAGAACATGTTACAAGCTCCCTTTCGAGAGCTTCACTGGCTACCCATTGCCAAAAGGGCTGAATTCAAGGCCCTCTGCCTTGTTTTTAAGGCATATTGGAATCAAGGTCCAATCTATTTATCGAGTATAGTTTCCCACTATAGCCCAACAAGATATTTACGTTCGGCGAATCAAAACTGCCTTATGCCTAAACCATATAATTTTGCAGCAGCTGGTGGAAAAACTCTACAAATCTTTGGTGTATTTCTATGGAATAATCTTCCTGAAAGTATGCGGAAAATTAACTTGCTAATCCTTTTTCGCAAGGTACTGAAGACTCACTTACTTTCCAATGTATATGGATAAGGGACGTGTGCTATCTACTACTAACCAGCTGATTAGCCCGCTCTGTTGCTGCCTATTTAAATGTGGACTGTTATTCTGCTTCTTCAACTTTTTCATGTTTTTTCCCTCTGTTTAGATAATTCTTATGCTATCTCAGCTGTTATTTATTATCTATCCTGTATGTGATATCTGCTATGCTTATTTTTGAATGTCAGTATATGTATTTGGTCTGTCTAGCGCTTAGGCGCAGTTCATGAACTGTATTTGGCGCTTTACAAATAATAAAATCAAAATCAAATCAAAATCAAGTGCAGCCTCATCAGTGCCCATCAAATGCAGCCTCACCAGTGCCCAACAATTGCAGCCTACCAGTGCCCACCAAATGCAGCCTACGAGTGCCCACCAAATGCAGCTTATCAGTCCCCATCAAATGCAGCCTGCTAGTGCCTATCAGATGCAGCCTGCCAGTGCCCACCAAACGCAGCTTATTGGTGTCCATCAAATGTAGCCTTATCAGTACCCATCAAATGCAGCCTACCGGTGAGCACCATTTGCAGTCTACCAGTGCAGTTCCCATCAAATGCAGCCTATCAGTGGCCACCAAAAGCAACCTACCAGTGCCCACCAAATGCAGCATATCAGTACCCATTTAAATGCAGCCTTATCAGTGCCCATCAAATGCAGCCTTATCAGTGCCCACCAAATTCAGCCTTATCAGTGCCCATCAAATGCAGCCTTATCAGTGCCCATCAAATGCAGCCTTATCAGTGCCCATCAAATGCAGCCCTATCAGTGTCCACCAATTGCAGCCTACCAGTGCCCCTGGATCACACAGAGCGGCGACAATCTCCTGCTGTCACAGAGCTTAAATTTGAATCTCCCAGGCAGCCAATCTAACAAAGTCACGCCTCCTAGACTGGCTCGCGGCTGCTATGATACTGGTCTGGTGTGTGTGACCAGGGCTGGTGCAAGCATTTTTGTCTACACAGGTGAAGGTGCAATTTGGTGCCCCCCACCTCCGTCTACAGCCTTGCTGATACATCTGTAACGTTACACTCATAATATGATGGGGCGCAGTATGACGGAAGTTACACAGCATTAAAAATTTGAGCTGTGCTGAACTGGCACCCCCCATATCCTCCATCCCAGCACAGCCCCATTCCAGTAAAACAATCCTCCCCCACCCAATTCCCCCTCTCCAAATCCCTCCAGCACAAATCCTCGTCCCCACATCCCCCTACCCAGCACAACAAATCCCCCCAAATTTCTTCTCCCAGAAAAATTTCCCTCTCCCCTTCTAGCATAATCACCCCCCCCCCAGCATAAGTCCACTGCCAGGTTCTGTCATAAACCTCCCACCCAAATAATCCCCCTTTCCAGTACAAAACCTTCCTTCCAAACACAAATAATCTCCCTTCTTATACAAATTAATAAACAATATTTCCCAATTGTGGGACCATCCTGAGAGAAGAAAAAAATCCTGCAAATCCAGATTAAGACCCAATTCTCACCAACGTGAGTGTGGAAAACCCACGTTCTGTGTGAATTTCTTGCACTGCATTCAAAGCTCACTGCAGTTGCGATTTATTAACTTAATAGAGAAAATAAACACTTGTGCTCAAATACCAATAGCTTGTACATTCAGAATTTGTTATGTTAACTCAATGACACCACAAACATACATTGCAAATATAATGCATTTACCTGCATTGTATTGTATGGTATAGTACCATGCGATCTGGTTCCTGCGTGTCTTATAAAATTGGTGCTGTCCAGCACAATTTCAGCTTATTCAAATAGTGTGAAATTGAATTGCAGTGGGAATTCATGTTAATTGAACAGAAACGCACAGTGTAGTCATGTGTGATTTATAGGGTGAAACGGCCCTGAGTCCTGGAGCCCAGTGCTAAAAAAAAGTTCCGCCACCTGGCTCCCTTAACTTGCCTGGGGGGGGGGGGGCACTAGTGTGAGCACCTGGGACGATTGCCCCACATCTCTAGTGAGATGCCCAGATGCAATTATTGTCCCCTGCATCTATTTGATTTAGGGGTGGGGGAGGATGGGTAAAAGGATACTGTTAGTGCTCGGGAGCACTTTGGGAGGAGAGAGGACTTGTGCTTGGGGGGGGTCAGAATCTAAATCTAACCTCCCTCCTAGCGCAAGTCCTCTCTTCTCCCAAAGTGCCACCTGCCTAGCACATACAGTATCCTCTTACCCCCACCCCCAAATCGCTGCAAGTACCCCTATTTGTAATTTTGCCTCTCTCCACCCAAATTATTGCAAGAATTCCCATTTTTCAGTTTCAGGGGGGTCACTGTAAGTCAAGTACTCCTTGAGCAAGGTATCAGCTTACAGCCCCACCCCCACCCCCCCAATGTCTGCGCCCCCCCCCCCTGCACGCAAGTGTCCCAGTGTGTTATAATCACAGA